>OZ007598.1:26022076-27222076 GCA_963931845.1 Maratus michaelseni | reverse complement strand
TAACTAACACGCGTAACGGAATCTAATGTCAATTGAATGCGACACCACACATATGCACTTTTGGCTTTAAATCCTATATTTTGGGGGCAGTTCTTTTCTTTTATACAAAGTAGTACACGGGATAAGGAGAAGTACCCAATTTTCTATAGCATCGTTATAGAATTACCCGATGCAGCGACATTGCTTACTTAACCATTTTGCACAGGTTGATTTTCAAATATTTAATTAGTCTTATTTTATGAATCGCGAAAACGGTTGTTAGCTGTTTCGAATCTCTCAGTCAAAGAAAAATGAATAGAAGCCCGATTACAGCAGATAGTCACTGGTCGTTTAATTACAATTCAATCTACCGTAATCGTTTTAGAGTTGATCAAATCAGAGTGTTTTTAAAGTTTGCTGTGTCAGAACGGGGGTTGGCGAGCGGAGCGTAGCCAGTAGGGGGCAGAGCCCCCTAGTTTTGAAAATTATAGTTTATTTATTTATTATAGTTCATAGTTTTTTATTATTATTACAATTCGTAGGTTTTTTTTTTTTTTTTTTTTTTTTTTTGTTATTTATTTATAATTGTTCATTTATTATATTTTATTTATTTATTTAGTTTATATTATTTACCATTTTTAACAATTTTATGTATTTAATAATCTTAAATTACTGTTTTGAACACGATTGGCAACGATAAACAAGATTGGCAAATGGCAACCATTTTGGGCGATCTATCTCCTGACCCGGATAATGCGTATCTTTTTTCCACTTATCTAAAACAGTTATGCATTATCAAAAATTTACTACATGTAGTGTTTAATTCTAATACTTCTGTATATCATAATATTGCAGTTTTATATGACATTAAAGAACTGGTTAACATAAGATTAGTTATTAATTATCTTATCAATTTGTAACATTAAAATAGAATAACCTTTGGTCAACAGTTTTAGGTAGCTTTCAATACAAAAAGTATAAAGCTACTTATTGCAGCCGTTCGGAGGAAAGCAGTTCCGGAAAATTTCGATATATTTTCACCGATCATGACCCCCAGACCCCAAAACCGCCCTCCGTTCAAATGTTGATTTATATATATATATATATATATATCCATATATATATATATATATATTTGACCTATGTCATACGATAACGCTCGTATTTATAAATCAATTTGGATGAAACTAATTGTGTGTATTAAGCTCACCAATGTCTCGACCGAGTTCGTTGGCCAGCTTGTACCGTCATTTTGTTTCAATATGGAGGCCACTTAAAAATTTAAAACTAAAATAAATTTACAAAAAAATTAAAAATTTATTTTTTAATTAAGTGTTAGGCCTTGATACGAGGGATTCCAGAGCATTTTTTAGTTTACCTCTATCTTAAAAAATGGCTGAGATAGAGCAGTTTGAAATTTTAGGGTTTTGGCATTTTGAAAATGACATTTTGAAACAAGACAGCACATTACAAAAATTTTCATTGTTGTAATCATTCTCCCAATCATACGCATAAAACAATATATTCATATCCGTTAGCGCCAAATTCTCGCCAAACTTGGCAACATTTGGCGAAATATCGCCAAATTTGGCGACCAAAATAAGTCTTTATAAATGAAGCCAATTTGGCTATTGCTCAATAATTTGGCGAATTTCTTATTCAAATTCAGTATTAACGATTCTTTTGTAAACGTTTTTGCATTTTAACTTGCTGTTTTCGTGTAACATTAGCTAAAATTTTAAAACGAAGATATAGGAAAGCTACCTTTTCCTCCCGGTATAGGCCGGAAGGACTTTTTAAAATGTAAACTGCACAAATAATAAAATTATCACTCTTTTGAAGCCTCCATAAAGAAAAGTTTTTTTTCGCAAAATAAAAATAAATATAAATGTAAAAATAGCTTTTCTAAAAAACACTCTTTTATACGCATCCAATGTTTATCTTGAAAATCACGCCTAATTTCCTGACTGCAATTCATGATTTTTCCAAAAAATTTCAGCTAAATTACGTAAATATGACGTAGGCACGAAACCCGAAAAGTCACACCTTTTATTTACGCTGGATAAAAAGCGCGAGACTGTGAATTTATTTTTTTAAATATGTTTTTTTATCTGTTTCTTTTTAAAGATATGGCTAACAAGAAAGAAAAGAAAACATTATTTAAACTAACTTTTTAAGATTTCTAAATTGATTCCTCAACGTATAATCATAATTTAATTAATATTCAAACTACCAGAAGGACCCGTGCGAAGCTTTCACTATGCAATCTATCAGATTATTTCCTATTTAGGTACGTTTTAGCACTTATTTTTAATTAACTGATTTTTTTTAATCAAACAATGCGTTTTAACGAAATGTGGGTGTAGAAACTTCTCAGAAACTTGTTCAAACACTTTTCGAATGATACCTCATTCATCGTTGTATATATGTTTTGTATGTGCATAGGAAAAAGGATGTTCACAACAGAAATAATATATATGATGATTGCTTGTGTATAAGAAAATGGGAATAGATTGCAAAACTGTTCCAGAAATGTCTTAAATACATAAATCAATATTTGGTACACCACTTTTTTGCAAGCCTATGGGAACTTAAACATTGGATGTTCAAACTTTGTGGTCCAACATCCATTTAAGTGACGTCAGAGATATTAACAGCTTAATGAAATATTAAAAAATAAATACTTACAATTTTTGTAAATCCTAACGAACGGTATATCTAAATGGAAGATAATCCTTAAATTACGTAATCTACTGGTGCTCCAATACAGTACGCATATACACAGCCATGATTAAACAAATAGACAATAGGTGACGCACGCGTAAAAATTAAATAAAAACCCGATTAAAAGCTCGATATTTTTGAAAAAAGTACGCGCGAGAAATAAATTAGCAATCATATTCTAATTGCATTATAGGATGACGTCATCTGAAAATGCAGTATTTTATATTTGTGGCAACACTGATTTGAGGAAAATCTTCCATTTCATTTATGAAAACAATGCCGATTTAATTTTTAATTAAATGCAGTTTTTAATCAAAAAACATGTTTTAATTAAATGTTAAGTATGCTATGTCAGAAGCCTCTTCAAAATCCTTTCATATGCTATCTCATTCGTCGCTCTGCGTTTCGTATTTTCTGAGAAAAAGGGATGTTGACAGGAAAAATAATATATAAACCAGGGGGCCCGTGCGAGGATTTCGCACTGAAATCTAATATGTTTTAGGTACTGCTCTATTATCCCGTCGACCACTTTTCATAACAAAAAACTATCGCCAAACTGTAAGATTAAACGTAAAAAATGCAGTCCCATTTAGTGATGTCAGAATCATTATGCGTGTTTGTTACGTCATCTAGTGGTTTTACATTCGATATTTGCGTGTATTTTTCATTATGTTTTACTGATTTAGTAGTTATTTTATTAATTAAAATAACAATTGTGTCCTTAAATTCTTATATTTTATTTATTTATTTATTTATTGATATTCCAATGGCAGCGTTCTCCCGTTTATTTGGCGATAGTTTTTTGTTATGAAAAGTGGTCGACGGGATAATAGAGAAGTATCATTTTTTTATCAATATGTAATATTTATTAGATGCAGGTTTAAACTTCTAAAGAAAAAGCAAGGATAAAAATATCTGCAAACAACATTTAGTTGTTAGTCAAGCCAGAATATCATTTAATTTATTCCATCAAAGTTAGATTAAAAACTGATCCAAGATTGCTAAAGGCACGCGCGAGAAACTGCATTAGAGGATGACGTCATTCACTTCGGGAAAACCATGGGACTTATAAATCTAAACATTTCAATTTCAATTTCGCTTTTTAATCATAAGTATAAAATAAACCCGTGCGGTGTTTTTTATAATAATTGCTATGAGCATCATATAATGTGGTATTTTATTTTTTTGGCAACAATAATTTCAGGAAAACCTTTCATTTCTTTTATAAAAACAATGCCGATTTAAATTTTAATTTTCAGGAAATTTTAATCAAAAACATGTTTTAACGAATTGTTAAGTGGGATATGTCAGAAGCCGGTTCTAAAACCTTTCATATGGTATCTCATTCGTTGTTCTGCGTTTCATATTTTCTGAGAAAAAGGGATGTTGACAGGAGAAATAATATATAAGGATGATTAATTGATAAAGGCGTATTTTTTTAATTATTATACGCAATTTTTTCTGTTATATTTTATTTTCTCCTTTTTAGTGTTAAATTGAATCGTTGCAGTTTTACAGCTATTTCGCCTTATCCAAAATTAAAAAAATTGTCTTTTCTCTAATCAATATCAATTTGCGAAAAAACACTACAATCCTCAAAAAAACTAGTTTTAGCATGTATTTCTGGCACTGTAAAATCTTAGTTTACAATGAAAACCAATGGAAGCAGTTAGAGGTTTTTCGCGATGTCCCAAAATTTGATTTTCTGGATAACGCGAGTTTTGAAACTCACGCCTTCAGTACTTTTTCTTATAAATGCTCAAAAATGTCAAATGAAAAAAATCTCAGGTAGAATTAATATTTCACACGAAAAAAATTTAATATGTTCATTATATCTCGAAAAAGATACCCAAGTTTGCCTTTTGAGTCTTTACATAACAGAGTTAGAAATATCAAAGTATCCTTTTTTTACATTCTACAGAGAGTGTTTACACATATCGGGAACTATTTTAATGTTAAATTAAACAAGAACGAAAAATCATGCGTAAAGCATAGATTATGTAACACTTTCCAACGCTTCCAAAATAATTTTACAAATCATTACCGTTTAATAAGATGAAAGATAACATCTAAGTAAACAATTTGGAAAACGCATAACATATTTAAAAACGTAATTTCAAGAATTTCCAACATATATTTCCAACATATACAATATTCGGAAAAATATCCGAATACTTTTATTCAGCCCTGTATAGGATCTATAGATTTGTATATATACTACATAGGATGCTAAATTTTAGTTCAGTTAAGAAACGCGTAGCACAGTTTAAAATTCTCCTTCTGGAGTTTCTGTCAATAAATGGAAATGTGTTCGCGAACTTTTGTGCTGCCCTGTATATGATCTACAGAGTTTATACACACCAAGTAATAGGCAAAAAGTGAGTTAAATTTAAAATTGCGTTCAGCAACTTAAAACGCACTTCCATTAATTATTGTTAACAGACAGTAGAGAATTCTTTTGTGTGTCCCTGTAAATGAACGATGACTGCTATACACACAATATTCTGTAGTAAGCCTCTTGTAATGCACCAAAGTGATATATATAAATTTTAATGCGTTTAAAATAGTGAAACATTATTTAATTAAACCGCAGATGATTTTCCTCCATAGACGTAATGTAACGGAATTCTTTTGACTGTCCCTGTAAAGTAACTATAAGTGCTATAAGTGTTTCAATACGTAACACTGCAATTGGACACTTTTATTTATAACGCAAAATATTTTTAACACTCTCCAACATTGTTGAAAGTGTTTATGAATTCGGTTTGTCAGTCCGTCTGGCTGTCCGAGCTCTAACTCGCGTAAATTTACTTGGATTACCATGTAATTGATATGTGTTATTTGGATTTACTGTGGCATGTTCGGTATCGAAAATGAAGTGTGTAGTATTTATAGTTCGTTTACAACTAATTCCGTTACATTATGGTATATAGGGAATAATCGTTTGGAATGTATTTTGATAATGTTTCACTATTTCAAACAATCGAAATTGATATACAAGTGGTTATAATATAAGTATCTCTATTTGGAGTTGTCTATAGCTTGAAGGAATAACCCGAGTGAAACCAAAATCGGTACACTACTTCGAGAAGGGGGAAGAAGAGTGGAATAATAAAAAAATAATTGCAATAATCGCCGACAGATGGCGCTACGGGACCCGTCGGTGCAAACCCCTTTGTGTACCGTGGAGGTGTCGAAAACCTCAATGACTTAAAAGATCCCATATCGCAATATGTGGAAAACATCACTCCTGATGCGTTACATTCCGCAGTTTAGCACGTCGTGCACTGCCTGGATTGTGTCCTCCAGCACAATGGCCATGTGGAACCTGAACTTGATCGGCACTGCCATTGTGGCACTTTCCAATAAATTAGGTTTGTCATTAGGTTTTACGCCTTAATTCTTTGTTCTTGTATTACACATTACATTTCAAACTCAAAAGCGCCATCTGTCGGTGATTATTGTAATTATTTTTTACAGTTCCATTCTTCTTCCCCCTTCTCGAATAGTAAGGTACCGATTTTGGTTTCACTCGGGTTATTCCTTCAAGCTACAGACAGCTCCAAACAGAGATACATATATTATAACCACCCGATACATTGCTGACTGAGGTGCACTACAAGAAGCTAACTTTAGAACAGGGTGGTGCATAGCATTTTATCGTTCAGAGAAAAACAAAACAATTAGCTTACAGTACTGTCTATGAGCGATAATTGCTAGGAGTGTGTTTTCAGTTGTGGCATGACTTTTTAAATTTAACTAATTTGCTACATCTTTTTGGTGTGCATAAATTTTATAGATCATATACACGACTGCACAAAAGAATTCAAGTACATATCTGTTTATTGACGGAAATTCCTAAAAGAGGATTTTAAAATGTGTTACACAGCAAAAAAAAAAGGTGTTGATTTTACAGCTGCTAGTATTATACCGTAAAATTAACAGTAATAAATCGTAAAATAAGCAGTAATACGCTGCCGAGCATGCGTGGTGGCGTATTACTGCTTATTGTACTATTTATTACTGTTAATTTTACGGTATAATACTGGCAGCTGGGATGCCAGTATTATACTGTAAAATCAACACTTTTTTTTTTGCAGTGTATGCGCTTCCTAACTGAACTAAATTTTAGCATACTATGCAGCATATATACAAATCTATAGATCTTATACAGGGCTTCATAAAATAATTTGAAAAAATTTCCGACTATGAACGGTAATTGCTAAAATTTGAGTTTCAAATCTGTTATGCTTTTTCTATTTTTTTTTTAATATCATTTTTCATCTTATTAAACGCGAAAGTTTTGTTACAGTTTTCTGAATAAGTTGGAAAGCGTTTCATAATCTATGCTTGACACATGATTTTTATTTATTGTTTAAAGTTTAGATGATTTTCTTCACGTTCAAACCAGTGCTTTAGAAATAGAAATGAGGGGGGTCGGTGCAAGAAAGTGCCAAGTCACATTTTTGATGAAATAAATCTAACACTGCAATATATTGCTTAATATTGTAAATTATAATATCCAACATATAATTTGTTTATAATGCCACTTGGTGGCAGCCTATGTGACAGGTTTCGTTTTTGCCCCAGATGTTTATACCCCCCAATGAAGATAGCTAATTTACAAAAACGTAATTGTAATATCATTAAAGTAGCCATATTGTTACTCAGAATATCTCAAATGTTACTAAGACATTGGCGAAAACACTTTAGGTTATATATCCTGATTTGAGTATTTGATCAAATTTTCAAATTGAAATATCTCAGAAGTGCAAAAATGTGGCCTGGCATTCTTTTGCCCCGACCCCCTCAAATATTACATTTTTCTCTCAGCTTTTTGTTATTTTTTTCTTCATTAAAGAAGAGAAATACAAAACTAAGCTAAACTCTGGTAGTGACTCCATGGCTGGTAGTGACTAATTCAGCTTTCTTGACCATGGGTCCTGAGATGGTATGCAGAATAGGTTCTGGTTAAATTGTCAGTCTAACTCCAAGTGTCTAATTTCCAAGCAAACTTGGTACTTAATTTATCGACCTTGCAGTAATGAAAGGTTGCGTTAACCTTACCCCAATCCGGAGGTAAACCTCGGACCTTTAGCATGGCAGTGCGTCGTGCTGACCACTGATCTATACTGGGTTTTACAAAGAATAAAAATACAACTCCTGATTTCAGTGGAATTAATTCTTATTAAATAATTCCTTATTATAAATTATTTTCAACGTTATCTTCAAATTCCTAAACTTGTTACTAAACCGTTGAATGCTTAGAAAATTGGTATAGCTTTCAATTTTCCAAGTCTCTCAGATTCAGATTTCAAAGTTTTGAACTTTTATTTAGATTTTTTTCGGAGATATATTTTTAAAAAGAATATAAAAAAGTCCTTCCGGCCTGTACCTGGAGGAAAAGATAGAATTTCATGTTTTTAAAAATTCAGCTCATTTTACTCAAACACCCGATGCTAAAATATCCGCTCCAGGCGCCACAACAGAAGACTAAGTTGGCGCCACATCAAGATTTTGTTTGTCGTTTTGTACAATATATATATACCGGGTGATTATAATTAAAGTTACGATTTCAAAAATCGATAATTTTAAAACTACTGGTCAGAATGACTTGATATTTTAGCAGAACAATCGTGAGGCAATGGAATTTTGTTTGGCGAAGGAAAAAAATAGTTCCAAATTGTGTCGATAGATGGCGTTGTCAGGGTAATGTAAGGGGAAAGACCAAAAATGTATTCTTGAACCCTTTCCGGTGCGGAGTAAATTTGTTTGCAAAATGATGAAATAATAGACTGACACCGGAATTTAAAACGAATCCATTAGTAAAAAGAAACTTGCTTATTTTTCTGGTTCTTAATGAAAGGAAAATTTTAATTAAATACCGGGTGATTATAATTAAAGTTACAATTTCAAAAATCGATAATTTTAATTAAAACTACTGGTCAGATTGACTTGATATTTTAGCAGAACAATCGTGAGGCAATGAAATTTTGTTTGGCGAAGGAAAAAAAAAGTTTCAAAATGTGCCCATAGATGGCGCTGTCTGGGTTCACATTGTCTGAAGATATGCAAATTACTAATACGTGACATGCGCACCGCAGACATAGCAACCATAAAAATGCAGAGCAGCAGCTCTTTGCCTGAATGCTTCATCATGACTCTGACTATGAAGGATCGCGCTCTGCTCTTGAAGCTTTTTTATAAGAACGATGACTGTGCACTTACAGCTATTAGGAAGTTTCGGACATTAAAATCCATAAAAAAAGGTCCAATAACAACAAATGGTCTGCAAAAAATGATTGCTAAATTCGAAGAGACCGGTTCATTTGACGTTAAACGGGGTAGAGGAAGGAAACCAGTTTCAGCTGCGGCAGTGGAAGATGTGGCTACAGCATTACAGGAACATACTGACAGTGATGCTGGAATCAGCAGTGCAAGGGGGATTGGCCGAATGCTGGATATGCCGAACAGCACGGTGCGTAAAGTCCTACGGAACGTCTTACGCTGTTATCCGTACAAGATAACTCATGTGCAGGAGTTGCTACCTGCTGACCTGGAAACACGTCAATCTTTTGCACTACAATTTCTTGCCCGGATGGAAGTGGACAACGGATGGCCATGGAACATTCTGTGGTCTGACGAAGCCCACTTTCATTTGCAAGGTTCTGTAAATACGCTAAATTGCAGGATATGGGCGACCGAGAATCCGTCCCAGCTACAGCCTCTTCAGTCTGAAAAGGTCACTGTGTGGTGCGGAATAACGGCAGCGTTTATCGTCGGTCCATTTTTCTTCGAGGAGATCACACCTGCGGGTCCCGTTACCTGCACAGTTACTGGCAAGCGGTATGAAGCACTTTTGCGTAACCATGTTCTTCCGGCACTTCAACAGCGTCAGTGTGTGGATCGCATAATATTCATGCAAGATGGCGCTTTTCCGCACATTGCTACTACTGTGAAGCAGCTACTGAGTGATAATTTCGGAGATGATAGGATCATAAGCCGCCATTTTCCAACAACGTGGCCGCCACGTTCCCCCGACGTAAACCCGTGTGATTTCTGGCTTTGGGGGTACCTGAAGAATGTTGTTTATAGCGGGCGGATTCAGAATCTAGCCGACTTGAAGGCAAGCATCACACAACACACCCATTGCATTAGTACAGATACCCTCCGATCTGTTGTGGAGCATGCCGTTTTGCGCTTACAATTAGTTGCGGAACAAGGCGGAGGGCATATTGAGCAACTTATGCCTTAATAATCAGTAAGGTGTTTTTTCCATGAAGCTCTTTTTTTTTTCATTTTTTGTCATTATCGCTGTCGTCGCTGTAAACACGTAGTCTTGTCTTTTCGCTAATAAATTTTTAGTAAATCTCTGAACTCTATTTTTTTCCTTTTGGCAACATCATTCCTATGTTTAACCCTTTAACGGTCGGTGGTCACAAAAAAGGACACCCAATTTTAATTCTAAAACTGACAAACTGCACCAAGAATATTTAATTAAAATTTTCCTTCCATTAAGAAACAGAAAATAAGCAAGTTTCTTTTTAATAATGGATTCGTTTGTAAATTCCGGTGTCAGTCTATTATTTCATCATTTTGCAAACAAATTTACACCGCGCCGGAAAGGGTTCAAGAATACATTTTTGGTCTTTCCCCTGACATTACCCTGACAACGCCATCTATCGGCACAATTTGGAACTATTTTTTCCTTCGCCAAACAAAATTCCATTGCCTCACGATTGTTCTGCTAAAATATCAAGTCATTCTGACCAGTCGTTTTAAAATTATCGATTTTTGAAATCGTAACTTTAATTATAATCACCCGGTAGATTAAGATCTTATACTTTTACAAATGGAGATTGATTGTTTAATTTAAGATGGAATTTTAATTTAATTAATCGGAATTATATATGGGATATAATAAAAAGGAAATAAAAATATAGGATAAAAGTTAATTATGGCGGAATATAATATATATATATATATATACCGGGTGATTATAATTAAAGTTACGATTTCAAAAATCGATAATTTTAAAACTACTGGTCAGAATGACTTGATATTTTAGCAGAACAATCGTGAGGCAATGGAATTTTGTTTGGCGAAGGAAAAAAAATAGTTCCAAATTGTGCCGATAGATGGCGTTGTCAGGGTAATGTCAGGGGAAAGACCAAAAATGTATTCTTGAACCCTTTCCGGTGCGGTATAAATTTGTTTGCAAAATGATGAAATAATAGACTGACACCGGAATTTACAAACGAATCCATTAGTAAAAAGAAACTTGCTTATTTTCTGGTTCTTAATGAAAGGAAAATTTTAATTAAATATTCTTGGTGCCGTTTGTCAGTTTTAGAATTAAAATTGGGTGTCCTTTTTTGTGACCACCGCCCGTTAAAGGGTTAAACATAGGAATGATGTTGCCAAAAGGAAAAAAATAGAGTTCAGAGATTTACTAAAAATTTATTAGCGAAAAGACAAGACTACGTGTTTACAGCGACGACAGCGATAATGACAAAAAAGGAAGAAAAAAAAGAGCTTCATGGAACAAACACCGTACTGATTCTTAAGGCATAAGTTGCTCAATATGCCCTCCGCCGTGTTCCGCTACTAATTGGAAGCGCAAAACGGCATGCTCCACAACAGATCGGAGGGTATCTGTACTAATGCAATGGGTGTGTTGTGTGATGCTTGCCTTCAAGTCGGCTAGATTCTGAATCCGCCCGCTATAAACAACATTCTTCAGGTACCCCCAAAGCCAGAAATCACACGGGTTTAAGTCGGGGGAACGTGGCGGCCACGTTGTTGGAAAATGGCGGCTTATGATTCTATCATCTCCGAAATTATCATTCAGTATCTGCTTCACAGTAGTAGCAATATGCGGAGGAGCGCCATCTTGCATGAATATTATGCGATCCACACACTGACGCTGTTGAAGTGCCGGAAGAGCATGGTTACGCAAAAGTGCTTCATACCGCTTGCCAGTAACTGTGCAGGTAACGGGACCCGTAGGTGTGATCTCCTCGAAGAAAAATGGACCGACGATAAACGCTGCCGTTATTCCGCACCACACAGTGACCTTTTGAGACTGAAGAGGTAATGGCTGTAGCTGGGACGGATTCTCGGTCGCCCATATCCTGCAATTTTGCGTATTTACAGAACCTTGCAAATGAAAGTGGCTTCGTCAGACCATAGAATGTTCCATGGCCATCCGTTGTCCACTTCCATCCGGGCAAGAAATTGTAGTGCAAAAGATTGACGTGTTTCCAGGTCAGCAGGTAGCAACTCCTGCACATGAGTTATCTTGTACGGATAACAGCGTAAGACGTTCCGTAGAACTTTACGCACCGTGCTGTTCGGCATATCCAGCATTCGGCCAATCGCCCTTGCACTGCTGATTCCAGCATCACTGTCAGTATGTTCCTGTAATGCTGTAGCCACATCTTCCACTGCCGCAGCTGAAACTGGTTTCCTTCCTCTACCCCGTTTAACGTCAAATGAACCGGTCTCTTCGAATTTAGCAATCATTTTTTGCAGACCATTTGTTGTTATTGGACCTTTTTTTATGGATTTTAATGTCCGAAACTTCCTAATAGCTGTAAGTGCACAGTCATCGTTCTTATAAAAAAGCTTCAAGAGCAGAGCGCGATCCTTCATAGTCAGAGTCATGATGAAGCATTCAGGCAAAGAGCTGCTGCTCTGCATTTTTATGGTTGCTATGTCTGCGGTGCGCATGTCACGTATTAGTAATTTGCATATCTTCAGACAATGTGAACCCAGACAGCGCCATCTATGGGCACATTTTGAAACTTTTTTTTTTCCTTCGCCAAACAAAATTTCATTGCCTCACGATTGTTCTGCTAAAATATCAAGTCAATCTGACCAGTAGTTTTAATTAAAATTATCGATTTTTGAAATCGTAACTTTAATTATAATCACCCGGTATTTAATTAAAATTTTCCTTTCATTAAGAACCAGAAAATAAGCAAGTTTCTTTTTACTAATGGATTCGTTTTAAATTCCGGTGTCAGTCTATTATTTCATCATTTTGCAAACAAATTTACTCCGCGCCGGAAAGGGTTCAAGAATACATTTTTGGTCTTTCCCCTGACATTACCCTGACAACGCCATCTATCGGCACAATTTGGAACTTTTTTTTTCTTTCGCCAAACAAAATTCCATTGCCTCACGATTGTTCTGCTAAAATATCAAGTCATTCTGACCAGTAGTTTTAAAATTATCGATTTTTGAAATCGTAACTTTAATTATAATCACCCGGTACTTAATAATATTTATTCCAAAGTATTTAAATCTAAAAATGGCGATAACTACATAAATTTATTCTTTAAATAGAACACCTTTATTTTTAATCCACTATTAAAATTCCTTATTATTCCCGTGTAGATCAAACCACTATAAATTCTTTATTTAAATGCTAAATATCATATCTCTTAAAATTATTCCGCTCTAAAAAACCATATTTCTTTTAAAAAACATTCTATCATTAAATATTATATGTCTATTACAATATTTCAAAATGCTATAATATTTTTTTTCTCCACATCAAAAATTCATTTTCTTTTTTTTTTTTTATTGCGTGTTAAATTTGAAGCTATTTTTAACTACAATCTCAAAACAGATATTTTGTTTTGCTTATACTTCGTTCATCTGGTAGCGAGACTTTAGAAACATTCAGAACATTTTTGGCGCCAGGAAATCTTTTTCTTCAAAATTAATGCACCTGAAATATTAATAAAATCCCTTTAAAACGTCTATGATTGGAACTAAAACATCACGTGACCTGTTTTGTAATCTTACGCAAAGCCAGTTAAAACCAGATGCACGCTCTGATTCCAGTAGAAAATTTAACGTTTGGCGGTATCTAAAAGGAAGGAGTGAAATTTTATTTGGCCTCTAATTGCCTCATAGACCTTTATAATTTATTGATGTATAGTTCAAATATATTTTTAGGGGGTTTAGTGCCCAATTGATACATCCCACTCATCTGGATAAACACCTTGAGTTTTAGGAAGGAGATTTGTGGAAAGTACCGACTGTCGCAGTAGAATGTATTGGTGATTAGATGTAGTTTCAATATATCGAGCATTACTCCTGACGTCTAATTGACGACTTCAAAAATCTCAATAAAGTTTTTTTTTACTTTCAACTAAATGCTGCTTGAACTGTGAATTACTACGAACTACTACCACACGGCAACCTAGTGCGATTTAAATGGGAAACCTTGCTCAGTATTGTAAATGTTTATCAACAGCTTTTTCGACTGCCACCATTATATTCCGCCATAATTAACTTTTATTCCATATATATTTTTCCTTTTTATCATATCCTATATATAATTCCGATTAATTAAATTAAAATCCCATCTTAAATTAAACAATCAATCTCCATATGTAAAAGTATAAGATCTTAATCTACTTAATAATATTTATACCAAAGGTATTTAAATCTAAAAGGGGCGATAACCACTTAAATTTATTCTTTAAACAGAACACCTTTATTTTTACTCCACTATTAAAATTCATTATTATTCCCGTGCAGATCAACCCGCTATAAATTCTTTATTTAAATGCTAAAATATCATATCTCTTAAAATTATTGCGCTCTAAAAAAAAAACCATTTTTTTAAAAAACATTCTATCATTAAATATTAAATGTCTATTACAATATTTCAAAATGCTCTTTTTATTGACACTTCACCAATCAAAGACAATTCCACTAAATAGCAAGTTCAGAAATCATATCTGAGTTGTGCTACGCAATAGGAAACAACATGAAGATGTTAAATTTATTAGAGAAATACGCCAATTTAAAAAACTTCTCCAAGTGACGGGGTTAATTTAGTATAAAAAACACGTAAAAATTCTGCTCTCCGAGCCTCCGTAGCTGCGTTTTAAACGTAGCGACGCGTATGAATCTTTTTGCTAATGCAAGGGGGAAATAACCAATAAGCGGCTTGCAAGGCCGTTTGAACTCATTACTATACACGGCATAATTTTGAGGTGAAAAGTAAGACGCGCGAGTCGAAATGAATTATGGGATATCGAATGATAATTTTAATAAAAATAAAAGTGATACTAATACTACGTTCAGATCGGATAGTTAAGATAACTTAGACTGCTGAACTCACTGAGTGAGTTCCAGAAACTCACTTAGTGAGTTCGAACTTTCCATTGCTAGATACAGTCAGTACCGCTCACTCTGATTGGCTCTGGAGCCCGATTGGCTGTTGAGTTTGCTTTTAACATATGCGCATGCGTACTGGACACGGTGATGTTGAGTGAGTTATCTTAAATTCGTTTGGCGGTGTGGACAGGTATTCAATTCCGGTGAGGTACTACCTCAAAAATGGCGGTCTAAGATATCTTAAATGTGCGATGTGAACAGGGTATAAGAGACGTTCTACAGAAATAAAAATTGAATGTTTCGAAGGAAGAAATAAATTAGGCAAATATGTATAGCTTATAACAGATTGAGATTTTTAGAATAAAAATTAAAAGAATATATTGATTAAAGATATGGAAAAAAATATATAATTTAGATTTAAGATATTATTAAAAGACGGGGGAAAAAATAGAATTGTAAGAATTTGGAATAAATTAATTAAGGAAAAATGGCAAATTTTTTTTTTTTATTATTACATATATATATGTGTGTATGTGTGTGTGAAATTTGAGTAAAAATATCTTGTAAGCCGGAAAATACCTAAACATGTCAGTCTATAAATAAGAAGAGCGGTATAAGAGATATTTTCACAAAACTGCTGTAGATAGTACACATAGATGTTTTACGGTATTGGAATTCATTGTTAAGCCTGCAGTAAATCCTGGTTTTCGAGTTCGTAAGACAATGTGACTCATATCACTATGACTTTAAACGCCTCAATTGTAATAATTTTTAATACTACAACTACAGTAAAATCTGGGAAAATGAAATTTTTTTTTATAATGGAATCATCTCTTAAATTAAAAAAATTGCATGATCCCAACAGAAAGACTACGAATAATTATACCTGCTAAGACGAAAACCTGTGTAAAGCTGAATTTTTGCCGGTTCCTTTTGATTCCATTTTCACAGGTTTTAATGAATAAATATTTGAAAGAACTGATTACGTATTTCATAATATTACGTATTTTATGATTACATATTTTTAATTTTTAAATAAGTCGGCTAATTGAGGCTTAGTAAAATTCTCTTTGTAAATTTACTTTGAGGAGTAAGGGGGTGAGCGCCAAAATCCATGTTTGCCCCGAGTGAAAATAAAGCTAGTTTTGGCCCTGTGGTCAGGTGTTGCCGCTATCAATATGGCGTCAGAGCTACTAATGGACATGTTTTTGCTTTATAATATTGATATTTTTGAAAAAATACATTTTCATATAACAGTGTATTGCTTCGCTTTGCATTCAAATACAAAAACTAGTTAAAAAAATGTGACTAGTTAAAACTAGTTAAAAAATTGTGAAATGATTTTGGTAAATTAAGTATTTTGATTTGAGACACATAAATCTCTGTGCTTTGATAACTAAAATAATCTAAAACTCGGATATATATATATATATATATATATAAACTATAAACATTTAAATGCATACATTTTATTAACTGTAAAGTAATGTACTGACATATATTTTAAATATTACTTTTTTAGAATAGTGAAATATGCATTCGAGACATTAAACCGGAAATTCATTTGAAACTGACCTACGAATATTAATTAAATAGCTCCAAAATTGTTTTCAAAATATGCAAACAACCACTCTATTTCAATTTAAACATTGCATAAATATTGTATAAAAACTCGTTATAAATATAGTAAAATAAAATATATTTTACCCTGTCTAATGGTTGATACGTGCAGTGCATTTGTCGCAACTCAAATGGAGAAATCAAATCAAACGCATCTCTGTACAAAAGACATATCCAACTGTAAAAGAAAAATAAGGTAAAGAATTTTGCGAACATATGTTCTGAAAAACAATACTAATATGAAGAAGTTGGAAATTGTACGTTAACCGTGACAAATAAAGTGCGTTCTTTTTATAACTGGTTTTACAATGTAAAAAAATCATCCTTATTATTTCAGTGAAATGGATTATATCGTCTGCTATGATCAAAATTAGCATGCCTTTTTATTTTTCTTAACGTATACCACGTTTACAGATGCGAATTTTTTTTTTCGACACCAGACAACGCTGCAAAATTCACAATGGATATTTTGCTTTGCGAATGATTACCTCCATGGTTGAATATTTCTATGACTCACGATGGACGAATTTATTGCGTTTATTTACTTTAATGGATTGAGATATTCGGCTGTTAACCTAATTTCCCCTGAAATTGTCACAAAATGTATACATTTTTAATGTAACTCATTTCTCAAGCAAACAATTTTTTTGAACAATGTTTCTAAAGATGTAACTTTGATGCAATTTTATTCGAAAAAATAATTTTGAATAAAAATGGCCTCCTGGCATACGAAAAAAGAAGTGATTAGCCCGTATTTGTTTTCCTCAGTCACATGACTTGCGTTTTTATTATACAGATTACGTATGATAGGATTTAAAAGAATAAAGATAATTTTTATTAATATCTTTTTAAAATTTGATTCGATTTTGATAAAATTTGAAATGGCTCGACAAAATTCTGCAACGATTCTATATATTACATTTCAAACCGATCGGTTTGGTAGTTTTTGCACTGTTATATGCGTACAGACGGACGGACCAGACGACGACTAGAAGTGCTATACGTATTTATAGTATAATTACGATCGCAACTAAAAATCGTTTTAAAAAAGGGCGATGAATACACGAGTAAATACAGTATGCTCTTAAACTTTTATAAAGTTTGAAATTCTATTAAAAATCACTTTATCTAAGAGAAATTAATTAATTATTAAACAAGAACGAAAAATCATGCTTCAAGCATAGATTATGTAACACTTTCCAACGCTTCCAAAATAATTTTACAAATCATACCTTTTAATAAGCTGAAAGATAGCATCTAAGTAAATAATTTGGAAAACGCATAACATATTTAAAAACATAATTTCAGGAATTTGCAACCTATACAGTATTCGGAAAAATATCCGAATACTTTTATTCAGCCCTGTATATGATCTATAAATTTGTATATATACTACATAGATGCTAAATTTTAATTCAGTTAGGAAAAGCATAGCACAGTTTAAAATTCTCCTTCTGGAGTTTGTCAATAAACGGAAATGTGTTCGCGAATTTTTGTGCTTCCCTGTATATGATCTACAGAATTTATACACACCACGTAAATACACAAAAAGTGAGTTAAATTTAAAATCGCGTTCAGTAACTTAAAACGCACTTCCAGGAATTATTGTAAACAGACAGTAGAGAATTCTTTTGTGTCTCCCTGTAAATGAACGATGACTGCTATACACACACTATTCTGTAGTAAGCCTCTTGTAATGCACCTTAGTGATATATATAAATTTCAATGTGTTTAAAATAATGAAACATTATTTAAATAAACCGCAGACGATTTTTCTCCATAGATGCAATGTAACGGAATTCTTTTGACTGTTCCTGTAAAGTTACTATAAGTGCTACGCACACCCTATTCCATATTAAGCTTCTTGTAATGCACCTTAGTGATATATATCAATTACAATGTGTTTGAAATTGAGTAACATCATTAAAATAAACCGCAAATGATTTTTCCCCAGATCGCAATGTAACGAAATTCTTTTGAGTGTCCCTGTAAAAAAACTATAAGTGCTACACACTTCCGTTGAAATAGGGAACATGCTATTAGAGTACTACAATAACATATAAAAATTGCAGAGCAATCCGAGCATATTTACGGGAGTTAGAGCACGGACAGGCGGCCAGACGGCCATCCGGCCAGACAAAGCGAAGTCATAAACACTTTTCAACTAGGTTGGAAAGTGTTAAAAAGCGAATGAAACCTGAAAATAATCTACGTACCTGTCTTTATAAATTTCTGATTTATCATGCTGATTTCTCCAAGCGTTTTCTAGGAGGAGTAAGAATATGATCAAAATGATCTGAAATGAAACAAAAGTTATTTAAACAACATGAAATTTAATGAAAACGAGAACGAAAAATCAAACGTCATTATGAAACACTTTCCAACGCATTCAGAATACTTTAACAATTGTTAAACGGTGAAGTATTAATACTTCACCGTTTAATAAAGTAAAAAATGACACACACACACACACACACAAAAAAAAAGAAAGAAAAAAGCATGGCTAAAGTAAACAATTTGGAAAACGCATAACACATTTGAAAATCCAATTTCAGCAATTACCATCTACTGTCTGAAAAATATCCGAATTATTTTGTGCAACTCTGTATATAATCTGTAGAATTGTATGTATACTACATAGTATGCTAAAATTTAGTTCGGTTAGAAATCGCCTAACACAGTTGAAAATTACCCTACATCAATTTCCTCAACAAGGGGGATTGTACTCGAATTCTTTTTTGCAGCCCTGTATATGATCTATGGAATTTATACACACAAAGTAATATGCGAAAACTTAGTTACATACAAAAACGCATACCACAAATAAAAACGCAATTCCAGAAAGTTTTGCTTATAGTACTGTAAGCGAATTCTTTTGTGTGTCCCTGTAAATGAACGATAAATGTTATGCACACCCTATTCTATCGTAAACATTTTGTAGTGCACTTCAGTGATGTATGACAATTTTAATATGTTTGAAATAGTGTAACATCATTAAAATACACTGCAAACGATTCCCCCCTCCCGTAGATCATAATGTAACGTAATTATTTTGACAGTCCTGTAAACGAACTATAAACGATACAAACTTCATTTTCAATATTGAACATGCCATAGTAAGCCTTAATAATATATATCATTTACGTGGCAATCCGAATATATTTGCGCACGGACGGCCAGACAAACCGAATTTATAAATACTTTTCCACTTTTTTGGAAAATTTTAATAAAAAGGAACGTGGTTTGACGGCTCGATTTCTTATTTATTTATTTATTTCGCCCGTAATTTCAAGGCTTTAACTTTTATATATATTATTTCTGTTATTTATAATTTTTGTATATGTCATATCCATTTACATTTTCTGGCTAAATAAAGATCAATCTGTACCTTCAAAATTCCGTTATTATTGGCGTTTATGACATACCTCGAGAAAACTTAACTGTAACAGTAGTCATACGAAACCATCATAAACAAGAAAATTTTATGCGAACAACTTTATTCTGCGACTTTTAGGAGGTGGTTCATGCCTAGCATTTTTTAATTTTCCAGCGGGTTAACTTCCCGACAATCTTTCGTAGTCGGGATTAAAGTCCTACATCGAGTCTGGTAACCCGCTTTTACCCGACCCGAGGTTCGGGTCGGCGCTATATTTATTCGTTGCGGGTCGGATTGACTTCTACTTACTTTTTTGCTGCGGGTTGGTCGGTTAAGGTCGGCGTGACTTTCATTGCTTCAGGTTCGAGTCTGTTTCGGGTTGGGTTTTGACTCTTGCGGATCGGGTTTGGGTTGACCTGATTTTTCGAAACAATGTCCAAAATATGTTTTAAGGTGAAAAATCGATATACAATAAAACTTCCATAACGGACACTGCCGAATAGCAGCAACTTATATTTAAAGAACACCTTTTCAATTCCTAACACTTATATATTTGTACGATTTGTATTTGTATATCTCTGAATAGTGGAGACCTCCGAATCTACACACGCGTAATGTGTGTGTACAATTGTACCATTGTATACACCCTTTATTTCTTATGCAGTAAATTGAACATATAACTCATTCATATTCAAATATGTATTTATTTTTATATAAAACCACTTGATGACATAACAAACACGTATAATGCTTCTGACATCAAGTAAATGGGACTGCATTTTTGGCGTTTAATCTTACAGTTTGGCGATAGTTTTTTGTTATGAAAAGTGGTCGACGGGATAATAGAGAAGTACCAATTAAAGAAATAAATTAAGATCGAAGGAATATTACAAATTAAAATGTATTTTCCATAAATTGACAACTTAAAATTAAAGAAATAAATCAAAGAACTAAATATATATCAACTAAATTAAAGAAATAAATTAATATCGAAGGAATATTACAATGTATTTTACATAAATTATCAACTTCACAATTGTCAAATATTATACTGTAATTTATATATTCGCGCAAAAAGCCGCGAGTAATAGCTATAGTATTAAATAAATAAAACAAAAATATAACTTACAATGCATAATACGACATTAATCAGTATATTCTCAAATATACCTCCCATTCCATTTTGAAGATGGGTGAAGTTTAATTGGTTTTCCTCTAAAATTTTTACACAGTGCGTGAAATTGGCGACCATTTTCCTTTAAGTATAAAACTTATTCAAAACTTATGCGTAAACGTATTCAAAAGTTCAGTAGTAGATTTTAATGAATCCCCAAGCAAACGATCCTTTAAAATGTATTATTTATAATTACACATCATTTATCAAATTTATCAAACCAACAAGTAATAGAATAGAATACAGAGCTTTGTTGCCAAAGTTAATTTTACATATGTTGCCAGTTAATAGATTTTCTATTGATTATCACATGAATTAATACCATGAGTACAGCGCCTAGAATAAATAGTGTGGAAACCGGCTATCCTTGTAATGCTTTAAAAAGTGCTAAAAAGTTGTAGCCTATAAATGTGCAACGGTGCTCCTACGATAATGTTGCAACCAGGGACAAAAAAAAAATGCGTATCACGTTCTTTAGCCATGCTTTCATATCTTTAAAAAAGCTTATAAAAATCACTTAGTCAGAGGAGAAAAGGATATCTCATCAAAAACAACTCGTTGTAAATGATCCCGCCAAGCCACAAACCTAAAACGTCAGCCATAAAAAGAAGTGATATCACATAAAAAGAAACGATATAGAAGTGCATACTCCGAGTCCCGTGTAAAAATCTATCACCACTCATAATGTTTCCAAAGGACTCGGAGTGAGGTACAGTATGTGAAAACTGCTTGGCGACCTGCAGGCTTTTATAATGTTCACGTTTCCTGCAATTACATTTGACTATATTATTTTTATTTTTATTTTATTTTTTTTTTATTTATTTAATTATTTTGCTCCCATAAAATTGTAAAAAGCTTAAGCTTCTGTGTTTGCATGTCTTTTCTTATTTATGAGCTTGAAAAATTAATTTGTTGATTTTATTTACCATTTTTTAAACTAGAAACACCACTCTTACGAAGAAGATTTCTAACTAAATTGAGATATATTGCAATAATTCTAGCGTAAGCGGAATCACATAAGTCTGGGGGAAAAATCCGTTCTGTCAGTTCTTTCGCATACAAAAATATTTATAAAAATGATATAACAAAAATTAAAAATTTATTTTTTTGATTTTCAAAATTGATATACTGCATATATTATAAAAGCCTGCAGGTCGCCAAGCAGTTTTCACATACTGTACCTCACTCCGAGTCCTTTGGAAACATTATGAGTAGTGATAGATTTTTACACGGGACTCGGAGTATGCACTTCTATATCGTTTCTTTTTATGTGATATCACTTCTTTTTATGGCTGACGTTTTAGGTTTGTGGCTTGGCGGGATCATTTACAACGAGTTGTTTTTGATGAGATATCACTCCTTTTTGTAAGGTGTTTAATTTCAATTACACAGATCCCATTCTTATTCAGAAAAGAAAAGATAAAATAAAGATGAAAGGGGCAAAATAAAAGAATAATTGTGATGCTATAAACAGAATTATACATCAGAATTATACAATTTATTGAGTGACTTATTCCAATGTAAATGTCGCTACCATAGCAACGGGGAATTTTTTTATATTCATTTCCTTACATTGTATTCATCAGATTATTTATGACATGTTTATTTTCCTTTTGTTAATATCACTCTTCCGTTTATATACATTAAAAAAACAAAAAAATAGAAAATTTTACAGTAGTTTACAAAGTAATTAAAATACTGCAGTTTCAGAAAAATGTGGAAAAATAAGAAGCACCTTTTTTTTTTTTTTGGTCAATTATAACAATGAGTTTACTTTACCGAAAATAATCAAATTTGTTTTTCTACGAACCATTGTAATTTACAGGGATTTTTATACTAATATATTAAATATTATTCTTGAAAATTACTGAGCACCTTAAAAGTTTTTTTATTTGTTAAGTTTTTTAACACAACGTTTCGAGAATCGTAAAAATATAAGATTCGCCATGTTTGCAAAAGTATAAAAACTATTAAAGTGATTTCAAAATAGAAAATGTTCGTAGGATGACATGTATTCCAAAATTTTGTGTGATTTTGTAAATATACCACAAAGACTAATGCGTTTACATAATGAACCGTTTAAAAAAATGTAAAATTTTATTAAAATTTTTGATCTGATAAATCATAAAGCTTTAAATTAGATTTTAAAAAGGAGCGTGATTAAACCAAAAAGGATTATATTTACTAAATGAACAAAATACATAAAGACACAAAATACATAATTAATGTTTCTAGTCTGTCCATTCCAATTCGGGGATACTAAGATATAGGTCCTCAATTCTCGGCAGTCCATGAATTAATTAGGACATATGTATGCAACTGTTAAAATGTTCCCAAAGTCGAAAATAGAAGCAATAAGTATAGCTCGGCAAATATAAAACACGGCATTGCTTCATCATGATTTTGTTTCGTGAGGTGTTCGTTCTCCAAACATAAAAATCTCTTGAAAGTGTTCGTTAATCGATTTGTTCGTAAACCGAACAGTTCGTTACCAATCACCTATTGTATACGAAATATAGCATTTTTAATTTTTATGGGGAATTTAAGAAGATATTTCCTTTTCATTGTGCTCTAGGCCCGTTTTTAGAGCATTTTAAGTTCGTCATAGCCGGAGATTCGATGAAGGGCAAATATTTAAACGCAAAACTTCTAATCTTGGGGTAGCAACATTTTTACATTCTATTACTCAGCGCATGAATGTAAAGTTGGAATTTTTTAATCACTTTTTCAATCAATTCCTGATACATTTATTAATGAACACAGTTTTTTTTAATCGATTAAAATACTATATTTTAATAGATTTAGAGCTTAAGATCAACGAGCTTTCAGGCGGACAAAATGAACGCGTATTAAATTTTAAAGCAAGATAATAAAACCTTACAGAGATTGAAACAGTATAAAATCATTAAAATACATCTCCCTCAGTAAATATACATCGGTTATAATGTAATCAAGATCTTCTAAGAGACTCTGTAAACGAAACGTATATGGTTCAACAATACAAACAATAAAGATTTTAAATGAATCGGATGCAGTAACATATTTGAATATCTTGTGTAAATAGCCACTTTGACAAAAATTATGCTATTTGTACTATTGTTTTTCCTCTGTGTTGAGGAATCAAGTACTTCAACGTAAAAATTCGCTAATTACACAACTATTTAGTCTTATTAAAAAATCTTTTGAGTTACCCTGTAAACGAACAGTAAATTCTACAATTCTGTTTTACAATTGGAAGCTAATTTAGGTCGTTCGTAGTAACATATTTTAACATCCTACGCATACGTTCTTTTTTAAAAGAATTAGACCATTTAATATTTCTTTTCTTCATCTTAAGTATAGGAATAAATCACTTTAAAGTGATATACATAAAAAAAACTAATTCATATTTTTACACGAAATATTAAACATTTGAACTACTCATAAAAACAATGCAATTGCTTAAAACCGCGTAAAAATCGGATAATTACACAATTCTTTAGCCCTATATCAAAAGATATTTTGTGAGAACCTGTAAACGAACCTTAAATGTTACTATTTTTTTATAATAGGGAGCTTACTTGGGTCTACTGCAATAACATATCTTAATATCATGTGTATACGACCATTTCTAAAAGAGTTGGGTCATTTATTATTTTTTTGCTCTATGTTAAGTATAGGAATCAATAACTTTAAACTGATATAAATCAAAAACTAATTAATATTTTTTTCATGAAACTTACAAAGGTTTGAACTACTCATAAAAGAAATTCAAATGACGTAAACCACGTAAAAATCCGATAATTACACATTGCTGTAGCCCTGTCAACAGTTTTTTGCTACATGTTAAGTATAGGAATCAATAACTTTAAACTGATATAACTCAAAAACTAATTGATATTTTTTCATGAAACTTACAAAGGTTTGAACTACTCATAAAAACAATTCAAATGACGTAAACCACGTAAAAATCCGATAATTACACATTGCTGTAGCCCTGTCAACAGTTTTTTGCTATATGTTAAGTATAGGAATCAATAACTTTAAACTAATATAACTCAAAAACTAATTAATATTTTTACATGAAACTTACAAAGGTTTGAACTACTCATAAAAACAATTCAAATGACGCAAACCACGTAAAAAATCCCATAATTACACATTGCTGTAGCCCTGTCAACAGTTTTTTGCTACATGTAAAGTATAGGAATCAATAACTTTAAACTGATATAACTCAAAAACTAATTAATATTTTTACATGAAACTTACAAAGGTTTGAACTACTCATAAAAACAATTCAAATGACGTAAACCACGTAAAAATCCGATAATTACACATTGCTGTAGCCCTGTCAACAGTTTTTGGTCTGTATTAGATTTAAAAAGTGCAAAAAACAGCACTTTTAAAATCGCATTTCCTGAAAACCTATTCGATAGATCTTGCTTTTCTTTTGATTTTTTAGTCACGTGGCACGCCCCATTCCATAGAATCAAGAATTTTGTTTCTATCATAAATAGAACGCGAGATATAGATGTGTCAAAAACCCGTTTTGTCCCGTCCGCAAAATATAAACTAGACAGAGTTAAAAAAAAAAATTGTAAAATCATTTGGCATCCATTGGCGGAAATTCCTTTCATTTACGGTTCAATGCATTGCTGCTTCTTATGCTTGGCGAGAAACTCTGTCGAGTTTCTATGATAATTTAAGTATCTCTATAATAAAACTGTAAGTCATGTGACTGTCCTCAACAGTTCCGGGATGCCGCATCGCTTTTTCATATGCCAAGCGGCCATTTTTATTCAAAATTATTTTTTCGAATAAACTGCATAAAAGTTACATTTTAAGAAAGATCGTTCAAAATAAATTAATATTTGAGAGATGACTTGCGTTCAATTATGTATATATTCTGCAATAACTTCAGTCGAAAGATTCGCAGTTCAAATTCTCTATTCATAAAAGTAAACAAAAAAAAGATTGATTCGTCGTGAACATTTAAAATATTAAATCATGGAGGTAATCATTCGCAAAGCAAGTTCTCCGCGAATGAATTTTTGGACCGCTGCCTCGCGTCAAAAAAATAATTCGCACCAGTGAGACAATCAAAGTTTACCATAATTATGTGCTATACAACTCAACTTTCGGACCTTTTCTTGACGTAAATTGAACTCATGTAATAATATTTAATGAATCAGATTTTTAGCATTTTTAAAATCGCTAATACAGCTTTTATTTATCGCGTGTACAAATTAGAAATGATACTTTGATTTTGAAATCAAATGTTTTGATTTATGATATTATTTCTTATTTATTTATTTATTTTCTCTTTTAAATGAAAAGTGTGGAGTATTTTAAATTTATGTAATATAAGCATTTTAGATTAAAGTTAAGTATTTTAAATGAAATGAGTGACAGGTTTATAATTTAAAATTAAATTAATTGTAGTATGAATGACGGTGATGGGAACGATATTTGGCGAATTATCATCTGCTCCTGGCTAACAAAAATACTCATAATTAAAAAAAAAGAATAAAAATAAATAAATGATAGTTTGTTGTAAATAAATATTGATATACATATCAAAAATAATTTATAGAATTAAAATAAAAAATAAAAGTAAATAAACAACAATTTCCATAACAAAGTTTTCGCCAAATTGGCGGGGGAGGGGGGGGGGGAATCGCGCCAACGTGCGTATGTGACATTTGTGCCCAAAAAATATGCGAAATGCTACCATGATCGCAAAAGTTCATGATTTGTCTATTAGAATCTTCCGATTTGGCGAAGGATTAAGGGAAAATTAAATTATGAATAAATGTAACGTGTTGCAATGTTTAACATACATTTAAGGGAGACCAAACTGGTCGCCAGTGGCGGCTAGTTTAAAATACTTACCAGCTTACCACCAGCCGAAACTTTCTAATACAATGTCAAGAGCTAGCAGATGACGCTGCGATCTCATCGTAATCTTTTCAGCAACGTTGTGCATTTATTGGATTCAATTTTTTAGTACTATTTTGTAGCAGATTTCCACACTATGTATTGGCGCTGTACCATGAGTATCGTCTGCTATTCAAAATAGTGATAGTGAGCAAAAACTTTTAATTTTGTTTTGTTTATGTATACCGATCTAGTTTTTTTTTAGGTTTTTTTTTTTTCCTTTAACTCTTTCGCGGCCAGCATTTTTAATCTTTTATC
The DNA here is from genome assembly GCA_963931845.1 of Maratus michaelseni. Taxonomy (NCBI): domain Eukaryota; kingdom Metazoa; phylum Arthropoda; class Arachnida; order Araneae; family Salticidae; genus Maratus; species Maratus michaelseni. Next base: position 27,194,888 of record OZ007598.1, on the reverse strand, counting down.
ACCGGTATTTTGAAATAGAAAATTTTGCCTGACTGAACTGTGGAAATTATGTAATGAAATACCGCAAAATGTTCGATTAAAAAATTTCTGTTACAATAATCAAGGATTCTCAATATTACCTGTACTACCTGTACGTCACATATTCACGACGCTTGTCGCGGAGGGTGTTAAAAAAAACTATCGTAAAGGATAATCATGTGACTTACCTCCACATCTGCTGCCAATTTGACGATATGTGTTGAAATTACTAAGCATTTAAGTTAGACAACATATATCTTTAATAAGGACAAGTAAAAATGCACATAAAAATAACAATGTAAACTTAAAACAGTTAAAATCGGATTCGGGTAGTTGTATTTAAAAGGATGTTGTCATAGTTACAATTATATTATATCTCCCTATCAAAAATGTTACTAAAGTTATTTTTAGAGACCAAGTTTCTTTACGGGTTTTACAACTGTTCCATACCTGGTAACAACGGGTTTGCTATCAGTCATACTGGGAGCAGGTATATTTAGATTATTTTCCCCTATAAATGTTGGAATATTGGTTATCAGTAACAGGAGGTCGATTTTCTATTTCCATTTGTAACTTCTATTTTCTTTCAGTTTGAAACTTCAACTTAGTTGGCTTGATTTGGCTAGTATTTATTCCCCTTCAGGAGGCGTTAAATTATATGATCTAGGAGCAGCTTGAGAAGTTATTGTTGCTGATGTCCAATTCCTTGGTACTTGTTTTAGCATAACATTTTGATTTGCTTGTAAGGAAACACTAGAAAGATGGTTTTGGATGAAGATCGTGGTAAAATTTTTGTTTTAATCTTGCCGCCGTTAAATGTTCTGTAGTTTGGATTCTAACTTCAGTCTTCAACAATTCTTCACCAATAGGAATTGTGGCTCGCATGCGTCTACTGAGGAGACGTTGAGCTGGAAATTCTAAGTTTTCTTGGCCTATTTCTAAAATTCAATAGTTATGTTTATTGGCCTGAAAGCTTACATTTTCTTTGCTGTCTGTACAGCTCTTCTGTAATAAGCAGATAATTAACATCTTGAAAGGTAAATATATCAGATACTAGAATTTTCCTTGGATTTCCCTTGGAATGAATAGTTTTGTCGCAGAGCTCTTCTGAGTTTTCTGAGAAACTACACAATTTTCTAACCATCGTAATTATGTCCTTGGACATTCCCGGCCAAAATATGCATTCACGAGCTCTGCTAACACAACTTGTTATACTGAAAATGTCCCTTGTGAAAAATTTTTAACGCCTGGAGTCTGTATTACTCGGGAATAATTGCCGAAACGTCAGCGAAGTCTCACTGTGGAGACGCGAAAAGTTTTTGGTTTCTGTCTGTCTATTTCCGCGATAACTGCCGTGAAAAACGTTCGATTAGGTTGATTTTTGGTGGGTATGTTGGTGAGGTACCCGGAATTAGCTGTATAGTTTTTAGCTACATTTCCTGTATTCGTTCGGAAAATATAGAACATTTCTTTTTAGGTCATAATGCTTTCCTATGGGGATGCAGACGATTTTTCAAATTTCATTTTTATCTGAAACAAGAAAGAAAAATCATGCGTCAAGCATAGATTATGTAACACTTTCCAACGCTTCCAAAATAATCTTACAAATCTTACCGTTTAATAAGCTAAAAGATAACATCTAATTAAACAATTTGGAAAACGCATAAAATATTTAAAACCATAATTTTAGGAATTTTCAACATATACAATATTCGGAAAAATATCCAAATACTTTTATTCAGCCCTGTATAGGATCTATAGATTTGTATATATACTACATAGGATGCTAAATTTTTGTTCAGTTAGGAAACGCGTAGCGCAGTTTAAAATTCTCCGTCAGGAGTTTCTGTCAATAAACGGAAATGTGTTCGCGAACTTTTGTGCTTCCCTGTATAGGATCTACAGAATTTATACACACCAAGTAATAGAAAAAAAAAGAGTTAAAATTAAAATTGCGTTCAGTAGCTTAAAACGCACTTCCAGGAATTATTGTTAACAGACAGTAGATATTTATTTTGTGTGTCCCTGTAAATGAACGATGACTGCTCTACACACAATATTCTGTAGTAAGCCTCTTGTAATAAACCTTAGTGATATATATAAATTTCAATGTGTTTAAAATAGTGAAACATAATTTAAATAAACCGCAGACGATTTTTCTCCATAGACGTAATGTAACGGAATTCTTTTGACTGTCTCTGTAAAGTAATTATAAGTGCTATCCACACCCTATTCCATATTAAGCTTCTTCTAATGCACCTTAGTGATATATATAAATTTCAATGTGTTTAAAATAGTGAAACATTATTTAAATAATCCGCAAATGATTTTTCCCCATAGACCGCAATGTAACGGAATTCTTTTGAATGTCCCTGTAAAAAAACTATAAGTGCTACACACTTCCGTTGAAATAGGGAACATGCTATAGATAACGATAATAACATATAAAAATTGCAGAGCAATCCGAGCATATTTACGGGAGTTAGAGCACGGACAGACAGCCAGACGGCAGACGGCCATCCGGCCAGACAAACCGAAGTCATAAACACTTTTCAACTAGGTTGGAAAGTGTTAATAAAAATGGAATATTTGCATAATGGATTTAGACGTAAAATTATGAATGCTAAGTTTTCGATATGGATTTCCAATAGTTTTAAAAGTTTGCCGATAAATATAATAGAATTTAGAAATTAATTGCTTAAAATATTTGAAAATATTTTTGCATCTGTTCGGGAAATATAAACATCTTATTTTCATACTTTTTTACAACTTTTAAAAGCGTTTATTTTTACTTACTACTTTAATTTATTCGTTGCTGAGCAACCGTATTTCAAAGAGTATAAAATAATAAAATTCAAGAAACTCGCACTATTTTGGTGTTTTTTTTTTTTTAAATGAAAACGAGTGTAAATTTAATAAGACTACGGATGATGAATGCCTATTTATTTTAAAAAATTAAAAGAATAAGCAGTTCATCAGAATATCATTGTATAACACCTGTGTTTAATTTAATGATTCTAATTTCTGTAACATTCGAAGAATTGTATATGCTTATAAATATGCATGCAATTGAAAATATAATAATTGCGGATTGTACGATGTTAAAAGATATCAAAAATGAGATTTAAAAAAATGACTTGCAGAACTGACATTGAGGCTCCTGATCTGCAGTTTTACTAGTTATACTAAGACTTTTTAATATTAAGCATCTTTGAACCGAGAGTTATCCAAAAAATGGTAAAAACTTCTTACAGGGATCTGGAACTGAATCTTTGTTTTTAGGCTAAAAAGTAGAAATGAAGTATTTCAATAACATAAGTTCTGTATCTGCATTGGACAGATCTTTCAAAATTTTCAAACCTGCGGGTGTAATTGAGATAGAAAACAAAATCTGGTACTCACTCTCCTGTAGCGAATTTTCATTATGACAATCTCTGGTAAGTAAATGAGCTATATACATTTCTGTGCCTCGTTTGTAACAAATTTTTGGAGCATACTATTGAACATCTGAAAAAGATTTTTCATAGTCGCGGTGGAATTCGATTCTAGAGGATTGTGATCAGTCTCATCATTTCTATAGATATACTAATAAAATTTTTCACATCCGAATTTCATGGCCAGGGTTTCTTTTTCTATCTAAGAGATTGTAGTATTTAAGTTAAGGGGCTTCCTTCAATAATTTCTCGATTTCGGTTAATTCTCTATCTAATTCATTCATTATTCCACTTCCACACGGCATTTTTCTTCAATAATGGTATGTGTCTTATCCGAACGATTAGGAATAAACTTATGCAGATACTGAATCATGCCAAGTAATCTTTGTAACTCTTTTTTTCTAGTTTGTGTTTTAATTATATCTATCAGGGTTCGCACGCTTTTAAGCCACGCCCCATTTTGTAAGGACTCTTCCGCCAGTAATCGCATAAAACTATTTTCTACCTAATGAATCTTGAATACCATTAGGAAGAAAATTATCTTTCAATTATACTGGTGGCAGAGTCCTTACAAAATGGGGCGTGGCTTAACCCCTTGGAGACGAGCGACACAAATGCGTGACGCATAAGATGCTCAGAATCCTCGATTATTCCCACCAGCTATTTTTTTTTTTTTGTAAAGTTTTTCTTATCTAATCACAGCATTTTTGCGATTCAATTAGGGGAAAATTTCTCATTTGAAAAACCGGTGGTAACAGATTAAAAATTCTGTAAAAGACGCTCGTCGCGAAGGGATTAAGAGCGTGCAAACCCTGATCTATGGTTTCAACTTTCTCCGTGTCAATACCATCACTAGTAAGATATACTTCTAAATATACTACTAAATATTTCACTTTATGAACGTCAAATTCACATTTGTCTATATTCAGTTTTGCACCAGCATTTCTTAATGCTTGTAGAATTAATCGGGTATTTGATCGAAGAGTATTAAATGTCAGGCGGGTAAATCAATATGTCATCCATTGAGTTTTCAATAACTGGAGTGCCTTGCAAAATTGTTGTTATTATTATCTGAAAAGATTCTGGAGCTGATTTTATACCGAATGTAGAAGCTAGATTGGTTGACGGAAATGTTTGTTTGTAGACATGCAAAACACGATTAAGGGTGACACGACGCGATCGACAAGATACACGGCCGGCTTATGACTTTTAAAACATCGCACGAAGTGGATCATCTTTACACGGCGATTGGAACAAAACGGTGGGCGCGTCGCTTTGTACCAATCGCCGTGTAAAGATGGTCCACACTCCACTTCGTATGATGTTTTAAACGTCATGAGTTGGCCGTGTATTTCGTTGGTCGCGGTTCGAACGAAAAAACCTCGGTCGAGAAAACCTCGGTCGAACCGCGACCTACGTTATACACGGCCGGTGCATGACGTTTAAAACGTCACATGGAGTGGATCATTTTTACACGTTGATTGGTGAAGAGCGGCGCGCCCCTCGTTTTGCACCAATCGCCGAGTAAAAATGATCCAGTACATGTGACGTTTTAAACGTCATGCACCGGCCGTGTATAACGTAGGTCGCGGTTCGACCGAGGTTTTCTAGGATGAGGTAGACGGTGAATACTACGAGCATAACTCGTCAATGAGAATTCGTCCAGGAGAGAATCGTCAAGTTTTGTAGCGTGGGTTGCTATGGTTCTGACAAAAACTTTTAATCTGAGTGTATGCCCTATATATATATATATTCAGACTCCATGTTCTACCAGGCTACAGCGCCTAGAATACATAGTGTGGAAACCGGCTATCCTTGTAATACTACGTTCAGATGGGATAGTTAAGATAATCTTAGACCGCCGAAATCACTGAGGGAGTTCCAGAAACTCACTTAGTGAGTTCGAACTTTCTATTGCTAGATACAGCCAGTACCACTCACTCTGATTGGCTGTTGAGGTTGCCTTTAACATATGCGCATGCGCACATTCTATGTTTGTTCAGATCTCGGACACGGTGATGTTCAGTGAGTTATCTTAGAGGAGTATTGCGGTATGAACAGGTATTCAATTCCGGGAGGGTACACCTCAAAATGGCGGTCTAAGATATCTTAAATGTCCGATGTGAACAGGGTATAATGCTTTAAAAAGGGCTAAAAAGTTGTAGCCTATAAATGTGCAACGGTGCTCCTACGATAATAAGGCGATGATTCCAGCCGAAACATTTTCAATGTTTCCGTTCACATACAATGTTTACGTTGAGAAGAGCTAGCAGATGGCGCTGCGATCCCATCGTTATATTTTCAGCAACGTTGTACATTATTAAATTCCTACTATTAGCTATTAGCTCACACTCTCTCTCTATATATCTTGTTCAAATTTTCAATCGTTAATAAAATATTTTCTATTCATCCACTCAAGTTCAAATACATTTTTTTAAACTTGTAGTGAATGACACTTTATGTTAATACAGTTTTTTCAAATATTAATTCATTAATTAAATTTAATTAATTAATTTTAATTTTAAATGGGAGAAAAAAATTCCTCCCATTGTTTTCATAAATGAAATGAAAGATTTATCTCAAATGAGTGATGCCACAGAAATAAAATACCGCAACGATGATTATAAAATAATGTTCAATAAAGATAACATGGGACATTAATGCTGCACGGGTTTATTTTATATATTTATGATTAAAAGGTAGGAATTGACTTTAAAAAAAAAATTATATTACTTGTTGGATTCAATTTTTTAGTACTATTTTGTAGCAGATTTCCACACTATGTATTCTAGGCGCTGTAACCAGGCATTCTGCAGTCCATTCATCTATAATTTAAACAAATTCGGAAAATATCATTTTATACGGATCAATAATATTAAAATCTTTCAGCATTTTGATAATGAGTTTAGTAAATTGTTTAAATTACATTTTTAAAAGATAATGTAAACTAAAAATCATTAAATCTATCTATTCCAAAAAGAAAACAAGTGGGTGATCGAAGATCGCTCAAAGAATTTCGTTTAATATTCCTTTCAAAACACTTTATCCTTTCTTTAATAAATCCAAATTAATTTCATTTAGAAACCAAAAAAATCAATAAATAAATAAAGTCATGCTTTTTATATAGTAAAAATTTACCGATCTATTTTTCTCGTTTTTTTGAATATCTAAACCAGCCCGCTATTATATTCTGTCATAATAATATCTGTCATGTGGACTAAATGCGATATTTAAAAAAAAATAATTTAAAAATTAAACATGTTGTACACCTTCAAAATGTTAAAATATGCGAATGTTTCCATAATCGGGTTTTTATCATGATTCAATACGTTCCTCAAGCTCATATATTTACTATTCTCATATTGATATTAGTTTTGTATTATTCTGAAACATTTGAAAAATCCGTTAAACTTCTGATATGACGTCATATTTTCGTTTTAATTCTCTAATGACGTGATATTAACCTGTTTTGTGTACATACACATACTCACATACTCCTTGTATTATCGAGAAATTTTTCCGTTTTATTACCACTATGACGTCAATCAATTTTATTTCATATTAATCTTTTTTTCAATTGGTGAAACTTTTTATTTCATTTTCATTTTTCACGTGAAAATCGTCTGATAGAAAATTAATTATTGTAGAAAGAATTTCATCGTGGATTTTTATTTTTTGGCATCTGCTATAACGAAAAATGTTTAAATTTGATAGGAAAAGGCTGTTAGAATTTTGGTTTTTTATCTCTATTTATTAAAATAATACGAATTTTTCAAATTTTAATATTTTGAGCTCTTCATAGCCAGTATTCGGGTACATACACAAAGTTTGAACTCTGTAAGTTACATAGTTTTTGAGAATGGCTCTGTGACAGACAGACAACGGAGCGGGAGTAATAGAGAAAAAAAGAGACCAAAAAAGAGAGAGAGAGATTTGTTTACCAATTGAGATAGCAGACGATATCTCGTTATTTAGATTTTTTTCCCAAAAAAGGAATAGTTTAGTGCAGGAATGTCAAACTCGTTTACCGCCGCAGGCCAAATTAAGTATTATATACAAAGCCGTGGGCCACATAAAAAAAGTAGACACTATTTCTACCATTGCGCAGAATAAAATTTGTATGTACAAAACACAACCATGTTAAAACATATTCATGCAAAGTTGCAAAGTTATTATTAGACATAGTTTATTTTTCGAAAAAAATAAAAAAAATACTCAAAATTACTTTTTTTCAACCAAATCTATAAAATTTAATTGTGTTTTCTAAATTGTATTTATTTAAAAAATTGATTGTACATTCTGGTCGGTTACTGATGATCAGATGCGTGCCGCAGGCTATTTCAGTGGGGGGGGGGGGGGGGACTCAATATTGCCGAGTACGGGATCGGGGGTGAGAAAGGCTTTGTGATAGCCCCCCCCTCAGCGATGGAGTCTACTGTTCTACAATACTGTGAATTTTAAAAAATCACACTAAAAGTCCTTAGTGTTCACCTGCATTCTGCCTAACCACAGTCTGTTGCCACAGTCAAAATTAAATGCTGTTATTCAGTATGTGTAAAAAAAAAAAAAAAAAAAAAAAATATTTTACTATATAAGTAGAGTTGAGAATCATGTTATTAATTAGGATTCTGCTTACGATTTAAAAGGTAATGTGTACGGATGTACCGTACATTAACCAGTTCTCAAAAGTAACTATTTAAGAACATTGAAGTACTTCAGAATTTGTGTCTCTATAAATAAAATCGCATGCTGTTGTGTAATGTATGTGTATACATTTTAAAACACATAAAAAAGACAAATCTTGCTTGTTAAAAATAAAATATGCATAAGAGACTAAAAATTATCCTTCTCTACATTTTTAAATTACCACCACCTATCTATCAGAATAGTCCATTTTCCAGCTACACTGTCTAAACCCAACATGTCAGTTATGTCTGCTTCACAGGTTAATAGCATCAGTTCGTCCAGTCGCTCTTCCGACATGGTGGTACGCAAGTAATTTTTAACTAACTTTAACCTGCTGAAACTTCTTTCATTACTGGAATAATTAAGGCCAACTTGTACGCTAAAGAAAGGTTAGGATACAAATGAGCCTTCCCCACAAGTTTTTGCGCTGCTGCACCAATTGTATCCGATTCAGAACTAGCTATTTCTGAGGACATGATATCAATTTCACATTCCAAGTTATCAACATCTTTGGGATCATCAGGGAATAGTTGACATAGTTTAGAAATGTCCTCGGTAGAGCTATACTTGATCCTAGATGAAAAGAGACAGGCCAGTGGTTTAACTTTCTCAAATACCAACTTATGAATGTCTCCAAATGTAGTTGTGAATCGATCTACTACCTTCAAACTTTCTGTTTTAAAACAGTTCTCTCGTGTAAATAGAACTGCAGTTTCAGGATTTTCGTCGATCATACAGAATCTTACACAATCTTCCATTCTGTGTGAGAAGCTCTTTCTTTTCCCCTTTAAAGACGGACAACAGAGAATTGAAATGAAACTGGCGACGGGAGAGGGGCCTTTTAGCGTTCTTAACCTTCTGACTTACCGACTGTTCTAAATTTTACCAACTCTTATAAATAAGTAGTAGGGTGTTACACCCCCCGCTAGGCACGCCCCTGCTGATGATCTATAACAGCAAAGGCATAGCTGTCAATCTTCTGTGTTTTCTATAAGTAAAAAAACATATTTTGAATCTGAAAATTTATTTAATAAAATGGGCCTTATATATATGCGCTACTGAATTGATTTCATTTATTAAATACAATTTCTGGTTTAGATTATGTGTATTTGCCTTGAAAAATAATAGAAGGTTGGAAGCTACTCAAAGATGTCGTTTAAAAGAGGGCTCTTCCGAACACAGCTAAAATATGCCTAATTGCACACAATTTTTTTTAAATACTGTCAATTGATGAATAGTTACAGAAATTTAGAAATATTATATCCATATATTTTTGCTCTAATATGAAATTGCTTTGAATTTTAATTAACTGTAATGACAAATTCAGAAGAATAAATCCAACATGAATCAGTAGAGGTGAAGTAAATAGATTAAATTGATTTTCATATTTCTTGAAATTTAAAAATCTTCTTTCGAATAATTTTTTTTAAATATATATTTTAGTATATTCTAAAAAATTATACTCCCGATGATTTTATAGCAATGCTTGGAAACATTTAAAATGAAACACAGTTTTTTTTGTTTTGTTTTATGAAAGTAATAAATTCTAATTGAAAACACCAATACTATCAAATAACAAGATAGCATTATGAAATTTGCCTTGAAGTTGAAGTTTACTCAGGTGCTTTGTAATTTCAAATGAAAACTCCAAGTACTTAAGTCTATTTCCACATTCATAAGTTGTGGATTTAAAATGAAAATGGTAACATTGTTTAGGAGTTCGAATATAAAGTTAAAACTTTATGATAGAAAGCCATTAAATATCTGTATAAGAAGGTAGACCTGTTTAAGTTCACTACCCATATTTCCATGATATTTTCTAGAATGACAATGATTAAGCATGTGCGTACGAATATAAGTTTTTAAGCACATAACCACCCTTTATAAATCTATCCTATATATATAAATCTTTCTGGCAGTGGTACTTATTCTTATAATGTCATTCCTTCAATTTCATATTGATTGATTTCGACTCATGGGATATTTAATGTAATAAAGACAATAATTATTTTTAAAGCAAATGTATTTTCTTCAATAGGTTTGGTGAAAGCAGTTTGATTTTCTTTTAAGGAGTATCAAGACTTAATTTTGACAGTTTATCTTTCTGTTGCTTAGCCAGATTTTTGCGAGTTTCCTTTATAACTTGTGCTGTAGCACCTCTTAATGTTACATTCTTTCCAAACCCCAACGTCTCCATAAAGATAAAATTTCAGTTTTTCTTTGAATATAATTGTATTGCTAATCACCGTTAAAATTATCTACGATGTTCAGCACATCAGTTTATCATATTTATTCATAGTGGTAAAGAGCTTTAACATATTTTCAGGGTTCATACTCTGTTTGAATAACAAAATTCCCTGACTTTTCCAGACCATTTTTCCTACAATTCCATGCCATTTTTAGAAATACGAATTAGCAATTCTAGATCTTAATGATTAAATATACCTCTGAAAATAAAAGTAATCTATAAAACTGAAACTAAAAATAATCTATTATTTGATATTTAAAATATAAAAAATGAAAAACAATTAAAAAAATACATTTTGGATGGATTCAAAGTAACATTTTATTGATATAATTAGATTTCACATATCAACCATTCAAATATTTTTTTTTTACATTTCTACTACCATGTCATTTATTTGTGTTGTTTCAAAAACAGTTTGTTATGTAACTTTCAATATTTTATCTTTTAACAATTTAATTTTAGCTACAGCTTTTTCTTTTTTGCTTGCTTTATAATTTTCTTTCTTTTTCTTATTCATGATCTCATCTTAGCCACGTTAACATGGCACAATATTTCTTTCGCAGAAGTATCACCTATTTAGCAGAAAATTTGTATGGCTAAAACATCATTATATTAAAAATATGAATGTAGCAAAAATACTACACATGATAGCACCTTTTTTTTTTAAAGATCCCTGACTTTTCCAGGTTTTAGGGAAAAAATGTGATTTTCCCTGACAATTCCCTGTTTTCCATATTATCCAGTCGAGTAGGAACCCCACATTTTTAACACTTTCCAACCTAGTTGAAAAGTGTTTATTTATGACTTCGGTTTGTCTGGCCGTGCTCTAACTCCCGTAAATATGTTCGGATTGCAAGCATAATTTTATATGTTATTGTCGTTATCTATAGCATGTTCCCTATTTCAACTGAAGTGTGTAGCACTGATAGTTTTTTTTTACAGGGACACTCAAAAGAGTTCCGTGACATTACGGTCTATGGAGAAAAATCATTTGCGGTTTATTTTAATGATGTTACACAATTTCAAATACATTGTAATTGATATATATCACTAAGGTGCATTACAAGAAGCTTAATATGGAATAGGGTGTGCATAGCACTTATAGTTACTTTACAGGGACAGTCAAAAGAATTCCGTTACATTACGTCTATGGAGAAAAATCGTCTGCGGTTTATTTAAATAATGTTTCACTATTTTAAACGCATTGAAATTTATATATATCACTAAGGTGCATTACAAGAGGCTTACTACAAAATAGTGTGTGTATAGCAGTCATCGTTCATTTACAGGGACACACAAAAGAATTCTCTACTGTCTGTTAACAATAATTCCTGGAAGTGCGTTTTAAGTTACTGAGCGCGATTTTAAATTTAACTCACTTTTTGTTTATTACGTGGTGTGTATAAATTCTGTAGATCCTATACAGGGAAGCACAAAAGTTCGCGAACACATTTCCATTTATTGACAGAAACTCCAGAAGGAGAATTTTAAACTGTGCTACGCGTTTCTTAACTGAACTAAAATTTAGCATCCTATGTAGTATATATACAAATCTATAGATCCTATACAGGGCTGAATAAAAGTATTCAGATATTTTTCTGAATATTGTATATGTTGGAAATAAATGTTGGAAATTCCTGAAATTACGTTTTTAAATATGTTATGAGTTTTCTAAGTTGTTTACTTTGATGTTATCTTTCAGCTTATTAAACGGTAATAATTTGTAAAATTATTTTGGAAGCATTGGAAAGTGTTACATAATCTATGCTTGATGCATGATTTTTCGTTCGTTTTAAAAATGCTGAATGTATGAGAGTAAATCAATAAAATGTGTGTATATCAATAAAAAGGGAAAGAATGAAAAGAAAGATCACACATGATTCGTTAACAATAACACAATTACTAACCTAAGTAATGAAAACCTTTAAAGAGCTTAAATCAAAAATCCTTATATTTGATTAAATATCAGGTGAAGAACCTGGATGACATATTCAGAGTTTTTTTTGTCAAGCACAAAAGTGATAATTTGTGTCATTTTCAAAGCGACACATTTAAAGCTATTTAATTTTATGCTTTAATTTTTTTTTTAACTGTTTTAATTAGGGTTGAATTTTATTAATTGTACAATACATTTCTTAGTATTTAATAAATACAACATATTATTTTGTAAAGTGGAAATAAAGTATTAGTAGTAAAATAAAGTATTATAGTTTCGATAAAAAAAGAAATAAAAATTATAAGTAAAACTCTCTAAAATTTTACGAATCTTTAAATTTTCAGACTCAAGATCCCGTGCTTTGCTACATTCTGATTGGTTACTTTTGATTAAACATCTTATTTTGTGTGTGTTTTAAAATATAGAATTGAGTTATATCTTATATACAACACTGCTGCCACACATGAGCAGGATTTTTTTACATTCAGAATGCTACCACTTTTTATTTAATGACAGAATAAATAAGAAAAAATATTACTATTAAAATATAGGGGTAGCATTCTAAATTTTAAAAAAAGTCTGCCAAACTTTTAACACTGATATACATATCTTTCTGATGTTTTTCCATCTTTAAGACCACAGTTGGTGAAAGTGCATTCGTTATATTTTCAGCATATGTGTTCTAACAGCTAAATTAAACACAAGTAAAATGCCAAAGGCTTTGCGGAAAACAGATAATTTGTCAGCAGGTCAGTTGTGTCCCGCGGGCCACGTGTTTGACATGCCTGGTTTAGTCTCATCACAATTTCATTAAAAAATAGAAACAAATTAATATCTCAGAAACTAATTTAAATTTTTAAATTCAGAGATCTTATATGACGTCCTCAGATCAATGCGGATAACAGGTGTTAATTTCATCATGCTGCGCTCCATATTCTAGGGTTAGGTAGTAGTGAAATACAGTGTCTGAATTTAATAATATAGATTCTATTAATAGAAAAATCTACGGCACACCTAATTTAATTTAAGCTGTTTTCTAAGAATAAATTTTGTCATTAAATTGATAAATATAAAATAGCTTGTAATTGTAAAATGCTGTAGAATATAGGAACTTGCGTCAAAAATAAATAAATTTAATTTTAAACATACAAGTTAAAACATTCATTGATAAGTGAATTAAATATGTACTTTTTATAAAATGAAATTATTTAATGCAAAATACAGGCCATTTTTTAGGGATTCTGATATTTTAATATCTGATTCACATACACTGCAGCCCAACAATTTGGGTAGTTTACTAAAAATAATATTAATATCAAAAAGACTGTACCCAAAACTGTCAAAATTATTAATTTTTAGTTTTTTAAGATAAATTAGCACCTTAGGACATATTTTTATAATAGCATTTTGTATAGTGATTACCATTCAGAGGCTACTTCACTCAGACGAAAACACCCGCTCGCTAATGTTAATCCTATGGAAGAAATTTTTGAAGATATCGTGTTCGCATTTCAATATTTTTAAATGATTTTTTTGCATTGGATAGCTGAGGTCAATCTCTATGCACGCTCCTTTCTACTTTTTCGATTTTGATTACAAGTTTTTTTTTTTATTAAGATACTTTCACTTTCAGAACCGGTTTTGAAAGTGAAAGTATCCTCAATTTAAAAAAAACTGCAACAAAATTCGAAAAAGTAGAAAGGAGCGTGCATAGAGATTGATCTCAGCTATACAACGCAAAAAAAAATCATTTAAAAATATTGAAATGTGAACGAGATATCTTCAAAAATTTCCTCCATAGGATTAACATTAGCGAGCGGGTGTTTTCGTCTGAGTGAAGTAGCCTCTTAAACTCACGATTTCTTTCGCACTATTATTCATTATAAAATGAATAATAAATAGTAAGAAGTGCAATAATATTGTAAAATTAGGAAAATATTATTCTGAAAATAACAGTTTTGTTTCAAATTAAACGCTTAATAGCAAATAAAAGTAAACAGCTATTCAAAATTGTGATCATGTTTCAGACTAAAAGTAAGTAATCAAAAGTAAATGAACTTGCAGAAAGTGGAAGTTTTAAAGCTTTCTTATTATTATGTACGGTACTCAACTAAAAACAATGAACACATTTTAATATATTTCCAAAGTTGCAATAATGTGAAATTGTGACAACAAAATGTTAAGACACCATCACAGTTTTCGCATGTCATTTAATTTGGAAATGAAGGAGTGGTATGCACATTTTCCCTAATATCTCAGAAAATAATTATCGCATAGTTAAACGATTGGTATTAAGTTATTCAGAATAAAATTGATTATTCTAAAAATCGATTTTTTGACCACTTTAAAGGTGTACTGTCTGTCTCCTTAACCAATGAACCCCTCAAAACTAATCAGCGAAGCGCCTTATCACAATCAGAGCTGGGCAAAATACATCGAAAAACTATTTTCGATACAAAATACATTGGTTTTAGAGCCTAAAATATAACATACAAAATACTTTTCAAATTTCAAAATACATGTATTTTCAAAATACATTAATTTTAATTATTGTGCACACACTTATAATATCTTACACACAATCTTACACTTTATAATTATCTTACACACAAATGCTTTAATTCCAATTTCATGTTATAAATTTTTATCAGGTTCGTAACCCCCCCCCCAAAAAAAAAAAAATCCTTGACGGCTCGGCCTACAGGCACAGGTGGATTTCGAATATGCAGACCGTGGGGCTCCTGTTTATTGGGATTTGCAGAAGAAATCACATTTTTGCTATGATGCGGCAGTTGGGACCACCCTCTTTGAAATTTTCCTGTGTCTCTAGGCGGTGCCGGCAGGGATTTTTTTGTTTTTGCTCTAAGGGCCTATAAAAAACTTGTCAATATAAAAGTTGTAGATAATACTAAGAGGATTTATAATAAATTTAAGCGGATTTGAAATCTTGGGAATTGACGAAGTTATGATTTTTTTTCTTCTAAAACCCCCCTTCTTCCCCTTGGGACCATTTTTAATATCATCAAAAATCTGTCATACATAAATTTTTGGCCCTTCTCCTAGAAGTAATAACTTTAAACGGATTCGATAAGTATCATAATTAAGAAGTTATGGGTTTTTTTCTGTTTTCACAAAAAGCCCCCCGTCCCCCCCTGGTTAGATTTTGCCTATTAACGAACTTGACCGAGATTTTATACCCCTTGATTTCATGTATCGGTTTGGAAGAGATTTGTGCAGAATTATTGAAGTTATCGTGTCCATAAAAAAGTGATATAGATACAGATAAAATTTTGAACCTAGGAGTGGTTTTAGGTTCTGAGTCATGATCGGCGCAGATCTGCAAACATTTTCCAGAAATTCCAACTTAGGGGAGAATGTAATAGGTAGTATTTCTTACGAAATCAACCTAAAAAATGTCGGCATGTGCCAAAAGTTTCAGACCCTTGGCCCAGCCCGACCCGTAGAAAAACTTTTGCGGTCCAACCCGGTATAAAATTTAAAAGTTTGGCCCGAGGCCCAGCTGTGTCGGTATAAAAAATTCTTTGGCCCAACCAATATAGAAGCTAAAAGTTTGGTCTAAGCCTTAGAAAAAATTCATTGGCCCGATTTAAATACTAAAATTTCGGTCCGAGCTAGTACAAAAACTTAATTGGCTCGAATGAGTTCCTACAAAGGATACATTTTTATGCAGATGTGGTTGAAAATTCTCTTGTACAAGGCATTCTGACAAAAAAAAAAAAAAAAAATGAGCTATTTTGCATGTTTATAATCTTCATTTTTAAAAAAGCACCCTGAGCTGAGAAGTAGAAGCACGCCTGTTTAAAAATACTGCCGTTCCTAAGTTTGTCTGTGTCCATATAAACTATGTTTATCTTTTTTATGAATTTCTATTTGTACGCAAATGTTTGAGTTATCATTAATCCATTTTCCATGGCTTAGACTTAGAAATCTGAAAAATACTATACAGAAAAATCTGATAGGACGGAATCGTGTAGGAGCAAAAAAAAAATCGTTATAGACAAGTTATCATCTTAGGCGGTACATCACGTGCTGTAAATGTATTATATTTTTTTCACACGTATTATTACATTCATTTTGCATGAATCAACACATTTTTCTTAAGACAGGATTCCATCATAGTCAGGTTTATTTTCACAGGTTTTCGTGTACTTTAATTTTATTGCCTAGAAATATATGTACTATTCTTCAAAATGTATAAATTTAAAATTTTAAATTGTAGAATAATGGCAATTTAAAAATATATGCATTTTTTGCAAAAATTGTTAAACCTTGTCAAATTTTACTGCTTTTTATACGGGCCAGGCCGGACCAATCATTTTTATTCGATCTGGGTAAGATCGGACCTGAAAATTTCTTCCCGTCCTGACCTCTAGGAAGAATGGCTTGGTCCAGAAAAAAATTAATCTGACCCTTTCCTGACAGAGTCTGCAGGAAAAAGTAATGCCCAAACCCGATCCGGTCTTACAATGCTAACATAATTTAAAAATACAATACTCAGGAAAACTCTGGACTATCCTATGCTTGTGTATCACACGACAAAATTTTATAATTCACAAAGCAACATTAAGAATTATAAAAGCATTTGTTATAACCATTCAGCAAAAACGTTTCGGCCAAAGATATAAAAATCCTTATCGTACCAGATTTTGAAAAAAAAAAAAAAAATTCTAGGAACAAATTCAAAGACCAGACAAAACAGACAAGCATGTACTTTCCGGTTGCGAATCAGTAATTTGCAGTTTAAACCAGCTTCAATGAACTGTTTGAAAAATCGAGAAATGTATGGAGTATTTTGAAAATACAAAATACACGGAAAAATCATTTCAAAATACATTACTAAAATACTTTAGTTTTTTGTTTAAAATACAAATTTATTTTGAAAATGTATTTCAAATACATGTATTTTCGATACTGCCCAGCTCTGATCACAATGAACCTATATGCAAAATTTAAAGGAAATCTGATAATTCTGCATGAAAAACCCATTTATCTAAATTAAGGGGGAGATTAGCCCCCCCATTATACTTAATGAACCCCCAAAACTAATCAGGGAAGCACCTTATCAGAATGAACTTATATACAAAATTTGAAGTTACATACATACATACACGTACATTACATACAGAACCTGCGAGCACACAAGCTCTCAGGCTTTGATAGCCTGCGGGATAAATATAGAAAACTGCAAATGAATAATCATTTTATATCTTGTTATTTTAAAAGCAGAATGCTGCTTTGTAAAAAGATAATTTTTTAAGTATACAAACCTTCTGATTTTTTCAGTTTAAGAAACATATTTCAAATTAGAACTTAATAAAATGTACAATGTTTCTGTGCGATACTCATTGGATTTCACTCTAGTGAAATTTCTGGTTCAAAATATGTTGGACTTTTTTTAAAGTTTAGCAACTATGTGTAAACAAGTGCACAACATATAGCACAAGGTAGGTCCTAGGAACAATTGTTTATAGTAAGTTACATTTTGTTTATTATTTTACTGGAATTCTTAATGAATATCTATACTATAAGGGGCTGTATATATAATCAAAACGATATTAGCTTTTTGGTAATTTTGGACTCCCCCCCCCCAATTACAATATATGTTATCATTCATTGCATATCCCCCAACCACACACACACAACGCCCCTCCAGCATTTAATTGTTCATTTCAAATTAATAAGAAAAGTAAGTATTACCATTAATAATATTTTTTTTTCAATTCTGAAAGAAATATATTCCTAAGACTGAAAAATTATTTTTTTAGTTTAATTTTTTAAGTTATAGATTATAACCTTAAAAAAAGGAAACAAAAATATTGAACACAAAATTTACTTTTATAATATCTTAATCCCACAAATCAGTTGTAATTTCAGAGTGGAAAAAACAGACAAATTATCCTATAACAATCATCAAAGATTGTTAGGGACAAGTGAATGCAGGGATGAAAGCGCTGCACCACAAATGAACAGTTGTCATCACTAAATTTTAATAGTATTCTTCGCTTTATTAAATTTCAGAAATTTTGTCATTGAATAAGCTGACAAATATTATTAAAATTTAGTGGTGATAATCGTCTATTTGTGGCACAGCGCTTTCATCCCCGAGTGAATGCATTTGCACATGACAATTTAAAAACTACATCACAAAATCAGTTCAATATAACACTTAAAATAAAATACCAAAAATGATTTTTTAAAAATCTTTATTAACCTTTACAAAACAGTACAAATTCCGTAGTAAAAAAAAAAAAAAAAAAAAGCGCTTTACAATCAGCTGCTTTTGTATAAACATGATAAAATGGAAACATAAATATAATACATGTTATATACAAAAACAATGTGAATGTATTTTCATTTAAATATACCAGTTGTATTGATATACTATTCTTGGCACTTTGGTTGTAATGAGTATATAACAAAAGTTTGAATTTGATATGCTTTGAGTATTTGTAAAAAAAAAAAAAAGAAAAAAAGAAAAAAAAAATTCTAAAACTCTTAATATAATTTCAGAGTTTGTGTAAAAATCTTACAAAATATGATATGACTTATTGAAATTGGTATGAAAAATTGAAATGAAATTACACTCATCTAACACAACAATATCATTCATACTTCAGAGTCCAGGCACTTTTTCAAATAATGGAATGATGAAGTCACATTGCATCATAAAAATACAATATTAAATACTGATACTGCAGCAAGCATAAGTCAAAGATACACTTATTTTTACACGGATATAAATTAGGGTTTACACACAATAAATAAATTATATAAATAGATTGCGTAACAACATTGCTTTGTGATAATGACTATTTTTTTTTTCTTCTACAGATTACAATTCATTCATACATTAAAAGTACACAGTCCAGCAATATCTTTCACAATTAACACAAATGCTGTAGAACCATTTACACATTGTCGGCAACATGCTACTCACTCAACTATAACTTCCATTCACGAAAACCACACCTAAGACATTAAATGCAAAATTGATCACCAGTGACTGACTATGAATTTTATTAAATAACATGTTAAAGAAAAAGCTTTTCATATTATTTTTATTGATGCATAATAATAAATAGCTTAATTAAATTAATACATAGTAAATAGCTTAAGAATAATCAGGTGTGTCCAGACTTTTCTTACTATACCCTGTTTTTGTGAAAATTGGGAATGGCTTTTTATATTTGTGGGAAAACTAATCATAATTTCATGTTGTGAATCTGAAATTAGCTTACATTCAGATTCCTGTTCAGACAAATAATTTTAATAAGGTCTTGTTTTAATGAACAGATACGAAATCATTAAATTTAGATACATTAATTTATATGTATACATATATATCTGGATAATAGATTCTTTGGTGAATAAAACTGTTTTGGGACAGGTGCAATTTGTTTTAAGATATCAAATTTATGAAAAGTCCTTTTTTTAAAGACAAAAAATTTTGTGAAGGGTTTTTAGATGAAAAAAAAATAATTGTGAAGGATACTTTAAATGACCTAAATTCTTCTAAAACAGATCCCTGATAATAAAAAATTCTGGATATGGTGAAACATTGTCAGCAAAGTTCAGATTAGGTGAAGTTCTTTTTCCCCCTTATTAAGTTATGGGAACTGTGATGGAAAATCTTCCTCATACGATTGGTTTTAACAAAATGCATCAAAATTGTCAGTTGTAGTAATAGTAATTTCCCAAATATTGAAACTTATTAAATAAGTTCATTATTGATTAAATTGTATTCTAAAAATAATTGAATGATCAAACAAGCAATCAATGTGCTAGTCTTTTCCACTGCAATACATTTCATTTCTGTAGATACACTAACATTATTTAAATACTTTTATGACAGAAATTACAAGTGGTATTGCAAACCAAACTTAACAATATACTTAAGTAAAAAAAAAAAAAGCTAAAAATAAACTTAAGTAATACTAGCTTGGTGCCGACAATCAGTAAAATTTGTCAAGTATAAGCTCATTTCTGGGTACAAGGCATAATACCTTCATATCATCGACTTTCAACCAATAAAGCTGTTCCTTTTGCTAACAAATAATCATCTTTTTAAGGCTGTTCTTTCATTTGTACATTGTTTCCAATTACTTTAAACCAAAATTGCAAAATAACTCGTTTAAAAAATTGTAGACAATTTCAAGTTTTAAATAAATGCTAAAAGTATTAATATATTTGATTATTGCTGATATCTTTGTACTTTTGGTGCAATAACAATGTCAAAATGTTACAGATAGATCAGCTTAGATCAATTATCTGAAATCTAAATTGAAATATCTAAAACTTATGTTTGTATGTATAGATGACTGGCTAAAAATTATTTTGCAATTGAGATTTAAAGCATTTTTTTTTTTTTTTAATATATAACAGCCTTAAAGAGCAAAAATATTTTTTTATGTATAATATTTTTGCTTATATTATATTATACAAATAGATAATATTTAATAATTTTATCTATTAAAGTTAAATATATTTGATTAGCACGTTTTCTTTTCTTATAGGAAGGATTATCTTTATTCTTCATCATAAAAATATTTACACAAGAAGCAAGTTTGGATCAACATTATATGCAGATTTTGGCAAATTACAAATCTAACAAATTTTATATTTAAAAGAACAACTATTTCCTGCTAAAATGATTCAAAATGGCAAACTAACAATTTATTTGGAAATATAATATAAAGTCAATAATCTCAGACAAGTACTAGATACAATATTTACAGTGATGCCAGGGATGGGCTATAGCACATCATTTAAGCAAAAAAATAGAGAAGGTATGCATATATTTTGATGAGTCCTTTAGGATGCATGATTTTTCCCTTAAATATCGCAAAAGACGTGTATTAAATATTAAATACTATGAATCTGTCTTATTTCTCAGAGGAGGACCCACATTTTAAGAAATGTTCCACTTTCTGAGTTCCAGGGACCCAGTATTTCAAAAGCTTAGCGACATCACTGATTTAATAGATTATAGCAAATAAAGCCTCATATACTCGCCTTATCTCCTATATATCCGTAATATAGTACCAACAATATTTTCCAATTTACAAAGTAGATAAAATACTAAGAAAATTAATATACTATAAATTGAGAAATATAAACTAAAAAAGCTTAGCTTAAAAAATAATTAAGCTGTATAAACCAATGCCTACATATTCAAGAACAAAGAATAACATCAAATAGTTTTGCAAAAGTACAAATAAAGAAGCATTACAAATTAAAATGAAAGGATATTTTAAATTCCGTATCTGATGCAGCTAAAACAGAAAACAAATCAATGGTGTAAGTCTTAACTTTAAAGTCTCTTTGCACAAGAATCATTGTATAACTGCTTTAATCGATTATTATATAATGCAATTTCAACAGCTATATAATAATTACCAAAGTTAACAGTAAGCCATGAAAAGTAAATGTCAAAAAATATTTTGGTTTCACAGAAATAATTCTTAATTTTACATCAGACTTTTTCTACAGATTATAATGAAGTAATAAGAAATAAAACATTTAAAGAAGCATTAAAATTTCATAAGATAAAGCTAAAATTTGAAATACAAATTTTAAACAATTAAAAAATGAGTTATACATAAATCTGCAGTTTTGCTTTTAAAAACATGGAATGTATCTTTAAAATTCAAAACATTTAACTTCAACAGACAGTAAAAAAGATGGCAGTTTCATTGTATTAAACAACTATAAAAATGATATACAAAAATAACCAAATTTGTGAAAAATTTTTGGTACAAAATATGAATTATGACAGAATAAACATAAAATTGCTGATGAATATGGAAATCAAACATACCCCACAAAATCGTGTTTTCTCAAGCAGTCTAACAAATTATCTTAAGTAATATGCAATTACATAATTTGTAAAGAAGGTTTATTTGCATGTTTGCAAAATTACTTAATTTTTGAGAATCATATTATATTCAAATTTTTAGAAGTACACAAGTTGGTTTACAAGCTAAGCAGATAATCGCAAATGCCCCTGATTCCTAGACTATCTTAAAACAAATGCAGCAGAGCATCAATTACCTAAATATTTGTTATTTAGCAGATTGTTGTATAACTTAAAACTATTGAAAAGATAAAAAATAAATATCAGATAATAAACTCTGACAGTAAAAAAATAGGATATTTAAGAAATCTGGACTTTTCAATGAAAAAAAAAAAGTTTCTATTTAATTTAAACTTGTATTCGTAACACAAAATAATTTCAAATAATGCTCAACTAGAGAAAAATAAAAAAAATATATATCCTTCTCTAGAGTAACCTGTTTCTAACATAAACATTTTTAATTAAATCAACAACATATTTAGTAGGTATTTTAACACAATTTTATATTAATTCAAAAGATAGGGGAAGAAATTGAACTTCCATAAAAGGGGAAAAAAAAGGGTCTTAACAGAGATGTCTTAGTTAAAATTGTACATGGCAAAGAATATTTATCCAAAAGCCATTTTAATAATTATAGACATACAGTTATATTACAAATAGAAAATGTCATTAATGGTTGTAGATTTTAAAAAATTAAAATTTGCTCGTAATCCCCCAACATTATACTAAATTTTAAAGAATCCAATGAGCTATATTTAATCTGAATTTAGTTTATCACATCACATACCAGAAAACAATCACAAAAGAAAAAAAAAGCATTTTGAGACATTTTTTTAATACTTTATTTCTTATTTGCACTTAAGGATAAAATAGAAGAAATTTTAACGAGTCCTTAATATGCATAATCTTTTGCTTGGAAGGAACAAAAACTTTAACAACTAATCATTAGGAAAACATAATTTGAACTACTATTGTTTCATAACTATAAGACCTATTTATTAATTTATTTTTAAGGACCCAAGTTTTAGAAATGTCTTAATCGCAGGGACATGATACAAAAAAAAAAGTCTGGTCGGCATCACTGTATATTATATTTGTTCGATCTAAACCTTTTAATTATTTTATTCAACATGATTTTATTGTGTGTGTTTGTGCATTTAATATGTTTTCTAAGAGAATACAAGAAACACCATAGATTTTTTTTTTTTTTTTTAAATACACAAATGTTGTATTGGTGCTCTCTAAAACCACCAAGCATTTTATTAGAGATAATCCCATTTTAAAAGCATCGAATTGCTAAGTTAATTTTACTGTTTGTTAAGAATTAGACCCATATAAATTTCCACATATTACAAATCTAACTTATTCATATAAATCAATGCTCTACTGTATATCTATATGGTCTAAATATTTTTCAATCTGTCAAAGAAAAATATGAATAACAAAGAGAACTTTTTAAACAAAAACAATTTTAATTCAGAACATTAAAATTATTATTAAAATCTATATATTTAGGGTTTAACTATTTTTTTTCCCCACAATGAGTTTCTTGTGAAACAGCAACACACAAAATTGTGCTAAAACTTCAACATCATTCAAAGATTCTTTTATTTCATAATTAAAATTCAACATGTATATGCTAATGTGTATAAAAATCTGAACAAATAAAGATTTTTTAAAAGAATTTGTGTATTTTCTTAGACTTGGAATACTCAGATTAAACTAGCAAGCATTCAAATAAAGAAGAAAATATAACCTACTTTTTATTTAATAATATTTTAGTAAGTTGACAGAATGAAAACACTTTTATGACTTCTTTGTTTACCTAATCTGATCTATAAAGAGTAAAGAATGTTACCACTTATTTCACATGGCAATAAGAATTAAAAGTCGCTAAAAAACTACAAAATAAAGCTGATACATCCAAAATAATGCACCACTCTTTATTTTTGGTCATAAAATTTTACTGAAGTAAAATATAACACAAATGCTAGCATTCACACAGCGGATGAAGGAGGACTGTACATAAAATCATAGGATTAAATTTCTTAAAAGACAGTAAAGATATACGGCCGAACTTATTTAATACAAGCACAGTTAAAACGAGGACACAGTTAAAATGAACAATTTGTATGATAAAGAATAGTTCATCATTTAAACTATATTAGGATTTTCACAGTTTTTACAAGTTACAAAAGAAGGATCACAGCTAACATGAGCAAAATATCTGTTCATTTCAATGTGATATTTAGTGAAGAGTAGTGTTAAGACTGAATATTTTATGTTGACTTTATGATATTGAGTTAATTTTAGCATTGGAAAAATTAGAGTAATTAATAGTAGTAATTAGTTTAATTATGTGTGTGGTTTTAAGATTTTATTATCTTCACAGGTATTACAAGTAACAGTTAATATGAGGACTTTAATCTCCTTGCTTCTCGTATTAAAGAAGTTTGACTGTATTTTAAAACATGCAGGATAAAAATCATAATTGGTAAATTTGAAATTATTTTCTGGCATTCAATTATACTGATAAAAGTTAGAAAATCTACGGGGGAAAAAAAAAATGTATGTTTAAAGCGGATTTTATAAAAATTAAAATGGTGGATCATTTTGTTTTATCTCTGATACTATACTATTACAGATGATTGAGTATCAAATCTAATAAACCTTAGTTTCTTGTGATTATGATTACCATAATTTATTTTTTCTAAGTTTGATTATGTCTAAAATATTAATGTAACACCAGAAAACCTATTTTGTAAGTCTAGATAACTACCATCCTCTTTTAATTAGAGAAAGTTTTAAGAATTTTTCCATATAACTTTTCAGATTAACCTTCTGAAAAAGGAGCTAATTTCAGATCAAATTGCAAATTTGCTATATATATATGTCTAAGAAAATACACAAGTATTGATTATCATTTTTACTTAATATTTTCAACATTTAAAGAATATTTTAAAATCAGAGTCAAAACAGCTAATCATTACAAAAACACATGAAAGTGTTAACATTTCTTAGAAATTCCTTTTTAATTCAAGAACATAACACATTTATGTGGATATATACATATCTAAAATGAAAACACTGCTATAAAACTATTAATAAATGGAGAAAAATCTTAAGATCTTGAAAATAACAAACATAGCCCAGAAAGCTTTGTCAATAATCATTAAAATTTCAAAACATTTTAAAATACATATTTAATATTCCATCTCTTTTTTTTTTTTCTATTAGCAAAAGGAGTAAAAATAGAACACATATGGTGAATAAATTATGTAAAACCTTAATACGATAAAAGGCACATTTTAAAATGAGTTAAGTAAGGATACAATTTCTTTATTGAAATGAGTAGTCATGGTTATTATATTTGCATCCAATCATAAAAATAAATTAAAACAAGCATAAAATTTGCTATTAAGCCTGCAGTCACCTATAGGTAACATGTTTTGATAACAGGAAGCAACAATACATACACAGGAACCCAAAAAAAAAAATAAAAGCAAAGTATTGAAAAATAAAAAAGGAGCATGGTTGATGACTTGATAGAAGATTTGCACTGCCCCAAATAAAAAAAAGAAGTTTGAGACTAGACAACCTAAACAAGAAAAATTTACAACATCGTCAAAACAAAATATCGTTTTATATCTTCAGCAATTAGCTTTTGGCTTTTTATTGCTCAAGGGTGGAGTCAATTGCCTTAGAGATGCACTTGGGCTTAATTCTTCTTGTGCCAGTTTTTGTTTTTGAATGGCTTTGTCCTGTAATATAAAAGTTTTTCATTTAGTTATTTCACTTTTACGTATGCAAATTTTACATAAATAAGTTCTTCAAAACCAAAATGGTGTTTAATATACTAAAAAAGAATCACATTGTATGTACGGGGTGGTCCTAATCACTGATCAATAACCAATTCCTAAACCATTAGATTTAGAGGTATAGTTCTAATTTCAAAAATGTTTATGATTTATCATATAAAAATCAATTTATATCAAATTTAAATTTTAAGCGTCTCTTGGTTCTATAATTTTTTTTTTATTTTTAAACAAGTAATACAGCAAAAATTCCATTCTTCTATGACCAAAACTTACCAAGTTATGATACATTGAATCTTATGAATTTTCGGCATTTCTTGGTAATAAAAACAAATTTGATAAAGAACAACATTTGAAACATTTTTACAACTCTAACTGTATCTCTAAACCCAATGATTTATGAATTAGCTATTGGTTAATGATAAAAAGGGACATACTGTATACTGAATAATAATTGATTAAAAAAAGACAAGTGCAGATATTCCTGAGATCTGTATAGATAATAGAAGTTTGAATAAGCAAAATTGTCTACATTTACTCTGCTATGTCCTGTTATTTAGTACCAATACAGGGTTCCCAGCAAAACATATCTGGCAATTTCCCAGACCGAATCAAATTCAAAAAAACAATTCATACACAAAATCTGCTTTAAATAACACAAAATAACAACCAGGCCAACAAAAAAAAAAAAAAAAAAAAAAAAAAAAAAAAAAAAAAAAAAAATCAGAAATTTGTATTGTAAAACTTTTATACTCTTTTCCAGGAGAAAATTCAAGCACCTTTCAAGAAAATTGCAAAATGAAATTCTATAAAATACTATAAAGCAAAAAAACTTCACCTTTGCCAGTTTTCAAATGAATGCCATACAACAAAGTCTAGAATGTGAAATGTCATGAAAAAGTCTGAAAAATGTAGAGAACTTTTATCCATATTATGGTTTTTCTGCATTGCATTTGGAGAAAATTTTCAATCTTGAAACGACAAGAGTCTAGAGATTTTTCAGAGGCACCATGTAGCGAGAAATATGGTAACTTTTCTAAAAAAGAAATGATTTCAAATTCATATTTTCCCCCTAGACCTTTCCATGACTTTTTAGGAAATATTTGTAAATTCCCTGACTTTTCCTATATACTTTTAAATTTCCATGACTTTCCTTGTCGCTGGGAATACTGCAATATACCCATTTAGATTACAGTAAGATACCTTTTAGAAGATAATTTACATTACTTTAGCTTTAATTGCTTTTAATAAATGAGAAGAAACTTTGTGGAAACATTAATTAAATTTAGCTTTAATTGATAAGTGAGAAGAAATTTTATGGAAACATTAAATTGTGGTTTCCCACAGGTTTAAAAAATGCAGGGTGTTGCTGATGAAGGGCACTTTTTAGATTCTTACAAAAAGGCATCCTTTTTTATTTTCAAACAAAAAATTCAGTAAAAAAGCAATTTTTACGAAAAATTAACATTTGTCTTTTGTTGTGTTATAAATGTCTTCACTGAAAAACAATTGTGGGAGCTAAAACTAAACACAAGAGTGAGAATCTTCCTCCTTTCAGTTTTTTTTTCTCCCTTTAAAAAAAATCTCCCCTGTCCCTAAATTTTCACTTTCTCCTTTTGCAAATACATTTTACTTTATTCCCCTTTTTTTATATATATTGTTTTTCCTATTTACTTTCTACCAAGAATAAATAATCAGTTATCAGACTTAACCCCCCCCCCCCCCCCCCCAAAAAAAAAAAAAAAATAAATAAATAAATAAAAATAAAATAAAAGTGTTTTCATCTTTGCTTCCCACTTACAAGCCCATAAAGTTTATATTTTATCTGTTTTTTTATTAGTTTATAGTAATAATAAATAGTCATCTAAACTATGTGCTATTTTATTTTATTTTTTTGCTCCATTTGTTGCTTTAACATGGTTAAATCTCTTTTCAAAATTTCTGACCTATTTGTAACTTTACAGTATGGATAAATAAGAAATCTGTCATCTAACTTCTTCCTCAAATCTCTGCTTATCCTTTGTCATCAGTTAAAACAATGTGTGTGGAAGGAGAGGTAAATATAAAGGGGTAAAGGAAAATATTTCTTTTTATAATGTGGCTGTTCTCACACCTTTCAAGAGCAACCTGCTATTTTCTAGAAAGGATCTTGACATTTTATTCCAAATGTAATAGATAGCTTATGTTTTCAACTTTCTATGGCACCTGTGGTCTGAAAAAACTTTGCAATAAGCTTATCTTACATACAAAAGCATCAAATTGGCCTTGCTGTTAATGATTAATTATATGTAAGGTATATGTGTTCAGGTGACCATTTCACAATTGAGGCATAAGTTATTCATCTCTTTCATTAGTTGTTTTCCCACAAGGATACAAAAAAGCAATTTGGAACAGTTTCATGCAAAACCTGTAAAAACAGATGTTTTTGGTGCAACATAGTACAAGAAATTTATTTTGGTGTTGTTTGGTGCAAGTCTTGAAACACAGCAGCCCCCTTTCTTACTCTCCCAAGAAATCGTGCTGTGAGTAGCATTACATTGAAATTTCCATGTTTCAATCAAAATTCCCCCACTTCTTTCTAGCACTGCTGAATTCCCTGACTTCTACAGGTCGCCTAGCCACCCTGTTATTGTAGAAAGAAAATCAATATACTTTATGACCAGTGTCAGAAAACATAAGTGAATGTTCTTCGTAAAATAATTTCAAAATTTGCTGTAAGTCATCTCCCCACTTTTCAGATACTGGTATGATCTCAGAGTGTTACTAATTAATCATAAAATTAAAATTTTTTGTAAGCTAATTGATAGGTATTTTGCATGAAGAGGTAATATTACTATTTTGTCAATTCTTAATCAGTTGACAAGTTGAACAATAAAAATTAATTTCTTCTACGAGTGGATTTTTTTTAATCAATTATATACAACTGCATTTGACATCCTCTTTATGTTTGCTGCCACTTCAAAAAAGTTTAAAAACTTAACATCTATTTTGGGAATCAATTGAATTTATTGTCTCAATCAAATTTTATTTAGAAATAATATTTATTTGGCAGTTTTATTAAGCAATGTAAATAACAGTCAGTTCTTTAGATTTTGAATAATTTGTACAATCATTCCAATTTTTTTCTCTTTCTATCATAAAGTTATCTACAAGTGTTTTTTAAGGGAAAGACATTTAAAGGAATATCTAAAAGGGCAAAGCTAGGAAATTTCATTAGTGGTTACTTAAAAAAACAAGAGGCTCTAGTGCTAAACAGTAAACTTTTGTTAAAATTTCTGTTTGCATTAATCTAAAATTAAATACACCAAATAAATGTTAATATTAATACATTGTGATTGGTAAGAATGGAATCACTGATGGTATGCAGGAAGATTTTACCATTTCCCAGGTAAAAATCAGTAATGTTCACCAGCCTTATATTTTAAGGAGACGGGGATGAATTGTCTGCAAAACTTCTGAGAAATATGAGAAGGAATATGAATAATACATTTTGAAGCATATGGGGGTGTATATTTGGTGAATTTTCAAATAGGAAAGGTAGTCAAGCATGTAGATAATTTTTTGTCAGTCACTTTTTTCATGTCCATTCAAATTTTTCTTTTTAAGAGTACCACTACCTCATTTTTTAATTCAGGACTGACCAAACTCACAGCCTGCATATGCTGGCAGATAATCAAAATTCCCTTAACCCTCTGGCTTCTCTGCATTTTTTTTAATAAAATATCTTGTAAAATCAAAGTTAAAATTGGTATTTTTGTGCTAAACTATATTTTATTTGTCTTCATCCTTATATTTTTTAAAACAAAATTCTGTAAATATCTCAGTCTTCATTCAATTTAAGTTGTTTTTTTGGGAAATAAAAAATTAGGAGACAGCTGCTTAGAGGGATAAAATGTTGAGATTTTAATGTAATGTTTTAAATTTTGAAGGTTTTATAATGTATTTAATGAAAATATGGCTTCACAATGAGGAGAATAAAAATTTATTATTGAAAAAAAAATGTGTTTAATGTTTTCTTCTTGGATCAGATAAAATATTATGACAACTCATGTGTATCCAAATTATTTCACCTGTCTGAAATATAATTCCTCATTACAAGTTGGAAAGGCATGCAAGAGATGGTAGCCATATAAAGCTATCATAATGTTGAATAAGGTGTAATAGGGAAGGCTTGTGCTTTTAATGTGTTTCATAAAGTTTAGTTTGTCAGACAACTCAGAATGAGTATATTTAAAGCTGCAGATTTGAGAATTCTCAAATTACCTTCTAGTAAAGTACTGAAATTGAGTAACCTACGATAGTATATTCTTGAAAATTTGGTATAAACTATCTTTGGACACTCATTGTTATGTGGAATTTTAGTTTCCATTCAAAGATGAAATGCAAGCCTCAGTTGAAACAACACAATATCTAGTCAGTCCTTTGGTTCATCTGCCCAATAATGTTGAAGCACTTCTATTAGAAAAGTAGTCATGTAAGACTTTTGCATAAAAATTGTCAATATAGTGAAGGTGTGGCCAGAGGAAGTCAAAAGATTATACTTGAAAAACATGAAGATAAATTTCAAATCTATCAAATGTATAATTTTTTTTTTGTGTGAAAGACATACTGGACAATACAAAAATTCTAGAAGATTCTTTAAGCACTTAATGATGCTGCTTGAAAGAATTTATTCATGGAAAATCATTTGAATGCATTTTTTTTTTTTTTTTTTTTTTTTTTTTAAGATAAAGTTTTGGTTTATTGTTTCAATGTTCTCAAAACATTATGACAGATTTAGTTGCAGCTTGAAACAATCTTAAAGCGTAAGGGAAATTACTTTCCCCCCCCCCCTTTTCTTATCTCCTTTATATTTGCACACGAAAATGAAATGTTTATTTAAAACAAAGCAAAAAATCTTCATATTGTAATATCAGTTTTTTTTTTTCTTCCTTGCCTAGTTATTATCGTCATATGTTTCTATATTCAGATGTATGAAAAATAAACTTTTGATCTCTAATTTTTGAAAATTATTCAATTTTTTTCAATTTTCCCATATGAAAAAGAAAGGAAGAAATTTCTTTTTGAATCTTGAATGTAGAATTTTTTCTTGATTGAATTTTTAAAAGCAAAAATCAACATTAGTTAAATCAACATTGGTTAAATCATACATGCTTAAAAATGCAACCCATTTGTACAATTTTGTACATGATTTAAAGGTATAGATCCCAAAATTTGCCACATTCATAAATACACATTTTGATTACTCTTATATCGGAATATACTAGGTGATTCAAAAGTAAAGAATAATTTAAAAAAATTAATTCATAAACGAATAAAGATAAAAATATTTGAATAAATGCAAATGATGGAGCAAAAAAAGAATGCTTAGAACTGCCATCATTGAAATATGTAATTGGTCAGTACGTGCCTGCCGAACAAGAAATGTTGCCTAATACTGTGAACAATGTTGTGCCTTGTCTGACTGCTGTGTAGCTGAATGACGGACAGCACATTGAACAGGTATATTATAAGCCATCCGTAAGTCAAGAAAAGAACTATTCATGCATTCGTTTTTGCTTTTGTCACAAAAAAAATTGGCTTCTTTTCTATTAGCTCGGTGTAAATCGCATCTTTATCTTTATTAGTTTTCAAAGCATTAATTTTTTAAGTTGTTTCTGACTTTTGGATCACCTAGAATATTTGTGTATGAGAATCAACATTAAGCATACTTATTTTAACATTTATAATTTTCTCCCAAAGACAAAACACAAGTGATGATGATGAAACAACCACAAAAAGATGTTTGTATTTTTCCAATGAGAAATCAAGAAACAGACCAGTCAGTAAATTAAGAACTGCATTAATATTAATGCTTGGGTACAATTTTCAGTCCCACTTTTTTCATCTAAGTAATCTACCTAAATATTTCACACCTAAAGTAACTGACAGCACTAAATTCTTTACATGCAAAAAACATGCATTATGTTAGAAAAAAGTCACTAATTTATGTAAAAATAATTACTCAATTAAGTTACTCATAACAAAATTTCATTAGCTCGTTATTTCTTGTTTTTAGGAAAAAACTTATGCTTATTTTAGATCATCTGTACAAGTAAATACATATTTCATTCTGTAGATTGTACATGTGTAACTCAAGTGAATAAGCTGATCTTTAATTTTCATTGCCGATTAAAATTGAATAAGAAAGTTCGTTTGAAAACAGAATTCAGTGCATATTAGTAAACATTTATGACAGTAAACTTCTGATAAAATCAAAACCCGATCAAATCCAGTTGACTCACAATGCAAGTTCCGTAATGCAGATTGCAATAGTTTGTTCAAAATCTTCAAGTCTGAGCATGTGCCTGTCTTGTGCTTATTGCTCTATTGTGATAACTAAAGTTACTCAAAGGTGAACAGAAGTCACCAATTTTCAGGGTCAAAGTTCATGTTTCGAGGGTCAGTCTCAACCTTTGATTTGAAAAACATATTGATTTTTAAAAAGTTGATAAATTTATGAAGTTTAGACAAGGTAAAGGCTAATAAATTTGTAAAGATTTTAAAGCTGAAATTTTCTTAAAATGTGATATCTTATAGAACAATATTAATTGGATGTGAATGCTATCATGCAATCATGTATGAAATGTGCTGTTTGGAAATCCCTGAAATTTTCATGCCCAAGTCTTCAGACTCATAGGACTATGCATTAATCAAGCACTGGATAAAATACAGGGTGATTTTTTTAGATTCACCCCTATCTTAAAACATTCTTTACTCCCACAAAATGTAAAAGAGATTTTTCAACTGCTGGGCGAGTAACGCTGGACCAAGGTACGCATGTATGATGAGTCGTTCTTCGTTGATCTAGTTTAGCGAGATGTAGCAGGATGAAGTTATCATAGCCATGTTTCTATAATGAATATACAATGACACTGCTGTTAAGCATTATTTTGCATCTCACTTGTACCAAATCATGTGCAAAACAAGTTTTCTTATGCATTTCCAGGAGTACGGATACCTAATTATACGAACTGTCATCTGTTTTCGTGTGCATGGCAACATACAGTACCTGCCGAGACAACAAAGTGAAACAAACAGAAATTAACCCTTGAAAAAGCGACCGATATCTGTGCAGAAAGACATTTTCAATATCTTTTGTGACTGTTTGAATTATGCAAGTAAAAATTTATCATAAGTCGTGGGTTTTTTCATTCCGAGTTGCATTTAAAAATCTCATCTTTGTATCTCATCTGCTGTGGGGATAAGATAAAATAGAGAGATCTCTTTACCCCAAAATTTGCAATATTTGTTTTATAAACTAGAAAAGATAAACTTACTAATTTTACTATTAGTTGCTATTCTATTTCTATAGGTTGATATTAACTTCTATACCAATATTTAATAGATTATTTATTACTACTTTTAATTTATTTACTATGTAATAATCAAGGATGCCAAGGAATATCTGACAAAATATCCAGTCATTCCTGTTATTACTGGCAAATAATTGGATATAATGATTATCCAGCAGAATATCTTCCTAAAAATTATATATTGAGAAACAGATAAATACATCATAAACAACTAATAATATTATATCTTAGTAATAACAATTCCATTTTAAACAGTTTTCAATAATCTATTTAATACCCACCTTTATAAAATATAAATACAGATTTTTAAAAAATGCATTTGTTTTATATATTTTATACTTTCACAGTTGAGAAATTAGCCACTGAGAAAAATTTATGTTTTTTA
This sequence comes from Maratus michaelseni, assembly GCA_963931845.1. Taxonomy (NCBI): domain Eukaryota; kingdom Metazoa; phylum Arthropoda; class Arachnida; order Araneae; family Salticidae; genus Maratus; species Maratus michaelseni. The sequence goes on along the minus strand of OZ007598.1, from coordinate 27,161,137 downwards.
ACATACTTTAAAGTATATTATTTTAAAACCTATAACAAAAATATGTTTGCTACATATAAAAAAGAAATATATATATTTATTAAAAAGTTAAAATAATAATTTACTATTATTACACTAATTATAATACTGACATAATTAATCATTTAAAAGGAAGTACCTCTTGTCAAATTATAATGTTGGCATTAAACGAAAAATAACAATAAAAATTATTATTTAAAAATTAAATTTTTTAAATAAGATCAAAAAGCAAATAAATAGTAATAGCTAACTAATCTAAAAAGAAGAAATTCCATTTCTGTAAAAATAAAATGAAATAGGGAAAGAAATATACTGCAGCTACATGACTGGATATCCAGCTACAAATTTCACCAGATATCCGGCCAATTTGACGTGTTGCATTTCTAATTTCTAACATTTAATATCAAGTTCTACAATATTTACAAGGATAATCCATTACTACTTCTTAGTAATTTACTATGTAACACTTATGACACAATAAAATTAAATGATATACAATTTGGACTAAAACTGGTGCGGAGAAGTTTGGAAAATATGTGCCAACAGAATGCAAATTCATGAAAATTACATTATTACAGTCTGCCTCCATGCGTCTCAAATGGAGTAACTTGCGACAAAAATTCATGTGATTACTATAGTCCTCCTATGATAATTTGGCCAATGACCTAGAAAGATTTTGCAAATGAGTAAAGAAGGTTGCTAAAAGAAACAAATGGCACAAGAAATGCATTATTTAATTAAAAACAATATTCTACTAGTTGCTAGTAGTGTTGTCACTTTACGTAATTAATAAAATCATCCAAGTTTGTATAACACATCAGCCAAGTTATCTTGGAAGGACTATATATATTTAAAGCAAGGAGATCAAAATCAAGATTTAACACTTTATTTAAAAAGTAAACACTAAATATTCACTAACAAATAAAATACCTACATAAAGTTTCATGCCAACAGTGTGAGTCTGAATATTATGCCAGTCATTCTGTGCTACGTCATTAAAAGTTTTCAGATCTGTTCCACCTTCTTCAAAAGCAGTTTCAATAAAAGGTTTCAAAAATGTAACACATGGTAGGAGTTCATCCCAACCTAGACCTACAAAATAAAAAATCGCAATTCAGACAGAATCTAAAAACCATTGGTTCTTAAGCTCTTAGTTACCATGGAATGGACCCCCAGGATTTAGACTGAAATTGTGAATACTATTTAGAACATTGAATAGGGCATATATATAAAGCTAATAAAGATATATAAACTTAATATACTGTATTTAACAGCATTTTTAGCTTCTACTTTTATTTTACTCGCAAGGTATCTCTTAAATTCTAGAAACTGAAAAATTTTATACTGCTCTGCAGGGTCTCTGATAAGACTTGAAAATTGAAAGTTTTAGTTAGTAGTCAGTGGATGGTAAATCCTTTCAGCTTAACAGCCACTTTTCATAATCACAATTCCTGCTGAATTAAATTAAAATTTAATATATTAAAAACAGGAGTAGTAATGGCCCTAGGTGATATTTCAGGACATACTTTTTTCGATATTTCAGGACACATTTGCCTGACGTACTAACTGGAAAAAACCTTGAACCCACTGTTCAATACATTTTATTATCAGTAATAGTACACTATATACAATTTTTTTTTAAAATGATACATTTAAAAGAAAAGTCATTTTACTTGCACCCTTTGACTAAGCTGGCAAAATCACGACTTTTGCATTACTGATGGACAAAAATCTCCTTTATCTTCATTGATCAACAAAATTGCAATTTTTTTTTTTTTTTTTTTTTTTTTAAATAACTGATTGGTAAAAATTTTTGTGACTGATAGACAAAAATGACTAATAGATAAAAATTGTGATTTTTGGTAACTCATCACCAAAAATTGCTGATATAGCACAAAACTTGCAAAATTTCAGGAATTTTAGGACAGACTACAATATTTTAAGAAATTCATTTCAAGACAAGTACGACCCCTGAGTACAGTAGAAACAACTTAGTACAATTAAAAATAAATTTTTGAAAATTATTAAATATTTGATGAAATATGAGCATTTGTATGAAATTTTTAATTGTGCATGCACAAACAAATAACAGAGGTTTTATGGTAGTCAACTCTATAGAGCAATTCATATAAAAAGACCAGTCTAATATAGTCAAAATTCAGAAAGATATTGCTGATAGAGTGAGCTGGATTTCAGTTACTTTCTAAAAATAGCTGAATGATAAGAGATTTTTCACAAATTGTCATTTTTAATTTTAATTTCTTATTGATGCTTTAGTTCTCGGAAAGCTACTAAAACAAGCCTATTCAAATCAAAATCGAATAGTCAGTTAATAAAAAATAATTTGTGGACACTTATCATCCAGCTACTTTTTTCTAAAGCAACCAAAATTCAGCTCACTATACGCCAATATCTTGATCAAGATATTTGACTGGTCTTTTTATATTAGTTATATTAGTTGTATATTAGTCAACTTCCAAATCATGAAAAATCTGTGGTATAGTTCGTGCATGCAGTTAAAAATTATTTCAAACAACTGCTCATATTTCATTAAACATTTAATATTCCAATACTACTATGTTACTGTATTTTGTCAAATTATCTGAAACTGGCATTAAATTTGGTTGAAAACACTGCATGCTATAAACAAAAAATAACTTCTAGAATTTTTAAAGAAATAGTTATATCTTCATGAATATAAGTGTTATTCTTACACAAATAAATACAAATGTTGTATAATATCCACATAATCATGTGCTGCAGAGACTGATCATTTTGTGCATTATATTTTATAAAGGGATCCCAAATATTTTCCCCCTTCAATTTTTTGTTGGTTCATGATCAAATCATCGTTAAAATATACAAGGATGTGTTCTTTATATTCCCGAAGTTCTAAAAGAATTAGTCTAGTGTTTTTCTAGATATTGGAAAAAACATTTAAAATCAACCAATATGGTTGACATAAAAATGACACTACGATGAATGCCCACATCCATCTGAGTCCTTAATTGGGAGGTATGGCATCTCTTTGAATCTCCCGAAGGTGAGATAGAGGAGACCCAGCTGATGAAAACGAAAGTATAACCCATGCATCATTGTAACCCAATCTCACCCAATGAAAGAGAATTTTGTTTATGACTTCATAACCTCGAGTACCAAATGGCTGAGTGTAAAAAAAAAAAAAACTTGATTTTAACAACCAACCAGAGATGATATAAGATGAAACAAATATATATATTTTTTAATTCTTCAGTGGCCATCACAATCATGTTGGAAACAGTCAGAGCAGGTTAGACTTGCACTCCAAGGCTGTAGTAGCATTCAGCTGTATCGAAAGGTAAAGGAAGTTCATCCGAACATAACTTTCATGAAGTTGACAGCCCATCAATGGATAAAGGTCTCATCTCGAGTACTATATAAAAGAAGTGACAGACGAACCATTTCGTAGAGAATTAAGACTATTTAAAGCTTGATTTCTGCTCTTTATTGATTCTGGACTTTCCCTATTTTCAGTGGCGCAACCCTGGACACTTAGGTTTATTTGAACTATTTCATCATAAGCCAAAAAACCCCTAAATATTGTTGTGTTGTAATAGTCAAGACATTTTTTATTTTATTTATGATTTCAATTTAATAAAATCTTGTTTCTGATTTTACACGAAGACAAGTCTTTGAAGATCGAAGACAAGTCTTTGAAGATCGCTACCTTTTCATAATTAACATCCTAAACTCGTCACATTCTCATATCGATTACTATAAGATTTCTAGTAGTCTTACAGTAATTGATATGAGAATGTGACAAGTTTTTGAGACAGAAAATTTATTATTTATAAATTGTAGTTATTGGAACAAGCTAGTATTTAGAAAAAATAAATAAATACCAATGAATAAATACTAGGAATGATTTGGGACATCTTCATTAAACAATTTGGACTAATGCTTGGAAATTTAATCGTTAATGATAATTTTTCAGTTCTGTGCTAAAAAAATTATATAAGTAAATTAAATTACTTCACATTGTACTGTTATGTGACATTCGCAAAAAGCTTTCGTTTTCACAACTTTAATTTTTGTAAATCTCACAATTCTTAAAATCCACAATATAAAGTCAAAGAAAAATAGAAAGTAGCAGACATGGAAAATTGTACTATACAGATAATAAACTTTAAATAAAATACAAGAGATTTATCAAAACAGAAAATTACCAGAGATATGCATTGCAGTTTCTTTCGACATAAAATGAGCAATTGCAGAGGCACACAAAGCACTGTATGAAAATTTTAAGCTTTCAAGATCTAAAATGCATAAATCCAATACCTAAAACAACAAAAAATAAATAAAATTAATAAGCAGAAAATAGGTAAAACAAACTATAAAAATTTGGAAAGTCACAATTTATGGAGATTAAATAAGAAAATACTCCTCTTACACATAGTATATGATAAATTTTACATATACATATTCAAATGGTTCAAAGCAAGCAGAAATAAAATTTTCTGATCTTGAATTTATTTCCTAGGATTTGTCATTGTTAAATTTAAACACATTCAACTCATAAAGGATGTTTTATTATAATAATTAAAAGATTAGGATCTTAATAGATTTGGATGTTACAGTTAGGACCACAGTTAAAACTATCATCAAGGCTCTGTCTAGACTTTTCTCCCAGGGTCCTGATTTTGTAAAATTGTGAACAGCTTTCGACACTTGTGAAAAATCTCGTCATAATTTTGTGAATTTGAAGTTCTCATTATATTCAGGTTCTTGTTTATGCATTTTTAAGAAGATATATATTTTCTTTGTATTTATATTATACACATATTTTCCTTGTATATGTAAAAGTGACAGTCAGATTTTGCTTTTAAATGGTTTAATTTGTGAAAGGTTTAGTTGGAGAAGATTTTGTAAAAGGTCTATTTTTAAGACAAAGAATTTTGTGAAGGGTCCTTCAAAGGACTCAATTCCTCCCTAAACAGATCCCTGATCATATGAGCTGTTTAAAGGCAGAATAGTGCAAGTTTATTTTGTTAAATTATCAAAAATAAGGATTTTCTAGATGTGCTATATTGATCTCCTACAGGGTAAAATATCTTCAGGTGCTATTCATGGAACTATAGCTTATACTGATATTCCTATGCATACATTGATATGTCGATACCCTCTATGTGCTTATAACTCAACATTTCAAAATTACTTGACTTGCACCACCCTGCCTTTAAGCAGTTTATAAATATAAAACACAAACTCAATAAATCAATTTACCAAAAGAGAAATTTCTCATATTGTATTGAATTCAAAAATAGGAAAGAAAAGAAAAACTATTTTTTTCAGATTTCTGAATTAATTTCTCAACATATAATCATAATTTAATTAATATGAAACTATTAAAGGAATAGCTTATTAATTATTACATGCTATTTTAGGTAGCTTTCAATACAAAAAAGTATAAAGCTACCTATTGCAGCCGTTCGGAGGAAAGCAGTTCCGGAAAATTTCGATATATTTTCACCGATCATGACCCCCAGACCCCAAAACCACCCTCCGTCCAAATGTTGATTTATATATATAGATATATCCATATATATATCTGACCTATGTCATACGATAACGCCCATAATTATGAATTGATTTTGATGAAACTAATTGTGTGTATTAAGGTCACTAATGTCTCGACCGAGTTCGTTGGCCAGCTTGGTTCGCCATCTTGTTTCAAGATGGCGGCCATTTAAAGATGTAAAATAACTTAAAATCTAAAATATACAAAAAATTTAAAAATTCAAATTTATTTTTTAATTACGTGTTAGGCCTTGATACAAGGATTCCAGAGCTTTTTTTGGTTTACCTCTATCTTAAAAAATGGCTGAGATAGAGCAGTTTGAAATTCTAGGGTGGCTGACATTTTGAAACAAAACAGCACATTAACGCGATTACTCGCAAATTATTTTCTTTCATTGTTGTAATAATTTTCCCAATCATACGCATAAAACTATATATTCATATCCGTTAACGCCAAAATTGGGCGACATTTGGCGAAATATCGCCAAATTTGGCGATCAAAATAAGTCTTTATAAGTGAAGCCAATTTGGCTATTGCTCAATAATTTGGCGAATTTCTTATTCAAATTCAGTATTAACGAATCTTTTGTAAACGTTTCTTTGCATTTTAGCTTGCTGTTTTCGTGTAACATTAGCTAAAATTTTAAAACGAAGATATAGGAAAGCTACCTTTTCCTCCCGGTACAGGCCGGAAGGACTTTTTTATTTATATTTTACATTGTTCTTTTTAGAGCTTAAAATTGATTTATTGCGGTTTCACAGCCTTTTGGTCTATTTTGGTGAGAGTGTTTTGGCACATTATTAAATACATTGTTGTTCCGACTCACATACAATAGTAACCCTCAAGCATATTTGGCAATTTATCACTTCTGGCAGATAAAACAAAAATTGCCTTAAAAATCAATGTATTAATTTATAATTAAGTTCTAAAAATAAAGATGTATTGTTCATTGGAAACACACATGTGAACATATATATTTTTTTTAATTCAAGTATATGAGAAACTTAGAAAAATTTATTACAAAATCCCATCTTCATATACAAAAGTAAAGTTGTATATTGCAATCCTCAACCAATAATGTTGTGCCCTAGGCTACCAATTTTCAAAATCGGTTTCTGCTCTAGACAGGAAAAAATATAAATGCTTGGTAAAATAACTAAGGATAAAAGAAATAACAAAAGGAAAGCAATTTACCTGGCAAATCTGTACAAACATTTTCTTGGGAAATGTCACAGGATGGACGAAGTTTTCACTATTTTCTACATAAGCAAGTTGCATGAATACATTTAACCAATTAATAATAGTAAAAGGAGAAAGGCTCCAATTTAGAGTCTGAAACAAAAAAAAAAATTTCACGTTATGAACTGTTACTTAAAATTACTTTAATAATATGATACTATACAGTACTTTTGATACTTTCATTTAGTTTTTACAATGCTTATGATATTATTGCTGAAAAGATTCACAATATTGTTCATTAGTGATTGAAACATTTTCGGCAAATTTAGACAAAATTATAATTTTAATTATTACTCAAATCTAAACCTTTTATTGCCTTCTTGGGGATGTACAATCTTGAAACTACTTACTTGCTAGAGATTTCTGCTACTAGGAATAAGTTATAGCTATTTAACATAAGGGAGAAAGAAATATTAGAAAACTAGGCTTACCATGATTAAAAGAAGCTCTTGAGAAAGAATTTCATCTTCTGTACAGGCACCATCGGTAACATATGCAAACTGTTCTAGTTTAGGAGGATAAATTTCCTATAAAATGAAATACATATTTAAGCAAAACAAATTAAGATTCATACATTTTAAAAATAAACACACTTACAGTACACTTTTAACTGGTACTGTAGGTCAATCAATTAACTCACAGTTGAATCTCGCATCAACGAATAAGCGCTTAATTTTCAGTAGAGGTTAATGCTAAAGAAATTATCACCCAGGATGCCATGACTATTAAAAACAGTACCTTAATCATCCCTAGAGCGATATTCCAAAGAAATTTGATTAATTTAGAACTAATAGTCATTAAGTTATACTAATTATCAGAATTGTAAACTAATAGTGGTAATTATTTGTTATTTCATAAGTTTTATATATATATATTTTTTAATTTTACAGAAAATAATCACAGTTATTAAATTTACAAACTATCTAGTTCAAGTCAGGGCCTGACTAATGCAGGGGCATGTGGGACAGCTGCCCCAGCCACCCATTTGAGGCACCCTCCATGATAAGTAATCAGGATTTCCGTTAAGAGTTTGCCATATGGTTAAAACTGGCCAAGTGACTTTTTTTTTTGACCAGAAACATTTTCAGAGATTTAGGAAGGGATTGCAATCCCCTCCTCCCCCCCCCCCTCCCTCAAAAAGAAAAAGAAAGAATGAGCTACATTATTAGAAAACTAATAATTCAAATATTATTATAACAACTTAGTAGTCCATTGTTTTAACCCTTTATGTACTGAATTATGAAGTCATGAAAATTTTATCTTCTAAAGCGTTTTTCGTGAATTGTTGAAACTACATTAGAAGATTTCCATAATCATTTAATAAATTTTAGAGGGATTTTAGAATGATTGAAGGATTTAGGAGGATTAATTAAATTTGAATTTATAGTGATTTTGTGCAATATTTATAAATATTGTGAAATATTTCCGAATTGAAATCCCCCCCCCCTTCCCCCCAACGCCAAGAAAGCTGAAAATATGCAAAGGCAAAAGAAATCACCCTTTTAAAAATATTTTTGTTTTGTGTATCCAATAACGCTTTTGGAACAAGATAAATTAATGCATCTATAACTCATTCTAAACTGTATTACTACTAATCGATGCATTAAATGAATTTTATAACAAGTTATTTTACTGGTACTTATAAGTACCGTCAGTAGATAAAGGGTTAAAGAGACATTGATTATTGACATTTTCCTCTTAATGAGGCAAGTAAAAACCATTTATGATGACTAATTGGAACATTTTTCTTTTAGACATCTTATGGCATCAATTTCTATAAATAGAAATAGCCATCCATTCCTAGAATGATGCTTGCCCTGGGCTTCTAGATAGTATAAGTCAGGCCCCGTTTCAAGTGAATTAGTTCAAAGTACTGGAGAAAGAAGAAATTACACTGCCTATACTTAATCTCTAGTAAACTCTAGTTACAATTTTTTTTTTTTTTTTAATTACAGTTTTAAGATTATTTATATCTAGAAATTTCTGTTTTAATATTACATACAATATTTGGAATGTGATGATATTGCAGTTTCTCCCAGGTTTAACCCTCTCACTGACACACACGTGTTAATATGTTCACTAAGCTCCAGGTTTTACTGCAATAAAGGATTAAGTTGATATAAATCTACGGATTTAATGTAGTTTTAGAACATCGAGTAATGATTAATACTCTCAACGATTACATCCATATACATAATTAAGTTTTTTATATAATGTTGGAATAATCAACTTGTTTTAGCATTTATAATAAAATACAAAGAAAACATATTACAATTTTGTCCTTTTGCTGGACAGTCAGAGGGTTAAAAAAAAAAAGGCAGGGTGCTGGTGGTGGGGAAAAAAAAAAAAAAAAAAAAAAAGGAACTTTAAAGATAAAAACAGTGCCTATAAGAATCTATAAAGGTACCTTTAATATTAAGAATTCAAGTCACTCTTTTGAAAACTCAACAAGTCAGTTTTTAAAATGCAAGCAAATTTTTTAATACAGAAGGCAGTAAAGACACAATTTTTTTGGACTGACGAAAACAAAAGGATGAGGGGCAAGAAGATTGCAATTTTTTTAGCATCCTGAAATTGTCTGGGAGGAACTCTGGTACCAAGATATGAAGATACATTTTTTTTTCTTAATATAAAAATACATAGTTGAGATAGCATTGATAAACTTTATAAAAAATACACGCTTTACAAACCTCCATTTTGGCTGCAACAAATAATGCAGTAGCTCCTACTAATTGTAGACAGTTTTTTGGGAGATTTGGCTTAGCTATTAAATACCTATGAATGTAATCTTGAGCAAGATAGAATGTTTCTCTATGTAACCTATACACTTCACAGACCTAAATAGAGAAAAGCATTTTAATATTTTTTATGAGAAATAATTTTTATAAGATTCATCACAAATTTAATTTTTTTAACATATTATAGTGCAGAATTTAAGCAAGATATGATTTATAATTAAAAAGAACACATGCATTCTTTAATGGTAAGCAAAAAAATAGTTTTAAACCACAAAAACAAAGAAAATACATGGGTTGACTTATATACAGGATGTTACATCAGACATCTGATGTTCTCAGTTTATAGCTGTAGCAATATTTACAAGGTAAACACTGATCTTTTCCTTATGACCCATAAAATAAATCATATCCGAAATATTTTTTGCATAATAATTAAAACTTATTCTTTTCTATAATTATTGTTATAAAATTTTTTTTAGAAAAATAATTTCATTTTTTATTTAAATGACTTTTTACACTTAGCTTTTCCCCCAACACTTTTATTTCCTCAAAACATATTTTTTTTTTTTAATGAGTGAAGCGAATTAAGGGGTTGGCTTACTAGCACTGAATATATTCAAAATATGTCATTTCAGTATTAAAATTATCAGGTTGAGACGGGAAAATAGGGCGATCTGCAATAATTAAAAAACAATTTTTTTTTTTAAAGTTTACTGAGAGAAAGCATTTTGAAAGCACCTGGAAAGATAGTTCGCTTTTTTTTTTTTTTTTTTTTCCAGTATGTCAGAAAGCCTTTTAGAATAAAATTTGTTTCCTAGAAAAAAGCTGTGTACTTACTGAGCAAATAACACTTGTAAAGTCTATACATATTAAAAATTACACTTTTTTTTTTAAGCTAATGGAACTTAGAACCTTACATTTTACAAAAAATGATGAAAATATAAATTTTCCAACTTTTTGCTTAAAATGAATTTAGACGTCTGTAATATAGTCTCACGAAGTGCTGTAAAGATCTGATAATTCAAAAAATGCAAAAAAGGCATTTTACTCCATTTATTTTCCCTGAAATGATTCATAGTTGCAATCTTTAAATTCATTTTTCTCAGCTTGTTTTTCAATATATCAGTATGTTCAAAACGCTTCAATATACTTTTCAATTGACTTGTTATTGTGTATAGACGATTGTTAAGGTGTATTTCATAAAATTAAGGACATGATTTTCAGTAATAAGTAAATAATCTAATAATTAAATCCAACCTTAAATGTCTACTTCGAAAAAGTGATCAAAATTGTCAAATCTTATCTTGAAATTTAAACTCCCTTGTTAACTACCATTAAAAAGGAGGGATTTCAAAATACAAGGGGAGGAAAAACAAACCCCCTCCCTTTTTTTGGTAGTTTTCACTCTTTACTTTGAAGAAAAATTTTGGTGTTGAAGTTTGTTGAAGAAAGTGAAATAATTTTCTGCCAGAGTTAAAAACAAGTTGGAAATTGTACGTCAAACGTTACAAACGAGGTGCGTTCATACACACGTTTTAGAATTAAATTCATGATATCCCGTGCGTAGAACGCATTAAACAGCTAGTTAAGTATATATTTTATGACACTGTTCATACAAATATCTTAACTAGTTATATAAATATTCAGATATATGTATCAGCTAGTTATATAAATATTCAGATCTTGATGATTTTTAATTCTGTGAAATGAATTATATCGTCTGCAGATTAATTTCTGTCATAAAATAAGTATCTCGGTCGCTTGACGATTAAACTTCGGAAGCTCCTATAACAAAAAAGCACAGATTTAAAAAAAAAAAATTCAAATTTCTTAATAAATATTTTTATTAATATCTCCTAAAGTTTTGATTCGATTTTAATAAAATTTGAAATGTCTCGACAAAATTCTGCAAAGATAATATATTTTAAATTGCAAACCATTTGGTTGGGTAGTTTTTGCATTGTTATATGCGGACAGACAGACAGACGGACGGACAGACCAAACGACGACTATAGGTGCTACGTATTTATATAATTACGAACGCACCTAAAAATGTAGTTAAAAAATTTGGTATTTTTATAGTAGTCGGGTGCCAGTGATACATATACATGTATTGTATATATACATATATATATATTAGAGGGGCTCTGACCCCCTGCTTGCTATGCTCTCTTATAATTCCAGCGTTATGACTTGCAAACCCGAAAAATTTAAGAGAAAGGAAGAAATATGAAAATTTTACTATTTCAATGAATATGAATGAAAATGCTCTAGAAAATCAGAAATTATAGTTTCTGCTCCAGTTGTTCTTGTGTCCCTGTAACACCATAAAAATTTGTTGCCACAATACAATTTATCACTAATAATGGATAACTGTGATGTCAAAACATATTCGCAAGATGTTTCCTTAGTTTTGTGCAACACTCATTAATTTTTGACAGGTTAATTTTTAAAAAGCTTCGGATATATGTGTGGATATTAAACAAAATCTCTTGCCAAACAGCTCAATTCAAATATGGACCTAAGTTTGAAGGAAGAAATTGCTTTTTATTTAGCCAGAAAATGAGCAAATACAAGGAACAGACATAACATATTCTTTTTCTCTATTTAATTGGCGGTAATTTTTTTGACATGCTGTAAATAAATCTTAGAACAGTACAAATGCAATTTTGAAGCTGTCGAATCATTCCTTTTTTAAGCTTAATTTAATTTAGCTTGTCAAAAATTTTCACATTGAATCGCCATTACTCATTCATTTTCAGATAAAGTATCATATTGGGTCATTAATGCATTAATTCACTCTTTGATGTCAAAATCCTATAATCTTGAAAATACTTTAAAGTACCACAACCTCATCTGTAGACAGAAGATCCCATTTCTTTTTTAATCAAAATGGAGAGAAAAAGGAGAAATAAGAGTTAACTTATATTCTACATTACAAGAACTGAACCAGCTTCTCCAGAAAATAAATAAAAATTAATATGTAGATTATGAATGACAAGCAGTACTGCAATTAATCGCAATGAACATGACATCACACTTATGCATTATTGGTGTTAAAGTGCATTGTTTGGTGGCAGATTTTGTTTATCGTAAACTGTTGACAGGAAAGTAAAGTATAAAAACCACTTTTATGAACTTAATGATGACTAGCACAACATACTTCACTTAACCAATCCAATAAGATGGCCCACATTCGAATATCAAGTTCTGGATGATTCCTTAGTACTTTATGGTCTCTTGGATATAATGAGTCTTTAAGTACTAGTGAATGCCACACATCTTTTTGTTCAGCCCAGTTAAATTCAGGCAATGGAGATTTCCGTTTACATTTACTTTTTGATAAAACTGTGATCATGGAAGCAAGGCCACGGAATCCACTGAATGTACTTGGACTAACATCTTCAGATGGACTAGCTGCTTCATCAGTCTCTGAATCAGAAGATGATGGAGAGGGTGAGTATTCACAACTGCTGGGAAATGGATTGCTAAGAGGAGATGACTGTAAATCTACTACTTCTATTTCAGATTGTGGAGAGACCTAAAAATAAAAATTAAAGTTTAAATACATTTATTTAAAAAGTTGACAAAATTTATATCTATGTAAACAAGATATGTATTCAAGTTACAAAAAATATAAAGAGTAAAAAATATTAACTTTACTATTGATTTCAGAATTAATAAGCAGTTTTTCAATGTCCCTTCATAAAGAATAAGAAACAATTTCTCTAGCCCTTTCACATCTGAGAATAATTATGAATCTCTCTCTTAATTATGCGTGAAAAAAATTTTCAGTAAAACTATTTGTTTTGAAACTTAAAAAATACACACACAAATCTTCCTCGATGCACACATGTAAGAAAAATAAAATCCATTTTCCTTTCAGGTGCCCTGCCCCCTTGTAATAAAAATAGAAAATATTTAGGGGTTCTGCTCACTGATGCTTGCCAATCTCCAGAAACATGCTTTAAACATTGCATGATCCAAATAAAAGCTACACTTCAGAGCAAGTGCAGATCCAAGGGGGATGTCATGGGGGTGCTTAAAAATTCTAATCCGATACAGTCACAGAGTTACTTATATATAGAAATGCATGAAAAATGCAGGCATTATTGTTCAAGCCCCAAAGAATCAACATTGTTTTTATTTTTCCTATAAATATGGTACATTTTGAATTGTACCATTTGATTGATCCCCCAAGACTATAGTTCCATGATTGCCAAGCCCAAAAAATAGTCTTAAAAAGTGAAATTTGAGAAAACTTTCTGCAAGATTCTTTGCTTTTATAAGAAAACTAGTTGCAATCATGTAACCATTAACCTGGAAAAAAACCTAGATTCTGCTAGAAAAATAATCCTGTAGTTTGCATCAAATAAAGTCCACAGCCAAGTTTGAAGTCAGATTAGAAGTTTTTGCAGCAATATGGTTACAAATGTACTAGAGTTAGCTACAAAACTAAATTAATTGTGTGCCAAACTGCGATCCATTAAATAATGGCAAATTGCCGTTGACTGAATTATACATCTTTCACCAATAAAACTACTCGAGAATGATAAATAAAGTTAGTTATGCCAAATTTTTAGTAATAATCATTTTGGTGACTAACTGAACCAAAGCTTTTTTTTTTTTCTATTTCTCTAATGAGCATAATAACACTGAGAAATAAATAGTCTTGTTATTTCTTTTATTTTCCAGATTAGATTATTCTTCAGTCAGTTGTCTAAAAAAACCCCATAATGAACCTAATCGAATTTACCACTAAGTTTAGCAGCTAGGGTTGTGCGTTAGCCGAAATTACTTTGCAACGATCAAAATTTTATCTAATCTGAATTCCAGGTACTTTTTTTCTTATCTAGGATAAAATGATAAATCAGCAAATATTGTTCCTTGGCCTACATTAGCATTTCAAAGTTTTTTTTTCGTGCATTGCAAGTATTGTTTGTTTAGTAATAGTAAATCCTCTTTTCTCCGTTTGCTTCATAATGAAAAACCATAAATTTACAAATCGCTGAGTACAAAAAATTGCGTGTAATCCTCTGCAATCGGATTCACCTTCCAGAGTCCCCTTCAAGAAATTTTCAACAATATAGTAATGCCAATTGGCAGATGACCCGATTTTAGAAGATTAGTCAAATATCTTTTAAAAACCATCAAAAAAAGATATGCAAGGAAAACTAAAAAGAAATGAATGGTGAATTTTAAATGTGTATTAATAATTTGTGTGTGGCAGACATTTACACTAAAATTTAAATATTTGACTTCATTATTATAATATTAACTGTTATTTATATAATTTACATTTGAATATAAAAAATTACACCAAAAATGCTGTCATATGCTTGAAAACACATAATTTTTTTAACATCACTCTGACCAGTGTCACGCTTATGCCTTTTTGGCTTAAAATCAAAATCTTAAATAAAATAGACTAATAACATGTAACTCACAAATACAGTCATTTTTATAATTGCATCTGCTAGTTTCTTCTGTAAGTCACATGATGGAGTAGTTAAGATTAAAAAAAAAATTTAAAGGAACAAATCAAAAATAAAATTGTTACTCAGATATTATATAATCAAATTTTCAGATTCATTTTTTTTAACCTGACGCAGGCGATAAATCGTCAAATATGGTTTCAATCGCAATATTTCACAATGAATAATTTTTTAAGCACTATGAACATTCCCTTTCATGTACAAATTAAATGTTTTCGTTTTATAACATTGGTTTAAAATTATTAGTTTTATAACATTGCATTAGCATTTCTTATCAAAACTGTTTTTCTTTTATTTTTACTTAAAAAAATTTTTTTTAAATAAAATTAGTAAGTTTTTCTTTTATTTTCAAGTGGTATGTATTATTTCCTAAATGATATAGCAGTTTCAATTCTTTCATCAACGATAATGGTCACCAAAAAATGATTAATAATTCTATAACTAATACATAGAATGATATGCCATACACTAAAACCTTCCCTGAAAAATTATCTAACAGTGCAAATTCCATACGAATCCTTTCAGCAGAATTTGAGTTAAAAGCAGTCGGAACAAAATTTCCGTTTATATTTTATATATATAGTAGATGTGAAACTGATTTTTTTGTATCTGAATAAAACATGCAAATTTTATACATTTACAGATATACCTGCAAATTTTATGAATTTGCGAAATAAAATGAATTTGGGTTATGTCAGAAAATAGTTAGTTTGGATCTAAGATATAAAATTTGCTAATGAAAATATGTGCCCCCCCCCCTTCCAAAAAAGACATGACCCCCCTCTAAATGGAAGACTGGATCAGCCTTTGCTTCAGAGAAAGCTTGATTATATCAACCAAAGAAGATTTAATTTTGATTACTGATTTCATTGTTTATCGTTTTTCATAATTTGCATACTTTCATATATCGTTAGAATTTTTTTTTGGTATTATTGAGAATTAAATTGAAAGAACAAAGATAAATATGAGTAAGATTGAAAAACAGAAAAAGGAACGTGTGGTGCTAAGAATGTCTTTCACAAAGACTTTGAATAGTTTAAAATCCGAACTAGAAAAGACCGAGATTGATAAAAGCATTATTCTTGACACAACAACGAAATTAGATGAATTAATGAATAAATTAAAATTATATGATGACAGTATTGTAGATTTAATGTCAGAACTTGTAGATAGTATTGAACAGACAATATATGCCTTGATAGAGGATAATGAGAAATATTCAGACGAATATATAGCTGTTAAACGTGAGGTTTATGAATGCTTGAATTCGTCAACGCAGAATATTTCTTGTCAGTCTGAGCCTGTCAGTACAGTTACACAAACTAAACACTACAAATAGCTAAAATTGGGTATGAAACCTTAAGACGGTACTTAAATTATTTGTCTTTTTGGTCGCAATTTAAAAAGGTTCATGAAGATAGTGAGTTAGATGATTGCAATAAGTTTCAATATTTAATACAATCCGTACAGTATGGTACTAGGGCCAGGGAACTTTTGGAAAGCTATCCCTTGACGCCGTTAATGCATTTCAAGAAAGGTTTGGAAAAGAGTATATTTTGACGGAAGTTTACATGAGGGAATTTTTTTAATTATTAATCGGCAATGTCCGTAGCTCTACTAAAGACAGGTTACCGCCTCATGATTTATTTATGAAAGTGGAGGCGTATCTAAGGTCATTGGAGTCCATGGGTTTGAATATGGAGAATAATTCAGCATGGTTATATCCCATGTTAGTCAAGTCTGCCAGAAGATATCTTGAAGGCATGGCAGAGGTACTCTGTTTTAGGTGGGGATGAAAAGGGTGTATCAACCCAAGCTAATTTAAAGCTACTTATGAAATTCCTAAAAAAGGAAGTTGAAGGTGAGGAACGCCTACAATTAGCTAGGTCGGGTTTTGAGGCTGTCCTTGTAAGAGAGAATCGCAAAGAAAAGTGGAGGAAAAAGGATACTCTGGTTCCCACGGCTGTAATAATATGTCCTAATAACTACTACTTTAACTTCTACGGTAATTGTAACTTATTATTCGAATGTTTACTTTTCAGTTTCGGAATGTAATATATAAAAGGCCTGTGTGGCAAACCCATTATGTGCTTAACCTAATATAATTAAAGTAGTTAGTTTACGATTATGTTTATTTCTTTATTAAAATAGAGAACACCATACAATGTGACATGGTGGCAGTTATATTTGGCATCGTAAAGGTCAGAAATTTTTATACTTATATTTAAGAATAGTTTAGTGTATGTGCTTTTGAGAACAATTTTTTTATATATCCGTTATAATGGATTTAAAGGCACCTTCAAATGAGAGTTTAAATGGCAATTTGGCCGAGAATTGGAATAAATTTAAGCAAAGATTTATGCTTTATTTAGAAGCTTCTGAGAAAATGACTAAGCCTGATAAACTTAAAGTAGCACTATTACTAGGAATAATGGGTGAAGAATGCATTGATATATTTAATAGTTTTAAACTTAGTGATGATAATGCAAATAATTTTCAAACTGTTATAAATTCTTTTGATCAGTATTTTCAACCAAAAAGGAATACAGTTATTGCGCGCTATAAATTTTTTAACTGTAGACAAAAAGGTGAATCTGTTGATTCGTTTGTTACAAATTTGAAAAATTTGTCTAAAGATTGTTCTTTTGAGGATCAAGAAGATAGTTTAATTAGAGATTTGTTAATTATTTGTGTTAAAGATTCCGCTATGAAAGAAAAATTGCTAATGGAAACTGAGTTAACCCTTGCAAAGGCAATAGAATATTGTAGAGCTAAGGAGTCCAGTGGTAAACAAATGGAAATAATGAATAAAAATAATTATTCTACCACCATAAATGCTGTTCGTGCAAACAAAAACGAAACTAAGACGAAAATATACAAACCATAAGGAAAAACGTAATTATATTAATCAGAAAGTTAAGAAAAGTTGTTCTAAATGTAAAACCGTTCATGATTATGGAAAATGCCCTGCATTTGGTAAAAAGTGTTACAATTGTAACGGATTAAATCATTTCTCGGTGGGCTGTAAAAATAAAGGGAAAAGAATAAACAAAAAAGTACATGAAATTTCTAATAATGATAATTTTTACCCCTCAAGTGATGATGATTCTTGTAAATTGGATTCAGTAAAGTGCCAGGTTAATTCTTTAAAATCTGAATGGCGAGAAACTGTTCTTATAAATAATTCAGAAGTGTCTCTTAAAACAGATACCGGAGCTGAAGTCAATGTTTTGTCTCTTAATATTTTTAATGATGTGAGAAATAATGAAGTTATTAGTGAAACTAAAAGAAAGTTGATGTCTTATACAGGACACAATTTGAACGTAATTGGGGTCAGTAAATTAAAATGTAAAGCTAAAAATAAGTCGGAATTTCTTGATTTTTATATTATTGATCAAGAATCGAGTGCTTTATTAGGAATTGAAGCTTGTGAAAAACTGGGATTTGTAAATAGAAACATCAGTGTTGATTCTGTACATGCTAGAAATTTTGTAGAGAAATTTAAAGACGTATTTACAGACAAAATGGGAAAATTGGCACATACGTATAAGATCAAATTAGATGCCAATGCCGAACCTAAAATATCAGCCTCTAGAGTTATTCCACATGCCTTAAAATTGAAAGTAAAACATGAGATTGCTAAAATAGTAGATCAAGGAATATTAGAAAAAGTTGTAAAACCAACTGATTGGGTACATCCTATAGGTATAGTGCAGAAGCCTAATAATCTTATAAGAATTTGTATTGATCCACGTATGCTAAATAAATATATAAAGCGAGAACATTATCGAATTCCAACCCAACAGAGCTTATTTTCTCAAACTGAGGGAGAATTTTTCACAGTACTTGATGCGTCAGCTTTTCTGCAAATACCCCTTGACCAAGAGAGTTCAGATTTATGTACAATTGCTACTCCGTTTGGAAGATATAAATTCTGTTTGCTTTATGGATTAACGAGTTCCCCTGAAGTGCACCAGAAAACAATAGATAATATTTTTGGAGATTTAGATGGAACTTTAGTTTATATTGATGACATTTTAGTATTTGGCAAGACAGAAGCAGAACATGACAGAAGACTTGAAGCAATTCTTAAAAGAGCTCGAGAATCTGGTTTGAAATTGTCTTTGGAAAAAAGTCAAATTAAAAGAAGATGTGTAAAATATTTGGGTTATAGTTTAACAGGTAAAGGAATTTCAGTAAATGGTGATAAAATTAAAGCAATTGTAGATTTCAAAGCTCCAACTAATAAACAAGAACTACAGAGATTTTTAGGTATGATTACCTATTTAGGAAAGTTTATTAAAAATTTATCAGTTAAAACAGGAATTTTGAGAAAACTCTTAAGTAAGAAAAATGAATTTATTTGGATGGCTAATGAACAAGAAGCTTTTGAAAATTTGAAGAAGTTGGTAGCTAATTCACCTATTCTGGCTTATTATAATCCAAATTTGAAATCAGTTGTTTCTGTTGATGCTAGTCAGTATGGACTAGGTGCAATATTACTTCAAGATGAACATCCAATTGCTTCATGTGCTCTGAACAATACACAGCAAAGATATAGTCAAATCGAGAAAGAATTACTAGCTGTTGTCAACGGATGTAGAAAATTCCATTACTATGTATATGGTACTGATTTTATAGTGGAAACCGATCCTAAACCTCTCCTCGTTTACTGCAAAAACCAACTGAAAATTTGTCTCCGAGATTACAGAGAATGGTAATTGAATTATTTAAATATAGATTTAAACTTGTGCATGTCCCAGGGAAAAAGCTTTTTACATAGCAGATGCCCTCTCCAGAAATCCCACTACCATGAGTGTAGATACAAGTTTTTTAGAAGATGGAGCTGCTGTTGTACATACAATTCTATCGACCACTGAAGAACGTACGAAAGAAATGCAGAATGCAACGGTAGAAGATGAAGGTCTTTTGAAATTAAAGTTACCAATTAAGAATGGTTCGCCACAACAGTGTAGTCAATTGCCAGAAAAGTTAAAACCCTATTGGAATAAGAAAGAAGAGGTACATTGTTATAACAACTTAATTTTTATTGGAAATAGATTAGTAGTACCTAAAACAATGCAAACTTATGTGTTATCGAAAGTGCACCAAGTACATCAAGGCATTACTGCTTGTCAAGAAAAAGCCAAAACAGCTTTATATTGGCCCAATATGATGGAAGACATCAAGAATTATGTAGAAAAGTGTCAAATTTGTCAACAGCATCAGCGTGCTAATTGTAAGCAGCCTTTGATACCTTATGAAGTTCCTAGTCTACCTTGGGAAGAGGTAGGTGTAGACTTTATGTATCTCGAAGGAGATGACTTTTTACAAGTAACGGATTACCACTCCAAGTTTATTGAATTGAGAAAAGTTAATGCTAAAACAGCTTCTTCAGTAATTAGTGTATTGAAACAAATTTTTCGTACTCATGGTATCCCACGTAAAATTCATTCCGATAATGGTCCACCATTTGATAGTCAAGCATATTTTTCATTCCTGAAGTCTTATGATATTTGCCCTGTTACATCGTCACCTAAGTATCCAAGATCCAATGGGATGATTGAAAGATCTATTGGGACATTGAAAAACCTTCTCTTAAAAGTGAGAGCTTCCGGAGGAGATCCAAATCTAGCAGTTCTTGAGTATAACAACACTCCAAAATTTAAATTGCCTTCTCCAGCAGAGATGCTGATGGAAAGATCTTTGAGAACCCCCATTCCTTGTAAGGTGAAATTGTTCAGACCTAGATTTCCGATTAAGAATACTCATCATCAATTACAGGAAAATCAGAGAACACAGAAATCTTATTATGACTCATTGACCGCAAAATTAAAAGAATTGAATATTCAAGATCCTGTCTATATCCAAACTGGTCATCGAGAATGGACACCCAGAACTATTGTCCAAAAACACAGTCCAAGATCCTACATTGTGAAATCTTCAGAAGGATCCATTCTTCGTCGCAACAGAATTCATTTAAGACCAAGGAAATTAGCATTTGAAGCTCCTGTAAATTCACAAGAAAATGCTGATGCAACACAAACCTGCAACCTGACTAATACAGAAACACCAAAAATCTCAAGTCCTCAACCCCATCACAACCCATTAATCAATCCTGATTCTCCATCTGATCAAACAGTCGCTGTCAATCCCAAACCTACTTCACCAGTACTGTCTACTCCAAATACACCAAAAGTAGAGAGGCCTAGAAGAAATATAAAACCACCAGCTCGCTTCAAAGACTATATTTAAGTTTTTTTTTTAAGACTTTTCATTCGAACTCTACTTTGAACTCTAAATGTATTTTTTTATTTTTTCTGCTTTGAAAAGAAAGGGCATGTAATAATATGTCCTAATAACTACTACTTTAACTTCTACGGTAATTGTAACTTATTATTCGAATGTTTACTTTTCAGTGTCGGAATGTAATATATAAAAGGCCTGTGTGGCAAACCCATTATGTGCTTAACCTAATATAATTAAAGTAGTTAGTTTGCGATTATGTTTATTTCTTTATTAAAATAGAGAACACCATACAATGTGACAACGGCAACTAGTTTATTTGCGGGAAAAGAAGTTAGCTGCCTATTTTGTAATAAATCTCATGAGAGCAAAGACTGTTTTGCTGTGAGAGCACTTCTCTGAAAGAGAGTTGGAAAAATAAAAGAAAAAATTGCTGCCTGAAATGTTTACGAGTTGGGCACAGGAATAGTATGTAATGTAAGAATTTTGTTAAGTATTTGGTGTGTTCTACAGCCCACTTTGAGCTCCTTTGCCCCGAGTTAGTAAATCAAAAGGAAATGGTAAGGACCACTACTGAAAATTTACAGGTTACCACTGCGGGACAGGTGTGCACAGCAGAGGTAGCTCTGGTGACCCTACAGGTCAGAGTTGCTGGAAGGAAAAGTATGAAGGCATTGTTAGACTGTGGGTTGCAAAAATGATATATCTTAAAATCAACAGCTCGGGATTTGGGATTTCCAGTTGTTTCAAAAGAAAATATTGTCCATACATTGTTTGGTGGAGCTAGGACTGATCCTAACTTTCATAATAAGTACAGCATAAAATTGTATTCCTTGGATCAATGTAAAGCATTTGAATTTTTGGATCAGAAGACAATTTGCGGAACCTTGTGTGACTAACGGCCATTTAATGAGAGAATTAAGCCAGCACAAAATTTGGTTATCGGATTTGGGATCAGGCTGTCCAAAAATTGAGATGTTAATTGGTACTGATGTATATGGGAAGATACTTACTGGGCATGTAAGGCAACTTCGAGGAGGTCTGACTGCAATTGATACAAAATTGAGATGGGCTGTTTGTGAAAAATTTGAGCATTTCCAAGAGAAAAATGATAATACCTCAGTTTTGTGTAGTTTGGCTGTTAGGGACTTTAATATTTCCGATCTTTGGCGTTTAGAAACAATTGGGATAGTAGATTTATGTAGCAGTTTCACGAAGGCCACTGAGGAAGAGCTTGTCAGAGAACATTTGAGTTCTTAAAGCAAAAGGGACAATGACCGTTATTGGGTAGGCTTACCTTGGATGGAAATTAACTTCGAGTTACCGTCCAATCGTTACGCTGCCGAAAAAGGCTTTTTTATGTAACAAAGCGGCTTAAATTTTGGAACAAATGGCTTCAGGAGGGGTTATTGAGGTAGTGCCGAATGAAGGGTTAGGAATTCAAGGACACTATCTTCCACATCATCCAGTATTTCAGCCGGACAGCAAAACTACAAAAATTAGGCCAGTTTTTGATGCGTCATGTAAGGTTAATAAATCTCTGTCTTTAAATGATTGCTTAATGAGGG
Organism: Maratus michaelseni; assembly: GCA_963931845.1. Taxonomy (NCBI): domain Eukaryota; kingdom Metazoa; phylum Arthropoda; class Arachnida; order Araneae; family Salticidae; genus Maratus; species Maratus michaelseni. Next base: position 27,138,276 of record OZ007598.1, on the reverse strand, counting down.
GCCCAAATTTAATAGAGGAAATACCTTCCATATTATTGAGATTTCGTGAAAAAAGTATTGGAGTCACATCTGATATCAGACGAGCATTTTTGCAGATAGAAATAAAGAAGGAAGATCGAAATTATCTTAGGTTTCTGGTGGGAGAAAAATAATGTTATTAAAATATACTACAGTCGTATTTGGAATCGTATCAAGCCCTTGGCTCCTCAGAGCTGTTATTTTGTTTCATTTATCCAATGTGCCGTTAGAACAAAATTCTGTTGCGCAAAAGCTTAACAAATCATTCTACATCGACAATTGTGTAACATCTGTAAATAGCGAAGTAGAATTGAAGAATTTTATTAATAGTTCAGTGGAAATATTAGCACAAGCAAAAATAGACTGGCATATGTGGAAATTTGGCCCACTGGAAAGTTGTGCAAACATAGTAATAAATTATTCAAACAGCGATTCTACGTCCAAAGAACCAATTACCATTTTAGGCATTGTATGGAATAGGGAAAGCGATTGATGTGAAATGTGTGCCAATTTCAGAAAATTTATCAAAAAGAAATTTTTTCATTGACCCAGGGGATTTTTGATCTGCTAGGATTTTTCGCGCCATTTAGCTCCCAGCTAAATTACTGATTCAGGAAATATGGACAACAAAATCTGACAGGGATAACCCTTTGGCAGAGAAAATTCAGTTTATAAAATGGTACAATCAATGAGTTGCAAGTCATGTCTGAATTTAAATTACCTCGACGAATAGTTTTTGGCAAGAAAAATTCTTGGTCTTTGCATGTCTTCTGCAATGCGAGTCAACAGGTGTATGCTAGCGTAATTTTCTTGAGATGTGAAGAGAATGAAATTTCTGTGCAGTTTGTCATAGCAAAAATTTGCATTGCAACTCTAAAAAGAATGACAATTCCTAGGCTAGAACTGATAGCATGCGTTTTAAGTTCTCGCTTTTCTAAATATGTTGAGGCAATGACTCTTGGAGAAATTCAGACTTATTATTGGACAGATTCTACCACTGTTTTATCGTGGATACAGAAAAAGGAGCAGTGGAGGAAGTTTGTAGGTAATAGGGTAAAAGAAATTTGCTCTCTCACAGTTTCAAGTCAATGATTACACACGTCGGGCCAATTAAATCCCGCAGTTTTACCCTCCCGGGGATGCACTCCACGGCAAATTGTAAATTCATCCTGGTAGGAGGGACCCCATTTCTTAAAAGGCCCAAGGGATAGCTGGCCAATTCTTAACTATCTTTTCACCAGGATTGATCTTAATTCGGAACGTAAAAAAAGTGAAACTTTAGTTACTACCAGTGTAAATGTTAATAAACGTATATGGTATGAAAATTTTTCCAGAGTAGTCAGAATTTTAGCCTGGATTTATAGGTTTATTAAAAATTCTCAAAAGAGGGAAGTAAGTAAAGATAAATTACTCCCTGCTTCGGAAGAGTCTACTCACACACTTTGTTTTTTTATCCAGGGAGAGAGCTTTCCAGACACCACAGATTCCATAACTGGCTTAAGAGTGATCAGAGTGGCCTAATTTGTATGAAAACTAGTATAATAAAAAGAGATGGTAATTACTCCTTTAAATATCCCATTCTTCTGCCTTCAAAACATTATCTTGTAATCCTCCTGATCTTAGAATATCACTTAAACAACTCCCATGCGGGCATTCAAATGTTGATGACAATAGTACGAGAACAATATTGGATTATCTCTAGCAGGCGTACTATACGAACAATTCTTAGCAAATGTGTATGTTGCAAATGATTCAAAGCGAAAGCCCCATCTACTGCTCCAATTCAGTTGCCTCAAGACAGAGTTAGAAATGCAAGAGTATTTGAAATTACGGGAATTGATCTGTGTGGTCCTCTGATTCTCAGAAACAAGACCAAAACCTGGGTAGTGTTATTTACATGTGGAGTGTACCATGCAGTACACCTCGAACTGGTCACAGCTATCAGTACAGAGAATTTTCTGTTAGCTTTGGGACGATTTATTGCAAGGAGAGGTTGTCCTTCTGTGGTCTACAATGCTAATGGGACAAATTTTGTTGGTGCATCAGCTGCACTAAAAAAATGTGAATTGGGAAAGAATCGTCACTCACCAAATGCTAACCTAGATCAAATGGAAATTCATACCTTCCACTATGGTGAGAGCGACTAATTCGCACCGCTAAGGAGTTATTAGTCAGGGTCCTAGGACGTGCAGCAGTGACATATGAAGAACTGCTCACGATCATATGAGATATTCAAACGGTGATCAATAACTGTCCCCATACTTATATTTCCAACAATTCTGAGGAACTTTCACTGCTGACACCCTAGATGTTCCTCCATGACAGTAAGGAGTTTGGGATACCCAATTTAGATGCTCACATCAAGATAAAATTAAGTATGTTTATGAAACCACTTAATTTTAATTCCCAAAACCCTCACTGATACCAGAATTTTTGTTAAAAAAAATACGGTTTATTAGTTGCGTGAAATATAGCTTTTTCATATTTACAAGAAAGTTAGTTTTCAAATTCTGGTGTCATTCATTAATTTCAATAGTTAAGCAATGGAAATTCTCTGCTCCGGAAAGTAGGGTTTAATCTAGAGCTAGCCAAATAGCACCTTTTGCCCCCAAAGCATTTAGTTGATTAGCCAAATAGCAACAGCCAAAAAATGTACATCATTTTTATTTTGTTGTTCCTGCCTTTCGTAAACCTGCAGCTGCTGCGTGAAAAAATAATCTCAAACCGCCTCTGTCCCGGCAACTCACTTCAAAATTTGTCTCGTCCTCTCTGTGCAAGCATCTTACAAATAGTATGACATCATTTGCATTAAACAAGTATTGAGGAAAAGGAAATTAAAAAAGTTTGTTTATTTTTTGTTGATAATCCCAACTTAGGAAATGAAACCAAAACGGTTCATGAATGGAAGTTGTTCAGGCAGGTTCTGGCTACAAGGGGTAAAGAAATTAAACCAGCTGATTGTATTCTTTTTCCATAAAAATGGCATTACTGACATGTTTCCCAATGTGACTTCTTTGTATGAATTTGTGGCAACAATTCTGTTGTCTACAGCAGATTGTGAAAGGGGATTGAGTCTCGTGAATATAACAAAAACTGAATTGAGAAATAAACTGACAATCAAAAATTTAAGTAACTTAATGGTGATTAATTTGGAAGGAGAAGTTTGAAAAGAATTTCCATTTAAAAAAGCATTTGATATGTGATGTATGGCCAAATCTCGAGAGTGTCAATCTTAGAGTGGTGTACTGTTTGTATATTGTATAATTACAAATAATACTCATTTATATAGAAATTTTGTATAAATAAAATTTTTTTTCTTGGCTAAAGCTATTTTTATTTGGCTAACAGTTATTGGCTGTAATTAGCCAAAAAGCTACAAACCTCTTTTTCTTAGATTAAACTCTAGGAAAGGGTTAAGGAAAGCATTTCCGACCCCACATTGCTATATGATTTCGAGTTGTCAGGATGTACCCAACCCCTCTTAGAAGTTCTGAAACGTTTAACTGAAACACCCTGTATATATATATATATATATATATATATATATATATATATATATATATATATATATATAAGAAGTATTCTACAAAAAGTTCATTTGGGGTTAAAAGTTTCTTTGTTATTGGCTGCTGCTTCTCCTCAAATTATGTCCCATGATGCTTAATAGAAGTTATAATCCTAAAACTGCACTCAGTTTTATATAATTCTAATAGTTCATCAAGCATATCTTCATGAATTTTATTAAATACCATGATAGTAACCCTTTGTTATATAATTATTTATTTTTTTTCGTGAATTACAAAGTTCTACCTGAACTACATTTAACCATAGAAACTAGAAAGGTAAATGGCCTCTGCACTTACATGTTTTTTGAATGAGGTGTACATAAAAATTATGATTACCTTAGCAGGGTTAAGTTATTTTATATAATATGCCAATTGCAATTATCTATCATTAATTTCATTAAGAAAAATATAATATGCATATCAACTAATGCTTTAGAGACATGTTATTAATCTCTTTACTTTTTAATATTCTTTGTTGTATCAAGCTATTTATCTCCTAGCATGTGTAATGTAAAAAATAGCTACCGTATTTTTACTTTGCATTTTTGAGGGATTCTTCCCCCCTAAACCCCCAATTAATGTGACTAGATGAATATTTTGATGAATTAGACTGTCAAATAATTTTGAAATTGAGTCTGGCAATTATTTCATAGCCAGTCAGAATAAGACCAAATGAATACACTTGGCTGCAGGCAGGCCAAAAACGGCACCAGAATTTTTTTGATGTAATTAGTGTATGTTCCTGATGATGATGATGGTTAGCATATGTTCCCCTGCCTATCTGTTGTAGTGGAAGGGTTCGTGAGATATCTGTCATAGCCCCTGAAAAAAATTTCTTTTGTCAATTTTATAAGCTCTAGTTTGAACCCTTTGAAAAGTAATAAAACTTGTTATCAACTGACCACAGAACCTTTAGAAAAGACCAAAAAATAATTTTTAACTTTTGTCACCATATTTGGCCTGTCTAAAACCTAAGGTACAGCAAAAGCTGCTGATTAATCAGCAGAGAATAAGCACACCTGAGGTTGGAACAATACCAATATCACATGATTTTTAATTTTTGAAAGCTATAAAAGGAAACAGATAAACACTATTAAATAATCTATTTAAGTTTTGAAGATCTTGACGAAGGTATTGTTCTTCGGAATTAATCAACAGATCCTCCAGGACAAGACAAAAAAAAAAAAAAAAAAAAAGACTTAAGATTAATTTTATTAGCTTCTTACTTCTAAAGTTGTAGCTTGCACCTTGAGTGCACCTCAGTTACCAACAGGAGTGGGAAATTTTCAGAAACTTTATCAGCCAGCAAAATGCAATGTACTAAAGGGCAAAACTGGAAAATTTCATTAATTGCCACTAGGCAGTAGTAGCAATCTCATTAGTGGCCATATTTTTTTTTTAAGTGCTTTTGTTAAGATGTCTATTTGAATTAATGTAAAATTGAATAGCCAAAATAAATGTTAATATTAACTAACATATTGCAATTAGCAAAAATAGAATCGTTGATGACATATGGTAAACATTTACTATCTCCTAGTAAGCAGAATGAAGGTAAAAGGTCAGCAAAGACCACAGTTTACTAGCTTTTTTTTTTTTTTTTTTTTTTTTTTTTTTTTTTTTTTTGGGGGGGGGGGGGGGGGGGGTTTCGCAAGACAGAAGATGAACACTGGTTGCAAATCTTCTGAGAAACAATGATGAGGAATAGAAATAATGTATTTGGGAGCAAGTGCATTTTTCATATAGGAAAGGTGGCTGTTCGCAGGTAATTTTTTAAATAATTTTTTTCATTAAATAGCCATATGGCTAGTGGCTGTCAAAGATTTTGCCCTTTACAATGCAGTTAAAAATTGTTAAGACAAAGTTTACACCATCTGCCAAAATAATTCATTGCTTTAATGCATTTTTGTTGGGCACATTTGACCATTGGGTACCTTTGATAAGCATAAATTTTGGAACTTCTATGATTATCTGGAAACATTCTTTACTCATCTTTTTACTATCTCCGAAACCACACCTATGACAGTTTTCTTTCATTTTGTTTATCTCTCTTCAAATGAAAAAGGTAAGTTTGTTTAGCCCTTGATTTGTAATTATTTTCTTATCTAGAGATTCTCTGATATAAACAGGGAATAAGTTAAAATTTTGATAATACACCAAAGCAATAAATCAACAAAGATCTATTTATATGTAAAATTGGCAATGCATTTCAACTAATAAAACAAAATATTCCAGATGGGCATATTGGGAACTTTTGATCATTGTAACTGGGGCAACTTTGATAATGTTACCAAAAGTGCCCCATGCCTTTTGTTGCTTTATCTTTGCTAATTTTATTATATATATATATATATTTTTTTTTTTTGCCTTGGTAATGAAGTATGAAATAAACAGCATTATTATATCACATAAGGACTGTCTCCTAGAAATCTGCACAAACCTTTCTTAATGGGAAAGCTGTGGAAAAACGAGATAACGAACACAAAAGGGTAATGTAAAATAATTTTAATAACCACATTACACTGTAAAACAATTATCGAGTTTCAATTAAACCGTTTTGTTGGATATTATCAATTTTACTTTTTGTGGTACTTGCTAGACATTGTACAAAATCTAGGTCCATAATTTTGAGACAGTACTTGATTTGATTGATCAATTTCTGGATGTTATCTGCTTTTCTGCCTTTAGCATACTTTAGACTTAAGGTATGCCCAGAATTACTCAATTGGTCGAATTTCGGGAACGTTGGCCAGGTTGTCAGACTTCTCTACGAAAGTGATGTTTTGCTGGCACAAGTGGGGAACGATTTTGCAGTAATGACTGCTGCCAAGTCTGGCCAGAACACATAATCACCGTTGGTGTAATTGATAAGAATGTAGGGGCTGTGACGACGGCAAATGCACTCATTCCAATATCGTTGCCCATTGACAGCGAACCCAGACTTTCGGATGAACAGACGACTCAATCCTTTCGGACTAATCTCAATCCAAACGAGGACCTTGTCTTTGAATTTCGTTTTAGTAGTGAATTTGATGATAGGTTGTGTCATGGAGATGTCAGATGTGTAGTAGCCCCCATTACCATTACTAGTGAAGCGAATGAGCGTGAAGTATGCAGACATGCTACAAGCTCAGCAAAAAAAAAGCTGAACTTTCACGGCCTCACGCACCCCCCCCCCCCCCCCCCCCCCAAGCAAGAAAGTTATATAATTGGTCATACAAATTTAAATATGTAAATATTATATAATTATAAATAATGTGAATTTAAATTGCATACATTGAACATAAAAACCCTATTCAATACTACATATTGTTTATTTGGCAAAAAAAAAAAAAGTTGAACTTAGCAGAATATGTGCATTTGTCATATATGTCATATACACGTTATTTTAAATTAAGAAACTTACATGCAAGCAAATATTACAAAATTGACACACAGCATTAATAACTTAATAACTTTTTAAACATTTTTTTTTTATCCGCATTTCAACTTTGTTACAGAATAAAGAACCATTGTTGAGTTAAAAATTTTTGCATAAAGAAACATTCTGAACTAATCTTAAAACAAAGTCAAATCTTCTATGCATTTTAATTGACATTTTATATATTTAGCAAAAATTCCTGTAAAAATGTTATAAGCAGAAAAATATTACTCACCAAAAGACAATTATAACAAGAGTCCAAGTTTTATAGCATTAGAAGAAAGCTGCTCAATCCAAAAATATATTGTCCAAAGAAAAAAAACTTAGTCCTTATATATACATACACAAAAAAAAAGAAAAAAAAATTACTGCAGTCAGAATAAAAGGATATTTACAAAATAAAATAAATCTGCTGGTGGCAGAATAAAAACAATCTTATCTTTGGAGAAAGGGGACTTATTTCAATTTCATTTTTTTATTTTTTATATTTTGGACCATTTTTTCAAGTTTCCTTTTATGTTTAAGTCTACTTGAGTTCTCTGCAGAACAGATTTCTGCTACTTTATGCTTCATCGGAACAATTTTAGTCTTAGCCTTTTCTTCTCTTCTTTCTTTTTTTTCGTCCAATTCTTTTTGGTAACACATTCTAGAAGACCTCAAATTGTAGCATAACTTCCTATCTACAGGTTCATGAAGAAAATTTTTTTTATTAAAGAGCTGAACAGCTGTTTTCTTCTCTGCTAGTAGTTTATATTTTACAGTCTGGATAGCAGAATATGTTTGTATTTGCATTCTACCAGACCTTTTATCTATTATGTCTGACATAATATTAAAGGATCCTTCAACCTGTGGTCCATGAAAGCAGCTTAAAACGGCCTTAACAATCTTGCCAATGGTATAATACTTGGGCATGTTAAAAATTTTTGCCCACCAAATATCAACTGCTACCAGTTTTCCTGAATCGTCAACAGGAGGAGCTAATTTCATGTCTACCTGGTATTGAAAAATCTCCAGTTGGTATTTATCTTTCTCTTCATCAGTTAAAACATTAGAAAGTAAAACTGGTAGCTTCTGTAGCCTCTCACAGGTGATTTGATGGCCCCTTGCACTTGGATCAATGGCAGAGGCACATTTGAGAAATTGGTTGTTTAAAGGCAGCTTTTTTTGAAGATATATGCAACATTGAACATAAGCGTTTTTTGCACAAGCTAGAAAATCTTCAACAGTCGGGTTATTCAGACTCTTTGAGATAAGATCTTGTGTTCTAGAGCCAATGAACATTCTCTGCTGAGGTAAATGGAATTCTTCATTTAATAAATCAATTTCAAGAAGACCTTTTGCTGATTTGATTTGTAAATGCTCCTGCGCAACAAAACAAGATAAGAAATCCAAAAAAAGCTGCTTTTGCTCATCATATATTTTATGGATGAGTGGTTCTTTAGTTTGGAATAACATAATGTATTTTTTTAAAAGCGGTAAAGTAGCAATATAAAAGTTGGCAATTGGACATGTTTTCTTTCTATAAAAAAAGAGCTTCTCATAGATTCGCTTTTTTCTTTTTACTCCATCATCTGTGAGTTTTTTTGATGACAGCTTCTTCTGAATACATTTAATTTTTGCTCTATCAGAAGATGAAACATTTTTACTCTTGAAGATAGCACACAGCATGGAAAAGTAAACAGTTTTGTCATCATCACTCAGAAATGCATAATATACAAGTGTAAGTGCATCTATTAAATAAACAAAGTTCAAGGCTGCATCATAACAGGACATCCATCTATGAGCAATAAAGGAGGTTGGTGAAACAAATTTCATATTTAAAACATCACAAATTTCATTAACACAAGTTCTAATATCTGCAGACCATTTAATATCATTGTATACATCTTTAAATAGACCTTCTAACCACATATTAAATGGCATGCAAAACTTCTTACAGGCATTGTGGATGTGATGACATGAGTCACCATCCACATCCAACAAATGTGGAGCTTTTTCACCTCTTATTTTGGTTTCAAGACCTGCTTTGGAACCTCTCATCACATTGCAGGAATCCAGCAAAACTGATACCAAATTTTCCCATGGAATACCATTCTTATCAAACAATGCTTGAATTTCATTGAATAAATTTTCTGCACTTACTGTGTCTACACTTAGTGAATTTAAGTGTTCCACTACAACTCTATTTACACTTGAAGAAAAATAGCTACATAAAATAGATACTACACGCATGTGGTTAGAACTTGTTGACTCATCAATATTTAAGGAAAATTTGGAAATTTTTTAATTTTCAACCGTAGATTCCAAAAATGTTTTTCCTAAACCAAATCTCATTTTATAAGTTGCAGAAGCACGTTTCATTACAAGATGATTTAGGGCTTTTTTATCTTCGGATAATGTTTTGCTAACGTCTATGATAACCTCTGCCATGGAAAATGGTAAACTGTGTTCTGCTAAAACACCCAATATTAGTGCCTCAGAATTTGACACTCTATCACATATCGGGACGTTTTGAGACGAAGATGGTGTTGATAGAGTCGTATCTGCAGCATTTGATTGAACTCCAAAAAAGTTGCTTGGTAAATCATAGTTCTCTTTTTTCAAAAAAACCTTCTGGCGGTGTTTTTTACTTTTAAGGTGATCCAAGATTGCCGCACAACCACGTTTTCCATAATAAATATCATCATCATTGCAAAGAGAACAGATTGCTTTTCCGCTGACATCAATCTTTTTTACACTATCTCCGATTAACACTTCCGTTTCTTGATTTTCATATTCTAATTTGACGGATTTCGACAGCCATTCAAACCGAAATTTGTTTTTTTCTTCTTTGTCAATATCCCTTACTTTTGCTCCATCTGAAATTATTTTTGCCATTACAACAAAACAAACGCTTAAAACTGAAAACACCAACGAAAAAACGAAGAGCAAAAACCGCGTGCGCCGCTGAAATGAGCGCTGAACTGATCGCTGATGTCACTTTGCTTCCTTGTGTTCCTTGCTTCAATTTTTTTCTACAGCAAATGATATGCGTTGAACAAATGCGCAATCAGTCACAAAATGGGGTGCGTTCCATGCGAGGCAGAAAGAAACTCATTCTGAACGGTCGATAGCCAACGGAGGTAACCGGTTAGCAGACGATATTTTCATATCGCATGACGTTCTTTGCTGCTGCGCGCAGATTGTATGCGCGGAGGTCAGGGAAAAGAAAGGGGAAATACGTAGCAGAAAAACCCGATTTCGCGCTGTTTGTTCTCGCACGTTTATTGAATTTCGTCCGCTACCCCCCCCCCCCTAAAAAATGGTCCACAAATTTTAATGCAGATTTGCATTGAACCCAAGAATGATAAAATTCAGTGCCGAGAAAGCGGAAATTCGCGTTTTCGCAGAAAAATAGCATGTCTGAGTATGACTCGTCATCCAAGATGAATGCTCAATCAAAAAGTTTTCTGAACATGCTACCACTTTGTTTTCATTGCAACCATTAGCTTTCCTGTTTGTTTTGGTATGATCCTTTTCTTGTGTTTTTGATGCTCAGCTACTTGGCGATTGCCTTGTGTAGGTAGCAGGACAAAACAATGAATTTGGCAGTCATTGGACAGAGTGTTACTCGGTTGTTCTTATCAAACAGTTGTCACTGCTGTAACTTTAGCTTGGTGAGTTTTGGGGCCTTCTGACCTAATTCCGTGTCTTTCGCCTGGGAGTTCCTTCTCATAACGTTGTAGAATATTGTATATAATATAGTTCGTTTTGAATATTTTTGGTGAAAAAATGGTTCACGGGGAACTTCTACCCATAATGAATATTGCCTTCGTTAAACTTGTACACGTGTATACACAGACACTCCTTTTTAGATTCCATTCTCGGAAAACACAGATTACTTAATGCTCTCTGCTAACAAGCATGCCCTTATATACGATAACGCAACACTTCATGCGAAGGTTTCGCCTGATTCATATTCCTTTGCTATTTTGCATAACTGCAAAGTTTGTGCGGATTTCTAAGGAACAGTCCTTAAAATAGTATAAAGTTGAACACTTGTAATACTTAACATATTTTTTAACATTTAGAGACAATGATCTGTCTGCTATTATAAATACAGCCCATAAAGTTTGTTTTTTTTACGTTAAAAAATTAGTTGCAGGTATAGGTGAAAATTAGCAGTCGCCACTCTAGGTGGCAACTGAAGTTGTAAAAGTGGTGATTAAACAATTGTCATTGATTGCCACACCTGCATGGTCACTTTCCAGTTACATATTCCCATTGCAATCCTTGAGGGACTGAAGAATTTCGCAATATATTTTTCCTGTGAATGTGAAGAATTTCTCGATCCTCCCCCACCCCAACAGTTTGACGAATAGCATGATTTTTTTTCAACCCCGACTGAAGAATTTCACAATAATTTCATGTGATTGACTGGCGAATTTAGCAGGTTTGTTCCTCAATCGATCAATTGTTTGATCGATCGACGAATTGCACGATTTTTTCCCCATGATCAACTGAGTATCACCTAGTAAACAGAAGAATTTCATGATTTTTTTTTTTTTTTTTTTAAATTATGATCGACTAACAAATTTTGCAATTTTTTCCCGCTACCCGATTGATGAATTTCAAGATTTTTTCATGCTACCAATTGGTTAATTGTGTGGTTTTTTTTCTTGCGACTTGATTGGCAAATTTACATGTTTTTCCCTGCTGTTTACTAGCGAAATTAGCAGGGGTTTTCACGCGACCGATTAAAGAATTTCACGATTTTTTGTGCAACCAATTGACAAATTTTGCGATTTTTTTTCAAGCGATTGATTAACAAATTTAGCTATATTCTCCCACAACCGATTGACAAATATCACAATATTCTTCCCATGATCGAATGACGAAATTTACGATGTTTTCCCTGTGACCGACTGACGAATTTTGCAATTTTTTTACTTGCAACCGAGTAGAGATGACGTGCCCTTTTCAACAAAATTGCCCTTATTATGTAATGTGCGCCCTGCCCTTTTTATGTTCTAGAATGATCCCTGTCAAAGATCTATAAAAAAAGAAAGAAAAAAATTTATGGTTTTGAAAATGAAAAAAAATACCGGAATTGCGGTATATAACTGGAACACAATCACCCCTAACAAATGATCCATGAACATAGTCTAAAAAAATTAATACAATAATAAACTTTTTGATTTTAAGGAAATTTTCTTGAATTTCGACTTCTTTCCGATTTTTATCATGAATACTTGGCTGGTTAAAACTGACTTATACAAAAATATGTTTATAGTTTATCTAGATGACAAGAAAGATTGAAACATTATAATCAGCCGCGTTAAAAAGTGGCCACTAAATTTAAATGTGCCCACTAATGAAACCGGGTCTACTAGCCACTGGCTACTAACCCGATTTCCCAGTTTTCACTTATAGTTGCAGGTTTTTCAAAGCGTGGAATATGCCTGTTTCAAGAAATGCTTTTGGAGAACAGGATTATAAAGCAGCATTTGCAACTGAGTAACCACATTTAGTGGAATCTCCTGCAGCTTTATTACGAGAAGTTATTTCTGGAAAAACGGATACACAGCCAGCAATATACTAGTTAGAGACTAGCAATGAAATTTTTCAACCTGAGTAAAATTAATCAATTTCAACTCCTGAGCAAGTCTGACCATTTCCAAAATCTGAGCAGCATAAAACAAAGAAAGGGAAAAAGATGAAGATAAAATCAAAAGTATTGACATATACTCCTGTGTCCTGTCAAAAATCAAATTGAGGCTAAGATACTGGAAAGAGAAGCTAAAAAAGCATCTAAGAAGATTAAGCATACTAACCTTCAGCCCAATGCTTGAAACCTCCTAAAAAGCGAAAAATAAACCATGTTATCTGTCAAGAAAGGATGAAGTTTACAAATTTAATATAAAATTCAGATACAGAAGATAATTATTCAGTTCATGATGATTCTGACACTTTAGATAGTCTAGAAGACGTTGCAAGTGTTGGAATTAAGATTTAAATTCTGGAATGCCTAATGTTAAATACATTTTTAATTGCTGCAAAACAGATTGCTATGCATGTAGTTCTTTAACCATAACTTTTCCTCAGCATAATGGGTAATTTAGATTTGCATATTTGAAGGTTTTAGAAATAATTTCTGTTAAAAAATTCAAAAGGTCAAAATTTAAAAAAATTTGTAATTTTGAAATTATTTTTCGAATTAAAAAAAAATGAATTGCAACCAATACATCTTTTGCCTTGTCAAACAAATAAGAGTGAAATATGCCAGCCAGGATATCGTTGGGATAGCTCAGTAAGAAGAGCATTGCCACAGCAAGCTAAAGTACCCAGGTTCAAGTCCTTTTTCGCTGTTTGTTGAATAAATCTCAACTATGATACTCAAACCATTGAATATATCTAGAAGCTTAAAATATGCAAATCTAAAATTACAGCTCATCCCATCAAATAGTATTTCAGTTTTGCTTAAAAAACTACCTGTATTGCAATCTGTTTGATATATACATGGTAGAAGTTGCTTTGCACGCTGCATATTTACCAGATGGCAAGGGCAGATAATTACAAAAAAAAAAATCTGCAATTACTTTAAATATTTATGAAATTTTTTTTTCCTTTGAAAATAGAATATCTTCTGAGTAGAAAAGCAGAAGATAAATCCTCCCAAATAAGTTTTTTTTTTTTTTTTTTTAAATCTAATTATAGACCCATGTAATGTCGACCAATGCTCAGCTAATACATTTGTAATATTTTTAAATTAGGTGTATAACTTTTGATGGAATTTTATACATCTAATATTTTAACACAATCATATTGATTGGTAAAATTATACGAGCTGAATTTTTTCCAACTGAGTGAAAAAATGTCCAAGCTGGAAATCAAGCTTTGAACCTTTGACTTAAATTTCCAGTGTTCTTCCATTTTAGCTACCAGGAATGACATCTGGAGGATACAATTCACTCGGACAATCTTTTGGCAATTAATTGCATGTGATCTGCCATGCAGGCAGCTCAACAGGATTAAGGAATTCCATTAATCAATGGAAGTTGACATTTTTTCATCCAGTTAGAAAATTTTCAACTCGTGATAATTTGTAGACAGATTGTGTTAAAATATTAAAGTAGATCTACATTCCCATCGTTTAATGGGGTTCCTTTAACTGCAGCTCATTCTGTGGAGTTGTCTACATAGCAGACCAGATACAACTGCCAAAAGGTTGTCTGAAGGAATTCTTTTGACCAGTTGTCATTCCAAGTGACTCAAATGGAAGACCACTGGAAAATGTCAAGCATTCAGTCAGATTCCCAGCCTGGAGATTTTTTTTTTTTTCACTCAGCTGGAAAAAATTTAACTCTTATTTTAAACATCTGTTTGAAAAACATAAAACATTGTTTCATCACTTTACATATTTGCCACCATAAATGTTTCATTTTTCTCTTTTTCAATTCCTACTATTAGCTCACACCCTGTATATATTTATATATCTTGTTCAAATTTTCAATTGTTAATAAAACACTCTTTATTCATCCATTCAAGTTCAAATACATTTTTTAAACTTGTTCTGGATGACAATTGATGTTAATACAGTTTTTTCAAAATATTAATTCATTAATTAAATTTAATTAATTTTAGTTTTATATTTCATTTCTGTTCAAAAGTATAGACTCACTCCATATTTTAGTCCCCTTCGCCCGTGCGCCGCCTGATCTTCGTCTGTGAAGAACTCCATGATCTTTTTACGTGTGAAGGTCTCGCTATACTTCATTGTGAAGTTTGGTAATTTTTGAAAATCAATATTTAAAAAACGCAGGGGTGATTGTGGGTTCATGAAAAAATACCTGAAATTTTAGCAAGAAAACATTTTCGTATGGAGAGAGGGGGCAGGGAATAAATAATTTAATACAGGGAGGGCAAATTATGAAAAATATGAATTTTAATTATGTTTAGCAATCATATGAAATTGCTATTTTAGTCTTATTTTATGAATTTAACTATCAGAAAAAACAATTTCTGTATTGAAAATGAAAAAAATACCTGAATTCAGGTATACAACCTGAACACAATCACCCCTGAAAACGGCAAAATCATTGGATTTGAAATTTATATCAAGAAAAATACAATTTTGTACCTTTCTAACGCAGTTTGTCTAACAATTTTGTGAGAAATACTTTTTGAACTATTAATTTTTTATATTTTAGCTATTTATTTTTTATTTTATTTTTAATACATTTAAAAAATTTTTCTTATGTAAGATATTTAGCAGGATATAAATTTAGGAATAAATACCATCAGTGGCGAAGCATGTAGATCACTGGGAAAAAATTTCTTTTTGACCTAAGTAGGAATAGACTTAATTTTTTTTTTTTTTTTTTACTTGTTCCTTTATCAATTCACTAACAACTGTATTTCATAGTATATAAAAAAAAATCATTAAAATAATCCTGATTACAAAAGATCAAGCTGAAAGTATGGACTAGGAAAGTAAAAGATTAACCAATCTTTTGTAATTGGCAGACTTGTATAAAACCAAAAACTTCCTGCACACATAAATATAGAGTCGAAAACTTTCGGCAAATTAATTTAATGTTTAATAAAATTACGTGTTATATTATTTTGACAATATGAATTAGAAAAGGTAGTTTAAAATAATTACTATTTAAATTTAAAATTAATTAATATTAATTAAAGAATAATTATTTTAGTTAAAAAAAATAATAAAGCTAAAAATCCATGATAAGAAGAGCTGAATTCTTATTAAATATTTTGTCGATGAATTCAGAAACAGCCCAATCCTTAATATTTTCGCAAACGTCTGTAATGTCACAACAAAGTTTTGAAAAAAAACATTACTGTTCCCACCAACCAAACACAGAAGAATATTAAAATATAATAATTATTTCAAAACTTTTTTCTTAACATTTATCTAAAAATAAGAAATTATTTATAAGAAAAAACTGAAAAAAAATCTTGTTTAGGCTTAAGACATAAACAACATTTTCTGAAAACTTTCAAAACATTCTTTCCCTCCCTCCAAAAAAGATCTACTCTAAAAGGCAGAAAAAAATATATTGTCTTGTTTTTACAAAATACACAGCCAAGTTATTTACTTCTAGAATATTACTTGGGATACACCTGTACCCCACCATTTTTTTTTATATCCCCCCTCCTTCTTAGATACATAATTTTCTCTTTTGCTATCTTGAAATAAAAATTTTGAAAACTTTTTTACATATCCTATTTTTATTTTGTGTTACCCTGTATTTTAGTAGCAGATTTATCATTAAAAAATAATTGTAGCATTTTAGGGTTAAAAGAGAAAATTTATAAATTGTGTGGATTTTTGTATTCTTTAATTTATAAAACTATAGCAATTACAAAAGAAGATATGAAAAAAGGATTCAAAAGATTTTCAAATTAATCAAGCAATTCCTTTCTATTGTATTTATTTTTAATTCAATATGAATAGAAGAAATGTGTGAAACAATTTCAAAAAGCTTTAAAATGAAACATGCATATTAATGCATTTATGTAATTAAATTAATTAGAGAGAGCAATAAGAATTTAATATTTTGGCACTAAACAAAATATTTATGCTCTTTAAAATTTGCTATCTAGTAAAATAAATTATTTCTTCAGATAGTATTGGTAAGGAAACAACTGAATTGACACTTTCATTCATAAAATTTAGCAATATAACATTCTTAATAAAATCAAACACTAAAAGAAAAAAAGAAAAAAAAAATTTCACCAGTACAAAAAAAAAAAAAAAAAAAAAAAAAAAAAAAAAAAATTCATAAGTTTGGTTATAAATTTAATTAAAGTTATTTTTATACATTTAATAATGAAAACAATTTTTTTTTTGAGTTAATTTAAATCTTGAATGAGCAAACGAATTATTTTAAATAATTTAAAAAAATATTTTTATTAATTTCTTTCAAAGTTAAAAGTGAAACTTATACGAGCTTGAAATTTATAATTTTAATGACCAGTTGAAATAAATAGTTCCATGAAAAAATTTATTTTTAAACAAAAAATATTGACAGATAATTAAAATAAATTTTTTCCCTCAAAATTTTTTTGAATTATTTACGGAATGCTGTAGAAATTCACTAATAAATCATAAAAAAAAATATTCAACACGGTAAGTAAACAATTTAGTACAAATGTAAATTATTTAGTGTTTATGTATTTTTATATTAAATTCTTGCAATTTTTTCGGATTAATATATTAATACATATTATTTTTAACATATTAGGTGTTAAACACGATAAATTACTACTGCGCGCCAAACTATGTGCCACACGTCGTCCGGTCAAAAGTAGTACCGGTGCATCTAGTATTGGCGGGAAGACTTGCCGCCTAAACCGATATGATGTACAGAGAGAAAACACTAGACATGCATTGAAAAGTTTATATTTTTAATTATTAATGTTTTTAAAGCAACACTGTATTAAATAAATATTCATATGCTTTCATAAAAAAATTAATTTAACTAAAAGAGCAGAAGTAGCCTAACCATACAGATGTTCGACGTGGACAGGGTATAAAAATTAAAAATAAAGAATAAATATATTTTTTAAAATTAAATTAAACTTACTTCGATATCACTTTCTGCTTTTCTTTTTCTTGTAAGGATTGCTGGCTGTCGGCTACATTTATTTGGCCTGAAACTACAATTAAGAACGCGTAATGCAAGTACTATACAACACATACTGAAAATTTGTACAAGAAATTTTTTTTTTAATTACCTCTTTTGTGACATCTTTTGATCGATGTTTCAGAAGTATACTCTCCAAAATCCAGGACTCAATAACAAGAAAATAGTTTTTAGGGAAGAGATATATAACACACCATAGATACTCAGACGATCGTCTCTAAATTCTGTATTTACTGGAATCTGAAAAATAAAAATCGGGGATAAAATATCCACACACATAAATAAACGTCTTTTAAATTTATTATTAATTTTTACGAGATGTTTAACTTTAAAGACAACTGAATATATATGAATAATTCAATACATGTGCTTATGTATGTATACTTCCGAAGTAAAATAAAAATATATTTATGAATAAAAATCAATATGACAAACAATAAACGATAAATTACCTTGTTTTATTTCATTTTCTGATGTAAGGAAATAATTTTTACAGTTTAAGCGTGCTTCCAAAATAAAATATGCCACCAAATATCAGTAAATATGGCTAATTTGGTGCAGCTTTCCCTCTCCGGTATCGAACGCTCGCGTTCACAGTTAATTTCTCAGCTGAGTGAATCGAACGTCTGAATGGCAACGCGCCCAAAATTGGTGCGAAAAACTTGAAATCCGCCATCTTTCAAACTGATTCGTCGCCAATAATGCTGCCAAACTCATTTATTAACATGGATTGGCAGAAATACGAGGCGATACATTATAAAATATGGCATTTTGTTGAAAAATGTAAACACTGAAATATGCAATGTGAAGTAAAATTCTGAGGACTCATCTAAATTTAATACCATTTTCTAAAATATATAAATTAGAAATTCCAATTTTTTTTTAACAGATAATATTTGATTTAACATTTAACAGATTTATATTCAAAACACCGTTTTCAAAACACCGATGGTTTTCTGTTGTAGAAATATCCCGCCAGACATCTCAATTCTTTCGCTACGCTATACGCGAAGATAGCTTTATAGAAGGAAAAGGATGGAAATTAATTGGTCGAAATTTTTTTGTCTCGTGTCATACTTTATAGTGAAAACAGAATCAAGACCTCCTTAATATTTTTATGGTAAAAGGAGGTGGGGGTGGGGTCTTGGGCTTGGGTAAGTAAGTAATCACAGAAAAACAATCAGTTATGATTTTTTTTTCTGCATGCACATGTTTCTTCCAACTGTTTCAAATAAATAAAAATAAATTACTTTGAAAAATTGTGATAAAGGACCATTTTGCCATTTGACTTTTTGATTTATTTTTAAGTTATTTAAATTCCAATACACACCTACCATTAAAAATTTAAAAATAGGCTCATTCAAAATTATTACGAAAAAAAAAAAAAAAAGAAAAGAAAAAAGGGATCATAAAAGTTAACAACTCATTTCTAATAAAAATTTACTTGACGACTTTACTTGAAAATTTATATTCAGTCTTCCAATAAAAAGTATATAGGGGGCAAAATGTAAAATAATAATAATAATGATAAATTTGCAAGATTTAAGAGCCAATAATATATGTGCAGCTCCAATAATTTTAGGTGCTGCCAAATAAATAGGTGCAGCCAATAATTTTATAATTTATATGTTTCAGCTATCAATGAATGTTTCAAGCAATATTAAGACGATGTTACTTTTCGTATCTCATTAAATTAAAAATATCTATGAAAAAAATATCTATATTCGGGATTTAAAATTCAGATTGCTTTTTCTATGTATTTAGTTCAACCAGGTTCTAAATTTAATTCGTATTAGCCATTCAGTAATTATAAAAGTAACAAGAATGTATAAACAAACTTTTTTTTTCTCCCAATATGTTTGTTTGAATATAAATAGTTTTTCAGATTCTGTAGGCGTTTACACCTTCAAAAACCCCTTCATGCTTCATTGTCATATTTATTTATTAAAATATCTTATAAAATCAATACTGTGCTTATGTTAAGAAAATTCTAAAAAATTCTAAATTATTAACTGCATTTCAAATTCTAAAATTCAAAAAATTTTCAGAAACATTAGAAAAAAAAGGAAAAGAAAGAAACACCTACAAATTTGCGAATGTGCACCAATTTGTGAAAAACTATATCTGCCAATGAAGACTCAAACACAAAATAATTTAACATGTTCATTTCAATAAATTTTCAGAACTATTTATTTATTTATGAGCGTCGTGAACAGTGTAAGCTTAATATGAAATAAGAAATATAAATAAAATTGTGACTTTTAATGTTATCCGGGGGCAGGTGTTAAAATACCAAATATTCTTCCCATCGCCATCAGTCTAACTGCATTAATTTCATTTAAAATTTAAATCTTTCACTCATTTTATTTAAACATACATATACTACATACATTTAAAATTTATGGGAAATTATTCATCAGCATTTATGGGGAAAGGGGAAATAAAACATAACAGCATAAGTGTCATCTTTTCCGCTTTTCTTTTATCACTAATTTGTAATGAAAATTTTTGCCTTACTTAAACGCTGCAATTTTTGATTAAATAAGACAAAAAATTTCATTAAAAATTAGTGGTAACAAAAAAGCGTAAAAATTGGCAACTATGTAATAGTAAGGTTGTAAAGAAGCATGAGCTATTTATTATTAGTTAGGGGTTAAAAAAAAAAATCTTTTTTATATACCAATTGTACGGTTGCTAGATAATCCTATTGTATTAAATAATGATGTTGTAAGTGCTAATGTATCAGTAGGAATCCTAATACATTATTTGGAATGTTAATACATTAGTATACATTTATTTCAGTTAGCTAAAATAAATTACTAATGAACAATTACATATATTAAATTATTCATCTGCATTTATGAGAGAGAGGGAATAGAGACGCAGCAAGGGTAGTGCTGGCAGTGTCCCCGCACCAGGCACCGTCAATTAGGGTGTGCGCTGACTGGCTGGCCGCCACTTATCATTACTGATGCGCTGACTATCGGTGAAAATATTTACAAAGTGTGTTGTAACAGACGACAAATAGAGTTGCTGTGGTGCTGGAAGGGAGGTTATAATTTTTTTTATTATATATATACAATAGCATCTGCAAGCATGAAAATACATCCAGAAAAAATTGAAGAGGCCGTATTAGTTGCTAGTTTCACCTTAAAAAATAGTAAACACATGAACAACAACAACAAAAACAAAAAATCTTGTTTTGTCTATAGAGGGGAGGGGACGATTTATACTATGCCTTAAAAACAGTACATATAGTCCACAGAAAAAAAAAAAAATGTTTTTTGCACTAAATGATGCTATTGTAGGTCTAGGAGGGCTAATGCATCAGTACAAGTGTTAATGCATACATTAGTATACATTTCAGTTAGCTGAAATAAATCAGTAACTAATAAAATACTCAGCTGAAAAAATTTGCACTTCAAACAGGTTTACAAACAATATTTTATTTTCTAACTTATAATAATAATAATAATTATTATTATTATTATTATTATTATTATTCGTAACCTCCAAAATTATCTGTAAAAGCATTTAAATTAATTTTCTAAACACAGAATGTTGAATTTATGTTTAATGAATAATATGATAATATCATGTTTTATTCATGGAATTTTTCCTATGAGCCTTTGAAACTGAAACGCTTAACAGACAACTGAAATGACCGTACATTTTGGAATTAAGAAGGATTCTTCATATTTTTAACATAAAAGACTGTTCAATTTAAAAGCAATGGCTCTTCTATCTGCATTTTAAGGTCATTTTTTTTATAGTAAGACTAAATACCAAAACTTTAAGAAATTACTGTTTAATTTGTCAAACAATGATTGCTTAGTTTACATGTTGCAAATAATAAGACATTGCCATTTTGCATTCTTATAATTTATTGAGTAATTCCTGATAGTGAAAACATTAAAAACATTCCAAAATCAATCTTAGTTATTTATTGTCACACAACAGTAATTAATCAGTAATTTCCATAAATATTAAAAACATTTGCATGTAAAGTTACATGTTTATTCTCTGTGATCTGTAGTATGTACTAATTTGTCTAATAGCATCCTCTGCATGTATGAATATACACTTCAAAAACTGTAGAGCTGCATTAATTGTCAGTTTTATATAGAAAATAGTAATAACATAAATACTCACTTGGGGGGGGGGGGGCGGGGGATTACTTCATATTATGCCTTATAAGCAGTAATCATGTTCCATAGATATGTTATAATGAAACAAAATCTCATTTCTATAGAAAATGGTGTTATTAAAAATACAAGGAGTGTATTATGCACCGCCCCCACCCCCAGCCCTTCAATAAAAAAGTAAAATAAAATAAAATAAAATAAATCACAGAGTTAACATGTAAAAATAGTAATGGCATAGTAATGGTAGTAGTAGTATATAGGTATAGTAAAGACAATTAATGTTTTTTTTTTTTTTTTTTTTTAAGTTTGGTCCGCCTTTTAAAAACCGGTATTTTCTTAGAAAAATTTTATTTTTAGATATTCCAGCATAAAGTGCTTAAAAATACTCCAATTTATTTTTAAATAAAAATTTGTTGCTCTTTCTTTTACTAACATTTAAGTACTTGTCCATATTGATGCTAAATTGTCAACTAATTCATCATTACATTCAACTAGTAAATCTGCAGATCAGGGGCCTCAACGTCAGTTTGACAAGTCATTGTTTTTTTAATGCATTTTATTTAATATCCTACAATCCACATAAAAAAACAAGAACAAAAAATCATGCGTCAAGCATAGATTATGAAACACTTTCCAACACAGCCAGAAAACTGTAACTAAACTTCACTGTTAAATAAGGTGAAAGAAGACATGTAAGTAAACAGTTTAGAAAACATATAACACATTCAAAAATACAGTTTTCGAAATTGCCTTCCATTGTAAAAAAAATAAAAAGTAGTATAATTATTTTGAGCAACCCTGTATATGATCAATAGATGTGGATATATAGCATGATGAAATGTAGTTCAGTTAGAATATTCACATTTAGCAATTTTCGCCAATCGATGGAAATGCACTCGAAATCTTTTGCACAGCCCTGTATATTATCTGAAGACTTTTGTACACACCACATATTAAGATAAAATGCAAATTAAAACTCTATCGCAGCAATTACCAACCGTAAACGACAATCGTAGCCCTGCATATGAATCCTAATAATATTATAAATCTGATTGTGTGCAAATGTTAGGCTGAAGCCAGCGTCAAAATGGAGCATTTAATGATCCTGTATCTTTGCATACAGGTTGATTATAACCCTCAAATGAACATAGGCTGGTTTTTGTTTATTTTATTCAAATATTTTTCTTAATAATTTAAAATTTCGTTATTTTCATAGAGAATAAATGGACATTTTTCCATACAATTTAACCATTTTACTTTATCGTTGCTAGGGCTTTGATTGTTGCCAATAAATAAAAACACGGAAAAAAAATTTTCCTCAACAATTAATTTTCAATTGAACGATTTTCACGTGAAAACTGAAAATTAAAAAGAATTCAAAAGAAGAGGAATTTCCGTGATATTTGAAACAAAAATATGGAGTATTTGTTATTATACGTGAAGTAAGAATATCGGTTACATTAAAAAGATCTTTTTCTGTCAAAAACTGCGTTATAATTAGAAGGAAAAATGAACAATAATTATATTATTAAAAATAGATTTCATTTGGACCATGGAACTATGAAAAGGATCCTCCTCGGCTTGGACAAATATGACGTCATAAATAAAACATGTATTTTCAAATATTCGTAATAATACAAGGAGCATGACTATCAATGTATAATGAAAGTAGATAGATAATGGACGTAATATTTAAGATGAAAAGCTGAAATATTTTTTATCGATACTGATTAATAATTAGCTTGAATACCAGTTACATATAAATGTGAGTTTTCCGCTAAAATTTACGTCCTGATTGCCAGAAAAGGAAAATTAACAAGAATTATGCCATTAAAAAGAGATTTCTCTGAGAAAAAACTAACGTCATATTTGAAATAAAACGGGAATTTTCAAATGTGTTTTACAAGGAACGTGAATCAATTCCTTACATTAATAATACAAGGATTAGTAAGTATCAAAGCCTAGAAAGTAGATGAGTTTCACGCCATATTTAAAACGAAAAATTTAAATATTTTTTTTATCTATACCGATTATTAAGCATGAATATGAGTTACATACAGATGAGAGTTTTTTGCCAAAAACCACACCATGATTATTAGGAAAATAAAAATAAATACGAATCTATTGTATCAAAATCTGACCGCCTGTTTGTATTTCGCAACTACCTTTTCAGATTGTCGAATGCAACGCGATTTACTTAACACCGGTTATCATTGATCCGCGGATGTCATAAACTCTCAGAATTTAAAAAAATGATTTAAATTCCAAGATATTATTATTTATTTTATTTTATTTTTTATTTTATTTTTTGCAAATTTTAACGAAGTTTCTTTAAAAATTGCAACTAAATTATTTTAATTTTGTGGATAAAAAAGAAGAAATAAAACGGATTAATATATTTTTTCTCATTAAAACTGAAAAAAAGAATTTATTTTCAATTTGAATAGATGGTGAAAGAAAAAAATTCTTGATTACAGTAAAATTTTTGAAAAGTAAAAACGTATTTTCACACATTCAAACTTCATGAATCAATTTATTCTGTCGAAAAAAAAATCTTCTGTCAATATATTTCCATTTAGAAATAAAGATTTTTTTTCAGTTATGGATTAAATCAAGGAGGCAAATTTATGCTCCTTGCATTTAGGTCTACAATTATTACTTCCTATTCACAAGAATTGAATTTAATGAAAAATAATATACTATTTCCATTATCTTTGAAGGATGACTATTAAAACGTTTCACAAAGGCGTTAAAAGTAAAATGGTTTACCAGGTAAACTTGACATATGTTTTTACACAATTCGCCGATCTCCACGATTTTATTTGGCCCGCCTTTTCTTCATTGGTTGCAGTTTCCTTTTCGTGATTATTTGTCACAAAATTTCACTTTTTTAAAACTTAGTTATGTCCAGGCCTCTATAACATAGAAATACCGTATCATCTCCTATGGAATGTGATAAAGAGTTAGTGAATTATTTACGTTTCTAATTATCGGGAATGAAATATTTTGCTTAATTAATGTATTTATTCTTCTTTTAATGGTACGTGAACGAAGTCACGGGTAACAGCTAGTTTATTTATATTCCACAAATTTTTCTATTTGTCTACTAAGTATAGTTTAGCAGGAAAATGCGTAACACAATTAAAAACTACCCTTAAGAAATTCACTCTCATAGTCTGAAATACTTACGAATTCCCTTGTGCAGCCCTGTATATGATCAACTGAGTTTATAAACATACACGTTCTATGAAAAAAATTAGTTTTAAACTTAAAAACGCAAATCAAAGTTGAAAACGCACTTATCACACATAGACTGTAAATATCGCATATCTACTGTAACCGATACCTTTTGTGTGTCCCTGTAAATAAACGCAATGCACACTACACTTTCAAGAGAGGAATTTATAGTGCACCTCAGTAATGCATATAATTTTCATTATGTTTGAAATAGCGTAATATCACTAAATTACACTGCAGACGATTTTTAACCATAGAACAATGTGTAAGAGAATTCTTTTGTTTGACCCTGTAAATGAATAATAAATGCTTTACACCCCATATTCTACAAAAAGCATGTTTTAATGCACTTTATAATTATATATCAATTACATCATGTCTTAAATGGCGTAGCATCATCAAAATGCGCTTGAAACTATTATTTCCCATTGACTGTCATGTAACGGAATACTTTTGAAGTGCTACACACTTCAGTTGAAACAGCTTCTTCACAGACAGACGGACAGACGAACAGACGGCAGACGGCCAGACAAACCGAAGTCAGATACTTTTCAACTACGTTGGAAAGTGTTAAAAAGGGTATAATGTATTTTTGTAAGTATATAAGATTTCTCGACGCTAAAGAAAATTAACTTTTATAATTGTCATATTAAATACAGTGTATTGCGATGATATTCTGAATTGACTATTCTTGTAATTTGTTTATAGGGTGGCTCTGCCCAATTTCTCCCTCCGTTGTCACTTTAATTTTATGTTCGTAATTTTTAGTAACTGTGCTATTTACACTGTAGTTAGTTGTAGAAATTGGATATAATCCCACGTAACAAAGATTCGTAAACAAATGTAAACTTCTCTTACAAGACATTATCTAACTTAGAAACATACAATGTTTTTATAATTTTAGTTTGGAGCTCTTATCTAAATAAATCATCATCAATTTCAATAGAAGAAACATACTAAAATCACACGAAAATATTCGATTTTGCTAATAAAATATTGTGTTAAAATAGTGGGACTTTCTTGAGATATTTCCACCTTCTCTTGGATAGGATATGAAAGCCAGTTTCTAGGCAACCGTAAATGAAAGAGAAAATAAAAAGAAATAGGTTGACAAATTTGTAAAAAGTGAAAAAGTAAAGTGTTTTTATTTTTCGAGCAGAAATTTCCCAGTGAGTTCTATAATTATTTTCGAATTTCTGACAAATGTATTGACAAATATCCAAACTGATTGGGTTAATTTAAGGCCTCATATAGAAAATTTAGCATCTGTAGATTAACATTTAAATCAATTATTCAAATGTGCCATTTGATTAATTAGTGAATGGTGAAATTTTAAAATATTTTCCGTGAATGATGAAATTTTAAAATGATCTGCTTCCTTATAGAAAAGCTTAATGACATGAAAGAAAATGTTCTATATTTTCCAAATTAATAAAAGATATTAAACGAAAAACTAAAATCGAACAGCTGAGCTAAATCGCGACCTACGGTATACACGGCCGGTGCATGACTTTTAAAAGGTCACATGCCATTTTGCACCAAACGCCGTGTAAAAATGATCCACTCCGAGGCTAACGAAAGAGACAGGCTACCGCGGTACATTCCAGTTATCTTTTTTGACAGACCGCTAGAGTGACGTGATGCTCTTTTCGAGCACCTTCATTGGTGCATTCGCGCATCACGTGATTCCCGCGGTCTGTAAAAAACGATATGCGTAAAGCACCGCGGTAGCCTTTCTTTTTTGTTAGCCTCGGATCCACTCCATGTGACGTTTTAAACGCAATGCACCGACCGTGTATAATCGCGACCTGCGTTATACACGGCCGGTGCATGACGTTTAAAACGTCACATGTAGTGGATCATTTTTACACGATGATTGGTGCAAAGCGACGCGCCCCCCGTTTTGCACCGATCCCCTTGTAAAAATGATCCACTACATGTGACGTTTTAAACGTCATGCACCGGCCATGTATAACGCAGGTCGCGGTATAATGCAGGTCGCGACACTAGATACAGGGTTTGCTCGCGACCTACGTTATACACGGCCGGTGCATGACATTTAAAACGTCACAGGGAGTGGATCATTTTTATACGGCGATTGGTGAAAAACGGGGGGGCGCGCTGCTTTGCACCAATCGCTGTGTAAAAATGATCCACTCCATGTGACGTTTTAAACGTCATGCACCGGCCGTGTATAATAACCGGGACCTACGTTATACACGGCCGGTGCATGACGTTTAAAACGTCACATGAACAGGATCCGAGGCTAACGAAAAAGACAGGCTACCGCGGTGCATTCCACTTATCTTTTTTTACAGACCGCTAGAGTGACGTGTTGCTCGTTTCGAACACCTGTATTGGTGCATTCGAGCATCACGTGACTCCGGCGATCTGTAAAAAAAGATATGCGTAAAGCACCGCGGTAGCCTTTCTTTTTCGTTAGCCTTGAACAGGATCATTTTTATACACGCGATTGGTGCAAAGCGGCGCGCCCACCGTTTTGCACCAATCACCGTATAAAAATGATCCACTTCATGTGACGTTTTAAACGTCATTCACCGGCCGTGTATAACGTAGGTCGCGGATAACGTAGGTCACGGCTTGCTCATTCATTATCATGACATCACAAATGGTGGCTGGAGGCTGGCCGCGACTAAAGATATACAGCGATTGACACAAAACGATGGACGCGTCGCTTTGTACCAATCGCTGGTCGCGGATAGCCACTATTTTTGACGTCATGACAATGAATGAGCAAGCCTGGTATCTAGTGTAGCCTTGGTATAACGTAGGTCACGGCTAAATCCGAATATATCACCACCATACCTATGCCTACCAAATTTCAAGTTAATCGAATTCTTTTTACAACAATTGTGGCGGGACACACGTACATACATATAGTCGTTGAGACATAAACCAAAATTAGTGCTTTTGGTGAGAGCTTGATGGAACAATCTAAGCTGCGCCGCTAGGCGTGACCTACGTTATACACAGCCGGTGCATTACGTTTAAAACGTCACATAGAGTGGATCATTTTAACACGACGATTGGTGCAAAGCGACGCGCCCCCCGTCTTGAGGGACATATAACGCGCACAGCAGAATCTGCCTTCCGCGGCGCCACGACCGGCAGGGAGACCGCCACCTGCGGACCCCCCGATCCTACCCAGGTGATTGACGACAAAGGTCGTATGCGACCCGCGGAGGATCCCATATTCAGAGGAGACCTCCACGAAGGTACCTGATGAATCGCCAGAAGACATCCAACAACTTCGTTGCCGGTCCCTAGGTCATATGCGGAGCTCTCCCGACTCTTGCTTTCCCGCGGCATCCGAATATCTAATCCTAGGGAGGGAGGAGACGACTAGTTCTTCTTCCGCGGTTACCGCTCGTGCGGTAAAAAGGAACTTCTCGCCAACCCGGGACCACGAAGAAACTCGGTCCCTGACGCATAGACACGTCTTGGCTAGGGGCGTCCCCTCCGAACTGGCTTTGCTTTCGATGAGCATCCGCAGCGAAACACGGACGGTTCCCGATCGACTCCATGTGGAAGGTTCGTGCAAGAGTTGCAAAACGTAGAAAAAACCCGGTTTAAACCTGGGAATAAACCTGGATTTTTGGGAATAAACTTGTTTTTTGGGACTAAATCAGGTCTTTTGGGAATAAACCTGGGAATAAACCGGGTCTATTGGAAATAAACCCGGGAATAAACCAGATTTTTTCAACTCTAGTTCATGCACATGTAAAAATCAACACATGCAAACAACAAATGAAACAAATCACAAAAATGTTAGGAACAACGGAAAGTTAAGTTTAGAACCATGACGGGACTCTGCAGGGCATGGAAAATTTCTGCAAAAGCGCTAAAGGAGAGCGGTCTTGGTCGAGGTGAGTAGCTTGAAAGTTATGTGAAGACTTCTGTTTATCCAACCGCCAGGCATAGAAAACTCTGGCTACGCACAGACCCCCCTGGACTGGGTATCGACCCAAGGTTCAATTTCAAGTTCGAACGCTGCCATTTTACTGACGAGCCTCCGGCCCGGTTCCTCGTAGTTGATCAGTCCAAGAAGGGAAATATCCCCCTCCCACAGAAGGCGATAAGAGCCACAGACCTCGGACCTGAGGGCCCTTCGTGTCTCGAACTGCTCTTGGTCAAACGGGCACTTCTCTTTCCGATCGAACCTTTAGGGCGACTCACAACTACTCCAGCTACAGAGTGAGACGCTAGGGACGACGAGCGAGAACGGAACTCACGGCCTTCTCCATCCCCGCTGTCGTCTACGTTCTACCGACTGCACGGTACCGAGGATGCTGCATGCCGCCTCACGCAACAACAGGCGTCACAATAGAACCCTAGCGTTCCTTGTTCTACAGAGTACGTCCGAACCATCGTCTAACATTAGATAAGCTTTGGTAACTGCCCGACCCACGTTCGCTAGTCTTTGCCCTCGCTTCACCATCCTCGGCGCAGAGCACCTAGGCGCGAGGGATCGATCTACGCTATGTCCTTTCACCGCCCGGCCATCCTGAAGTCCCGCGGAACAATAACCTGAACCCACCTCGGCTGGCGTTACCGACCACGGCACAAGGATGAGGCTCTACACATAGGACCTAAAGGAACGACCTGCGATCGTTTCCTCCTGCAGCCGAGGACCGGCCCAAAGGATGTGAAGGCCGAGACGCCACGGGAGAGATCAAGCCTGCATCCGGCACCTTCGGCTTCTCGGACATCGCATTACCACTAGAGTTACAAAGAACAGGTTTATTCCCAGGTTTATTTCCAATAGACCCGGTTAATTCCCAAAAGACCTGGTTTATTATTCCCAAAAAACCCGGTTTATTCCCAAAAACCCCGGTTCATTCCCAGGTTTAAACCGGGTTTTTTCTAGTCTTTGCAACTCTAATTACCACCCGTCCACCACGATGAGGTGTGGGTTCGTCACTACCTGCACCAGTCGTGTCGACGAACAACTCCGGTGTCGAGAGCCCGGTCTTCTTCCCCATTAAAGGGGCCGAGTCGGAGCGACCTGACGGAGAATCGAGCAATACTTGACTTCCGGTCATCTTCCCCACTAAAGGGGCCGAGTCAGAATCACTAAGAGGGGCGAGATGGGACAGCTTGATAGTATACTATACCTTTTTGTATTTACAATGTTCCAAGGTGTTCATTTGATGATGGTACTATGAAATTTGTGGTAGCTACTAGATGCCATATTGAAAAGATGGGAACCATCTATCACATACAAATACGTATGATTATTTTTGGAATTATCACATAATTAAGGAGATTTCAATGAAAAAAAATGGACAGAACAAATATTGTTGTACATTAAACGTTATACAAATTATATGTTTATTAAAATTTTATTTTAACATTATGTTTAACATTCTATTTAACATTATGTTTACTAACATTTTCAATTGGATAAACAGATTAAAATACATTTGCGATTAAAGAAAACCGAAATCTTGTTTTACATTTTTTTGCATGTTATTTTCATCTGGATAAAGCACAGAAATTCAAGAAATAATTAATACTGATGAAAATGTTGTACTCAGTCTCTTAAGAACTAATAAATAACAGAAATCTTCGTCTTCTTCACTGCTATATATCATGATCGGTTGACATTCCTGTGCCCAAATCACTTTCATCGTCATAGTTGAAACAGTTCTGTATTCTGCACAAGTTTGTACATTTGAATTTATTAAAAAGACATACACATGATGGCATGACACATGTTCTTGGACAAGAACATGACATCAGTTCCAAAAACAGATTCAGAAGCAGGAGGACTGTCAGTCCACTAGCACTCTAGATAAGCTCTTCCCTCACTGTCTGTTCCAGAAATCCAACCATGTTTTTCTGGGGATGGAAGATCAGGATCAGCCAATAGGCACTTCTTCCAAACAAGAGCTTGGTATTTAGCTCTCATTACATGTAGGTAGAGTGTATTACTACATGGCGGAAGGCGATGCGACTCCACAGACCCCCTTTTTTTCAGAAAAAATAGTATAGCGCAATTCATTGAATTTGTGTTTTCCATAATAGAACTGGCAAACATACGACTCAAGCTGTTTCTTTGTTTCCTCTAATACATAAGCTTGAGTACCAAGGGCACTTAGTTCTGAATCATTATTTTAAGGCAGCACATTTTCCCTTGCCTGCAAAAGCCTTACTGAATGGAACTCTGACGGTGAAGACAGATAACGATTTACATACGTCTTTACCTAGAAGTCCATGCATCTCACTCATGTTGTAGTACTTTACCGTGTTATTGGATCCACATTTTATAAATATTTGTAGTTTTTCAACTCGTTTTCTAAAGTAAACAACGAGCGTGTTCAGAGACCGAAACGCGGGTACTCGTGTAATTGGGGAATGACGTTATCTAATTTTCTCAGGGTAAAGTTAGGTTAAAACGGCTTTGAACGCTTTTGGGTAAAGTTATGGGCATGTTTGCAATCAAACACTTCAGTCAACCAATCTACCATTACATTTTGACTGTACGAACATTCCAGGAACCATCCTAGCCGACGATGGCCAATTATATCATAATCCTGTTAAAGGTAGACAAATCAAATGGTCAGGACTCAAGTGTACAGTAGGAGTCATAAAGAACAACAGTTAACAGTTGCAGTTAGCTATAAAGCAAACAAACAAATCAGATTTCCCAACCACGTGATCACTTTACCCAACAAAATTCTCCAGGTAATGTGGGTTACCCGAAGTCTGGGAAATTTCAGGCTCTGAACGCTACTGGTAATCCGCAAAAAGTCACGTGATATCGATCTCTGAACGCTTCGGGTTACCCATGAGTAACCTTTGTAACTCGGGGTTCGGCCTGTGAACGCGCCCAGTGTGATAACTGCCACATCAGTATCTATAGAGATAATAATAATATTTCTAAATCCAGACACTAAATCATGGTGTGCGTGAAATAACAGTCGCGTATCCGTCTCTTCTTGGAAGAACGTCAATTCAGTGGCTTCTTCTACTAGTTCTTTTGTGAATTTATAGTACTTTTCTCCGCAGGTAGCGTACATCACTCGTGTATTCAACTGTTTCAGATAATGTTCATTTTGCCATTCGTGTGAAATGAAATGTATAAGTTATTTCTTGTTCTCCTCTTTAGATAGAAAAAGCGTCTATTTTCGTACTGGGTGTCCAGGAATTATAGGTTTTACTTTTATAGCTTCACCGACAGCTCGTTTTTTTCGCTCATCACTTTTTATTGACACCTGCCTGTATGTATCAAATGCAACATCTTTGAGAGGATGTAGATTCTTGTATTATTTTAGAAAAGAGATTTACTTGTCCAAATGTTTGTAGTCCCTGCGGTAGCTTTTGAACAAAGCACATTCCGTCAATGACGTTAACAACACCATCATTTGGAATTCTTTTGGCCATCGCAAAGTCAAAACATTCATCAGTTTTGATTTTGCAGTTTTTTGCATTGAAACATCAGGTGTTGCTAAGGTCCATGGAAGAGGCCTTAGAGGGTAAGAAAAGACCGTTCTCCTGTTCAGCTTTATTTGCTCATCAATGATCGTTATCTCAGCAAACAGATTTCTTTCTGCCTTGACAACAAACTCTGATTTATTAACCTTTACACTATGTTCTTCTTCAAGTCAGAAAATATCTTTAGATTCTTTTTCTTTAGAAGTTGAAAAACTCTTCTGGCTCTGAGCCTTCAGACAGATATTCTGTCTAGAAAGTTTGGTAAGCTTCTTCACCCACTTCATGAGCTTTGACCATGTCTTCGACAATTTCTCGATTTGGCACTGCTCCAGTTGATAATAATACCATGTCTAAATCGTGGAATGGATTTCTCCATTCATTGATGATCATGTTCTGTAAAGCTGAGATATCACGTTCGTCTTTCTGGATCCTGCTCAAAGATCTGGATCAAGAGATCTGGATGTAGAACAGATTTTTCTAAAGAACTGTATTTGGTTCTTTCGCGACTCATGTGAAGAAATTCTGCCCTTATTTCAAAGTTTAAATAGTATCTCTCAACTGCAGTAGGCCTTTGGCAGAACTTCGTGGCACTTTTTTACACCTGCGTGTCTTTATTTATTGTCTCTTCAATCTCCTGGTCCATAGGGATTTTGCCAAATGGGTTTCGTTGTCCAATCTCTACACAAAAGCCTTCTCAAATAAAAAAAGCATACATGGAAGGATGATCAGTTACTAATGCCAACATGTCAGCATAAGCACTTAGATAATGTGGCACTTAGATAATGTGCGTAGTTTAAATGATCATATGAAAGCACCAAAGGTAGTATCGCAATCTCCTTGACAGCCACAAGATAGAGTATCCAATTATCCTCTCTGGTTACCCACATCAGTGTAAGTAGTATGTCTATCATCTCTATGTATGACAACCACAGCAATGTTAATTGCCCATTATTTTTCTCCAGATGTTGCGAGTACTTCTCAAATTCATTATATACTTTAGAAAATTGCATTGCAGCCATGATTTTGCAGTAATCATCTGTTTTCGCATTTGATATATTCTCCAACAATGTCTTAACTTCAACATCAACATTGAATGCCTGTTCGCGTTATTCACTATTACACTGCAGAAAGTCATCCCAAAGTATTCTCGTGAGTGTCTTGTACACCAGCTTGTGCATGCGAAGTACTCTGTTGTAGTGTTTTCCTTGAATAATGCTTGAGAAAGTGCCTTCTGCTACCACTATTGCTTCTAATAAAAGGGCTTGCAGTGATGCTTCACAATGATGCCCATGAAATTTCATGTCGAATCGAAACCACCCATTAACAAGAAAATTAGTTGGAAATGTTCAGCATGTTTTCTTTTCACCTCTAACGCTTTAGCATATAGTGCTTGATCCATTGTGACTACTTGTTCTTTATTTCTATTGAGCGACACATTAATTTCATAAACTATACTGATGTTTGTAGCATGGGAATTAATTTCAAGTAAGTAGCGGTAGCGAATATTAGTTAAGTTGATTTCACTATCTTTCCGTACGGCGATATTAAATCCAGTCCAGCTTGGAACGAATTTGATGCCCTGGTTATATGTTCCTAAAAATAATCCAAATCAAATTCTTCTTCGACTCATGATGTATTTGGTACACAGGATCTTCTATTGAACAAGCTTTGTACCAATTCTTCGTCCATGAATGTACTGGCAAATGCCTGTTGAGTTCCCAACGAGGGTCCTAATCTTTTTCTTCTATCTGGTACCAGTGTAGTGCTGATTGTACGTGTGTTTTACGCATTCCTTTGAACAGACCTGAACTGCGTGATAATTCCCTTCACTCGAGTCCCTGAACCACAAAGAGTTTTTTACAGTTTACCAATATTATCCCAAGCCAAATGCACGAATTGATTTAGTGAACTATTCCGTGGAATAACGACGTATCTGCCTTCAAAGATTTTTTTCATCGCTGCGGCTGTGTTAGTCTATAGTCTTTTTTATCTGAAAGTAAAATAAACTGTGCCATCGATTTAAAAGTCATGTCAACTCAACTACCCAGCCAGATAGACTTTTTAAAGTAAACGGTAAAATGACGCGTTTTGGGGTTTTCAACCTACCATCAGTAATTGACCACACAGCACGTAAGCTTAGAATAACGTTGTTTCAAGGAGTTTTAAGGTTGAAACAAGGATATAACAAGGTTTTGAAAAGGGTTTTATGTGGGTGCATGTATGAAATCTTGCCCTAAGGACCAAATGTATAGAGATACCCTGGATGCAGTGTTGCCAGTGGGCTACTTACTTTTAATTCAGATTTCTTGATTGACACCAGTTTTTTGAGAAAGTAAAATTCCACTTATTTAATGAAAGATTAAATAAAGTGAAAAGTAGGCGAATTATATATTTTGAACAAAGTGGTGCCAATCAATCAATCTGAATTTTAAAAAAGTAGCTCACTGGCAACACTGCCTGGATGTAATGTTGGATGTTTTTCCCCCACACCACGGAGTAATGTATAAAGAAATATGTAAACAGATTCAGGAATTTGAGAAGTTCATTGCTTCTTCAATACATGATGGCCATGACTTGATGTCTTCAACTTCTTGGATGTCTTTGCGGAGTTGTAAAGCTGCTATTCTTATACACTTCTTTTAAGTACATCCTTGGAGTTCCTGTAGTTTACTTTTCAGTTTATCAATCGGCCTTGCTAGTTCTTCTATTCATAAAGACTCTGGATATAAAAAAGTTACAGTTTTTTATCATCACTCATAACGTGAACCAAATATGCCTGTAATCTTTCTCCGCAGGTTTTTCTTTGTGTGGGATTTTATTTCATTGATTCCATGATCCTTAAAACTATTAACATAATGGTCTGTCATATCACTGAAAAGAACAACACACGAATTTGTCACCAAATTATCCAGATAGTCTAATAATTCTTTAAAGGCTATTTCTTCAGTCTTTGAGTAAAAACTATTTTCATCCTCTTCTGATGTCTCCTCTGGCTCAGTGTGTGCTGTCGATGCTGGTTTGTTAAAGGTGTACTTCTTGTAACAAGGCCGGTGATACTTTTCCTCAGCAGCTACAAAATCTTTAGTAAATAAATGACCAAGAATTTTAGTATCTCTTTTTCCCAATACACTTTGTTTAATGAAGCACAAGCTTGTAGGTCTATACACTTCACAAGATTCTGATGGGTTTTGCTCCCACGCTTGTATTATTATTTTTAATCACAAAAGACACACAAATCAGGGTACAAAATAGAGCTGTGTGAGGATATGAATTGACGACTGTTGCTTAATCTACTTCGTGAAACTTCGTCAGATTTGTCAACAGAATTCTTCTTAGTCGTTTCGAATTTTGATTTCATTGTAAAAATACTTCTACATTTCCGTTGGTACTTCATTCCTTCTTTAACAGTTCTTGCACGCTATAGTTTGAAATCATGATCACGAATCTCTGCAGTTTTAAGAAGGGTGTACCATGAGTCCAAGGAAGAAAGACTCACCAACACTGTGTTGCCATCGGAACAATGAATTACACATTCACTGTACAGTGTTTCCTTGCAGTTTTTGATGGAGGTGGTGAGGTGAAGTTATATCTTCACTGTCCATTCTTGTGTTTGAATGTTCGGCTTCAGTTACAGTAACTATTTCCATGGAAGTTTCTCATATATCTCCATTTCTTCATCGTTGTCTTCTCTATTTATCTCTAGCATCTGTAAAGTAAATTATATTTTCAAAAACAAGTAAACGTTTAACAATTTTCTAGTTTAAATTACAGAAATTTGAGAAGAAACACTATGTTGTCAAATTTACTGAAAAGTACGAATTCATAATTTTTTTTAAAAAATTTTCCAAGAACAATATTATTCAATGAATAACGAATGCCTTTACAACATAATTTTTTTTTAGTTTACAAAAATATTTTTTAAACTTTGAAATCAATCCATCATTTAGAAATTCTTACTTTTTAGTAAATCTGGCAACACTGTTGACTTGCTATAACTACAAAACTGTAGCTTTATATAACAATACTTATGAGAATTCTCTTTCAGATGCCAAAAATCGTACGTTGATAGCTTTTATACTTATTACTTTAATAGCATGCAAAACCAAGAAAAGCTCTCTGATCACCCTGTTTATCGGCGGCCATTTTCTAAAATTGTGTCCATTAGCTACCCTGGTTTTGAAAGTATCATGTATAAATGTCATGCTGATGTTGTAGTGAATCCAAAAATGTGTGGTTAACCGTTTTTGATGTAAATCGCCCAACAGGGAATGTACTTCTATGTTGCATTTTGTACGATTTCCGCAATAGCTCGATTTCAAGAACTAATTCACGGATTTTCATCAAACTTCATTTTCTGTTAAACCTTGACAAAAGTTGGTGCTGGTGCTGATTAGGTTTTCGTGTAAATCACATAAGAAATGGCGTTGCTATGATGCATTTTTTAAAATTCTAAAATGGATAATTAAAAAAAAAAAAAAACGCTTTTTGAAGTATTAACATGCATGAAATAGAAGGAAGTTTTGGGATTGGCACATCCGACTAGTTTTCTTTTGTATTTGAAATTTATTTTATTTATTCCACAAATAAACTTTTTAAGTTTGAGTTTGCTGAATGTGAGATTTTTGAAAGCGGCGTTTGGGAGAAAAGTCTTTGAATTGAGACAATAAATAAATGCATTCTCAAAACTGAAATTATCCTAGAAATTTCTTCAACTGTTACATGGATGCCAAATATCTTTTCATTCTCAATAAATAAAAGCTATAGCATTATTTATTGAAAATAGTTGTCAGATATTGCAAAATGTAAATTTAAAGTATTAGATCGTATCTGATTTTGTTGAAATTTCCAGGACCCAACTAAGCATTTTTGGGAATCGGGGCACACATTCACCACTATTTTTGAATAATAATTCATGCCTTATTTATGACAGAAATTCTGCGTTTAAATAAGGCGATGATTATATTCGAAAACAGTGGTACTCCCTGCATGGTGACAGTGGCGCCAAATTATATGGTCTCGCGGAGCACGAACACACCCAGTAATTTGCACTGCAGGATTAATCACCCAATGCATATTTTCAAAATCAATAATATTGTTAATACAAACCAAGATACAAACATATCCCTATTCCCCTCCCCCTTCCGCACTCTTAAAAAAATGGCCATGTCAATTTACCCCAAAATTTTTTAGGTCACACAATATTTTTTTAAGGTGGCGTAACTGCATGGGGACTGTGCCCTGTGTGCTGATACCTTAATCTGCCCCTGGCAATTAACATATTACCATAAAGTTAATGCCAGGATTGCGAATGTGGACCGAATTCTTGATGTCTAAAAACATAAATAAATAAATACAATAAATGACGATCACCAAACTATAACTGCGAAAACAAGAATTTGAATACTTACGGCATTCCTCCATGTCAATCCAATAACAATAGGGCTAGGTTATTTAGGCTTCTAATGACGATTCTGAGTATATAATTTTGAAAAACAAATGTTCAGAAAACTTTATCCGCTGATGAGAAATAAGAAGAAAAAACAAAAATATATGCATCTTTTATCTTAAAATGTTTTATAACACAAATATCGATTAAAAAGAAAAATCCCATCATATTTTACAAATAGCTGTTATGAAAAAATCAAAATAATGTTTTTTTTTGCAGACGATATATCTATTATAAGCTGGGAAGTTAGGAATTTTGAAAGCAAGTGAAGAGAACGGATTATAGCCATTAATTAGCTCGGAATCAGAAGCAATGTTATATGTGAATAATGAGTTGTAAAAAATATAGTACCTTTTGAATTATTATGAATAAGTGAAGTCTAATGGCCAACATAAAGGAAAATGCAATTAAATAAATAAATAAATATTTTGACATTAAAGAGCAATAACGCGTATTGCTGCTGTTGTTTCTCGCTCTTTTATTTTGCCATTTTGCACTGAAAAAGGACTTTCTTTTTGAAGTCATGCTATTTTATTTATTTAAATATTTGTGGTTTTTATATGTTAGTTTTACACGTCATTTAAATATTATCAGGAAGAGTTTTGATATTGACATTAAAAATTATTTTAATGAAAAATTTACCTTGCTGGAAAATATTTTAAATGAAGAACGATTATAATAACTTTTTTGAAAATAATTTTTTTAAATTTATACCTGCTTAAGATTATTCAAGAGAGAAATGTTGAAAATAGCTTCGATGATTCTCACAGGTATTATTTTAAAGCTCCTGGCGTGTCTATGTATTTTTTCAGTTTCAATTACAAATTTTTCATATTCTAAAAGGCCAAAAATGGAAAAAAAAAAAGTTGAAGTTTTCGATTTTAGTACAAAAAGCATATTTATGCTGTAGCCCTTTTTGCTCGATACTTTAAGATACCAAAATTAAAAATCAAACTTCAGATTCGGTTAGATCTTGACATGAATAGACATACTGATTAGGTTTTGGTGTAAATCGTCCAAGAGGTGGCATTTTTGATGATTTCTGCGATAGCTATATCTCAAGTACTAATGCACGGAATTTCACTAAACATATTCTGTTAGACCTTGACATAAATGCATTCTTGTTAGATTTGGATGTTTGCCGTCCAACAGGTGTCGCTGTTATGCTTTTTCATCATTTCCGTGATAGCTATATCTCAAGAACGAATAGATTGTCATTTAATTTTGATTGCAGACGATTTGATTTAAATAGAAGGAATTTTTGTGATGGTCACAACATACTAGTTTTTAAGTGAAATTAAAAAAAAAATTGAGGTGGACATGCTTTGATAGGGCCTTACTCAAGATAACAAAAGACAGAAAGAAAAATCTCTGTTACTGGAAAGTATATTAAGGAGCAACATTTCTTAAAGCTTTAAAAAAGAACAGTTATTGAGAACAATAATTATTTTATTGTCCTTTCATCTTACTGAGCGAAACGTATTATCATTTTCGTAATGGTAGCGAAATTACCAAGACCTCCAAGATTTTTCGTCCTGCACATGCACTTCCATCATTAACATGATGAACGGTTTTGTTGAGCTTCTTTCCCTAAAGTGACCATTAGCGCCGGTAATATTGTATGTGTAGTGGAGGAGGGGGGGGGGGGGTGATGCACCTCCATTAATTTTCATATTTAATTAACTAAATTTTATTTTTCTCTGATAATTAAAAGTAAAAAGAAAGAAAAAAAAATAATAATGCCAGCCAGATCTTAAATTTCTCTCTCGAATCTTGAACCTATGGGATGCATTTCTATTTTTAAAAAATTTCATCAGAAAATTAATAATTTCTTTATCTTTTCTTTTCAATCTCTTCAATTCTCTCTCTCTCTCTCTCTCTCTCTCTCTCTCTCTCTCTCTCTCTCTCTCTCTCTCTCTCTTTGGAGTTCTAAAATATATACATAATTTTGTTTGAAGTGTTAAAATTGGGTTCTTAGCTTGTCAGCTTCGTTAAGATTTTAATACATAAAAAAATATATATAAAAAACATTTACTTTAAAAATATTTTGCTAATTAATACAGAACACCCTTTAAGAAGAGTATGCCGAAGAGGGAAAAAAAGTTATAAATATTAATTTTCCGATGGAAAATTTGAAAAATGCGTATGTATTCCATGCCTATGGGTTTAACATTGGAAAGGGGAATTTGAGATCGACTAACCAAAAGTATTGAAATAACTAAACTAAGATAAATTCAGCTAGGGGCTTTTCGTGAACCGTGAACATCTCGTGGATGACAATATTGTATGCGGGGGCGGGGAAGGGGTTGTATTGCTTTTAGCCCTTTCTTTAGTTACATTCATTTATTTAAAAATTATCTTAAACGGTTGTTCAGAGGGGCGGATCCCCCTTGAAGAAAAAGAGAATATATAGCATTAATTCTCCATTTCTAAAAAAAAATTGATAGAAGCTTACTTTTCGATTTTTAATATTTCTTATTTATTACATTTCTGTATTGATAGATATTTAAATTCTCCCTCACGGACTGTTTCGGCAAAAATGCCCGGCCTTAGCAGAGTACTGCAAGCACATCTATTTGAAAGTAGACGGGCTCAGCCCGAGCCCGTAAGCTCGAACCCGAAGGGAGTTCGGGCTCGATTTTTACACCAGTCTTCAGGCTCGGATCATAGTGAACGTTTTATTCATTCATAAATTGAAAAAAAGGAAAAAAGAAAACTTGCTATTTCAGAAGCAAGAGTGTATTCTAAGTTTCTTAAAGTATTTTATAACCCTTTTAAAATCATTTTGAAAGGGAATTGAATTGTTATTGGTGTGATATAACGCGAAATATTCTATCTGATACAGAAGTCTTGGAATGGTCAATGTTAGTAACACAAAGAAGCCTGGGTGATATCCCTTGTCTATCTTCTCTTTCTGGCTGAAGTCCTTTTCTAGAATTGCTGGAAAATAGAACTCACGTCTTTCTGCCATAGTTGTATAATAATATTTTAAAAGAATTCGAATTGAGACTTTTGCAGATTTCTGCCGGTGGTTGGGTATGAATAAGAAATTTGCTATTTTAAACAGATTTTCAAGTACATGGAAATCACGAAACGTTGTTATGAGCATGTATTTAGGATTATTACTTATTTCTATGTAAGAAGAGATTTTGAAATGAGAAAACTAAATTTGAAACAATTTGAAACTGTTATTAACAATTTTCTACTGCGTACTTTCGGCGTCGGGCTTACGCTCTGATGATACATAACATTTCGGGCTCGGATATCAAATCGTGGGGATCGGCCTCCGAAAAAAGAGACCAAACTCATCTATATTCATCTATATTCTCACCTATATTAATTCCCCTGATTATAGGGTCCTTTGGTTTATCCATGAGATAATCCGATTTAACCTAGGGGCAAAAAATAAATAAATAAATAAATAAATAAATAAAAATAAAATGATGAGGCTCTTGACATCCTAAATAACTTTATATCTTGCGAAGGATTCGAAATTTCTTAGCAAACTAAAAAGGAAGAGCCATTCGACTTCAAACATAGGTAATTTGAGAATTCAACTGTTTGAAAAGTTTAGACAATTTTATAGCTACCAGATTGCATCGCCTAGATTTACACGTTAAAACAGCATCCTTCGCTTAGCTAAAGCACGATATAAGAAAATACTGAAGGGGCGGGGGAGATTTCTTTAAAAAGATACGCTGCAAATTGATAAGGAGGGAACCCTCCGTCCCCATAGCGTTTTCCATTTTTCTGAAAAAAAAAAAAAAAAAAAAAAAAAAAAAGAAGTAAAGACTTTTTTAAAAATGCTGTCCAAAATTTGTGATTTTAATCAATTTTCGGAATGCAACAGAATGGAAGAGTCGCATCATCGAGCAATCGATTATAATTCAAGATGTATCTTTTGTAGGAAAATGAAATACGCTACTGGATTCTTTAGCACTTAAATAAAAATGCTTGCGAATTTCATACATTTACGTGCAAAAAATGAGTTCGTGAATGTGTTAGAAAGTTTCAAAGTACTGAGTGGGGAAAATAAAATGTTTGAGAATAGATACCCTTAAAATCTTGCAGAGGTTTCTAAACTTTAGAGCCAAAGGTGGGGATTTGTGAATGAGTATGCTTGGAAAGTTTAGACATTTTTATAGCTATACCAGATGCGTCATCCACACTTACACCTTAAAACAGCATCCTTGAGTAACCAAAAGCATGAAATATATAAAAAATTACTGAAGGGGGGGATTTCCTTGAAAAGGGCACGCGACAAATTGAAAAGAACGGGGACTTTCCTTTGTGAACCACCGGCAGCAGATGGAAAAGGGACTCGCCTGTTTCTAAGATTGAAACGCTCGTCTATCTTTATTGATCAACCTCCTGTTCTGATTTAGGTGCCACGTGTTGCGCGCGAAAAGGGGAAGGAAAATCATTTTTCATCGATAGATTTAGAATTGATTTTAGTATTTAACACAGAACAGCAAAATACAGAATTATTAGCTCCCCCAAATAGCAGTTTAACACTTTCATTATGCGCTTACTACTTATACAAGGTCTTCCCCCTTGGCGCAATTATTTTTTTTCTTTGAAATTTTTTTTTATAAGTTAATTTTTATTGTACCGAAAAATAGCAATATAGCTTATTTATTATTTTATTATTTTTCTATTGTTGTTGTTGACCATCAAAGTTAAACCTGTTTTTTTTTTTCCCAAAATCCTTTGGACCAATATGTATTTATTTCTATTATTACATATTTCAAATCATCATGTATTTGAAAATTCAATATCCTGCCTGGCAGTTTATCACTCTGTTGATTTCATGCCTGATTTAGCAAAAAATCGAGTGATTAAAATTTCAATTAGTATTTCTACAGGCGAATGTCATTTCTACCAAACTTATATGCAAGAGTGAAAAGTGCCAAACAGGATATCGCGCAGGTAGCTCGGTGGTAGAGCATTGGGGTCATTCCACATCAAATCAACCAAAAATTTTCAATATTCAACCTGACCATTTCAGATTTTAATGAAACCTTCAGGAATCACTCTCCCTGATGATACAAATGAGAATATACTTATATATATATATATATATATATTTATCTCAGTAAATTTTCGTACAATTAATTTTTTAAATTTCGAAAAATCATCATTTTTTGGCTTCTATAAATGTTTTCAATTTTGAATTTCTCAAGTTCTGTCAGGTGTAGAGAGTTGTTTGACTCCGCATTGTAAAGAGAATTTCATAAGGTTTGATTTGATATGCAAGTTGACTATGCTTCGTTAAAAAAAATAATTTAATTTAACTTAAAAATTTTAAATTTACAAATTTTTAAAATATTGTTTTTCCAATTTTTGAAAAAAATATATGTTTTTTGTAATATTATAATCTTTAAATTCTGAAAGTTTTAGAGTGGGATCTCAATGGGATTAGCAGTTATAAAAACAATAATGTTTAAAATAAATAAAACAATACTATCTTTAGCACAATCATAAAGTTCGCGTGGTGCCAACTTTAAATACCAAGCTCCAACTGGTGTTTAACATTAGTTTTTTAACATACCTGTTGATCCCATTCGGATCCGACTGTAAAACTTCCAGAATTTAAATTTTATTACAAAAAGTTAATTACAAAAAGTTAAAGTTTATTTTATTACAAAGTTATATTACAAAAAACATATATTTTTTTCAAAAAAAAAAAAAAAACGATTTAAATTTTTTTTAAATTTTTAAATTAAATTAAATTAACTATTTTTTTTAACCAAGCATAGTCAACTTGCATATCAAATTAAACTTTGTGAAATTCTCTTTAAAATGAGGGGTCAAACAACTCTCTACGCCTGATAGAACTTGAGAAATTCAAAATTGAAAACATTTATACAAGTCAAAAAATGATGATTTTTCGAAATTAAAAAAAATAATAATTGTATAAAAATTTACTGAGATAAAAAAAAAAAAATAATAATGGAAGTATATTCTCAATTATATCATCAGGGAGAATGATTCCTGTAAGTTTCATCAAAATCTAAAATGGTCAAGTTGAGTCACTGGTTGATTTGACATGGAATGACCCATTGCGTAATGCCAATAACCTTGGTTCGAATCCAGGCTTGGACTCTTTTACACTCAGTTGGTTTCACGCCTGATTTAGCAAAAAAAATCAGTGATTAAAATTTCAATTAAATAAATAGGTTTCGGCGTTGTATGACGTCAAATGAAATTTTCGATTTCGAGTCGAATGTAATTCGACTTGTGTTCGATTCAGTAAGTAAATCACAATTTGTTGCTTTTTTCACGGCTAATTTTTTTTTTTTTTTTTTTTTTTTTTTTTTTTTTTTTTTACATTTTGTCTATATGTGTTTTATGGGACTTGAGACTTTCAAAATTCTATATAGACTTTTTTTTTTTACTTTGTATATCATCCTTGAATCATCATTCGATTAAAGTAATTTTAGTAATAAATTATAGAGTTAATCTGTGAAACCTAAGTTCTGAAGCAGATAAGATCAATATTAACGTGAAGAACTGACCTTAATAATACTGGCGAAGATGTTACAGTAACGATGAAAACCCTTTTGTAAAAATGCAGATAATGCAGTATAATCTTACAAGGAACAGATATCTTTCGATGAAGACGTTCCTTTAAGAGGAAGTGCTTATCTTCTTAGGAAAAGCTAAGTTTGCTTGTAAAATTCGAGTATAGTAAAAACATACTTGTAGATATATCACATTTTTTTCCCCTTTTCGAAAGTTAAATTCACTGCAAAGCTCATAAATTTTTGTGTAATAATATATTGTAATTGCACTATTCCGGATAAATGGGGTTAGTGCTGTGAAATGAACTGTAGCAATTTCTCAGTTACTCAAGTTATTTGTGTATCTAACGTGAGAGCACAAAATTAGTCATTA
The DNA here is from genome assembly GCA_963931845.1 of Maratus michaelseni. Lineage (NCBI taxonomy): Eukaryota > Metazoa > Arthropoda > Arachnida > Araneae > Salticidae > Maratus > Maratus michaelseni. The sequence goes on along the minus strand of OZ007598.1, from coordinate 27,093,442 downwards.
AATGTCACCAAAAGATAAAAGTCCCCCATGAAAAAACAGGAAATGACTTTCACAACGTTAATTTATTCTTATACCAGTGGACTCGTGTGGGAATTTCGCACTGCAGTCTATTATTTTGTTAGCAATATCTAATATTTTTTTAGATGCAGGCTTAAACTTCAAAAGAAAAAATAAGGATGGATAATATCTGAAAACAACATTAGTCAAGCCAGAATATCATATCATCTATTACATCAAAGTTACAGTAAAAACTGATTGAAGATAGCAAAAGGCCCGCGCGAGAAAAAAAAAATAACAATCGTATTTTAACTGCATTAGAAGATGACGTCACCCGCTTCGTTAGCCTCGCTTCTTGAAAAACACGAAACAAAGAAAAATAAATTGAATGCATTTAAAATACAATTTAATCTTATATAACAAAGCATACCAAAAGCATTCTATATGTGAAATACCACTGCTTTGATCGATCGATGGTGTATTTTTCGTCTAAACATTTCAATTTCAATTTTGCTTTTTAACCATAAATATAAAATAAACCCGTGCGGAGAAATCATATTTTATCTTTTTCGTAATATTTTCTTATAATCATTGTTGAGCATCCTATAATGCGGTATTTTATTTTTGTGGCAATGCTAATAGGAGGAAAACTTTTCATTTCATTTATCAAAACAATGCCGATTTAATTTTTGCTCCAATTTTTAATTAAAAAACATGTTTTAATGAAATGAACTGCACTATATCAGAAGTTGCTTCAAAAACCTGCAAATTTCATTTTTAAAAATCCGACGCAATCTTGCTGAAAAAAAAAAAAAAAAAAAAAAAAAAAAAAAAGAATTATCTATTTCGTGCTTTGTGCACTAATCGAAATTTTGCCCGCACTAACTGAAAAATACACTAATTGAAACTGCACTAAGCGAGGAATACCTGTACAGCCTCGGAGGTTACTCTCGCATATTCAGCATTTTTGGAGAATGCATTTTTGAAAGATTCTTTTAAATAATTACATTTAAAAGCAGCATATTTCCAATCATAATAAAGAGCATTTCAGGGAAATCTTTAATATGTATATAATTACGTGTTTCTTTCTTTCCTTCTTTCTTTCTTTCTTTTTTTTTTTTTTTACAAATTTCGTTAATAACAAGATACTTATGTTATGCAAATGATCTTTTGTTCCCTATTTCACAGTGATTTTAAAGGAATGATTGAACAAATAATTTTACTTAACCCCTTGAAGGGCGGTGGGATATAATATATCCCATTTAATTTTAATTCCCAAACGCCACAATGACACCGGAATTTTGGAATCAAATTTTGCTTTTATAATATACGTGAAGAAAAGCTTTTAATTATTTGGAAATAAATTCGTTAATAAATCCTGGTGTGATTCACTGATTTCAACATTTTATAAACATAAGTACGTTGCCCCTGAAAGGATTAAAAAAATATTCTTAAAAGTTTTTTTGGTTATTATGTATTTACAGAAAAACAATACTTCCGAATTTCTTTGGGGCATCCCCAAAATCTGAGGGCTCTAGGAGGCACGTGCCTAATGTACCTAAAGCCATAATAAGGACCTGGAAAGTGTGAAAGTAGAAGTGTTCGTTATTATTTTTTTTCTTCTGTGGAATTCAAGTTCGAATTTCCGGTAAGGCGAGGCTGTTTTTCAAGCTAAGGTCAGAGATGTTACGTTGAAAAGACCAGGGAGATAAATGCGAAGGAGAATAGAGGTATAGATACAATGTTGCAGAGGCGGGGATATTTTAGAGAGAGGTAAGTTAAGAATAAAGTGACCCTCATCGAGCAAAATTCGTAAAAGCTCTAAACGGCTTTCTCGATCGAATATTTTGAAGAACAAAACTTGTAAAAACGGGTCTCATCGGGTTACTTCTAAGAGCTTTCTGTGCAAGATCCATGTTTCATGTTTGTGCACCTGAAAATTGGTTGGTTGGTTGCGCGAGAACTGCAGTCATTTTTTTTTTTAAATGAAGGACGTGAACCCTGTCTCTTGACTACTAAGCAGCGCTTATCTTCTATTATAGTTTATAATAGTTAATTGGCATTGGCGCAGAGCGCTGTGAAAATTGCACGACGTACTTGGAAATAGGCACGGACAGGGTCTTATTAAAACATGGGCCAACGGGATCGTCGTCTGTCCCCACCTCCAAATTTGATATGAAAATTTCGTAAAGCTGATATTTTAAATCTGCTTTACTTTGACAATCAATATTTTGTGCTTTTATACTAGGATATGATTAAAAAAAAAATATATATATATATTTATCTAAATATGTATTTATGTATGCATTCTATAACATTGTGATTGATTTTTTGTGAAAGTATGGGAAGGGAGGTGGGGGGGGGGGATGAATACTAGGTTCTGGGACTTTCGACAACAATTCTTAGATTAACATTATATTTTCCATTTAAAAAATGCGATCAAGGCTGCGGACCACAGGCAAATCTTGCCCCTAGCTAGATTACGTTCTGCCAACGCTTTTAATGATAACAGATTCATTTAATTAGTAATATATTAGTCGAGATAACTTAATGACAAGTGTTACTTTTAAATTAAGTTTTGTTTTGTATTCTCACATAATTTCGCGCGTATCGTAAGCGGATCGAAAGATATTACCAACAATGACTTTTCTTCACGATAAAACTGCTCATGCTTTAGCAGCTGTTTCTTGAAGACGGTGTCTCTCTTCTTATCAATGTGGCACGTGCTACGCAAGGGGTCTGGCGGAAATTTCCCTTCCCCTCCTTTCTTCTTTTTATGCATCCTTACACTGATGAACATTTCCTGGCATAAAAAAGACACCTTAAAGAAGGAAGAAAAATGTCAATCCTTTCAATATATATGCACATACTTGTAAGGAACCCGTTCTATGCTCTTGGAGGTAAACTTTTTGTTGGGCATCGAGATCTAGGGCTTGGCTCGAACTCGAGCGCTGTCGATGTGGCTTCAGTGTCGAAAAGTGATGTGGAAATCGAAACTAAAAATAATGAAAAAAATGCAGATATTTTCCAAAGAAGAGATCTAGAGAAGCGGTGGGAGGTGGTCCTAGATAGCCCCCCCCCCCCCCCCGCTGAAGTCAGTCATTTCGTATGTAATTATTGCCCAATTTTGCCTATTTCTATTACTTCTCGTAAGGTCATCTGTGTTTAATTCCACCTTATTTGTTATTAGGAAGATTTGGCTTCGGTTAACTTAAATATAGATCTGTCAATATAGATCCAGGGCCGTAACCAGTCGGCAAAGTGAGAGGGGGCTTTGAAATATTTTGATGGGGTTAATTCACAACTTGTCTTTCCTCCTCTATTTTAAGGATATATAAATATAGACAGACGTAGAAAGCAAGTCTCCACTGTCATAAAACTTTTGCTTATGAAGTTTTAAAATTCTTAAGTTTAATAAATCATGTTATTCGTATTGAAAGATTATAAAGTCTAGAGAGGGCTCAAGAAGTTGTTAGGAGAGACTCAGCTTACCCTGCCCTCATCTGATTACAACTCTGTATAGATCTCTTAATTATAAATGAATGGATATCTGTCGAGGAGGGGGGGGGGGAGAGCAGAATACTTTTAAGCAGACCACTTTCTAGGTGAACCTATTTCACATTTATATCATTTTCGAAGAAAACTAGACAAAACTTCGGATAAATAGAACTAAGTATTAGGATGTACTAGACTACCCACTGAAAATTATTTCGAACTGCCCGTTCGAAATAGAGTTCGTTTTATTGCAATGGCAGTGAGTATAAGTCAGGCTTTATGAGGAAGGGGGAGTCTTTCTGGGAACAAGTTACTCTAATAATTCTCGTTAAAAGAAACAAAATACGAATTCTTTATCTGGAATTTCCGTCTAGAATCTTCGTCATGTTTGCAGAAAACAAGCACTCTGGCATAGAATCCAGCATTGGATATGGTAAACCTGATTTTACCCGAATACGTCCAGTGAATCGGTTTGGAGTTGTCTCTGTTTTTTTTTTTCTCTATGGATCAATTTCTTGTCGGGTTCTAGTATACCTGATATTTTACAAGAAACTGCAGGATATTGCTTTGCTTCAGATGAAAATAACTATGTATTTTAAAATGAATGGGTCTTACATGCAACTGACTTTAAACAGAGAAAATAGATAACAGAAATATGATTATATCTAATTCTCTCAGAATTACATTTAACCCTCCAATGCCCATGGTAGCATATATGCTCAGGGCCCGCTTAAGACATAAAAGTAGGAGAAGCCCGACCTTACTCTGGGCGCCCCCCCCCCCCTCTACCAATTGCTTTGTTATTTACTAAATCCCTTTTTCGTATGCTGCAACAATTTGAAATTTCACAATCAAAATTTAAAGTAAACAGAGCGAGCTTCATAATTTTCAGATAAAATTTTCGTAAGGAAAAAATGCATTTTTTACCCCGATTGAATTTTTTTCTCTAAAAAGTTATTTTTAAAAGTAAATTTGGGGGCCCCTTTGTATTTCTTTGGGTAAGCACGGGCTTCCCGGGTCTATTCGGTAAACAGGCGTTGTATATGCTACCACCCACTGTTTCCAATTAAGTAGATTTTTTATTTAAGATATTCCACATTCATTTCAGTAATTTTAAATAGTAATATTTGCTTCATTTAATAACAAACGTTCCGCCATTAAATACAGCTAAATTCATTACTGAAATTTTCTGGTATGAATTCAGATTTTCTGAATTACAGATTTTCTAGAGCGTGTTCTACCATGGGAATTAGAGGGTTAAACATGGTATAGATTTTTTTTTTCGCACGCATTTAGATTTGGGTTTGGATTTAAATATTTTAGGTTTTAGTCGGTTTCGAGCTTAAGTATTTCTGGTTAAACTTTTCGCCCCGGATTATAAATGCAGATTGTTATATTCCATTCGTACCACTATTTTCAAAAAGTAAAGTTTGTGGTAGATTTCTTTTACATATGTTGTCAAAAAATATCTTAAAACTTTTTATTTATAGAAAGTGGTATAAATCGAATAAAAAATAGTCGCAAGTGGCAAAATATTGCTGGGACATATTCGCCTATTCGGGGCGAACGGGTTAAAGAGCTTCGTGTTTGGATCGAGTTGAGTGTCGGTGGGACTTCTAGGTGGGACCAGTGTTAAATTCAAATGGTTGCCCGGGGGGGGGGGGAGAAATTCCCCCCGGAAGATTTGAGATCTTATGCTTTTAATGGTTAAAAAGTGTAATTTCCAAAAAGGAAATATGTATTCCCTCCTCCTTCCCTCCGGAGCCACAGAAATCCCTCCCGCAGAAAAGTGTCTGAATTCAACACTGTGACCGAAAATCATTTTTGCAAACTCCGGTCAATTTTCCGGTTGATGATAAATCATATATTAAAAAAAAAAAGTAAAATGGAAGTTAAATTTAAAAAAAAAAGATTTTTCTTTAACCCGCCCCCCCCCCCCCCCATCCCTGCTGGGGTCATCAATATAAAGAACTTTAAATTTGACGGCATACAATAGATAGATGGGCAGACAGGCAAATAAAATTCATCAGAATTGCTTACTGTGCTGAAAATCCCTAATACAGCAATACTTGCCATAGCCTATATTATACTTTATCAGTGGCGTATCCAGACTTATCATTTCGGATGGCGCTGAGATGCAGTAAAAGTTTCTAAGAATGAATCACAAAAAAAACGGGAAAAATTCGGCTTTAAACAGGTTTTTAATCTCATTAGCAGGTAACGCATCTATTATACAATCAAATCTGCTAAGATGAAATCGCATGGGACAGGGGGAAATGCCGTTTTAAGCAGGTTTTTGTCTTCGCAATTATAATTCCATCGTTATACAGCATTTTTAAAACGGAATACTGAAAATTTTCTACTAAAAGGTATTTAATAGTAATTAAATTTAGGGGAATTAAAGGTATTTAATAGTAGTAAATAGAACTGAAATAAACAGCAAATTTAAAATTATACAAGTTGGAAATTGTACGTCAAACGTGACAAATGAGGTGCGTTCGTACTATAATTAGTTACATAAATATTCAGATCTTTTCTGATTTTTAATTCTGTGAAATGAATTATTTTATTACAGAAATTAATCTGCAGACGATATAAGTATCTCGGTCGCTTGACGATTAAACTTCGGAAGCTCCTGTAACAAAAAAAGCACCGATTTAAAAAAAAAAAAAAAAATCAAATTTCTTAATAAATATTTTTATTAATATTTCCTAAAGTTTTGATTCGATTTTAATAAAATTTGAAATGTCTCGACAAAATTCTGCAAAGATAATATATTTTAAATTGCAAACCATTCGGTTGGGTAGTTTTTGCGTTGTTATATGCGGACGGACGGACAGACAGACGGACAGACAGACAGACGGACGGACAGACGGACGGACCAAGCGACGACAATAGGTGCTACGCATTTATATAATTACGAACGCACCTAATAAGAGCATTCTCAGTCTACCCCACCTCCCTCAGCACATTCTCGGACTCATTTTGGAGCACATACACGCACGGCATTTGTGAAATAACACACTTTCTAAGAAGGAAACCTGTCTAAAACGGAACATTGTTTCTGGTACATTTTGAATTTTATCTTAGCAAAATTCATTACATTTTGCTAAACTTCTTTTCCACAAATTTCGGAGGGGGCTGAAGCCTCATCAGCCTACCCCCTAGATACGCCACTGTACTTTATATTTATGCATATTGCAACACAACTGTTGTAACACATATTCCTGAAACAGTGTAACACTCTGAGAGTCCGCCATTTCTACCAAGGTCAAGGCGGGAGAAGGAACGATATACGTGTGAAGAGAACGCTCCCAAAATATTCCATCATTTGCCTGGAGGGGACGGTTTTCATCACGTGATTTTCTGAATTCCAATCCTATGCAGATGAGTGATCCCTATTGTTTAACTCTTTAACTAGTGTTCCCCCTGCTCCTGCTGTGTGTATTTATCGAAAAATCGACAACAATGTAACCAGTTTTCGGTGCACCTACTAAAAATGTTGTTTACATACGTGAAGACGAGTAAATGATGTCAAGGTGATATCAGAGAACAACTTTCTCTGCAGGGAAAGTAATTAAGAACTAATGGTGTTTGTTTCCCAAATAGATCTGCCATTCTAAAATCGAAAATAGTGTGACAAGCAAAGACAGTAGCTAACTGAAGGGCTAAGAAAAATAAATGATTCAAAATAAGGAACGGTAAAACCTGTCTATAACGGAATCCTGTCTTGGACAGAAAATTTTCACTGTCTCTATAGAAAAATGCGATATAAATCTACCTACTAAGACGAAAACCTGTGTAAAAAGGATTTTTTTCCGGTCCTTAGCGATTTTGTTTTCACAGGTTTTACTGTAGGATAGATTTAACCCTTAACAGCTGTTAGCGGTCTCATAGACCGCTGCTTTTTTTCAATTTTTCAAATGCTTTTTTATAATTCATTAGTAGACATTTTTATTTTCGATTTACTAAATGTGTTAGTTGTTCAGGTAAAGCCAAAACTTATGATTTTATATATTTTAAATCTTCAACGATTTTTTTTTCTTTCTTTATTTTACTCATTGTCAAACTTTTCTCTTTTGAAAAACATATTAATGTAAACCTGTTTCAGTACAGCTGATCACATCTTTTAAAAGTGGTTTTACAACATTGTTTATTTAATAGAATAATTGTAAAATGAAGCTCGGCTTAAGCGGCTTTCTGCTAAACGTGTCAAGATAGCGAAGTTTTCTTTATCGAAGCTAACCGTGTTAATGTTAATAATAAATTTGCAGTATATATACATTTAACGTCTGAATTTAAAAACCATTAAAACACCAAATAAAATAATTTAAGACAGACTTGAGCACAGTTAAAAAAATAAAAATTTAAAAAAAATATATACTTAAAAACAATTAAAAATAAAATTTGTAAACGTTTCGCAAAGCGACACGCGAGGCATCATCAGTACAAAAAATCCATTGACTGAACAAAAACGACTGAACAAATCAAGGACAGTTAAAGTTAGTTATTTTAAAAACTTGGTGAAACGTTTACAAATTGTATTTTTAATTGTTTTTAAGTATATTTTTTATAAATTTTATTTTTTAACTGTGCTCAAGTCTGTCTTAAATTTTATTTAGTGTTTTAATTAATAATAAATGTCGAATTATCCACGTATCGTTCTTTATTACGGTTCTATTACATTTATCTTCTAAAATGGAAGAACAAGATAGATTATTATTATTATTATTATTATTATTATTCAAAATTTTCTTTTAGAGAAATCAATCGAAGAAAACCGTGTCGCAGAAGGAAGATTTTTTTTAAGAATCCGAAGCATATTCACGTTACTTCGGATGCGGACGAAGGGTCCCCTTTGGCGGGAACTCGAAAAATTCCTCCGCACCTGGGGGGCAGAATCAAGTGATACCCACTGAATCATTTATTATTTACTAACTTTGACAACATGGTACGTTGGCATTTTCTTGTACCTCGGTGTCAACAATTACGAAACTACCTAGAACTGCCCTAACCGGAAAAAAAGTGTGGTCTTCTCCGATAATAAGAATTTAAATTAATTTTTTACAGTTTAGGGCCATTCCATGGTAACTTACGTTACATTTAGAATAATTTTCTTTAGTAATTTTCATAATATGACACCAAAAAATATTGAAAATGTAATGTTGATATGATTTGTTAATTAAACCTATCCAAAGCGAAATTTGGATTAAAATTACCTACCTTTAGTGCTATTTTTTTTTAACACTGCCCATTATATTTATTATGGTAACTTACGTTCTTTTTGTCAGAAACGTGAGTTACCATAGTAAATATAATTTTTAGCGTTCAAGAAATAGTACTAAAGTTAAGTAATTTTTATCCAAATTTAGCTTTGTATAGGTTTAATGAACAAATCATATAAGCATTACATTTTGAATATTTTTTAGTGTTATATTACTAAAATTACTGAAGTCAATTATTCTAAATGTAAAGTAAGTTACCATGGAATGACCCTTTATTACAAAATATATAATCTTCTATTTCTTTTGATCTCAGTCTAAAGCGTAACTGTAGCCCGCGTGAAACTACTATTTCCGAATGCGCTTATTATCTTCGCCTTATTTAATCACAGAATTTCTGCCATTAAGGCTGTTCTCAAATCCAAACTGTCTTCTTTCTCACACATTGTTTAGTTCATTTTTGTTCGCAAACTTATCAAATTGGTAGGTGCTCTTATTAAGAAACTATGTAATCGAATTGTTTTTTCCGTTTTTCTGTAAAGGCTAAAGATTTTTCAGAAAATAATATCAAAGTTGGCGTTTTGAACCGAATTCCTGGACGCGACAGAACAAGAAAGGGAAACTAGTCGTTGGGGCCCACCGTAATACTTACCCATCATGGATATGCATAATATAAAATATGAAAATAAAACATGTGTAAATTATTTATAAAATGTATTGCAATTCGAATAAAATCGTGGTTTGATGACGTCATAAACTTTAAATACTGTATTACTGAATTTCGTAAAAGAAACATCCTTATAACTCCAAAATTAATAATCATATTAACTAACGGTTTACTGCATTGCGGATTAAGCGTCTCATTTCCAATTCAAATATATCTTTGAATATCTTTGATTCAAATAGGCTTCTTTGCATTACTACATACTAAGTACATACCAAATTGCAAGTCTCTATCTCAATTTTTTCGGGAGATAGAGCGTTCACAGACACACAGACGGACGGCAATTTTTTTTTTCTAAAAATTTGTTTTTCGGAATCTCCAGCGTCTGAAACGTGTAAATCCGTCAAAAATGTTTTTTCGATTTTCAAAATGATTACAAGACTTACCCTATACTACGTATGATGGGTAAGTAAAAAACCATGCCGTCCTGAGACAGTAATCGCTTATAAATTAAGATGTAATTCATTTATCTGAAAATGAAAAAAAAAGTGAAACTGTTTGATTACAAATTACTTCAATAATCATTCATGCAAGTATCATGCTTTTAGGTTTAAAAATGAGACGGGAAGTTTCTCGTTGTTGGGCGGGAGAAAAATAATTTTTGAGAACCGCCTTAAATAAGGCGGAGATTTTTGTCGGAATTAGTTGTTTCACGTGAGCTGCAATTATACCACACTGAATTAGATGCTGAACAGATATAGCGGCATCAAAGAAGAAAAAAAAAAGATTCTAAACCTATAAGTCTATTAAATGCGTTGTCGCCATTTGGTCATATGACGCGAATTTCGTTTTAGTTATTGACTATTATTTTGAGAAAACGTGTTGACTAAATACACCACTGATTTGCAGTGATATTTTTTGAGGCACAGCTCATAATGTTTCAAAAAATCAGTACAGAAACAATTTCTGGTCGTCCAGCCTAGAGGTATGCACGGGCCGCAATTTCCAGGTGTAAAAACCAAAAGTTCGGCCCATCCCGTTTATATTTTTGAAGTTCATGGTCCGACCTGTGCGAAAATTAATGAAACCAGGCCCGGAAAAAAAATATTCTATATTCTATAAAAAATTCCAACTTTTCTTAAAATACAGTTATTATTTTTTAAAGAATACAACATAAATTATGTGAAAATTTTACAGTATATTTCAGACCAGGGTCTCAACAAGTGTGGTACGGGCGGTGCCCCCGCACCAGACGTCATGAGTTAGAATAGGCGCTAATAAGTTTAATTGGCGCCGACACTAATCACTACTCATGCACCTACGATCGGTAGAAAAACTAACAAGGGGTTTCGCACCAGGCACCAAATAGAGTTGAACCGGTGCTGTTTCAGACTAATATGTCCGCAAGCCGTAGAATACAGAATAGCAACATTAATGATTATTTAGACTCTTAGACTATTACATTCAACTAAGGACGTTAAAAAAAAAATAATGTATAGTTTAGAATAAAAGAAAAAAAGATGGTTACAAACATCATAACTTTTGAAGCTGTATATATATATAAAAGTAGATTTTTGAAAATATATCTCTATAATTCAATATTATAATTCCAAAGATCCCGTTAACTAAAGTTCATTATCACTATCATTTGTACAGAGAGAAAAAAAAAAATGCCTGTCTGACAGTTTCTGGGAACAATTAAGCTCAGATCCAGCCCGGTTCGAGTATGTAGAGAAAATGTGACCAAAGTCTGATGACAAAATTAAGCCCAGTCTCAGACACGATACCGGCCCCACCAGTGGCTGAGAGGTTCTGCTCTCAAAGCTAGTAGACGGGAGGTGCTGGATTTAAAACCCTGTCGCGCTCGTCGACCTAACCGTTCGGAGTTTTCCGTGGTTTTATTCGAACCTTACCGTAAATACGGGTTAGGATCCCTTAGAAAGACCCCCCACGGAGGGCACTCCCCCCCTAAGGCCTATATCCCTCGTGTAGATAATCGGCCGTCATAAATCAACCCAACCCAGACACGATGCCGATCTTTACGCTGGGTTGTTAAATTCCTGTATTGATGTTGTCAAACTAGCATTGGCTCGTGTAGCACACTTATAACTTATTCTCTTTCCCAGGCAGGCGAATTGAAAATCATTCATATTTTGTTGGTTTATTAAGACCCTTTTAAATTTGTTATATTGGGCCGGTCGGCCCACTTAATTTTTTTTTATCGCCCCGGTCCGCTCTGTTAAAAAAATGTTCTTTATATTGCTGGCCCGTTTGAAAGTTTGTCTTCATTTTGCCGCCCCGGGTACGCGTTTCGGGCCATGCCCAGGCACGCTGTTATCGAACCTGTCAGCATGCTGCCATGGTCCAAATAAACCACTTGAAAAAGAAAATTCCTAGAGCTAATAACACAGAATAAGAACAATCGAAAAGTGTATAGAAACTATGAGAGTCTAAATAAAATTTTATGGATTTTGTACTTGATGTTACGTTATTTGAACGGTACAGCTTGTAATTAGAATGTCAGAATGAGAGAAATGAAACAGTAACTTTGCTGCAATAGTCCTCCCATTTCAGTGTCAAACGAAATAATTTAAATTGATTAAATTTTAAGATCTTGGTTTTAATGGTCCAGCCTTTCAAAAATAGAAATTCAAATTATGGTCGGTATTGAAAGCATTTTTCGAGGTTACATCTCACAAATGAAATGAGGTATTACAACTATAAATTATAAGAGCTGAGATGGGTTGAGTTGTTTACGGTGAGCTTTCTCGATGAGCATATTACCAGACAGGGGTAAATGCCTCGTGAGAAAGTCTTCTAAAGGAAACTTTTCTAGCATCTATGCAAGGTCTGACAAAAACCGCACAAAACTCAGAGCAGCTAGATTGAGGATGCGATAGGGGATCGAACCGGCAATTCCCGCCTATTCGTTTTCATAATATTTTTGCAAAACTATTTATAATTAAAATATAAAGAAGCTGTAAAGATATTTTTTTTGTTATTACATTTTGAATAAGAATTATTAATTTAATAATGTTGTTTTCCAATATATTTTTTAAACGAACTACGATTCGTTAATTGTTATTAATCATGCTCAGTAAAAGAAATAATTATACTTAATTTTAGTCATCTAAATTAAAGCTTTATAAAGGTATGGCAGTGAAATATTACCTGTTATGAGGATATCTAGTAATACTCTTAAAAGGAGCCTACTTTTCCCATAATTTTTTATTATTATATATGCAGCTCTTTTTGTTTTATTAATCTGTTATTGAAATATAAAATTACATTAAAAGGAATATAAATTTTCCTTAGATTTCGAGTTTAATTCAAAGCATTTTATGGATAAAATATGATTACAATTAAGTATACTAAACAGAACAACAATAGTTTGATGATTGAATATTAAATGCAAGACTATTTCTATTCATGCAACCATAAAAGAATAGCTTTATTTAAAAATAATAATATAAAAAATAACAAGTTATCTTATTATTCGTAAAAATAACTTTAGGAGTTTAAACATATTTCAAATTTATGTTTGTTTGGGTAAAATTTTAGAGTAACTCGTATGAAAATTCTCAAATCTGACTTTTAGTATTTAGTATACATTACTGCTCCTAGATGGCAGCATCAAACGTAAATTTTGAACATTTTCAGATAGATCTACTAGCTATCCTTTTGGAAATAAAGTGAAATTTTAACTGAAATTGTGACTAAAATTTCAATTTATTTAATATTTAGACGAAAATATATACCCTAATCCTCAGAATATCTTTCCTCAAACGCTATTCTTTCAGCAGTTCTTCCAACATTTTATTACTGTAAATAAAATATAGATGGCAGCACCAAAATATTTTAGTTCGCGCAAGTTAGGGGTTGCCATGTTTTTTGTGCGGAGGGCGGAGCATTAAACAACAGGAACAGCTGATTGAGATGACGGAGGATCAAAATACTGTTACGCTTGAGTGATAGCTGGTAATTTTGCCGCGCAATGAAAACATTGATATTTCTACTCAACTGGGCTTTGGAAAAAGAAAAATATTCCCTGATAAAAAAGACTGTGCAGGGAAGAATGCGAATTTTATAGTTTTTACGGAGGACGTTGACATAAAAATTACTGAGTTTGAATTATTTTATTGTTTTGCAGGAAAAAATAAGTTTTTTAAGAACTTTTTAGTATTGACAGGATTGATTAGATATGTGTTCTTTCTCTTAAAATTTTGTTATAATAAAAATGAGTATTGCAAGAATGAAATTTTTATAATAGAACACTACAATGATTCAACAGTAAAATCATTGCAATGCATAATAATATTAAATTATTAATTATTAAAAATCCTTTTAATATTGAATAACTTTGATATTTTTTGTTTTTCGGGTTTTTTTTTTTAATTATAAGAATGAAAAGAATGAATATTGTAAGAATACAAATATTATAATAAAACGATATAATTATTTAACATTAAAATCATTGGAATTAATAATATTATTAAATTATTAATTATTTAAGATCCTTTGAGTATTAACGGAATAAGTTTGAAATTTTCTCTTTTCCCCTAAAATTTTGTTATTATAAGAAAGACTATTAAAAGAATGTAAATTTTATAATAGAACGATATAATTATTCAATATTAAAATCATTGGAATTATTAAAAATAACTCCTGTAAAATAATTAACGAATATCACACAATTAATTTGTTAAATATTCACTGTTTAGCATATATTTACTGTTTAGCATATGTTTATTCAAATCATAAATTTAAACTATTTTAGGAAAATTTAAGTAGGCAATGATAATGAATGAAACATTATTACGTGAATTAATGGATTAATTGATCAATTATTTTCTAAATCGAATACCATGCATAAATCAGTGGTTTCCAACTAGCATTCGATGCCTATTTTAGCCTACTTAAACAATTAATTAATTTTAATATAAACTTCTCTGATAAATGTAAAGTGTTTAGTTGGAAAATATTTTTTCTTTCGTACAAATTAAACAATTTCATTTTAATAATACATAAGGGACTCGAATAATCACTTTCAAACAATGAAAAGAATTTCCATATTGGAAATTATTAAAAACCATTAAATATTTACAAGAATAACTATATGTTGGAATTAATAATTAATACCGTTTTATAAAATAAATATTTTAATTTATTTCAAAACAATAAATTAATATTTGAGTTGAGTTGAAACAGAAAATAATAGATTTTGAAACAGCTCATGTGAGTTTTAGGTTAAAAATATTGTCTTGGTTTGAAATGAGGAGGACTTGAGTCCGATGAGCCCCTCGCTTTCATACGCCTCTTCTGCGAACACCGATAAGTTGGAAACCTCTACTATAGATTTTATTAAAATTAGCTGTATTCGTTAAATACACGTGCAAAAAAAAAGTAATAATAATAATATTTTTGTACAGCATGTGATAGAAAACGAAACAATGTTGATTTTCCCTTTTCTTCGATACACGCCACTATACGCATCTTGATTTATGTGATTATAAATCAAAATATACATTTTTATTTTTTGCAAGAATGTATTTCTCTGTTTTTAGGTGCGTTCGTAATTATATAAATACGTAGCACCTATTGCCGTCGTCTGGTCCGTCCGTCTGTCCGTCCGTCCGTCCGTCTGTCTGTCCGTCCGTCCACATATAACAACGCAAAACCTACCCAACCGAATGGTTTGAAATTTAAGATATATTATCTTTGCAGAATTTTGTCGAGTCATTTCAAATTTTATGAAAATCGAATCAAAACTTTAGAAGATATGAATAAAAACATTTATTAAGAAATTTGAATTAAAAAAAAATCGGTACTTTCTTGTTATAGGAGCCTTCCTTGGTTGAATCGTCAAGCGACCGAGATACTTATTTTATGACAGAAATTAATCTGGAGACGATATAATTCATTTCACAGAATTAAAAATCATCAAGATCTGAATATTTATATAAGTAGTTGTAGTACGAACGCACCTCATTTGTCACGTTTGACGTACAATTTCCAACTTGTTTTCACTGTCATCTAAATACTAAAAATTGGATTTTATTATAACTTTGTAAGACAGAAATTAAAGAAAATATGACTTGAACCTACAGATCGATTTTTCATAGAGCTCTCTCATAGTGCATCTAAGTGGGATATTTTACTGCTCTATGTACATTTCAGATAGCTGATCATTATAATAATGATAATGATATAGTTAAGAAAATAATAAAAAATAAAAACATAGTTCTATTAAAAGTTTTAAAGGTGATAAGAACGAATAATTTAAAAGCAACTTTAATTGTAGTGCTGCCATCTGGAAGGGTATGCCGAAAATGGTGAAGTATTTAGGAAAATTTCCCAAAGATTCACCAATTTCTTTATTACCGGATAAATTAGAAGAATTAAAAAAAAAAAAAAAAAAAACCTAATATTTATTTTTAGGTGCGTTCGTAATTATATAAATACGTAGCACCTATTGTCGTCGTCTGGTCCGTCCGTCCGTCTGTCCGCATATAACAACGCAAAAACTACCCAAACGAATGGTTTGTAATTTAAGATATATCATCTTTGCAGAATTTTGTCGAGACATTTCAAATTTTATGAAAATCGAATCAAAACTTTAGACGATATTAATAAAAATATTATTAAGAAATTTGATTTTTTTTTTTTAAAATCGGTGCTTTTTTGTTATAGGAGCTATTCCGAAGTTTAATCGTCAAGCGACCGAGATACTTATTTTATTACAGAAATTAATCTGCAGACGATATAATTCATTTCACAGAATTAAAAATCATCAAGATATGAATATTTACATAACTAGCTGTAGTACGAACGCACCTCATTTGTCACGTTTGACGTTACAATTTCCAACTTGTTTTCAATAGTAAGTACAATGAGACCATACTAACCAGGGTTGTGCAAAATTTTAATTAGATTAACTATTGAAAACTAATGATTAAAAGTTTAATCATGACTAAAGATTGAAGATAAAGTTCAATGGTCAATCTTTAGTCATGATTAAACTTTTAATCGTTAGTTTTCAATAGTTAATCTAATTAAAATTTTGCACCACCCTGATACTAACCAAGTACCATAATTTGTATCACTATGAAGGATAGATGATTACAAAAATTGATATAGAAATAATATAAAAACCTAAAAGGAATAATTTTCAAATAAAATCTAATTTAACTTTCAAATTGAATCTACAAAGCATTGCACTGAATATAAAAATAAGAATTTTTATCTTTAAAGTTCAGTAACAGAAATTCTACCGCAATCAGGGCGAGATAATGATAATAATTGGTGGTGAAAAAACTGAAACATAGATTTTTGGTGTATTCTTGAGCAGAGAAAAAGAGTTTTTGAGCATGTGATTTGTAAAGTTGCTCAGTGTACATTATAAATGATAGAATAGATAGATTTTCAACGCATTTCACAAACTGTAACTAGTCGTTGGGGGCCACTGTAATACTTACCCATCATGGATATGCATAATATAAAACGTGAAAACAAATCATGTGTAAACTACTTATAAAATGCATTGCAATTCGAATAAAATCCTGACTTGATGACGTCATAAACTTTAAATGCAGTATTACTAAATTGCGTAAGAGAAACATCCTTATAACTCCAAAATTGATAATCATATTAACTAACGATTTACTGCATCGGATTAAGCGTCTCATTTCCAATTAAAATATATATTTGAATTGAAATTTGAATGAAATACAGGGTCATGAAATATCGAAGAGTGTGGAAAATAGGATTACAGATATCTCGGCAACTCATTAATCGATCGACATCATTCTTTATGCAAAACTTATGTTTTTTTATTGTCTGTTATACTCACTCCTTAAAATAAACAATTTCGAAAAATTTTATATACCTTTTATCAGAACGAATATTTCGAGAGCCCGGAAAAAATAATTCCGGATAATCGAGGTTACTGAAATTTAATAAGCTTCTTCCTACTATTACATACTAAGTACATACCCAATTTTAAGTCTCTAGCTCAATTTGTTCGGGAGGAAGAGCGTTTACAGATACACACAGACAAACGGACGGCAAATTATTTTTTCGAAAAATATGTTTTTCGGAATCTCCAGTGTCTAAAACGTGTAAATCCGTCATTTTATTTTTTCGATTTTCAAAACGATTACAAGACTTACCCTATTCTACGTATGATGGGTAAATAAAAAGAAAAAAAAAACCCTTCAATTTGAGAAACAAGAATGCAATCTAAGTTTCTTAAAGTGTTTTGCAATTCTCCAAAAATGACGTTGAAAGAGAATTGAATGGTTATCGACAGTATATAAGGAGAAATATTCTATCTGATCCTGACGCCTTTGAACAATCAGTGTCAGTACATGAAGAAGCCGTGGGATATCTCTTGTCTATCCTCGATTTCGGTTTGAAGATCTTTTCGAGAATTACTAGAAAACGGAACGCATGTCTTTCTGCCATAGTTGTACAATAATATTTTAAAGCTGTTCTCAAATCCAAACAAGAACGAAAAATCGTGCATCAAGCATAGATTATGAAACACTTTCCAACACAGCCAGAAAACTGTAACGAAACTTCAACGTTAAATAAGGTGAAAGAAGATATGTAAGTAAACAGTTTAGAAAACATATAACGCATTGAAAAGTACAGTTTTCGAAATTACCTTCCAGTGTCAAAAAACTAGTCGAATTATTTTGTGCATATCACTAAATTACACTGCAGACGATTTTCCCCCCTAGAACGTTGTGTAACATAATTCTTTTTTTTTACCCTGTATATGAATAATAAATGCTTTGCACCTCATAATTTACAAAAAGCATGTTTTAATGCGCTATTTAATTATATATCAATTTCATTATGTTTTAAATGACGTAGCGTCATCAAAATGCACTTGCAACGATTATTCCCCATTGACTGTAATGTAACGGAATTCTTTTGAGTGTCCCTGTAAAAAAATATAAGTGCTACACACTTCAGTTGAAATAGGAAACATGCTACAGATAACGACAATAACATATAAAAATATCAGGGCAATCCGAGCATATTTACGGGAGTTAGAGCACGGACAGACGGTCATCCGGCCAGACGGCCATACGGCCAGACAAACCGAAGTCATAAACACTTTTCAACTAGGTTGGAAAGTGTTAAAAAGCTACTTGATACATTTCTGAATTAATTTTTGTTCGGAAACGCATGGAATTGGCAAAAGTTCTTATTCAGAAACATTTTACATTTTATGATAAAGGTAGATCTTTCAGAAAATACTGTCAAACTGGGCGTTTTGAACCGAATTCCAGGCGCAGCAGCGCGAGAAAAGAGAAAAAACTTGTCGTCACATATGACAAGAATCGCTCATAACTCGATAAGTAATTTATTTATCAAAAAATTAAAAACGCAATTCGATTCCAAATCGCTTCAATAGTCAGGCCTGCCAATTTTATGCCTATACTTTTAAAAATGAGTCAGAAAGTTTCGCGTTGTTGAGCAAGGAATATGAGAACCACTTTAAAAGAATAAGAATTGTGACTTTTGCAAATTTATGCCAGTGGTTAGATTATACAGGATGTCCGAGACGAAACGCCCTAATTTGAACAGTCTGTAAATTACTTCATGTAGTCGTTGCCTTAAGAAGATTGAAACAACAATGGATACACATAGTTATGAAGTTCTGTTTGTGCAACCATACCATTTCTACATGTGCCCTACGAGTGACACGTAGGATGATAGCGTCGATAGATTCAGAGCCCCACGCACAACCCTTCCCGCATTTCGAGGTGTTTAATTTGTTCATTTTTAACACTTTCCAAATTAGTTGAAAAGTGTTTATGACTTCGGTTTGTCTGGCCGTCTGGCCGTCTGTCCGTGCTCTAACTCCCGTAAATATGCTCTGATTGCCCTGCAATTTTTATATGTTATTGTCGTTATCTATAGCATGTTCCCAATTTCAACTGAAGTGTGTAGCACTTATAGTTACTTTACAGGGGCAGTCAAAAGAATTCCGTTACGTTACGTCTATGGAGAAAAATCGTTTGCGGTTTAATTTAATAATGTTTCACTATTTTAAACGCATGGAAATTTATATATATCACTAAGGTACATTAACAAGAGGCTTACTACAGAATAGTGTGTGTATAGCAGTCATCGTTCATTTACAGGGACACACACAAGAGTTATCTTCTTTCTGTTAACAATAATTCCTGGAGGTGCGTTTTAAGTTGCTGAACGCCATTTTAAATTTAAGTCACTTTTTGTCTGTTACTTGGTGTGTTTAAATTCTGTATTTCATATACAGGGCAGCACAAAAGTTCGCGAATACATTTCCGTTTATTGACAGAAACTCCAGATGGAGAATTTTAAACTGTGCTACGCGTTTCCTAATTAAACTAAAATTTAGCATCCTATGTAGTATATATACAAATCTATAGATCCTATACAGGGCTGAATAGAAGTATTCAGATATTTTTCCGAATATTGTATGTGTTGGAAATACATGTTGGAAATTCCTGAAATTGCGTTTTTAAATATGTTATGCGTTTTCCAAATTGTTTACTTAGATGTTATCTTTCAGCTTATTAAATGGTAAGGATTTGTAAAATTATTTTGGAAGCGTTGGAAAGTGTTACATAATCTATGCTTGACGCATGATTTTCCGTTCTTGTTCCTTTTAAATATGTCCAGTTTCAATTTTCAGATATTTTTTTCCCCTTTCTTCCTGGCTTCTGCAAGTGTCTCGGTATAAGAGAGACGTAGCAAAGGATCATGGATCATCACGCGAAACACCGCGCTCTGCGAATTCTGCGGCGGTTATAATCATACTTATCCTAATAATATTATAAATCTGATTGTGCGCAAATGTTAGGCTGAAGCCAGCGTCAAAATGGAGCCTTTAATGATCCTGTATTTTTGCATACAGATTGATTATAACCCTCATTTGAACATAGCCTGGTTTTTGTTTATTTTATTCAAATATTTTTCTTAATAATTCAAAATTTCGTTTTTTCATAGAGAGTAAATGGACATTTTTTTCGTATAATATTTTAACATGGTTAAATTTACTTTACCGTTGCTAATACTTTATCGTTGCCAAACCTAATTCAAATTCCGGAATAATAATTTTTAGTCAGCAATTTAGTTTCAATTGAAAAATGTTCACGTGAAAAATAAAAATTAAATAAAAAAATTAAAGAATTAAAAAGATGATTAAATAATATTATTAGAAATAAAACGTACTTTTTTTTAGTTTTTGATAATAATACAAGGTTTCAATATGAGTAACCATAGGAAACAGGCGAATATGACGCCATACATCAAAAATAAAGCGGATATCTTTGATTGGTGAAATAAAATGATCTTGGTTTTTTTTTTCTTCGCTTTTTTCTTTTGTATGGCAATAATTCTTGGTGTTTTACCGTCTGAGCAGGGCTAATATTGTAGCGGCCATCTTAAAATGTCCGCTGTGTGGTAGAGCACGAGGAAAGAAGTACAACTGTTTTAAAACCAAAAACTGGTTTATTAACACAATCAGTAGGGAGTTTGAGCGAGCTCCACGAAATTTTCCTAAAAAATTAAATTAACTAAAGAGTTCTTGCTAACACTTGTAGCTTAAACAAAAACGAAACAATATAATTAAACCTTAACCTTTTTAAATATATAATCACGATTCAATACTCTTATCCTTCAAATTACATAAGCACTGATGCAGGTTCAAGTCAGCTTTATCACTGCATAAAATTCCAGTATAAAAATACTAAGGCTGATTATTAATCACGAGACTCTATGCGAGGTCTCAAGGCTAAACCTAAATCTCAGTCGCAATATTCAACTTCCCAGGCCAAGTCTCTGCTGAGCGCTCACCAGCTCCTCTGAGCTCTGCACTCAAGTCAAAATTCGCTGCTTATATACTTCCGTGTCGATCGACCAGCTCCAGAAAATTTGCATAATCGAAATCACACGGCGACTCATAATTTCAGGGATTCAGCTGTCCTTCGAAAGTTAAAGAAAGATAGAGAGCCTTTATAACTTGTACGCACATAGTCGGTTAATGGACAAAAACGATCTCATTCACACATTGCCTACTCACGTGATGCGAGTAGTCAATACCTTACAATATAACTATACCGTATTTTTTATTTAAATTTAAAAAAAGTAAAAAGAAGTTTCAAAAGAAAATGGTCAGCAAATGTCAATAATATGCTCCGCAAAATTATCCATATCGAAAATGATGTCATGGATAGCGAGAAATATTTATTTTCATTCTTAAAACTAAAAGAAATAACTCGATTACCTAAAAAAAAAAATTACGAATGTTAATAGTTCCATTTTTGTTGATAAAAACTAAAGATTTAATATTATTTCATTAAAGTAACATAATTTCCCCTATGCCAGTACTGAAATTAATTGTCTGGAAAAGAAAATTAACAAGAATTATGTCATTAAAAAGGGATTTCTCTGCGGGAAAAAGAGGCGTCATATTTGAAATAAAACGGGAATTTTCCAATGTGTTTTAAAATGAGTGTGAATCAACTCCTTACATTAATAATACAAGGATCAGTAAGTATAGAAAGTAGATGAGTTTCACGCCATATTTATAACGAAAAATTTAAATGTTTTTTTATCTATACTGATTATTAAGCATGAATATCCGTTATATACAGATGAGAATTTTCTGCTAAAAATCGCATCATAATTTTAAGAAAAGGAAAATGAACACGAATCTATGTTTGTATTTCGCAACTACTCCTCACTGTAAAAAATTGCTGCAGTAAAATTACTGCAGCAGAGATTCCAGGCAATGTCCATAAGAAAACCGGTTTTGTGACTAGATAAACGAGCTTTGTTATTAGATAAACGGTTTTTGCCCGTAAAAACATGAAATTTACTGAAATGGACCGTTTACCTTGAAAAGGGGGCATTTCCCGTAAAATTACGGCAGCAATTCACGGAGAATGGCCGTGAATTTACAATTTTCATTTACAGTGCCAGAATATCGAGCGCAACGTGATTTACTTTATACCGGTTATCATTGATCCGAGGATGTTACACAAACTGTCATAATTTTAAAAATTAAATTAGATGCAAAGATTTTTTTTTCTTTTTTGTTAATTTTAACGAAGTTTCTCTAAAAACGGAAAGTAAATTACTCCATATTTGTGTATAAAAAAAGGAGAAATAAAATAGATCTGTATATTTTTTACACCATTTTCTCATTAAAACTGAAAAACAGAATTGATTTTCACTTTGAATAGATGGTGAAAACAAAATCTTGATTTCAGTAAATTTTCCGAAAAATAAAAACATATTTTCACATATTCAAATTTCATGAATCAATTTATTCTGGAGAACAAAAATTGCCTGTCAACATACTGTCATTTAGAAAATAAGATTTGTTTCAGCTATACATTAAACCAAGGAGGCAGAACTGAATTTAAAGAAAAAGCATGTGCTATTTCCAATTAATGTTTTTTTGAATGATGGCTGTTAAAACGTTTCATAAAGGCGTTAAAAGTAAAATTGTTTATCAGGTAAAATTGACATTTGTTTTTACCCAATTCGTCTATTTCCACGATTTTATTTGGCCCTCCTTTTTGCATTGGTTACAAGTTCACATTTTCGCGATTATTTGGCACAAAATTTCACTTTTTAAAGACTGAGTTATGTCAAGGTCCCTATAACAAAAAAAATACCGTATTGTCGCCTATGAAATGTGATAAATAGTTAGTTAATTTTAATGTTTTTAATTATCGGGAGTGAAATATTTTCTTAATTATTGTATTTATTCTTCTTTTAATGTTGCGTGAACGAAGTCACGGGTAACAGCTAGTAAAAAATAAGTATGATTTTTAACTTGGTTGGTTCATGTTATGTAAAGAATGAATTTTATAATGGATTTTTCTTCTTTTCCTGATGTGCTAGAGTCCTAAAAATTAGGTTTTTCTGATAACGATATAGGGTTTGAATATTTCCAGAACTTAATTATCAATTAATCGATTAATTTTAATTGAATTAATTGATAACAATTCAATCCAACAATAGAAACGAATAAAAGAAAGAAAAGGCGATGACACAAAACAAAAATCCCTGACGGCTCGGCCTACAGGCACAGGTAGATTTCGAAGACGCAGACCGTGGGGCGCCTGTTTGTTGGGAATTGCAGAAGAAATGACCTTTTTGTCATGATGCCGCAGTTGGGTTCCATAAGGGACCGCCCACTTCGAAATCTAACTTGTTCGCAGGCGGAGACGGCAGGGATTTTATTGTTTTTATTTTATTTATTTATTTTTTTTTGCTATAAGGGTTGGTCCTATAAAAAACTTGCCAGTATAAAAGTTTTAGAAAATAGTAAGAGGATTTATAATAAATTCAAGCGGATTTGATATCTTGTAAATTGAAGTAGTTATGAATTTTTTTCTTCTAAAACCTCCCTCCCCCCCCACCCCTTGGGGCCATTTTTAATGATATCAAAAATCTGTTATACATAAATTTTCGGCCCTTTTCCTAGAAGTAATAATAACTTTAAACGGATTCGATACGTATCATAACTAAGACGTTATGGGTTTTTTTTCTTTTTTCACAAAAAGCCCCCCCCCCCCCATTTCCCCCCCCCCAGGTTCGATTTTGCATATTAACAAACTTGACCGAGATTTTATGCCCCTTGATTTTATGTATCCGTTTGGAAGATATTTGTGAAGAATTATTCGAGTTATCGTGTCCATAAAAAGTGACACAGATAGATAGATAGATAGATCGATAGACAGATAGATAAAGTTTTGAACTGGGGGTGGTTTTGGGTTCTGGGAGTCATGATCGGCATAGATCTTCAAAAATTTTTCAAAAATTCCAACTTAGGGGAGAATGTAATAGGTAGTATTTCTTACGAAATCTACCTAAAAGATGGCCAGAGAATTGGACCACCTCTCCCAATCCATCTTCGTGGGAATTCGGCAGTCAGTGTGTTACGGACTCCCACATGCCAGTGTGGAGGCGCTCCATCTTGCCCAATGGACCCCAATTCTGCATATATCACCGCACAGTTTCTGCTTTTTCAGAATTCGTTGTCATTTTTCAATTTAAACTTTTTCTGACTTTCAGCACTTGAAATAAAAATCATTGCTATTACATAAAGTAAATTTCCACATCTAATCTATCACGTACCACTTAACACAATTGTCTGGGTTGCTTGTTATCGTCAGTATAAGTGTTTAAAATTAGGGCATTTCGTCTTGGATACCCTGTATATAACAAATTTGGTATTTTAAACAGATTTTCAGGAAAATTAAAACCGCGAAGCGTTGTCATGAGGGAGGGATTAGCATTTATACTTTTTTTTTTCTATGTAAAAGGATATTTTTAAGTGAGAAAATTAATCTTAAAACAGTTTTAAAATGTTATTCATAATCTTCTATTGAGTTTTTTCGGAATCGGACTCGGGCTCTGATGACACAAAATTTTTCTTGCTCTGTTTTCGAATCGTCGGGTTCTGGCTCCAAAAAAGAGTCTAAACTCCTCTGTAGTAGAAACATGTAGATTTTTTTTTTAAAAATATAAACTAGTTGTTGGGGGCCACCGTAATACTTACCCATCATGGATATGCATAGTGTAAAATATTAAAATAAAAAATGTGTAAACTACTTATGAAATGCATTGCAATTCGAATAAAATGGTGGCTTGATGACGTCGTAAACTTTAAAGGCTCGATTACTGAATTGCTTAAAAGAAACATCCTTATAACTCCAAAAACAATAATCCTATTAACGAGCGGTTTATTGCATCGGATTAAACGTCTCATTTCCAGTTAAAACATATCTTTGAATTGAAATTTGGATGAAATACAGGGTCATGAAAAATTGAAGAGTGTGGAAAAATAAGATTACAAATATCTCGGTTTCATGCAAAATGTATGTTTTTTTATTGTCTTTTATATTCACTCCTTAAAATAAACAATTTCGAAAATTTTTATATACCTTTTATCAGAACGAACACTTCGAGAGTCCGAAAAAAAAATTCCGGATAATCGAGGTTACTGAAATTCAATAAGCTTCTTCCCATTATTACATACTAAGTACATACCAAATTGCAAGTCTCTATCTTAATTTTTTCGAGATATAGAGCGTTTAGAGACACACAGACGGGCGACAAAATTTTTCTTCTAAAAATATGTTTTTCGGAATCTCCAGGGACTGAAACGTGTAAATCCGTCAAATATTTTTTTTTCGATTTTCAAAACGATTACAAGACTTACCCTATATTATGTATGATGGGTAAGTAAAAACAGATATTTTCAACTTAAAAAATATATATTATTATTATTTTTTTAATTGAAAAAATGAACCGTTTGGACTCGCTTTTCCTCGATGTTGCGCGAAGTGTTCGATGTAGCGGCATCTTGAGTTTCTTCATTTGAAAACTAGTCGGATGTTCCATTCCCAATACTTGCTATCTCATACATGGTTTAATACTTCAAAATTCACTGTCACAAGGTCAATAAAATCAATATTTTTTGTTATTCTGTTGTACATCAGCTGCTTGCGAAGCATCGGGTTACTGTCGCTGCATGAGTAGCCGATTTACAACAGAACTACGAAAATTAAAAAAAATCGTTATCACAGCGCCTCCTTCCGTCGGAATAGCCCCAAATTCAACTGGGACCTGCAGAAAATAATAAAAAAACATACATATAAAATTTGGTTCATTCTATGCATAACTTCATACACTTTTTGATGATACTATAATGAAAATTTCATAAAAATCGCTATTAGAGAGCCCCCTTCCGGCGGAATATCTCCAAATTCAAGAAGGACCTACTGGCCATAGGCATAAACATATATAAAAAAATAGTTCAATATTACGCCTAACTTCATACACTTTTCGATGATACAATGAGACCAGACAGACAGACATTTCGTATAAACATGTTTTTCGTGATATCTGACTCCTAAAATGCTTAAATCCGTCGAAAATGGGTTCTCGAAAAAAAAAATCTCAATTACAATACTTTCTTCTATTATAGATAGAAAAAAGTAAAAATTAAACAAAAATTGTATTAAAATTTGCATAATCGTCTAGTTCTTAACTATTTTTTATTTATTTATATTATTTTATTATTTATTTATTTTTTAAAATTTGGCAGAATGATAAAAAAACTATGGAGTTTAATATTTCAGTTTTCAACAAAAAATCTAATTTCGTTTTGTTTATATAAAATAAACAAATTAAAAGAAAAATCATAGGTCAAGGACTAGGAAAATATGTAAGCTTTTATTTTAAAAAAAAAAAAATCAAAGAAAGAGGGAAATAGGTTTATGCTTTGTAGAGATATTTTGGGTACCGACTTTAAAATCACTATTTCGAGAAAATCGCGTTTAAAGTTGTACAATAATCGCACGTTAACTGTGAGACAAGAATCGCTATAAATTTTATATGTATTTAAATTTTTAAAAATGGCTTCGTGAAAACATTTCGTTAATATTAAAAAAAAGATGAAAAAAAAAAGAAAAAAAAAAGAAAAACAAAAGAAAAAAAAGGAAACAAAAGTCACTTTTAGAACTCTAAAAACTCCCATAACTCCTTAAATGTTAAAAAAACTTATATACAATATTATTTACGTTAAACTTCAATCAAGAATATTACAAATTATTTTAAAATATAAGCCTATTAGATTAATGAAAAAATAATAAGAATTGTGCATTATACGATACATTTTCCAGCTTTATTTATAGGACAAAGCATTGGAATAGTATAAGTTTCGATTAGAATCTTGCATCGAGTCGGATAACCGAAATTTACTCGACCAGGCTGAGGAGAACACACCCGGTCAGGCTGACAAAAAAATTTGCTTCATCTCGAGTTTTGGTTCTTGCGGGTAGCCTTCGAGCATATCCGATTTTTGTGGACAGACAAACTCTTTTGCTGACAAAACATTTTTTGCTGCAGGTCGAGTTTTGGTTCTTGCGGGTTGCGTTCGAGCAGACCCGATTTTTTCAAGAAAGTGAAAAAAGTTTTTTTGGAAGAAAATCTCTACATGCAATAAAAGAACGCGCATACCCGTGTCTTGCTGGATTGTGGGGCAACGATTGCACTCACAGTTACCAAATTCGGCCCGATGATAGACTTAGATACGGAATTATGCATCTTTTCAAAATGTCTATTTATTTTTTCAAAGATAGGTCTGACATTTTTTAAATTTAATGTTTCGTGAGATTTATATATATATATATATATATTTATTTATTTTTATTCTCTAGCTTGCGTTCAAATTTTTGGAAACTGCGAGGGAAAGTCATTAAGTAAGTCACAAAAGATAATTAAATAATAACTTACAATGGTATTCACTTCAAAACTATTTTTATTTCTCAACATACTCCCCACCAATATTTATGCACTTATATCACCGTTTTATCAGTGCCCCAACAACAGCTGCATAACATTCTTTGGGTTGCTGTCTCAGCCACATTAGGACTTCAAGTTGAACTTTTTCATCTTATGTGAACATCATCTTACAATTTTTTCAACATCCACCATACAGCTTCGACTTAGCCCCAAGCGATTTTCATCTGTTTAGTCCACTAACAATCCATCTTGGAAGCAAGATGATGTTCACAGATTATGAAAAGGTACAACTTGAAGTCCTAATGCGGGGCTGAGACAGCAAACCAAAGAATGTTATGCAGCTGTTGTTGGGGCACTGATAAAATGGTGATATAAGTGCATAAATATTGGTGGAGAATATGTTGAGAAATAAAAATAGTTTTTGAAGTGAATACCATTGTAAGTTATTATTTAACTATGACTTCCCTCAAAGGGATTAGTCTGAGTGATATTGCTGAGAACATAGGGATAACAATTACAATATAAAGAAAAAGAGCAAATTAAATGATAGAATTACAAAATATCATATATAAATTCATATACATTGTTAAAAAAATAGAAAAGAAGTACTGTTCATCAGATGTGTTGGCATATTTTTTTTTTTTAACATGTGGCAAAAATCTTATTTTCTTAAGCGCGTATTGCGCAAAACTTAAATTAAAAAAAAAAAAAAAAACCGCCGGATCTTTTAAAACGCCAAGCTTTTTAAAATTACGTAATTGGATTTGCAGCCAATAGATTATTCTATCAAGCGTGGCTTAACGCAAATTTAACTTCATTGTTGCACCTTTTTTTGTGTGTGAATTTAAAATTTTTCTTCCTTGATTATATATCTATTATTTGTACAACTGTTTATAGAAACTCTGACACTTCAAACCACATTGATAGCATGCTTTGCTACAAACCAGATTGCAAAACTATAGTCTAAATTACTATTAAAGTATACAAAAAATCTTTCGATGACTTCTGTAAAATAACTTTTACATTAAATCTCCATATCGGCAAAATTGAAAAATTATATGTATTTCAAAGTTAAGCTTAACAGATACTTCTTGATTATTCTCTAGGAGGTTCGGTCCCCTGTGTTTTACTGCGCCTTTACTGCGCCAATCCGCAGACTTTTCTTTTGCCTGTCTGTCTCTCCACAATCTGTATGTTTCCCTATCCGTTCTTCTGCCCGTCTCTCTAACAGATTGTCTATCTGTCTACATGTCTCGCTACCTGTCTCTATATTTCTCTACCGGTCTCGCTACCTGCCAATCTATTTCTCTAACCGTCTGTCTATACGTCTAACTACTTGTATGTCTAGCCGTGTCTCTATCCACTTCGCTATCCATTTGTCTATCTGTCTCTCTACCCGTCTGGCTGTACGCCTCTCTACCCATCTTCTTACCCATCTCCGTACCCATCTACTGTATCTCTACTCGTCTGTATATCCGTCTCACTATCCGTCTGTTTTTGTACCCGACTCGCTACCAATCTCATTACCCGTCAGTCAACTCGTCCCTGTACTCATCTCTCTACTCGTCTCTTTATCTACCACGCTATGCGTTTCGCAACCTTTCTCGCTACATTCCTGTTTACCGGTGTCGCTACCCGTCTCGTAACCCATCTCGCTACCCCTCTGTCAGCCCTCTTTTTACCTTTCTCTCTAGCCGTCTGTCTATTCGTTTCGCTACCCGTCAGCCTACCTATGTCGCTACTCGTCTCTCTACCCGTCTCTCTACCCGTTTGTTTACTCGTCTTTCTACCTCTCGCCACCTCTCCCCAATATTTAAACAATTCATTTAATATACAGAAGCCGTTTTTCAGTTATTAAATGCAAACAGAAGTAATTTATCTAATAAGTGTAATCAGATGCAATTTTTTTTAAATACATACATAAACCTGAATAATAATTCATCAGTTTTGTGTTCATAGTTGTTTATATCATTTGACAGTAAATCTCAACTTCTTAAACCTGAATTGTCTCAAGATTTTTTTTAAAAAAACCACAAGGTCTATATAACTGCAAAGTACCCTGAGGGCTATATCAGCTACATGTTATTAAGTTAAGTGAAAGTTTCGTTATCGCGTTTGCAACCAATTGCTTATGTCAGAAAGCGTGGCTTAACGTCATTTTAAATTCATTACTGTAACTTTCTTTTCTTTTCTTTTTTTAGGGGGTAGGGTTTAAAATATATACATTTAAATTAAAACTTTTGCCTCCATGCCATTAGTGTTGTTTGTATTATTAACTAATACCTTGTAGACCGAGCTTCATTTGAAACAAATGTAAAAGACTTCTTCTACAGTTTTTTTAAGAGAAACTTTCGTAATTGGGCCCAAAGCCAATCGGAGCATTTAATATCATTATTGTAACTCTTATGAGTTAAAACAATATTGTTGCTAGCTTTACTCTTATTTGAGACCAGCCTTGCCTGTGTATCTGAATGGGGAAAAGTTTCGTATACTATGTCGGTTGGCGAAAAAAATTTAAAATGGTGCCAAAAGGTAGTTTTGGCATCTTACAAAATTTTTCAAGAGAGCGGTAAAACATGTTTTTCAAATATTTACAAACATACGTTTATTAAAGCATGTTTTTGCACCATCTTAAAAATTTAAGCACGATGCTAAAATTAAATTTTATCGCCATATTCGATATTTTAATATGTAATGAAAATATATAAACTTATTTAACAAACGTAGGCATTTTTGTGATAAATAATTGTTATTGTTGGGGGGGGGGGTAACTTGTAAACAATTAATAAACGGCTAGTAAATAATAAATAGCATTTAAAATCTAAAAATGGAGAAGTGGTCCGTATAAAAATGCAAAACATAACATTATACGCTTGATATATGTAAATCTTTTTTTTATTTTTTAATATTTCCGAAGGCACAGATAAAAAGGTAAAAATCTCTTTTCCAAATGCCAAATAGAAAATATACAAAATAGAATGCCAAATATACAAAATAGAAAAATATCTGCAAAAAAATATATTTACATAATACTACATCTGCAAAAAAAATAAGATTTAGAAAAAGTAAGCCAAATCCTGCAGATCCCAACAATCACATCGACAAACTTATCACTAAAAAAGAACTCGCCAAATCTTACGGCACAGGAGATGGATTTTTCCCTCTGAATGCAGAATATTAGTTTTTTTTTCATGTACGACGGGTGATTATAATATAATTGTTTCATTTCACATACTACATACCGTTTGATACATTGGTACTTTTATGTTATCCTGGCGCAGTTGATAAATCGCCAAATATTGTTCCTATAACATTTTCATATTGAATTCATTTCATTTAAATGTAAACCTTTCACTCATTTAATTTAAAATACGTGCCTTTCATTAATCCCATTTAAAATGCTAAAAATAGAGAGAAAAAAAAGAACTAATGCCATAAATCGAAACCTTTTATTTAAACACCAAAGATTTTTTTTTTAATTTACACACGCGAAATAAAAAAAGCTGCTATTGCTGAGATTTGCGCCAAATCTCTAATACCAAGTCTACCAAGTTATTGCGGGGTTTTTCTTTCAAAGAGAAAAAAATCCAGATTAATTTTCGATTTCTGCTAAATTGAAATATATTTTATTGTGCTGAATATTAGTGCGTGCATATTTTTTTGCTCCATGTACTCCATGAACTTTTCAATTCCGATTGTCTACGAAAATCTCCCGCCGGTGAAAATGACGTATGTACTAAATTTTCGTGACGTATGTACTTTAATTGTGCTTTTTTATCTATTTTTTTAATATAATTTCCAAACAGTTTGACATTTATTCTTGGTAATAAATAGACGTCGTTGTCACCTTTATAGGTACCTGCTGTAAAAATTTGAACGAAATCCGTTAAATATTTTTTGAGTTATGCTTGACGAAAGGTTTTAATATCCATCGTAGCTATATATGGGGCAAAGTAATACTGCGCTGTGTATGAGTCTTCGTTGCACTCCGACAATTATCTTTTGTGACTTACTTAATGACTTTCCCTCGTGCAATTTTTTTGCATCGTTTGAAAAAACAAATAACTACATATATATTTTAATAAGAATAAGTAGATACTCATTCAATTTATTACTTAAGATAGAAAAAAACTATAATGATACGATTGTAGGCTATGTAGCGTAATTGTGTTTAAATATGGTATAATCCTGGCATTAATCCTGTCAGTTTCGGTTTGACATGCTTCAGTACTGAGCTCCATACAGAACATGAGTTTGGAATCGGCAGTCAGAAGCTTGCAAGGCAAAGGTATAAAATAGTACCCGTTATCAATGATATATATTAATGTTCTTATTTACTATTATCCTAATTTTTGCTTCTCTAATTAAGCTATGCTTATCTAATTAATAAATGATTCTCTAATCATATAAGGCAATGTGATAAACAGCATGTTTTTCCATCAATGCGAACTAAAATTATCGTCACTGTATCCTCCAGCACTGACCGCTAGAAATCATGTTGGGGAATAGGAAGACAGATCTTCTGTTATATATGGAGCTCACGCTCATATTCACCAACTATCCCAACTACTGGTTAAGCGCGAGTTGCTCGGTCGAACGCCCAAATAATATTCTCTATTAACCTGACTGAATTTCGCCTACAATCAGATCGAATCAGGTTAATAGTGATTATCATTTGAGCGGTCTATCGATGTTCTTGAGCTTAACTGTAAGTTGAGGTAGGTGATGAATACGAGCGTTGGTGACTTCGGGTTGTGGTCGATTTCCGTATCGACCAAAATATTTTTTGTCGGTTTCAATTTAATTTGTGGGTCGATCTAAATTGTTTCGTCGGGTTTGGGTTTCATAGGGTGCTTCTATATGAGACTGGCGACATACGCATAGGGTGCATGCTCAGACACGTTTGTCCAAACCACAGATTAAATATATTACACCAGATAGGACATTTCCATAAGCTCAATAGTAACGGAATCGCAACTTCAGAGCCCCTAGTGACAACGGTAGCAAACGTTCCGGGCGTGTCGCCACATTTAGGTATTTCTTATCTTATTTGTTTAGTATCTATATTTTTTTTTAAGCAGTTTCGGTGATGTTTGTTATTATTTAAAACATCAAACGTTGTTGTTGTTGTTGTTGTTTCTAATCCCAGATGGTTTAGCACTGCTAAATCATCCCCATGAAACCGAAGACCTCCAGAATCATGGTAAAGGGAAATGGAGCAGCTTCTGTTAGTACAAGATACCAGGAGCACCCAAGGGTAGAAGTCTGACTTTACTCCAAACAGGTCTCCTAATTTTGAACTAATTCCAGATGAGAGACCTGCATCTGGATTGGCACCCCCAGAGGTAACGCTTACATAGAACTTGGAGGACTTTGGAGCCACGAACAGGTTTAACGTGCACCAGCTCCCATTAACGTACACGGTCCCACAGCAGAGGCAGACGAGAGAGGATAGACGATGCACCCTCCCAAACAGTGACCGTGGTCGATGCTGCTTGGCTTTCGGCGATCTTACGAGAGCCGAGCTTTACCGTCCGCGCCACTGCGGGACTACATCAAACGTATTTTTTTTTATCATACAAATACTAGAAACTAAGCAAATAAGTTAACTAAGCAAATAACTAAGCAGATGAGTTAAATACTATAAAAAAGCCGCCGATAAAATAAACAAAATTGTCAACAGGTACATGTGATAGTTACAATCCAACAATTTATAGATCCCGCGCATGCGCGTTTGTTTCAGACTGTTCTCAGTAGCGGCGCTAGCATCGCGCTGGTTCGGGTTTTTGCTCTACTGTCGTATCTGGATGTATATTTAATCTGTGGTCCAAACTATGCCAAGCCTACATTCCAGAAAATGCCGATACTCACCTGTACAAGTTGAATCATACGAGTGAGACAGGTTAGCAGGCATTAGCTTGGCGATTCGCTTTTGTCCAGAATCGTCTCAACCAATCAAATTTTAAATCCCGTATGTCGCCACTCTCATATCGAATCATCCTAGCGCCCTAAGTTTGCGGGTTGACTTCAAAGAAATTTTCGTATTCGAGTCGAGTGTATGTAGTCCTGCCCGTTCAGGACTATAGTTTTGATAATAGTTTGACAGTAATGAAAGAAAATGTGAGGAAAAATAATTTTGAAGAAAGAAAAATGGTGTAATAGTCACATTCATAGCACACTTCGCGGTTTTCAACTGAATTGTGCTATACATATTTCCAACTTCATTATCCTATACTTAATTATCGTCAATTATCCTATATATTTGCAGGTACGTGCGTATAAGTGAAGAAGAAAAAAAGAGTTGTAAGAATACTGCATTTGTTGGAGAGAAAAATATTAGATATGTCTAGATATTCCTATCAAATATTAAGTAAATGTTACCATATGTCTCATGAATTTAAAGGTACTTTAATTATTACTAAATCTAAGTTTATGAAGATTTCCTTTGCCTGGTTTACTTAGTTACTTTAACTTGGTTTCAGGTTTTCTTATGCAAACTAACGGGGTTATAATGTCTATAAGATATAGTGTGGCTCATTCATTATCATGACGTCACAAATGGTGGCTGGCCGCGACGAAAGACATACAGCGATTGGCACAAA
This sequence comes from Maratus michaelseni, assembly GCA_963931845.1. Taxonomy (NCBI): domain Eukaryota; kingdom Metazoa; phylum Arthropoda; class Arachnida; order Araneae; family Salticidae; genus Maratus; species Maratus michaelseni. Next base: position 27,059,135 of record OZ007598.1, on the reverse strand, counting down.
ACGATAGGCGTGTCGCTTTGTACCAATCGCTGGTCGCGGCCAGCCACTATTTGTGAGGTCATGAGAATGAATGAGCAAGCCCGGTATCTAGTGTTGCCTTGAATTAAGTCAAGACATTGCCGCTCTTGCAAATTGGGTACAAGAAAAGTTTCGATCATCATTTTGAACCTGTTGGCTGTCACAATGCATGTCACATGGCCATTGCGAATAGCCTGTTCGAAAAAGAAAGGTCGAAGAATGAATGTGGCTATGAATCCACACCAGACTGTAACTGACGGTGAGTGGAATGGAATTTTTTGGAAGGTACCGGGGTTTTCAGTTTCCCAAATGCTGCAATTATGGGTGCTCAATGTTCTATTGAGGTGAAAATGGGCCTCATCGCTCCACAGAATCTGTCATGGCCATGATGCATGCACTTTAACCCTTCAACTTTATTTTTTTCCATATTTTCGTTGTACAGCGCCATCTATCGGTATTTCTTAAACTAATTTTTTTTTTCGCCTAATCCGTTTCCCAATTTCTTGAATAGTATATTTAGGAAATTTGAACTCTTTATACTGAGTAGTTCGATATATAGGGAGGTCAGAGTAGGGGTGTTTTAATTCTGGCCGCCTGGTACTGAACATCGCCGAAGACAGTTCAACCGCTGTACCAAAGTTCTGAAGAACTTTTGGCTATGATGTCATACACTCACGCACAATTTTTCTTTTTTTTTAGTCGGTTATGAAAAGGAAAAAAGTCGCCAAATCTAGGGGATTTTTTCCTTTAATGGCAACTTAGCTATTGTATTGGGTTATTGGTTTGGCGCCGGCTTGAAAATCACGCTAACTAAAAAGTCGCCAAACATTGGTGCGTGAGTGTAACACATCTGTTCCGAACTTTTAACGAGTACGACCAGGATGAGTGCTATGTGCTCTACGGCCGGCTGGGGCACCGTCAACTGCGCATCACCCCCCTCTCGCAAGCGATTGACGACACGGTCACTGCGACAGCATGCAACGGTGGAACTCGTGCCCTAAGGGAAACCACCGCGTGACACTTGGGGACGTGTCAGAGTCTCCCAGCAGCTTCGGGAACCAGGCACCCAGAAGGGAGCTGAGCCCTAGGCCTTATACTACGTTCAGATCGGATAGTTAAGATATCTTAGACTGTGGAACTCACTGAGGGAGTTCCCGAAACTCACTCAGTGAGTTCGAATTTTCTATTGCTAGATACAGCCAGTACCACTCACTCTGATTGGCTCTGGAGGCCGATTGGTTGTTGAGGTTGCCTTTATGATATGCGCATGCGCCCATTCTATGTTTGTTCAGACCTCGGACACGGTGATGTTCAATGAGTTATCTTAGATGAGTTTTGCGGTGTGGACAGGTATTCAATTCCGGGAGGGTACCACCTCAAAAATGGCGGTCTAAGATATCTTAAATGTCCGATGTGAACAGGGTTTTAAGCTCGGTTTCTCCGGTCCGTACTTGCTGTACCAAAGTTGTTGGGACGTGCGAATCTACAGAGATGACCCCCGGTATGTCTTACAAAAATCCTAAGAAAATTTAACTTTGATCACATAAACATTCATGTTTAATGATTAAAATTTAATCCTTGCATTTGAATATCATGAAGAACTGTTAGAGATATTAAAAAAATTTCATGGTATTTCTTCCCACACAGTATTTTTTTTATTACGATTAATCATACATGCTGAATATATTCAGTTATTAGCATTCTGTCACTGTCGTTTTTAACACTTTCCAACTTAGTTGAAAATTGTTTATGACTTCGGTTTGTCTGGCGTCTGGCCGTCTGTCCGTGCTCTAACTCGCGTAAATATACTCGGGTCGCCTTGAAATTTTTGTAGTTATTGTCGTTTACTATAGCATGTTCCCTATTTAAACTGAAGTGCGTAGCACTTATAGTTTTTTTTTACAAGGGCAGTCAAAAGTATTCCGTTGCATTACAGTCAATGGGAAATAATCGTTTCAAGTGTATTTTGATGATGTTACGCCATTTGAAACATGATGGAATTGATATATAATTATAAAGCACATTAAACCATGATTTTGTAGAACATGGGGTGCAAAGCATTAATTATTTATTTACAGGGTCAAACAAAAGAATTCTGTTACACATTGTTCTATGGGGAAAAATCGTTTGCAGTGTAATTTAGTGATATTTCACTATTTCAAACATAATGAAAATTATATGCATTACTGAGGTGCACTATAAATTGCTCTCTTTAAAGTGTGGTAGGTGTGTATTGTGTTTATTTACAGGGACACACAAAAGATATCGGTTACAGTACATGTGCGATATTTACAGTCTGTGGAATAAGTGCGTTTTCAACTTTGGTTTGCGTTTGTAAGTTTAACTAAATTTTTCATAGTACGTGTGTATTTATAAACTCGTTTGTTCATATACAGGGCTACACAAGGGAATCCGTAAGTATTACAGACTATGGGAGTGAAGTGCTTAAGGGTAGTTTTTAATTGTGTTATGCATTTTCCTGCTGAACTATATTTAGTTGACTAATAGAAGTATGTGGAATATAAATAAACTAGCTGTTACCCGTGACTTCGTTCACGCAACATTAAAAGAAGAATAAATACATTATTTTTATGTATATAAAGAATATATAGATATATATATATATTTATGTATTTGAAGAATAAATACATTATACAATTTAATTAAGCAAAATATTTCACTCCTGATAATTAAAAACGTTAATAATTAACTAACTATTTATCACATTTCATAGGAGACAATACGGTATTTTTTGTTATAGGGACCTTGACATAACTCAGTCGTAAAAAAGTGAAAATTTGTGCCAAATAATCGCGAAAATAAAATCGCAACCAATGCAATAAGGAGGGTCAAATAAAATCGTGGAAATAGATGAATTTTGTAAAAACAAATGTCAATTTTACCTGATAAATAGTTTTACTTTTAACGCCTTTGTGAAACGTTTTAACAGCCATCCTTCAAAAAAACATTAATTGGAAATAGTATATGCTTTTTCTTTAAATTCAATTCTGTATCCTTGGTTTTATGTATAGCTGAAACAAATCTTGTTTTCTAAATGACAGTATATTGACAGGCAATTTTTGTTCTCCAGAATAAATTGATTCATGAAGTTTGAATGTGTGAAAATATGTTTTTATTTTTTGGATAATTTGCTGAAATCAAGATTTTGTTTTCACCATTTATTCAACGTGAAAATAAATTCTGTTTTTCAGTTTTAATGAGAAAATGGTGTAAAAAATATACGATCTGTTTTATTTCTCCTTTTTTATACACAAATATGGAGTAATTTACTTTCCGTTTTTAGAGAAACTTCGTTAAATTTTACAAAAAAAAAATCTTGGCATCTTATTTTTTTTTTTATAATTTTGAGAGTTTGTGTGACATCCTCGGATCAATGATAACCGGTATTAAGTAAATCGCGTTGCGTTCGATAGTCTAGGAGTAGTTGCGAAATACAAACACACGGTCCGATTATACAATAGATTCGTGTTCATTTTCCTTTTCTTAAAATTATGATGTGATTTTTAGCAGAAAACTCTCATCTGTATATGAAGGATACTCATGCTTAATAATCAGTATAGATAAAAAAACATTTAAATTTTTCGTTATAAATATGGCGTGAAACTCATCTACTTTCTATACTTACTGATCCTTGTATTATTAATGTAAGGAATTGATTCACACTCATTTTAAAACATATTGGAAAAATCCCGTTTTATTTCAAATATGACGTCTCTTTTTCCCCAGAGAAATCTCTTTTTAATGACATAATTCTTGTTAATTTTCTTTTCCAGACAATTAATTTCAATACTGGCATAGGGGAAATTTTGTTACTTTAACGAAATAATATTAAATCTTTAGGTTTTATCAACAAAAATGGAACTATTAACATTCGTCATTTTTTTAAGGTAATCGAGTTATTTCTTTCAGTTTTAAGAATGAAAATAACTATTTCTCGCTATCCATGACAACATTTTCGACATGGATAATTTTGCGGAGCTTATTATTGACATTTGCTAACCATTTTCTTTTCAAACTTCTTTTTACTTTTTTAAAATTTAAATAAAAAATACGGTACAGTTATATTAGCCGTGCGCAGACGGTAAAACGCCAAGTATTGTTACCATACAAAAGAAAAAAAGAAGAAAAAAAGTAAAGAAAAAACCCAAGATCATTTTATTTCACCATCAAAACATATCCGCTTTATTTTAGATATATGACGTCATATTTGCCTGTTTCCAATGGTTACGCATATTGAAACCTTGTATTATTATCAAAAACTAAAAAAAAGTACGTTTTATATTTCTAATAATATTATTTAATCTTCTTTTTAATTCTTTAATTTTTTTATTTCGTTTCCTTTTTTCACATGAAAATTTTTCAATTGAAACTAAATTGTTGAGTAAAAATTATTATTCCGGATTTTGATTTAGTTTTGGCAACGATAAAGTATTAGTAACGGTAAAGTAAATTTAACCATTTTAAAATATTATACGAAAAAATGTCCATTTATTCTCTATGAAAATAAGAAAATTTTGAATTATTAAGAAAAATATTTGAATAAAATAAACAAAAAAAACAGCCTATGTTCATTTGAGGGTTATAATCAACCTATATGCAAAGATACAAGATCATTAACTGCTCCATTTTGACGCTGGCTTTAGCCTAAGATATGCACACAATCGGATTTATAATTATTTTCCAAAATTTTACTGTAATCAAGATTTTTTTTTCTTTCACTATCTATTCAAATTGAAAATATTTTTTTTTTCAGTTTTAATGAGAAAAAATATATTAATCCGTTTTATTTCTTCTTTTTTATCCACAAAAATGGAATAATTTAGTTGTCATTTTTAGAGAAACTTCGTTAAAATTTACAATAAATAAATAAATAAATAAATAAATAAAATAAAATATAACAATAATAATAATATCTCGGAATTTAAATCATTTTTTTAAATTCTGAGAGTTTATGACATCCTCGGATGAATGATAACCGGTGTTAAGTAAATCGCGTTGGGTCCGAACATCTGAAAAGAGTAGTTGCGAAATACAAACAGGCGGTCAGATTTTAATATAATAGATTCGTATTAATTTTTCTTTTCCTAATAATCATGGTGTGGTTTTTGGCAAAAAACTCTCATCTGTATGTAACAGATATTCATGCTTAATGATCGGTATAGATAAAAAAAACATTTCAATTTTTCGTTTTAAATAAGTCGTGAAACTCATCTACTTTCTATACTTACTGATCCTTGTATTATTAATGTACGGAATTAATTCCCGCTCCTTGTAAAACACATTTGAAAATTCCCGTTTTATTTCAAATATGACGTCACATTTTCCTCAGAGAAATCTCATTTTAATGCCATAATTCTTGTTAATTTTCTTTTTCTGGCAATCAGGACGTAAATTTTAGCGGAAAACTCACATTTGTATGTAACTGGTACTCAAGCTAATTATTAATCAGTATCGATAAAAAATATTTCAGTTTTTCATCTTAAATATTACGTCCATTATCAATCTACTTTCAGTATACATTGATATTCATGCTCCTTGTATTATTACAACTATTTGAAAATATATGTTTTATTTATGACGTCATATTTGTCCAAGCCGAGGAGGATCCTTTTCATAGTTCCATGGTCCAAACGAAATCTATTTTTAAGAATATAATTATTGTTCATTTTTCCTTCTAATTATAACGCAGGTTTTTGACAGAAAAAGATCTTTTTAATGTAACCGATATTCATACTTCATGTATAATAACAAATACTCCATATTTTTGTTTCAAATATCACGGAAATTCATCTTCTTTTGAATTCTTTTTCATTTTCATTTTTCACGTGAAAATCGTTCAATTGAAAATTAATTGTTGAGGAAAAATTATTTTTCCGTGCTTTTATTTATTGGCAACGATTAAAGCCCTAGCAACGATAAAGTAAAATGGTTAAATTTTATGGGAAAATGTCCATTTATTCTCTATGAAAATAACGAAATTTTGAATTATTAAGAAAAATATTTGAATAAAATGAACAAAAACCGGCCTATGTTCATCTGAGGGTTATAATCAACGTATATGCAAAGATACGGGATCATTAAATGCTCCATTTTGACGCTGGCTTCAGCCTAACATTTGCACACAATCAGATTTATAATATTATTAGGATTCATATACAGAGCTACGCAAAGAAAAACATACATTGTCGTTTACGGTTGGTAATTGATGCGAGTGAGTTTTAAGTTGCCTTTTAGCTTAATATTTGGTGTGTACAAAAGTCTTCTGATAATGTACAGGGCTGCACAAAAGGTTTCGAGTGCGATTCTATCGATTGGCGAAAATTCTTAATGTGAATATTCTAATAGAACTAAATTTTATCATGCTATATATCCACATCTATTGATCATATACAGGGCTGCACAAAATAATTCGACTAGTTTTTTGACACTGGAAGGTAATTTCGAAAACTGTATTTTTCAATGTAGTATATGTTTTCTAAACTGTTAACTTACATATCTTCTTTCACTTTATTTAACGGTGAAGTTTCGTTACAGTTTTCTGGCTGTGTTGGAAAGTGTATCTATGCTTGACGCATGATTTTTCGTTCTTGTTTATTAAGTAAAAAAATAAAATAAAATTTAAAACTCACAAGTTAGCCGCATAAACAAATCTGTCGCTGTTTGGTTCGAATATAAAATTTCCGATGAACAGCAGCAATCCATTTCTTTTTCAATTCTTAATTTTTTGGAAAGCCAAAAGTGGCAATTTTAGGAACTGTTTTATAATTATTCTTACAAAAGGGTATAACACATTTGTACACCATTTTAAAAGCTCATAAACATAAGTAAAACTTATCACAATGAATTTATAAAGCTAATGTTGTATAGTATATATACAACAACGAAATATATGTACACATTGGAAAGTCGGCCGATCCACATCTATGTCATCCAATCCAGCGTTGTCAGTTCTGACGCGACCTACGTTGTACCCGAGGCTAACGAAAAAGACAGGCTACCGCGGTGCATTCCACTTATCTTTTTTTACAGACCGCCAGAGTAACGTGATGCTCTTTTCGTACACCTGCATTGGTGCTTCCGAGCATCACGTGACTTTGGCGGTCTGTGAAAAAAGATACGCGTAAAACACCGCGGTAGCCTTTCTTTTTCGTTAGCATTGCGTTGTACCAGGGCTACACTAGATACCGGGCTTGCTCATTTGTTATCATGACGTCACAAATGGTGGCTGGCCATGACGAAAGCCATACAGAAATTGGCACAAAACGATGGGTGTGTCGCTTTGTACCAATCGCTGGTCGCGTCCAGCCATTATTTGTGACGTTATGAGAATGAATGAGCAAGCCCGGTATCTAATGTTGCCTTGGTTATTCAGCCTAAGAGGGATTACTCAGACGAGGAGGTCAAGTCTTTAGAGCATAGGTGTCCCTCCCGGTACCTTTATTAAGATTAAAAAAAATATACGGTTTCAGCTGGAGCTGAGCCCGCCGGAAAACGCGACAGAGGGCGGGTGAATTGCATTGGGCCATTATTGCCCGAAATTCACAGAACAAATGCTGCCGGAGAACAGATCTCCCTCGCAACACGGGGCAGCGAGGTGCCGAGGTTCTTGAAATTGGTTTGAGAATGATGTGCCGCAAAGCACCTGGTTATCAGACAGCAGATAAGCTAGAGGCTTGCGCGCCAGAAACATGCTCTCTCGCGACAAAGGGTGCTGTGGCATCGCCAGAGTAACACTATAACTCTACTCGCGACAAGGGATGATGCCATACGAGGGAATGGGAGTTTCTCTAGGTACACACTAGCTTGTGAGGTTGGAGATGTGTGCTAAGTATTGGTGGATGTGTTTGAGTTTGTTCAGAAGTGTGCGACTAGAAAGAATATTTTGTAGCCATCCCTTAGGGGGAGTGGCTGGACGTTTAATGTGCCAGCGTGCAGTAAGTGTGCATTCGTGGTAGGCGTGGGTAGGAGATCTCACCTCGCCACACTCACACCTATTAGATCCTGCACAACCAAATTTGTGGAGGTATGATTTAAAGGGCCCGTGGCCCGTTAGGAAGCTTGCAGTGTATGGTGTGAGGTGATATATGTTAAGTGAGACTGTGGGATTAGGTCAAACGTGTGCCTGCCGTTATCAGTGAGTTCCCAGTACTCCTGCCATTCCGAGATGATCCTGGATTTTAGGACCCTCTTGATGAACAACTGGGAGGTGGTGATCAGTGGATGTATACTTGGTGGCTTGTTTTGCGAGTTCGTCCGCGTACTCATTGCCAAAAGTGCCTTTGTGCGCTGGGACGTGGCCGAGATGTGTTCTGTACAAGAGACTTTTGAGTTTTAATTTAATATTTAGTACGAGTGGGTTAGATGCCTTGGTTATACACGGCCAGTGTATGGCATTTAAAACGTCATATGGAGTGAATCATTTTTACACGGCGATTGGTGCAAAACTCTTTGCACCAAGCGCCGTGTAAAAATGAAGCACTCCATGTGACGTTTTAAACGTCATGTACCGGCCGTGAATTACGTAGGTCGCGGTTCTCACGAGGCTAACGAAAAAGAAAGGCTACCGCGGTGCTTTACTCGTATCTTTTTTTGAAGACCGCGGGAGTCACGTGATGCTCGAATCCACCAATGCAGGTGTACGAAAAGAGCATCACGTCACACAAGCGGTCTGTAAAAAAAGATAACTGGAATGTACTGCGGCAGCCTGTCTTTTTCGTTAGCCTCGGGTTCTCAGACATTATCCAAGGCAATACTAGATATCGGGCTTGCTCATTCATTCTCATGACGTCACAAATAGTGGCTGGCCGCGATCAGCGATTGGTTACAAACAGGGCAATACTAGATACCGGGCTTGCTCAGTCATTCTCATGACGTCACAAATAGTGGCTGCGAGGCTAATGAAAAATACAGGCTACCGCGGTTCATTCCACTTATCTTTTTTTACAGATCGATAGTGTGACGTGATGCTCTTTTCGTACGCCTGCATTGGTGGATTCGAGCATCACGTGACTCCCGCGGTCTGTAAAAAAATATACGCGTAAAGCACCGCGGTAGCCTTTCGTTTTCGTTAGTCTCGTAGTCACCTCGAGGCTAACGAAAAAGAAAGGCTACCGCGGTGCTTTACGCGTATCTTTTTTTACAGTCCGTCGGAGTCACGTGATGCTCGAATGCACCAATGCAGGTGTACGAAAAGAGCATCACGTCACTCTAGCGGTCTGTAAAAAAAGATAAGTGGAAGGCACCGCGGTAGCCTGTCTTTTTCGTTAGCCTCGCAGCCACCTTTTGTGACGTCATAATAATGAATGAGCAAGCCCGGTATCAGGTGTAGCCCTGCTAAAAAGCGACGCATCCATCTTTTTGTACCAATCGCTGTACGTCTTTCGTCGCGGCCTTCCACCACAAGGCTAACGAAAAAGACAGGCTATCGCGGTGCATTCCACTTATGTTTTTTTACAGACCGCTAGAGTGACGTGATGCTCATTCGTACAACTGCATTGGCTCATTCGAGCATCACGTGACTCTCGCGGTCTGTAAAAAAAGATAAGTGGAATGCACCGCGGTAGCCTTTCTTTTTCGTTAGCCTCGCTTCCACCACTTGTGACGTCATGATAATGAATGAGCAAGCCCGGTATCTAGTGTAGCCCTGCATTATCTATAAAATGGTATTGATATGACTCTACTTTTTTTCAAAATGGCTTACGTAGCCGAGCAAAAAAAAAGAATTATTTGCAAAATCGTGCAATTATAGAATGCCTAAGATCGCAATTTTGCGAAATGCAAATAACGAATCAAAAACCTATATTTTGTAAAATTTTCGCATTTTTGTGAAGTTCTTACGATTTGTGAGGGTTTCAATCAGTTAATCTTATTTCGCAAAATTGCGGTGGTATACTTGGCTCCCTGTTGTTTTCCATTTCTGCCAAACTTTTTACCAGTGACACTGAATACAATCGATAAATCCATAGCGTAGGAATCGTAACTATTTCGTATTTTAATGGGATCGTATTAAATATACTCTTATGAAAACAAAAACAGTTCTTCTTCAGTTCAGCGATAATGGAGTTGATATACGCGAAACACCATTATGTTATCTACCACTTACTTAACCCACGATATCGTTAGCTTTCATTGATAACTCTCTTTCTGATATTCTTGTCACTCAACTCATTAATTTATTCACTTCTCGTAGTTCTCAGAGGAACGTTGCCAAATTGAATTGTTATTTCATCGTTTAGGAAAGCGAGAAGGAAAGGACAAAAAAATAACTGTCTGGAGTGCGTCTTCGATTCAATGCTGATGATTCCATTTAGGTTCAAAATGAGGTCGTGGCCAACTGTTTTGATTCTGTTGTCTGTTTTTGCCTTTTCTTTTGGGTATCAAACTTTCTTCAAACAGTTACTGGGTATGTATTTTAATCAGTAATTTCAAGTTTATTATTTTTTTTGTGATGAATTGGAACTGTTATGTATTAACCCTCTAGCTGCGGGCGATGTTTACGTTTTCTTATATAAAACCGCGGCTTATTTTTATTCGTCACTTATAATAGTTATAAGGATTGAATGTCATCAGAATTTAGAAACAAATTTATTTTAAAATAAATAAAACCAATTTCTTCATGTACGTTATAAAAACAAAGTTTAAAAAAAAAATTCCGGTGGGAATGTGGCATTTATGGATTCAAAATATTTCAAAAACCGCTAAACTTTCTGAATGACCTAATATATGAAATGATATATGTATTTGTAAACGAATCTCCCTATTTCTAAATAAAAGAAGACAGATTCAACGAAGAAATAGAAGATCCCTATGCTTAAGTCCAATAAAAATTGTAGGCAACGTCAAAATAGCGTCCCCCTCGGAATTGTATAGAATAAGTGAAACGCGACAGGAGCGTTACCCGCAGCTGGAGGGTTAATAAAAGTTTAGTGTAAAAAATATATGCTTGTTTTTGCATGTACGAGTGAATAGTAAGGGAAAGAAGGTTATGAATTTTTATATTGTGGCACGACTAGATGAACTATGTCAAATGAATCGATAGCTTATTACGCTGTCTTTCGATTATACTTAAAACAAACAAGCAAACAAAACAACAACAAAAATTGTAAAATATTAAAGTTTATAATAAATTCGAAATCCATTAATATTTTTTGTTATGGGTTTAGTTTGTAGAGAATTTTAATTTCCTTTATTTAAAAAAAAAAAAAAAAATCCCTTAACTTTATCAAAAGTTATGGTGGCTAAACCGCTGAAAAACTGTTTCCAGATAATTGAGTTTAAAGATAATTGTATTTATTAAATTTGTAAAAAAAAAAAAAAGTTTGGCTAGATAAAAACTATATTTTTTCGGAAGATTTTGAGGCGATGTAACGAAGCTTCTGTATAATTTTTGTGCGATTTCAGGCACATTTTTATTCTTAAATCTGTTTTATCGAATTATTCGATCTATTATTCATTTACATAGACAAATGCAGACGATATTTAGTTTTTCTTTAACGATAGTGTTATTTCGCAAATAATCCAATACAGATAAAATCGAACATTATCAAAAACTTACAAAATATCAACATTTAAAAATTTATCCAATATTTTTTTTTTTTTTTTTTGTGTTTCTTTACATTTAGTAAATTTAATGGCTACATTAACACTGAAAAGCGTAGTTTAACACTGAAAATTTACAATCAACATTCCCCCACGAGGTTTGTTTAGGAAGATCAACTGTTTAGTTAGTATTTTAAATAATTTCTTTTAAACAATACACAAAATTTTAATTATGTTCGATGATAGAATTTGGATGTAAAATTTTCAGCAGTCTCTCTGTCTATAATGAATGATAAACCCGGAATAACTTTTGACTGTCCTATCCCGGTTTCCCCTTCTCATCAAAAACTCATTTTCAAGCTTATTCAATATTTAATCATTTCCCATTCTATTCTATCTATTCACACTGCGCAATAAATACATCATAAACAAAACCGAAAGTCCCAAAAAAGAAGTGTTCGAGAATTTATTTGCAGGTGCAAAGGGATTGACGCTCCACATAAATAGAACAGAACTAACTGGGCCAAACATTTACGATTTAAAAAGGGAAAGTGTATCGAACCCGTATGTGTTCAAGTGGTCAGAAATGCTCCACTGCAGAGCTCTTTGGGCGTCCATTGTTTTTATTTCGCTCTTCTGTCACCTGTCAGCAGCGCTGAAATTGAAAAAAGTTATAGGTATGAGATATATTTTGTTTTGAGTTATGTCATAATCCTAGCTGGAATTAATCATATTTCTCTTGTCAACATCCCTTTTTTTATGAATTTACGAAACGCACAACAACAAATGAGATATCATTTGAAAAGATTTTGAAGCGGCTTCTGACATAGTACACTCACATTATGTTGAACACATGTTTTTTTTTTTTTTAAATTAAAAATTGTTGTTAATTAAAAAGTAAATCGGCATTGTTTTCATAAGTTAAATGAAAGGTTTTACTCAAATGAGTGTTGGCACAAAAATAAAATACCGCATGCTCAACAATGATTATGAAAAATAAATAGTATATACAATAAAGATAAAGTATGATTTCTCTTAAAGTATGACTTGTTTGAGTTTTTTTATATTTATAGTTAAAAGCGAAATTGAAATGTTCAGAAGAAAGACTCCATCGATCGATGAAGCTGTGGTATTTCACGTGTAGAATAGTTTATGCTTTGATATATTAGATTAAATTGTATTTTAAATGCATTAGATTTATTAACCATTGGAAAAATGGTTGTTTTCGGTCGAGAATGGACCTCTTGACGTTGTCACTTTATTTTTTTAAGCGTTTTTAACGAAATTCTCTAACTTTAGAAGAATTTTTCTTTGAATAGGTAATGGAAATGCATAAAATCGTTACAAAAAGGATAGATGCAAATTATCAGATATGAAAAATAAAGTAGAAATTTGGTACTTTCGTGCTATAGCGGCCCCCAAGGATGAAATATTTTTGTTTGGTTTCATTACTATATTGTAAATTTGGTACTTTTGTGTGTTAATGAATCGCCAAGCGACCAAGACTTATCTTCAAATTATAAAGCATGTATGATATTATAATAATATGATATGTATAACATTTCTTGACGTATGTGACCAAGTTATAGTCATATATGATGAATATATGCTGTATATATATATGACATGTGTATATGATGTATATACGACATACAAGACGTAAATAATATGTGTATACTGACGTATATGGCACATATAGGAGTGTTTGGAATATATATATGCGTATATAGGCGGGGCCTCCGAGATCACGCTGTTTGCTTTTTATATTATATTTGGTATAAAAAGCAAATAGCGTGATCTCAGAGGCTCCGATATAGGATCCATATATAAGCTTTGCGGTGATCTTGGTGAAATCAGAACTGCAACTTTGGCATAATCATAATTGTGGGGACCGCTGTAACACGAAAGTATGGTAATTTTTTAAGCTTTCCGAACGTTTTGCCAATGGTTATTGTAATTTGTTAAATTACTTACTTTGTTTTTCTTTGTTTCATGTTTTGCAAGAAGCGAATGACGTCATTTTCTAATGGAGTTAAAATAAGATATATATATATATATATTTTTTTTTTCTCACGCGTACCTTTTGCAATATTCAATCAGTTTTTACTGTAACTTTGATGGAATGAATGAGACGATATTGTGGCTTGATTAATATCATTTGCAGATATTTTTATCCTTGACTTTGCTTTAGAACTTTATGCTGCATATACAAAATATAAGGTATTGCTAAAAATGATTAGACTGCAGTGCGAAATCACGCACGGGTCCACTGGTAATTTTATATTTTTCGTCATTTAACGGGACCAGTGATGTTTTGAAATGACGAAAATCGAAAGAAGTTTGATCGTTGATTAGGAATCCTGTAATTTAGACTATTGCTTCCTTTTTTTTTTTTTTTTTTTTTTTTTTTTTTAACAGTTAAAATATTTTTATAAAACAAAGTGAAAGTTTTATTATACACTGCAAAAAATAATTGTTGATTTTACAGTATAAAACTGGCACCCAGCTGCCAGTATTATACTGTAAAATTAACAGTATTAAACAGTAAAATAAGCAGTAATACGCTGCCGTGCAAGCAGTAATACGCTACCGCGCATGCGCGGTAGCGTATTACGGTTAATTTTACGGTATAATACTGGCAGCTGGGTGCCAGTTTTATACTGTAAAATCAACAATTATTTTTTGCAGTGTAGTACGAAAAAAATTAGTCTTGCAAAACTAGTTTGGCCACGATTTTTAAGTCCTCTTTCTAGATTTTTAAGTCTATTATTTTTTATGTTACTTATTACGTTCTCTCGATTATACTTGAAACAAACAAACAAAACATGTAAAATTAAAAAAAAAATTATAAATACAAAATTCATAAATATCTATTCCTTTAGTTATTCAAATTTTTTTTCAGTTATATTTTTTCAGGTATAATTTGTAGAAAACTTAATTTCTTTTATTAAAAAAAAATGAAACATGTAAATCCGTTAATTTCTTCAAAAGTTTATCGTGGTCAAAACCGCTGAGAAACAGTGTTTCCAGATAATTGAGTTTTGCCCTTCACAGGTGTCACCGGTCGGGCGTGGTTGTGGCTCAACATTTACTGTTCATACGACCGTAGTTTTCAAGAATTTTCCTATCTGACCAGGGCCCGATTAACCTCTGAATCTAGGGGAAGCACGGTATCGTTTTGGGGCCCCCTTTCATTTGGCAAAAGTTTTCTTAATTCTCCATTCGTGAAAACTCACGAATGATACTAATATTATTCCCGGGAGTCAGTGGCGTAGCCAGGATTTCTTTTCGGAGGGGTCCAGAATTATCTATATAGTAAAACTTCCTTCAGATTATATAGTAAAATCCACCAAGATAAAATCGGAGAGTCGTAAAATATTTCGTTTTAGAGAGGTTTTCGTCTTAGCAGGTGTAATTGTATGGCATTCTTTTAAGTGGGACCAAGGAATATTCCCGTTTAAATAAACATTCCGTTTTTGGTAGGTGCTGTTTTCCCAAGTGTTGCTGTATTTATATAAATATACCTTTTTCTGTTATAATAAGGATAATAAACCTGTGGAATCGGAACCTGTCTATAACAGAATAATGCCTTAAAAGAAAGCATTACATGGTCCTGATATGGATTACCATACAATTAAATCCGCTGAAAACCTGTCTGAAACGGGATTTTTCACTGCAGTGATTACGTCTTAAGTTTTACTGTACTTATAAACACACATTATAATACAGTAAAATCTATAAAAGCGGAACCTTTAACAGAATCCTGTTTTAAACGGAATATTTTGAGTATCTTGACGAAACAAACAATACATCTTATGAGATAGTGTACCTTAGAGGTACAATTAATTGTACTTCTGTAAACGGAAACCTGTCTTTCGGAAAACCTTCATAGTCCCTACGAAAGACATCTTTAAATTATACCTGCTAAGACAAACACCTGTCTAAAGTGAAATTGTTCACAGGTTCTTAGCGGTTCCGTCTTAGCAGCTTTTACTGTTTTTGTATCCATGGTTCAACAAATCAGTCTTTCGTTCAGGAGGGTTCCGGATCCCCCGGACCTCCCCCTTGGCTACGTCACTGCAGCTTAGCCGATGTCACATATTTCATTAAACAGCTTTTTTATGTGCCCTGTATATACTTCAGATATATTTAGTACATGTAGCTCTATGTTCAATTTCCCAGGTGGTTTCTAACAGACACATCTAGGATGCTATATGACTAACTTCCTATTAATGGCATCCATATTTCCCTATTAAAAAAGTTTCGTGAAGTAGTGCTTGGATTTCGTCTTGGATTAAGCAAAATTTCTTTTCCCAAAAAATTAACACAATGTATAAATTTTTTTAATGGGAATTAGAGGGCTCTCTTCACTGTAATTTTGGGGCCCCTTTTAAATTTTAGAGGGGAAACATGTGCTTCACGTGCCTTTTGGATAATCGGGTCTGTATCGGACCAATTGAAAAATATTGTTTGAGATTCAAACATTATAACAATAAAAAAAAGAAACTTTAAAAGTACAAACACTTCTGGTGTCCTTAAGGCTGCTCATCAGTAAACTTCCCGATTCCCCTCGCTAATGTTATTCCTATGGGCGTAGGATGCATTCGTATTTTTAAAATATCTCCTCGGAAAATTAATATTTTTAACTTCTTTTTTGTTTGTATTGTTCTTAAAGAGGGTCTCTTTTTTTTTTCTTAGTTGTCGATTTTTTTCTAAAATATATACTTAATTTTATATGAAATGTTAAAATAGTGTTCACTTTCGCTAAGATTTTAACACCTAAAAATATAAATTAAGCACATAGTTTAGAAATATTTTGATAACTAAGAAAAAAAGAGACATTCTTTAAGAACAGTACACAGGAAACAGAAAATATTAATTTCCCGAGGAGATATTTTAAAAATACGAATGCATCCTACGCCCATAGGAATAACATTAGCGAGGGGAATCGGGAAGTTTACTGACGAGCAGCCTTAAAAGTGCTTTTAAGGGGACAGTTCACTTTTAACAAGTCAAAAACCATTTTAATTGCAAACGTCTTGATACTACTTTCGTTTCTGCGCTTTTTTGTTTAAAAATATCAAAGTAAGAATGGACGGATTTTTACATGCTTACCTTTAAATGAAAAAAAATTGAACGTTTTTATCCCAGATATACTAATTTTGTGTGCGAAACTTCTTTACAACTATTTCATGAAATACCCTGAAATTTCCATCTTGTATAAATTTAATAATTACCTAATATGGGTAAAATGAACCAAAACCTTAAAGTTATTTAAAAAAAAAAAACTAGTGGCGCGAATTTTTGAAAAATATTGGGTGGGCTCAAAAACGCTTTGGTAAAATGAGTTTTTTTCCTTTGAGGGTAAGGGGGGCGGGGTGAGATAACTCTAAGTCAACTATGAAGCTATAATTTGTTTAATGTATAAAATGGTAATTTTATTAAATTATACTGTCATGCGCTCTTCCTTATAAAGACAATAGTATTTATCTCAATTATCATACAATGGATATGATTACAAATAAAATGCGTAAAAAGCTGATCATCGAGAAAATAAATGCAGTTATCGAAGTGCTTTATGGTTGTGAGTCAGGGCATTAATACAAGTGACCATTGACTTATACTCACAGGCAAAATATGCAGGAAGAATAATTTTAAATGAAATTAAACTATACGGCTGTTGAATTACTTTCTCCTCCTGTCTGTCTTACTGTTTTTCAAACAAAACAATTTTGAGAACATCAACAGAATGAAATTTCGTTTCAGAAGTAAATAACAGAACAATGGAAATTGGGTAAGCTGGGATAATAAATTATTCGGTGGGCTCGGGCCCCACCGGCCGATATAAGTTGGTGCCACTGAAAGAAACTAGTCTGCCTCAAAATTCTTAAACTGAAGTAATATTTAATTCCTTCATTTATAATTTAGGAATTTTAATGTTCAATTTTTGTACAAAAAATTTTAGGTTGTCTGTAAGAAAATTGTAGAATTTTATGAGCTCCAAAAATTTCAAGACAGTTTATTAAGTAGTAAGAAAAACCCTGCGCACAACATAAATAAGAAAGGTCATTCATAAAGCATAAATTATGACGCACTTTCCATAAGTCCTGAATGCTGTAATGTAACTTCAACGTTTAAAAAAGGTAAAAGAAGATATCTATGTAAACAATTTAGAAAACCAACAACACATTTGAAAGCTAGATTTCAGCAATTACTGTCTGTAGCTGAAAAGGTACTCAAATTCTTTTTTGTATGTCTGTACATTGATCTATATACACTATATTTCCAATGATGACCGGTCACTTGCGTTTTTAGACGTTTTGTTAAATATCTGGAAAGATACATGAGGAATTATCCTGAAACTTCAGGAGTGTAAACAACATGATAGACGTCATATATTTCTGCGAAGATTTTTTCCCGAAACCCCATAAGTGGCCGTCAACAAATTGAAGAAAAACGAATATCTTTTGGATATCCCTGTAAAAACTAATATTGCAAAAGCATTCAAACTGTGGATTATGATTAAGTGGCTTATTGTAATAATTTTGGTTCATTTTTATGAAGATAGCATGTATACTCGAAGAGAAATTCAGGTTTTTATAAAAAGTCCCAAATTTTACCAAGTTTTTTGCTTATAATTTGCAGAGTTTTTAATATAAAAACAAGTCATTTTCAGAAAATATGCAAAATTGTACACAATTCCCTGCAATCAGAATTAAAAAATAATAAAAATTGTATGAAATATGAGCAGGTTTACTAAATATTGTTTCTCTGCGCATGCGCGAATTCAATCAAAATATACTGTGCAGAATAGAGTATATTAGTTAAATGTATAGACCAACTTTTATGAAAGTCTCAAAAACATAGCTTGAAAATTCTGATAGTAATCGTCGATAGAAAAAGCTCGAAATTCGCTGTTCTCAAAAAGAAGCAAAAAGATGAGGGGTTGTATCAAATATAGAATGAGAAACACTTCATTCTTATTATGTCAACTTTCATAAGCTAGTATATTTAGATACAACCCCTCATCTTTTTGCTTCCTTTTGGGAACAGCGAATTTCGAGCTTATTCTATCGACGATTACTATCAGAATTTTCAAGCTATGTTTTTGAGACTTTCATAAAAGTTGGTCTATACATTTAGCTAATATATTGTGCACAGTATATTTTGATTGAATTCGCGAATGCGCAGTGAAACAATATTTAGTAAACCTGCTCATATTTCATAAAATTTTTATTTTTTAATTCTGATTGCAGGGAATTATGTACAATTTTATTTGTCATATTTTCTGAAAATAGCTTGTTTTTATATTAAAAACTCTGCAAATTATAATTAAAAAACGTGGTAAAATTTGGGACTGTTTTTATAAAAACGTGAATTTCTCTTCGAGTATACATGCTATCTTCATAAAAATGAACCCAAATTATTACAATAAGCCACTTAATCATAATCTACAGTTTGAATGCTTTTGCAATATTAGTTTTTACAGGGTTATCCAAAAGATATTCGATTTTCTTCAATTTGTTGACGGCCCCTTATGGGGTTTCGGGAAAAAAATCTTCGCGGAAATACATGACGTTTATCATGTTGTTTACACTCCTGAAGTTTCATGATAATTCCTCATGTATCTTTCCAGATATTTAACAAAACGTCTAAAATCGCAAGTGACCGGTCATCATTGGAAATATAGTGTATATATGTATATGCGGTACTTTTCCGTTATACGAACACCATGCCAAAATGTATGCTAAACGAACGCACCTCATATGTTACGTTTAACGTACAATTTCCAACTTGTTACTAATTTCTAATGATGTTTTATTTTTCTATAATTTACAAATATTGCTTTGTTTTGATAAATTTTTGAGACCACATTGAATTAGACTGAAATTTAATAGGTAGCAATTAAAATTCTTTAATTTCTAATCGATTGAATTTAAACAAGATCAGCTCATCTAAGGTGGTGTATTTTGAATACTCTCTCATTATCTTGATTTACAGATTAAACTATCTAGGGGCCCACGGAAAGCATTCTTGTGGGGGGGGGGGGGGCTTCTATCTATCCATAGACATTTTTTTGTAAATTATGTTTAAAAGACTAATACTAAATTTCATACCTATTGCATATGTACATAAATTTTGTACCAGGGACTATCTACATCTGTATACAGGGAACGAAAGATGGAAATACACGATCGAAAGATGGTCACGACTTAAAGAAAAATATTAGTACGAAGCTAGTAAAAAAAAAAATGATGGATTGGTTGACGGGAGTATTTGTTTGCAAACTTTCCTTTTGCTTATTACTTACCCATCATACGTAGTATAGGATAAATCTTGTAATCGTTTTGAAAATCGAAAAAAAAAAATTGACGGATTTACACGTTTCAGACACTGGAAATTCCCAAAAACATAATTTTTTTTTTTTGGCTATCCGTCTGTCTGTTTGTCTGTAAACCAGGGTTGTAAAAAACCCGGGTTAAAAAAAAAAACCCCAGTTCGGGCAGGTTGCTGGGCGGGTACCCGGGCAGCTACCCACTACAACCCTGCTGTAAACGCTTTATCTCCCAAACAAATTGAGATAGGTACTTGAAATTTGGTGTGTACTTAGCATGTAATAATGGGAAGAAGCTTATTGAATTTCAGTAACCTCGACTATCCGGAACTATTTTTTTCGGACTCTCGAAATATTCGTTCTGATAAAAGGTATATAAAAATTTTCAAAATTGTTTATTTTAAGGAGTAAATATAAATGACAATAAAAAACATAAATTTTGCATAAAGAATGAAGTCGATCGGATAATGAGTTGCCGAGATATTTGTAATCTTATTTTCCAAACTCTTCGATTTTTCATGACCCTGTATTTCATCCAAATTTGAATTTAAAGATATATTTTAATTGAAAATGAAACGCTTAATCCGACGCAGTAAACCGTTAGTTAATATGATTATCATTTTTGGAGTTATAAGGATGTTTCTTTTACGCAATTCAGTAATAGAGCCTTTAAAGTTTATGACGTCATCAAGCCACGATTTTATCCGAATTGCAATGCATTTTATAAATAGTTTACATATGTTTTATTTTCATGTTTTACATTATGCATATCCATGATGGGTAAGTATTACGATGGCCCCCAACGACTAGTCTACATATGTCATAAGATGTCTAAAAGAAAAGTACTTCCATTTGGTCATCATAAATAGTTTTAACTTGCCTCGTTAAAAGGAAAATGTCAATAATTAATTTCTTTTGAAAACAATGGACTACAAATCTGTTATAATAAAATTTTAATCATTATAGTTTTCTAAAGATGTAGCTCGTTCTTTTTTTGTGGGAGGAGGGAAGGGCATGAGATATGGGAAGAAGAGAGGGGGAGGGAAGGACCGCAATCCCTTCTTAAATCTTTGAAAATGTTTTTGATCAAGAACAGTTGTCAATTTTGGACGATTTTAACCATTTGGCCCCCTTTTTAACAGAAATTTGATTACTCCCTTGGGGGGATCTGTCCCGCATTCCCCTGCAATAGATTAGGCCCTTTTGATTTAGAACCACAAGAAACGTCGCACCAATAGACAGGGGAAGGGAAGGACCGCGCTCCCTTCCCAAATCTTTGAAAATGTTTTTGATGAAAAACAATTTGTCAATTTTGGCCGAATTTAACCATTTTGGCATCTTTTTAACAAAAATCTTGATTACTCCCATGGGGGGATCTGCCCCGCATTTCCCTGCAATAGATTAGGCCCTTTTGATTTAGAGCCATAAGAAACGTCGCACCAAAATTATTTTTTCACGTGTCAAAGATTCGCCGTCCCTGTTCTAGAATATATCTTAACGTTTTCTTCCTTTCTAAAACAAATCAGTTATTTCAGTCTGTACTAAAAAGTGAAAAGAAAAAAACACCCAATATTCCAATGATTTAGTTTTATTTATGTTAATTGCTGTCTACGACATGTCTAACGCCTATGCGGGTGGTAGTTTGTTCCCGTTCCCGACAAGAAGAAATACTGTTTGATATTTTCAAAAATTGCATTTGTTAAATTTTCATATTTTCGTCGTCTAGTCTATAGATTCAACTTCACAAAAATATAACCGATTAAAGCAGGTCAAATGCTAACAATTTACAGAGGAGAAAATCATACCTGTCAGCTCTTTTAGGTAGCTTTCAATACAAAAAAGTATAAAGCTACCTATTGCAGCCGTTCGGAGAAAAGCAGTTCCGGGAAATTTCGATATATTTTCACCGATCATGACCCCCAGATCCCAAAACCACCCTCCGTTCAAATGTTGATTTATATATATATATATATATATCCTATGTCATACGATAACGCTCGTATTTATAAATCAATTTTGATGAAACTAATTGTGTGTATTAAGCTCACCAATGTCTCGACAGAGTTCGTTGGCCAGCTTGGTCCGCCATTTTGTTTCAAGATGGCGGACATTTAAAAATTTAAAACTAAAATAAATATACTAAAAAGTTAAAAATTCAAATTTATTTTTTAAATACATATTAGGCCTTGATACAAGGATTCCAGAGCATTTTTTGGTTTATCTCTATCTTAAAAAATGGCTGAGATAGAGCAGTTTGAAATTCTAGGGTGGCTGACATTTTGAAACAAAACAGCACATTAACGCGATTACTCGCAAATTATTTTCTTTCATTGTTGTAATAATTTTCCCAATCATACGCATAAAACTATATATTCATATCCGTTAGCGCCAAATTCTCGCCAAAATTGGCGACGTTTGGCGAAATATTGCCAAATCTGGCGACCGAAATAAGTCTTCATAAATGAAGCCAATTTGGCTATTGCTCAATAATTTGGCGAATTTCTTATTCATATTCAGTATTAACGAATCTTTTGTAACCGTTTCTTTGCATTTTAACTTGCTGTTTTCGTGTAACATTAGCTAAAATTTTAAAACGAAGATATAGGAAAGCTACCTTTTCCTCCCGGTACAGGCCGGAAGGACTTTTTTTATTTTTACGTCATTATATTTTGAACAAAACATTTTACTTAATAAATGAATTAAAATGATTATCACACAGTAAAAAAACCACATTTTATTAAATTCCCTGGTTTTAAAACATGTTTATATATTATTGTGAAAAAGCTGGAAGATTGGCAGCTATGGAAATAATATGAAACCCGTATGATTCAAATTGTGAGATATAGAAAAAAAATTTAAATACACATGACGCAGTAAAAATATTTTTTCAACAATTGTATAGCCCATATCCGGTATTGTGTGCGAATTCTTCCGTTCAAACTATTTGATCTATAGAGCTTATACACATCACATAATACACTAACATTAGTTAAATGTAATAAAAAATACATACCATCCTATGTAACAGTACATATGAAGAAAAATTCAAACCAGTAGCTGTTTTTTAAGAAGCCATCGAGGGCCAACAGCACAGTGTAAATCTTTTGACATATGCTGTATATCAGGGGTCGTCAACCATGCGCTAGTCAGCGCATTATTATTAGCCATTTCCTCAGCTCACTAAGCGTTTATAAATAACCAAATACTTTGCATATTTATATAGTAAATGTTTGCTTTGGAAAAACAATCTTTCGCACATTTTGTGCTCACCCTGTATATAATGTTGTGAACAAAATAGTTATAGGGCTCAATTGGCACTCAAATACAACGTTTTGGATCATTGTGTAAATTTTTGTATCCCTGGTAGTTGTCAAGATGATTTTTTCATTTATCATGTGAGTTTTACTTTTTCATTTACAAAAGTTACATCTGTATCCGTCCATATGTGGAATTGGGTAAGTTTGTGAAATGTGCCCCCAGCATATTCATACATAAATATGAGAGCTGGGTGGTGTGCCCACGAAGATGTCTAAGGAATTTGAAGTGTGCACATGATAGTAGCATAATTGATAATTCCTACCATATCAATCAATTGTATCCACAGAAGTAAATTATGGAAAATCCAGCTAGAAAATAATTTGCTTCGATTTCAAATTTTGAAGAAACTTATTAAAGGCATGGATTCTATCCAGGGTTGTAGTGGGTAGCTGCCCGGGTACCCGCCCGGGCTGGGTTAAAAAAACACTGGTTTTTTACAACCTTGAGGGTTGTAGTGGCTAGCTGCACGGGTACCCACCCGAACTGGGTTTTTGTTTAAAAAAAAAAAAAAAAAAAAACTAGTTTTTTACAACCCTGGTTCTATCAAACTATTTTTCTGTAAAAATACAGAGCAAAAAACATTTCAGCATTAAGGTACTATTCTATACAAACTGTCAATTGCCATCACTCGATAAGTTTCTTTTATACGTCTTTTTTTCCTATAGCATCCTTCGGCAACACATAAAAGAGTATGTAACTGTATTAAAAGAAAAGTATGTTAATGTACAAAACGCTGAAAAAAAATCATGAAACTAATAACAATAATAATTTCTAATAGCATGAGAAATGGTGATCTGACAAGCGGCAAAAGGTAAAGAGAGCTCAACGGACTCTGAAGGACATGTTTGAAAACTGGTATAAAACTTATATGTTAAATGAACGGAAATGAAAAAGTCAAAATGTTACGTTTTTTACATACAACTTTTTTTTTTTATGAAGGAAAAAAGATAAAGTGGAATATTAAGAAAGGAAATAGGTGGGACATATTTTTGCTCGCTGCCTAGTTTTTACCTTGATAAAAATGGAAGTTCGACGTAAGACTTGAGGCTTGTTTAAATTTTTTTCCCTTAACCCCTTCGTGACGAGAGCGTCCTTTACAGAATTTTTAATCTTTTGCCACCGGTTTTTTGAAACAGAAATTTGCGCCTAATTGAATCGCAGAAATGCTATCATTAAATAAGTCAAAGCTTACATTAAAAATTAACTGGTGGGAATAATGAAGGATTCTGAGCATCTTATGCGTCACGTATACGTGTCGCTCGTCCCCAACGGGTTAACGTGCAGGAATGTCAAAATCTATCATCTTGCCAACGGAGTACAAAATTTGCATAATGAATTTTTCAAATATATATATTTTTTACATTCTGTATACCATCTGTAAGAGTTACACAGATATCTGTTTTAATAGAGTTCGGGCTCTTTTTTTTCGGAGCCCGAGCCCGCCATCATCAGCAGCAGCAGCACAGGATGATTTGAAATTCGATCCCTATACCGAAAGTACGCAGTAGAAAAATTTTAATCTCCTATTAAAATGTTTCATGGATTTTCTCATTTAAAATTCTAAAGAAATAAGCGATCCTAAATATTTCATGACAACGTCTCGTGATTTTCACGTCCCCGAAAAATCTGTTTAAAATAGCAAAATTGATATTAATAGCAAGTTTAAATTATAAATAACGAGGCAGACTTTATCTTTCCATTAAAGCATACAAAACAATAGTGAAAGTTTTAAAATATATCCTTATTCTTCCCTTGCAAAATCAAATATAATAACCCATATTAAACTCAAAAACCTAGAAATAGAAAAAGTAGCGAACTATAACAACCTACATATTGCTCTAATAAGAGAAGCTATCGAAATCAGAACATCAAAAGTCGAAGTCTGTAACGACTTGGCGCACGCAATAGTAGACTCTCGCTGAAAAAAATTGTTAGAAGGGTTTATGTATCAGAATGCAAAATTTTCCCCATTCATTTTCTATTCTTTCGAATAATTTGAAAAGTCAATGCCGAAAACCGTATCTTAAGGGGTCAGGTAACCTTTGAACTCACAAAATACATGAAAAAGGGACCTCTATAAGAATTACAATAACTCCGTAACTATTTGACTTTGAATTATAAAATTTAAAATGCATATTAATAAAGGTTTATTTTATTAATTAAAATTCTCAAATGTATACACTCATATACAGTTTTAAAATTTATTTTAAAATAATTTTTTAACGAAATAATTATTTTTGCATGTACTGCGCGCATGATTATTCACATTTTGAATTGCTAAAACCAGCCAAAATTTTTTTTAATGAGTACATATGTTATGTGTTCTCAATATGACCTACGATGCAAAAAATAAAATTGTGTAGATCTTGAGAAAAAAAAATTAGAGAAATTCGAAATATCGAGTTTATTTTACTACAAAAGTAGTCATAAATTCTAAACTTGTTACTTGAGAAACATAATAGTAGGTCATTTTGTACATCTCTCTGGGTAAGACATTCAGTCAAAATTTCATGAAATTCTAACCAACCATTTTTCTTAAATCGTACGCGCAATGACCAAAAATCGTCGTTTTGAGAAAATTTACTTCAAAGATCAAACTGTCGCTTGATCATATAAAAAAAGCTGACTGTTTTAGGCACAACTTCACTTCTTAAGTGAATTTTTGCATGGGGTTTATTTTAAAATGTTCCTAAAGAATCGTATTTAATTATAAGCTAATAAAATTTTTTTCGAATTTCTGTCACTTAAAAGTAGAGATCGACCGAAACAGGTTTTAAGACCGAAACTGAAACCTAAACCGAATTTCGGTGATCTTCCCACTTTCGGCCGAAACCGAAAGTGTCCGAAAATTTTAAAACTGATTAATACATACATAACTGCATAATAATAATAAATTAATAAATTACAAATAATTACTTAATAATAACTAATTACATTACTAATTAATTTATCAATTATACGTGTATTGAACCACATTTCTAACAAACAAACGTACATATATATGTGGGTGTATAAGTTTCAAACTAAAATGAAACATAAATAATAATACAACTTTTAATTTTATTTTTATTTTATAACAACTAATAATTCTTGGCATTTATCAATAATTAACAATGTAGTTAAATAATGCAAAATAAATTCAATAATGAATATTGAATTTTTAAATATATTCATATTTTCAGTTCGTTAATATTTTGCATTTAAATTGTTTAAGTATACAGTTAAGTATTGGTTAAGTAAAAGTAATTGTTTAAGTAAAAGTTTAAGTAAAGGGCACAAAAGCTAAAATAATTTGTACAATTTGACTAAAAAAAGGAAAATTAGCATTAAGACAATATTTTAAGCCTAGAAATTATTTATTATAAACTTTATTTTCCATTTCAATATTCTCAAAGTGAGACACGTTTAACACTATTTTGTACTATCTAATTTTAAACACACACATATATATATATATGGATAAAAAAGTAACAGTTGTTAATTTTCTTTTAAGATGTGCACAATAAGATCAAAATAAATCTATGCTCACTCACCGCTCCCCACCCCCCTAAAAAAGCTTTGCCGCTCCCTGCCTCCCTAAGAAAGTATTGAAATGACATCCCTGTTTGAAAATTTTATCTCCGGTCCCAAGTTGACTCTATGTGCCTCTATCCAAAACTATTTTTTGTAAAATAAAACGTAATTAATTTAGCAATAAGACGGAAATAGTTTCCAATTATATGAATTTTATCTAATAAAAAAACATTTTAAGTATACATACCTCGATATATGTTTTGTAATAAATTTCGTAAATCTTCATATGTTTTAACACCTTTCTCATAAATCATTCAAAACAATCTGGAGTTTTAAAGTAAAATATTTCTATTACTGTTAAGTTTGCATCTTTTAAAGATCACGTGATAAGCGTCTTTTAAATTTAGTCATATATGCATTGCTCGCTTTATAATTTACACTCTCATCATGGATCTATCATGACCGATAATGATAAGCAATGGAGTCACAGCAATGAACAGTGTCTCATTTGAGCCGATACAACTCACATCAATGAGTAAAGTTGAAAATTTCCGAAAGAAGGGACGAGATTTTGAAATACAGATAGTTTCGGTCGAGTTTCGGTCAGGCCGAAATTTTGGCAGCAGTTTCGCCGAAAACGAATATTCGGCGAAACTCAGATTTTGTGCCGAAACCGAAATTTCGGTCGATCTCTACTTAAAAGGTTACCTGACCCTTTAGTATTTTTCTGTATCTTTCCCCATTTATATCTCCCTCTTAGTTGCGTTTCCAAGAATCCGTTAGAAGACGGGGAGGAAAAGAATGAGATTAGAGGGAATTTGTCAATCCCCAGTCAGAAATAGAGAAGGGAAGGATACAGGAAATTGCAACTGATGATGCCTTCGGCTGGAGCAAAAACGTTCTATAATAGTAGTGACTTTTTTATTTGAAACTTTTTAACATTTTTATAATGATGGACTGTTTTTTTGATAGAGAACTTTTACCATGTTTTTAAGTGATATCCGATTCTAAAATAGGTAATGTGGTGAATAAAGATATTGAAATACAGACATTAGAAATTAAAACATAGGATATCTCTTTTTCAATTCCTACTATTAGCTCACACTCTCTCTATATTTATATATCTTGTTCAAATTTTCAATCGTTAATAAAATATTTTCTATTCATCCACTCAAGTTCAAGTAATTTTTTTTTTAACTTGTAGTGGATGACACTGGATGTTAATGCAGTTTTTTCATATATTAATTCATTAATTAATAACTTTTAGATTTATATGGGAGAAAAAAATTTCTCCCATTGTTTTCATAAATGAAATGAAAGATTTTCTTTAAATTAGTGATGCCACAAAAAAAAAAATACCGCAACGATGATTATAAAAAATGTTCAATAAAAATAACGTGGGGCATTAATGCTGCACGGGTTTACTTTATATATTTATGATTAAAAAGCCAAATTCAAATGTTCAAAAGGAAATTCGCTTTCTATATATTTCCACTTAATATTGTGATTCTGCCCTATGTATATTACATATTTATATTAATTGTAATTATTTAATAAAAAGTAACTCAAATAAAATTTTTCTTTGTTGACCTATGTAGGAATTGACTTAAAAAAATTAATTTTTATATTACTTGTTGATATTAATCTTAAATATATTTTATGCGCATCTCCATTTTTCTTTTATAAATATGGATTAATGCTTCTGTGGTTCGGGTAGTGTTGCACGGTCCACTGTCTCAAAAAGCGGGACAATGAGACAAATGTGGGACGTTCACTTGAAGGTCTGACCGAGGTCCGTATCCGGCCAGGCAAATTAAAGACAAATTTTCGAACGGGGAGGGCCGGCAGAATAAAGGCAATATTTTTTTAACGGGTCGGGCCTAGACGATAGAAAAAATAAACGGGGAGGGCCGATAAATAATTTAAGAGGGCCGACCGGCCCGATATAACAAATTTTAAGTCTGACAAAGCCGATTAAATATGAACAATTTTCAATGGACCTGACTGGGCCAAGAATTAGTTTTAAATGTGCTGCACGTGCCGATTCTAGTTTGAAAACATCAATACAGAAATTTAACATGTCCAGCTCTGCATCGGTCAGTTACATTGCGTCTGAGCCCGGACTTATTTTGTTTCAGCAGACTTGGGGCGGGTTCAGGCTTACTTTTTTTCTACATGCTTAGGGCCAGATTTGTACTTAATTGTTCTCGGAAAAGTGTAGGGCAAACAATTTTATTTGTAAAAATAATAGTGATAATGAACTTTTGCTAACGTAATTTTTGGAGATATTTGAAATATTTCTCTATGAATTTATTAGTGTTTTTTAACCACCTTTTTCCTTTTATTCTAAACTACATTTAAAAAAAAACTAATCTTTATTTGAATGCGATATCGAAGGGACTAAGTGATCATTAATGTTGCTATTCCGTGTTATATGGCTTGCGGACAGGTAGTCTGGAATATACTGTAAAATTTTCCCATAAATATATATGCAATTATTTTTTATAAAAAATCTTATTTGTACGTTAAGAACAATCTGACTTTTTTGTATAAATTAAGTCTGGTCGGATCCGGGTCGAACTTTTAATCTGTACCGGGCCTGACAAAAATAGCTTTCATTAGAGCCCGGGTCCGGAAATTTCGGATAGTGCAGACCTCTACATCCACTTCTAAATCGAGACATGAAAATTACACAAAATTCTTTGAAAACAAACTGTCTATAACGGAATCTTGTATTAAAAAAAAAAAATATGGTCCTTACTGAAGGAGTGCTATCCCTTTTTATACCTGCTAATACGGGAACCTGTATAAAGGGAAATCTTTCAACAGTCTCTTGATTTCGTCTTAAGAGGTTTTATTGTATTAAATAAGTATATCAATCTTTTATACCGTAAAACCTGTGTCAGTGGAATCGCTAGGAATCTTAGACATCTGTCCAAAACAGAATTTTGTTATCTTATAAGATAGAATTGTATGATATTTCTTCCGTAGGGACTATGTAATTTTCCCGCTTAAGACAGGATTCCATTATAAACAGCTTCCGTTTAAACAAGTTTTATTGAATAAATTACAGTAAAGCCTGTGAAAACATAATTGCTAGGAAATGGAATTTTTTTTTTTTAAACAGGCTTCCGTCTTAGTAGGTATAATTTGTACGATATTCCTTTCGCCTGAAAATAAAAATTCGCCAATAGACGAGATTCCGTTTTCACAGGTTTCCTGTATTAAGTTCCCGTCTAGTGAATAGTAGAAAATTAAATTTAAAATTTGTATCATACAAAAGAAAAAGTTGGAAATTGTACGTCAAACGTGACAAATGAGGTGCGTTCGTACTGTTATCATTTCAGTGAAATTAATTAACGTCTGTTGTTATATTATTAATTTCCGTAACAAAATAAGTACATTTTAATTTGGCAACATTTTATCTTTTGTTTACATTTACTAGAAAATTCCAATGGGAAAACTTAAGCCTAGCTTTGAAAATTTCCAAACTTTTAAATCCATATTTAGACTCTTTTTCCACTTAATATCTATTTCTCTGGAAATATCTATCCAAAAAAACTGTCGGTAGATTATAGATTGCTATAATTAAACAGTTTTAGTATACAAATTCGGTTTTTAAATTCAGTAATACGGAAATAATGACTCCATCTTAAATAGGACGTCATCACCATGGCAACCTAGAATCATTACCTATCATGGGATATCATTGAATTAATTACGCATGATAGGATTTAATACAACAAAAAAAAACTTTTATTAATATCTTAAGTTTTAATTCAATTTTCATAAAATTTGAAATGACTCTACAAATTCTGCAGCGATTATATTGGGATAGGATTTAATAGAATGAAGAATGTGACTATAAATAGGTCATAATATTATAAAACGTCATATAAATATGACTATAACGTCATTACATGTCAGAAAACTTGGCGATGCATCTCGGTCGCTTGACTATTAATCCTGGAAAGATTCTATAGAAAAGCAGTGCCGATTTTTAAAAAATTAAAATTACTTAAAAAGATATTAATAAAAATATTTAGCAAGTTTTGATTCGATTTTTATAAAATTTGAAATGACTCGACAAAACTCTGCAACGATTATATATATTAAATTTCAAACCATTCTGTTGGGTAGTTTTTGTGCTGTTACATGCGGACAGACAGACAGACTGGCGGTTCAGACGACGACTACAGGTGCTATGTATTTATATAATTAACGAACGCACCTAAAAATCATGCGTAAAGCATAGATAATGCAACACTTTCCAACACTTCCAAAATATTTTTAGAAATCTTTACCGTTTAATAGGGTCTGATGTATACGTAAACAATTTGGAAAGCATATAACACATTTAAAAATCAAATTTCATTAATTACCAACAACATTCGAAAAAAAAAAAATCCGAATTCTTTTGTGCAGCCCAGTATATGACCTATTGATTTTTATATATGCTACATAGAATGCTAAAATTAAATTCAGTAAGGAAACGCATAGCACAGTTAAATTCCCCTTCAGTAATTTCCGTCAATAAACGCAAATGTATTAGAGATGTTTTGAGCTGTCCTGTATACGATCTATATAATTTGTACACACCAAGTGATAGGGAAAAATTAGTTACATTTAAAAACACGTATCGCAACTGAAAACGGCAATTGCCAGCAATATTATTAAGACAGTACTTTAACCGAATACTTTTGTGTGTACCTGTAAATGAACGATGAATGCTATACACTCAATATTCTGTAGTAAGCCGTGAGGTGCGTAATGCACCTCAGTAATATATATCAATTTCAATATGTTTGAAATAGTGAAACATTACTAAAATAAATCTCAAACTATTTTTCCACATAGACTGTAATTATTTTGAGTGTGTTAAAGGAACTATAAGTGATACACTTAATTTTTAGTACTGAACACGCCATAGTAAACCTCAATAGCATATACAGGGTGCCGAAAAGTCTGGAAACGGTCAAATGACTCGAGAAATATGAGATATACATCGGATGGAAAAACGGCAAAATGCATGTTCAATATTTTTGAAAAATCTATTTAGGGATATGAAAGTTGGCCCACCAACTTTGCCCCCCCCCGGGGGGTGGGTGGGGGGGGGAGGGGGACAACTTTAAAATCTTAAATGATGACCCCCATTTTTTATTGCAGATTCGGATTCTACGGGAGAAAATACGTAACTTTTGTATTGAACATTTTCTTCGAAACATTGTAGATGGCGCTGTAATCGAGTGCAATGCTGTGAGAATCGTTACCATTGCAATGTCTGGAAACGCTCGAATAACTCGAAATATACACCGTATTGAAAAACTGAAAAATGCATATTCAATAGTTTTGAAAAATCTATTTAGGGATATCAAAGTTGCCATTTTTCTAAATATTAAACATATATTTTTTCGTTTTTCAATCTGATGTATATTTCTCGAGTTATTCGAGCATTTCTAGACATTGCAATGGTAACGATTCTCACAGCATTGCACTCGATTACAGCGCTATCTACATTTTTTCGAAGAAAATGTTCAATACAAAAGTTACGTATTTTTTCCCGTAGAA
Source organism: Maratus michaelseni (assembly GCA_963931845.1). Classification (NCBI taxonomy): domain Eukaryota; kingdom Metazoa; phylum Arthropoda; class Arachnida; order Araneae; family Salticidae; genus Maratus; species Maratus michaelseni. The sequence goes on along the minus strand of OZ007598.1, from coordinate 27,026,824 downwards.
TCCGAATCTGCAATAAAAAATGGGGGTCATCATTTAAGATTTCAAAGTTGCCCCCTTTCCCCCGGGGGGCTAAGGGGGGGGGGGTAACTTTCATATCCCTAAATAGATTTTTCAAAAATATTGATCATGAATGTTGTCGTTTTTCAATCCGATGTATATTTCTCGAGTTATTTGACAGTTTCCAGACTTTTCGGACACCCTGTATAAATTGCATGACAATTCGAGTATATTTACGCGAGTTAAAGCACTGACAAACAAACCGAATTCATAAACATTTGCAACTATTTTGGAAAGTTAAAAATAAGTAATTATTTTGGTTAAAAAGATATTTTCCGTAAATATCAAATATTGCATTATTTTCCCTTAAAATTTTAAAAATTAAAGAAATTACTTCAAAATAGTTTAACAATGGAAAATGTTTTTCACTCTTTTTAGGTGCGTTCGTAATTATGTAAATACGTAGCACTTATAGTCGCCGTCTGGTCCGTACGTCCGCATATAACGGGGCAAAAACTACCCAACCGAATGGTTTGAAATATAATCTATATAATCGTTGCAGAATTTTATAGTCATTTCAAATTTTATGAAAATCGAATCAAAACTTAAATGGATATTAATAAAAGTTTTCTTCATTCTATTAAATCCTATCATATGTAATTAATTCAATGATTCCCCATGATAGGTAACGATACTAGCTTGCCATGGTGATGACGTCCTATTTAAAATGGAGTCCTATTATTTCCGTATTACTGAATTTTTAAAAACCGAATTTGTATTCTAAAATTGTTTAATTATAGCAATCCTCTAACGAGTTTTTTGGATAGATGTTTTCGGAGAAATACATATTAAATGGAAAAAGTCTAAATATGGATTTCAAGTTCTGAAATTTTCAAAGCTTTGCTTAAGTTTCCCATTGGAATTTCCAGTAAATGTCAACAAAAGATAAAATGTTGCCAACTTAAAATGTAGTTATTTTATTACGGAAATTAATTATATCATAATAAGACGATATAATTCATTTCACTGAAATAATAATGATGATTTTTTAGCTCGCAGGCTATCAATGCCTGAGAGCTAATGTGCCCGCCCGTTCTCTATGTACGTATGTATGTACGTAACGCGATAACTCTAGATAGAAATAAGCGTTTTGCTTCAAATTTTGAATATAGGTTCATTGTGATAAGGCGCTTCCCCGATAAGATTTGGGGGTTCATTGGTTAAGTATAAAGGGGAAAAGGGGGGCTATCCCCCCTAATTTAGAGAAATGGGTTTTTCATGCAGAATTATCAGATATTCTTCAAATTTTGTATATAGGTTTATTGTGATAAGACGCTTTCCTGATTGGTTTTGGGGATTCATTGTTTAAGTAAAAAGGGGGTAACGGGGGCCTAATCCCCCGCCCAATTTAGATAAATGGGTTTTTCAAGCAGAATTAATAGATTTTCTTCAAATTTTGTATATAGGCTCATTGTGGTAAGGCGCTTCCCTGATTAGTTTTTAGAATTAGAGAAGTATAAAGGGGGGAACGGGGGACAACCCCCCCCCCCCCTTAATTTAGATAAATGAGTTTTTCATGCAGAATTATCTGATTTGCTTCAAACTTTGTATATATGTTCATTGTAATAAAGGACTTCAATCGATCCCTGCATGATTAGTTTTGGGGGTTCAATGGTTAACTATAAGGGGCTGGGAATGGGGGGGGGGATGATCCCCTCCCCTCACATGGAATATGCACACATGGAATATATTGTCGATTTCTTCATTTATCGAGGGGCTTATTTCAAATTCTTTGAAATAAGAGTATAATATACAATTAGTGTGAATAGCCTGTGAGCTCAATGCCCTCAGTTTAACTGGGCAGTTTTCTTTCTTTTTTATTTACATTGTCTTCTATTGGATATTTGCGCATAGTATAATTTTAATGTAACAGAACTGAAATTAATTGTTTGTAAAAGTGTATTGAAACTTTATTTCATAAAATAAAATTAATATCTATAATATGAAAATCTGCATATAAAATTTTGTATTCAAGCATTTTTGCATAAGAGTGCAGCAGCTATTGCTCAAAGATCTTGTTATTTATAAAACTAGTTATAGTACGAACGCGCCTCATTTGTCACGTTTGAAATACAATTTCCAACTTGTTTTTAACTTTATTTTTGTATGTGAAGATGGAATTTTGAAATACATTTTTCACTCACTGCCCGATATACTAGAATTATAAAAAATATGTACAGATGTTTGTTTCCAATGACTATACAACATTTTAATATTTTTAGAAGTAAATTAATTTTAAGTAATTTCCCCGTTGCCGTTTGCAGGTGGTAAATCGCCAAATCTTTATGGTTATGACTGAAACTGTTTACAAGTTACAAAAACAATGGAGTTAATGCGCCAAACCACTCCCTTCAAAATATGTCAATTGGCTTAAAAACTGTTACAACGAAATACTAAATTAAAAAGTACTGGAATTTTGCCCTAAAAAGTAGAAAATATAAATATTGGTTTAATAAGTTAAAAAAAACTTAATAGTTTAATACTAATTATTAAATTTATGATTGTATGTTCAAAAAAATTAGAAATTCTATATAAATAGTTTAAAAAAATCCTTTTTCTTTCTTTCCTGTTGCCAAATATTAAAGAAACAGCTAAAATTATTATTGTAATAACTGTACTAATTGTCGTTTTTTAAAGAGCGTTACTGAAAGCTGTGAATTTTCAATAATAGATCACCTTAAATTAAGTATTTTGATGGAAATTTTTTGGAATAACATGAAATGCACACATGAAATTAGGCGTCATTTTTAGTATAAACACTCAATGCCTAAAAAACGTTTCTTTTTTTTTATAAATTTTTTTATTCTTATTTATGCATATATATGAAACAATCAATATTATACTCATTTTTGCTCTATAAAAATTTTTACTCTTACGTAGTAGAATACATTAACAAATTGCTTGCATTTGATAGGAAAAAGAACGCAGACGATCTTTCCGTTCATTATGAAAATTGTTTGAATCCTTTTTTATCAGAATATCACGATAAAGGAAAAACATCGCGTCATTAAATATTTAATATCGCGGAGATATTAATCGACCTTCTTATGTTCTGTCAAGGATAACGAGAAAAGCGAAACTCAAAACGTAATCTCTGACGACCACCCGCTATAATATCTTTATCTAAGAAAGGGATAATAAATGTTTTGATCTAAGAAAGGGATAATAAATGTTTTGAAGTTTCGATTGAAGTTATGCAAGATGATTTATTATTGAGAAGTAAAATACTATGAAACTAGTGTGTAGTGGGACATACATCAATTCAATTAAATGATTTAATAAGTATAAGAAATGACATTGATTTAGCAAATAGTTTTTTTTACGCAATGTTTTCCCATGCCTATAGATAAGGCAGAGACTCACGGGAAATTAAATACAGAATCTGTCAAGGAAGAAAGGCTGTAAAACTATTAAATTCTATTTGGTGGAGTGAGGAGATCTCCAGGAAAAGAAAATATAATATATACTATTCTATTGTAAAGAGCATATTGTTATATGGAGCAGAGGGATGGAGAATTATTGAGACAGAAAGAACTTAGCGGCAGTGGAAATGGATTCCCTAAGATCATGCCGGATATCAGGAATAGAAAGAATAAGAAATTGAAAGAATAAAAGAAATGATGAAAATAAAGGGAGCCATATTGGATGATCTTCAAAGGAAGCAATTTAATCTGGTATGATCATGTTAAAAGAATGAGTGATTAAAGACTGCCGAAAATCTCATTTAATTATAGAATATATCAAAAAAGGAAACGAGGAAGATCACGAAAGAACTGGATGGACGATAAAAAAAAAAAACTGAGTGATAGAGGTCTGGAGGAAGAATGGACCCTTGACCGAAAGAAATGGAATAGTTTCTGTAGGTTTTTCGGATGACGACACCTGATGTCATAAACAATTATATATATATATATATTCCGGATACTAAGCGTGAAGTTCCGTTGAATTTTGTGCAACTGATGATATAAGTAGGGGTGCAAAAATCTAGACACCAATGGACAGATTCCCATCTCTAAACTTTTAGTATTCTTCGCCTAATAAGAATACTGATAAAATTTACGCGAAGTATACTAATAAAATTTGACGAAGAATACTAATAAAATTCAGTGGTGGGAATCAGTCCATTGGCACCTAGATTTTTGCACCCTTGGATATAAGCATCGCATATTTCAAACAAAACATCGAATTTTGGCACCTCGTCTTAGATTACCGCCACTAAAATTGAGTGACAATCTATTCCTATCATGAGGATTCTGAATTTGATATTTCGTTCAATTCTGCGCACATAAACGGGGGATATAAGCACCACATTAATAGAAAAAACAGACTTGACCCATCTTGGGGGGATTTTGCCCAAAACTTTAATCAGAACCAGCTCTCATAAGAATAGATATACATAATGAAATTTCATTCTTTTCTATGCAGTATTTAGTGAGCCCACAAAATTTGTCACACGCAGTTTCACGAACGTATTCTAAAAATAGTCAAATCGTGTTCAGAACCTTCTAAAGCGTATAAATTCGTCGAAAACCGGAAATAAAAGTTTTTTCACGAATCCAATACTTTCTTGTATATAGAATTTACAGAAGATATATTTAGAAGAATATATTTACAGATGAGAATAAAAATTAATAAAGGATTTTTTCTTGTCGTTGAATCTTTATAAATTAACTTTTAGCTGCACAATTTTTAAATTTTTGTATCTTAAAAATATTTTGCTCTACTTGACCGATTTAAAAAAAGTATATTTTAAAGATTAAATAAAATAGACTTCAAGTTATTTGTTTAACCTACGTTTTACTTGTAGTTTTGGCAAAAATATTCATGTAATTAATATTTCCTATTTTTTATTTACTGATAGCCGGTCAATTGGCGTATTTTAGAGAAAATGGCTTGGCATAACAGAATTTTTGAAAAATATTTATTATCACATATTTTAAACCACATTGTTGCTAGAATCTCTAGTTTGACACGCACACCACTATTAAATATTACAATTTTTGGTTGGTTGGTTGATTTTATGACGACCGATTATCTACACGAGGGATATAGGCCCTAGGGAAGAGTGACCTCCGTGGCGTCTTTCTAAGGGATCCTAACCCGTATTTACGGAGAGGTTCGAAGAAAACCACGGAAAAATCCGAACGATTACGTCAACGAGCTCGACAGGGGTTTGAACCCAGCACCTCCCGTCTTCCAGCTTTTGAGAGCAGACCCTCTCAGCTACTGGTGGGGCTTATTACAATTTTTGAAGCATTTCTAAATACACACACACACACACACACACACACAAAAAAAAAAAAAACCCTATTCACCGTACGATGATTGTTTCTAAAAAAACTAACTAGAACATTGACAACATATTCAGATTTTGCGATAATAAATCGCGATACCGACAAAAAGAACAGAATGGAATAATACATACTATAAAGAAAATCTGTTTAGAACGGATTTTTATTTTCCGGTTCTTTGAGATTCCGTCTTAGAATGTTTTGCTCAGTGTTGAATTCATGGTGTGGCCCGAGGGACACCCCCCGACCCCCGAAAGATTTGAGATTTTATGCTTTTAATGGTTAAAAAGTTCAATCCCCCCCCCCCCGCATAATCATATTAACTAACGGCTTATTGCGTCGGATTAAGCGTCTCATTTCCAATTAAAATATATCTTTGAATTGAAATTTGGTTGAAATACAGGGTCATGAAAAATCGAAGAGTGTGGAAAATAGGATTACAAATATCTCGGTAACTCATTATCCGATTGACTTCATTCTTTATGCAAAAATTATGTTTTTTTTTTTTTTTTTGTGTGTTTTATATTTATTCCTTAAAATAAACAATTTCGAAAATCTTTATATACCTTTTTATCAGAACGAATATTTCGAGAGTCCGAAAAAAATAGTTCCGGATAATCGAGGTTACTGAGATTCAATAGGATTCTTCTCATTATTACATACTAAGTACGTACCAAATTTAAAATCTCTATCTCAATTTGATCGGGAGATAGAACGTTTTACAGACACACACTCACACACAAAGACAGACGGACGGCAAATTTTTTTTTCTAAAAATGTTTTTCGGAATCTCCATTGTCTGAAATGTGTAAATCCGTCAAATTTTATTTTTCGCTTTTTAAAACGATTACAAGACTTACCCTGTACTACGTATGATGGGTAAGTAAAAATGCAATTAAATCTCAAAAACAGAAAAGAAGTGTAAAAAAATATTTATTTAGTTAGTTAAACATTAACTATCTCAATAATATTAATTAAATCTATAAACTATAGTTTAGAAGTCATTTTAACATAGGTTTTATGTTCATATATCCATTCGAAGTTATCTTACGGATTGCGACATATCACGTGAAAAAAAATTTGCAGTGTTAACTGAATTGTAATTTTTATTACATTATAAGTGTTTCTTTTTACATTTTATAAGGTCTGAAATATGTATTTATTTTAAATGCTAGAAGGTGTAAATTAACAACATAATACAAATTAAAAACTTTTATTAGGTTGTTTTACATGTTTCAACTCACTCAGATTCATTTTTAAAAACAAATGAGAATATTCTAGAATTGCACGGGCTTTGAGGTTATTATTTTCATGTACTTTTCTAAAAATTACGCACGTTATCTGCTACTTGGTTGTTTATTTCCATATCTGTGACTATGGAGTAACTCGAACCACAGTTTCGGTAAATTAAAAGATGCCGCATCGTTACATATATTTTTGCACGTTAGTATCATGGTTTCTCGTATTATGGATGGATAGTATAGACCGGAGGGAAATATTATTTTACTTTCATTGAAATTTATTTGGATGGTTTCTTCTTGATATAATCTTGCCAGGGCTGTAGTTTTTCTATTATACTTAATATCAGCTATATGCTCCTTTTTTTTTTTTCTGCAATTAAATTTCCTGCTGGTCATGCCTATGTAGTAATTCTTGGATCCGTCTTTAATAAAAGGTATTTCATATACTCCTGAATAATTCTCAAAATTGTGTCTATTTTATTGCTATTTTATATTATTAAATATATTATAACAAGGTGTTATAATTTATTATATTGCCTGAAATATGGTTTTAATATTATAAAGGTTCGTGTAATTTCAATAAGTATTTGAAAAATTTTGAGAATTTGAAACCCCATCACTTCTGTCTGGCAGTGAAAAGATTTCAGAAGGTATGAGTCCCCTTAATTTTCCCTTAATAAATTATCTTTATTCATGTTAAATCGTGCCCGAGTGTGATTTCAATCGAATCAAGTTTTTAACTAATTTTACGCAGTTTTAAAATCTTATTTGTAAAGCAGAGGTTAAAATGCCCCATGCGAACTAACTTTCTTCCAATCACTTTGGTATTTTAAAAGCACGTTACTGATTTAATTTTTAAAACAAGCTGGAAATTGCACGTTAAACGTGACAAATAAAGTGCGTTCGTACTATAACAAGTTTCAGTGAAATGAATTATATAGTCTGTTATTATATGATTAATTTCCGTAATAAAATAAGTACATTTTACGTTGCCAACATTTTATCATTTGTTGACATTTACTGAAAATTCCAGTGGGAAACTTAAGCCTAGCATTGAAAAATTCAGAACTTGAAATCCATATTTAGACACTTTTTTCCATGTAATATCTATTTATCCGGAAACATCTATCCAAAAACTGTCGGTAGATTTATTTGATTGCTATAATTAAACAATTTTAGTATACAAATTCGGTTTTAAAATTCAGTAATACGGAAATAATGACTCATTTTAAATAGTACGTAATCACCATGGCAACCTAGAATCATCACCTATCATGAGATATCACTGAATTAATTACGTATGATAGGATTTAATAGGTTACATCTTGGTCGCTTGATGATTAATCCTCGGAAGCTGCTATAACAAAGAAGTACCAATTTTTAAAATATTCAAATTACTTAATATTTTTATTGATATCTTTTTAAAGTTTTGATTCGATTTTCATAAAATTTGAAATGACTCGACAATTTTGCAACGATTATATATATTAAATTTCAAATCATTCGGTTGAGTAGTTATATACGGACAGACAGACAGACGGACGGACCAGACGACGACTATAGGTGCTACGTCTTTATATAATTATGAACGCACCTAATGGGTATCCGTTTGAAAAAGAAATATTAATTACCCAAGTTAGTGTCATCAAATGCAGGGTTTAATTTCTAACAAAAAAAAGTACCGGAGCCCCTAATCTTCTGCAGTACCAATAACCGTAGCGTGCCACTCCATCTACCGTCACTCCAATCTGCATATTTATACTTCATACATTATACGTATTTGCAAAATTTAAAGCAATTTTTTTTCTTTAGCAAAATAAAAATTTTAAATATATCTATCTGCATTTACTTAGCTGTCAATTATTCCACTTTTTAGGGCTGTGTAGGACTATAATTATGTCCTTTATAGAGGAACTATCAAATATTTTTATAGTTCTTCTATAATGGTTCCGTTTTTAACACTTTCCAACCTAGTTGAAAAGTGTTTGACTTCGGTTTGTCTGGCCGTCTGCCGTCTGGCCGTGCTCTAACTCCCGTAAATATGCTCGGATTGCTCTGCAATTTTTATATGTTATAGTCGTTATCTATAGCATGTTCCCTATTTCAACGGAAGTGTGTAGCACTTATAGTTTTTACAGGGACACTCAAAAGAATTCCGTTACATTGCGGTCTATGGGGAAAAATCATTTGCGGTTTATTTAAATAATGTTTCACTATTTTAGACGCATTGAAATTTATATATATCATTAAGGTGCATTAGAAGAAGCTTAATATGGAATAGGGTGTGCATAGCACTTATACTTACTTTACAGGGACAGTCAAAAGAATTCCGTTACATTACGTCTATGGAGAAAAATCGTCTGCGGTTTGTTTAAATAATGTTTCACTATTTTAAACGCATTGAAATTTGTATAAGGTTCATTACAAGAGACTTACTACAGAATATTGTGTTTATAGCAGTCATCGTTCATTTACAGGGACACACAAAAGAATTCTCTACTGTATGTTAACAATAATTCTGGAAGTGCGTTTTAAGTTACTGAACGCGATTTTAATTTTAAATCGCTTTTTGTATATTACGTGGTGTGTATAAATTCTGTAGATCCTATACAGGGAAGCACAAAAGTTCCGTATTATTTAACTCCAGACGGAGAATTTTAAACTGTGCTACGTGTTTCCTAACTGAACTAAAATTTAGCATCCTATGTAGTATATATACAAATCTATAGATCCTATACAGGGCTGAATAAAAGTATTCGGATTACTTAGATGTTATCTTTTAGCTTATTAAAGAGTATGATTCGTAAAATTATTTTGGAAGCGTTGGAAAGTGTTATATAATCTATGCTTGACGCATGATTTTTCGTTCTTGTTTCTTTTTAAGTACGGAACCGTAAAAATGGTGCAATTTTAGTAATAATCAATGTATATCAAAACTAATACACAGATTTGATTGTTTTTAGATGCTTAGCCTATATTAAAAAAATCATGTGATTTCTAAATGAATGAAAATCAACGGAACATTTTTAAATATGAATTACTTATGTATTTTCTTTAAAGAACATTTTTCTCGTACAGAAAATTTATATATTTTATTTGTAAACATGCTGTATGCACGTATAAAATCTTTATTTGATGTCAGTCACAATTTATACAGACCATAAATAAAAAGAAAGAATTCTTATTGTAGCATAGGTGCCAAGCTCCCACTAATCTTCCGTAATATGCATGTGGGTTAATTTGACACAGGTTTATTACGTTTTACACAAATTTTTTAAAAAGAAATTAAATATGTTCCACGTGGAAACTAAAATTAAATAAGGATTCATCATATAAATTAACTGGGTCAAATTAATCCACATATTACGGAAGTTTAGCGAGAGCTTGGCATCTCTGTGAATGTCCCTTTTTAAAGGCTGATATTTCCACAAACTTAGATTTTACTAAATTGAGACTTAAGATTTCGATTGTCTTGTCTTAATTATTACGTGCTACGTGGATTTCTACATGCATCTAAACATCCCGACGCCCTCCACCTGTAAAGCACCCTCATTGGGGCCTCATAAGAAATTGGGGTCGTGAGATACGCGGGTGCCTTGTTCCCATACTTTCTAAGTGGAATCCTCGGAAGAACAACTTGCCACAGCCCTCATTTTCTCAAGCTAAAATAGGGGTAGAGGGAGGGGCAGAACTTGTGATAGTATACGCAACAGGTGGAACAGTAACTTAAGAAGCAGATCTAACCTGGGAAAAGAGTTCGAGATGAAATATGTTAATTTTTATAGTTCTTCTATAAAAGAATTGAGAAATATCTACACAGTTAACAAGAGAGAAACCTCTGAAAAGAGAGAACTATAACTGAATCCTGTTTTAAAAAGAAAAAAAATCGTTTTCCTAACGGAAGAAAAACTAAACAATTATATCTGCTAAAAACTATCTTTTTTTTTTTTTTTTTTTTTCTAGCTTCTTGCGATTTTGTTTTCACATGTTCCAGTGTATAAAATTACCAAAGTAACATTAATTCAGATTTTTCAAAATAATTTAAAACAGTTTCAGCTAAATTGAACTTAGACTATTTAGATATTTCTTTGAAGAGTAGAAATTAGAATCCCCCCCCCCCCCCCCACTCTCTCTCTCGCTCTCGCTCGGTGTGTGTTTTATTTTTGCATTTTTCAAAAGTTGTGATCTTAGCTGAAACATTTATGAAGCAAAAGAGAGGAACCCTCAGCCTGATTTCCCTTCCTTTTATCAATGTAACAAATGAAATATTTTTAGTGCCTTACATTTATTAAACATCTATGTTTATTTTAACTTTTGGTTTTAATATCATCTAGTTATAAATGTACAAAATATTAATTAACCATTAGATTATCTGTGCAGTACCTAAAACTAATTAAAAAAAATCAGCACATGAAATTGAACAATGGAAGATGAAGCGAAATAACGGATTCAACAGAAACAAAAACAAGTGGGTAAGTGTGATCGAAGATCGCACAAAGGGTTTCGTTAATATTCCTTTCAAAACATTTTATCCTTTCTTTAATAAATCCAAAAAAATTTCAATTTCCAAAAAAAAAAAAAAAAAAAAGTTCATGTTTTTTATAAAGTAAAAACCGGTCTATTTTTCTCGTTTTTTCGAAAATCTGAACCGGTCCGATAGTGGGCGAAGCCCGCTATTATACTCTGTCATAATATCTGTCATGTGGACTAAATGCGATATGAAAAAAAAAAAAAAAAATTCAAAATTAAACATGTTGTATGCCTTCAAAATGTTAAAATATGCGAATATTTCCATAATCGGGTTTTTATCATGAACTATTCTCTATTACTCATATTGATACTCGCTTTGTATTATTATCAAACATTTGAAAAATCCGTTAAACTTCCAATATGACGTCGGATTAATTTTCTTTTTAAATCTCTAATGACGTGATATTAATCTGCTTTCTGTACATACACATACTCATACTCCTTGTATTATTGAGAAATGTTTGAAAATGCCCGTTTTATTACCAATATGACGTCCTATTAATCTTTCTTTTCAAATTGCTGAAACTTTTTATTTCATTTTCATTTTTTCCATGGAAATCTTTCAATAGAAAATTATTGTAGAAAGAATTTTACTGTGGGAAACCGAATTAACGGATTTTTAATTTTTGGCAACTGCTATAACGAAAAATGTTTAAATTTAATTGGAAAAGGCTGTTAGAATTTTGGTTTTTTATCTCTCCTATATTAAAATAAGATTTTTTCAAATTTTAATATTTTGAGCTTCATAGTAGGTATTTAGCTATAAGTTACGCAAATTTTCATGCCTGTAAGTTATATAGTTTCTGAGAATGGCTCTGTGACGGACAGACAGCGGAGCGGGAGTAATAGGGTTTCGTGAGAAGAACGAAACCCTAAAAATTTAAAACAATGATACCGATAATTTCAATACATTGTGTGCGCGCGCGTGTGTGTGGGGGGGGGGGACTAATAGTGAAATATTAGTTTTCGTTAGACATTCATAGATATTACCATAATTACAAATATACAGTCGCTATTGTAGCAATTGTGTATTTTATAGACATAAACTATTATATTAGAAAAATATCAAACTAGCAAATGCAAAAAGTAGCTGGAATATAGAAAATAAGTACATTCATATCTTGGCTAACTAAGATAATTCGTTCCAGAATCACTTTTGTTAGCCAAACATGATTTTCAGTTTAATTAAAATTCATCGTGGTTGTGTTATATTAATGCGAGAATCTTATAAAACACTCATCAGCCGAGTCAGAAATGTAGCGAAAAAACTTCTTTAGCAGAGGTATCCCTGTGTACTAGAATGCATATCGGATGGAATATGCATTTTAGTGATTTGATGAAATATGCATTTTTTCGTGATTATTTTCATTCGTTTTCAGATGCAAGTTTCATGAGATACCCTTAAGATTCGCGAGGGTTACGTCCCAGGAAAATCTCTCGAATGTTGAGTCTTCTCTCTGCAGTAAAGAGTTGTTTTCTATAAAATTTTAATTAGTGACACAGCATTTCAAAGAACAAAAGGATATATGTATTAACAAATACATATGTTGAAGGTGAATATACACACATATTCATAAATACGAAATTTATTGAAGATAATTCATATTAACTGACTGGAGAAATAATTGCAGCAAAAAAAAAAAAAAAAAAAAAAAAAAAATGAAGTAATTTCTACTTTCTATTGACAAAAAGATGATAATGTATTAGTGGGTCAATATGCGATACAATATCAAAATACGATATTTAAATGCTTCAGAAATTGTTTTATTTTCTAAGTGTAGCTAGCTTCAGCTCCATATTTACGAAAACCTTTGCATTTTAAATTAATAGATTCAGATGCCGTTACCTTACCACTTCTAATATTACCATTGCAATGAGTATTCTTCTGTTATTTTGCTTTCCTACAATACTCGCTCCTATTTCAGTTGACAATCGAAAATTCATTTGTAAATAGATTTAAGAAAACACAGGGAAAATAATCTTTAACCACTATAAATTCTGAAAAAAAAAGAGATAATGTAAAAAAAAAAAAATTCAGATTCTTGCGAATGTAAAGTTTTTCCGCATTTTCATATTCGCGAATAATCAAAACTCGCGAATGTTGAGGGATTACTGTAGTAAGACTTCACTAGAAACTCTCGTAAAATTTTAAATTAAACTATTCAAGATTTTTTTTTTTTTTTTTTTTTTTTTTTTTTTTTTTTTTTTTTTTTAAGAGCATACTAAAAATGTGGGCTCATGGCCAAAGTCCTGTCGGCCATTACTTTAACCAGTCTCTGGTGGAACTTGTTCTCAAGCATCTTTTTCTTTGTTGCAGGTCAAGCTCTTATGGGCGATTGGCTGTCTACTTTGCCTTCTAGATTCCACTGCATAGGTAGTGGAAACAACTTCACCAATTTCATGCTCTTCTCTAGAATCCATCCAACCAACCATCGGCCTCTCCGTCCCTACAACAGGGAGCTTCTGTACAAGTCTGACTTCGATCCATCCATTCCCACCAAAATCCTCATCCATGGATTTGTCGATAACATCTTCATCAGCGATTGGATGCAGGTTTAGTATATTTATGCTATTCATTTTTCTATTCACTATATCCTCTCAGTTGTTTTCTTTCAGTTTTATTAAAAGAACATGCATGAATAGTAGAGGATAAATAAGATCCGATTGCGAATAATACTTAAAATATTTATATTCATGGATATTACAGATTATAATATCGGCTTGTTTTAAGAACTGGATAGCTATTGATTTAATGAAGACTGTAGAAAAATATTTATTGTGTAAACATTCAAAATTTGTTTAAAATTGCTGTAGACAAAAACTTTATAATCAGATGTAATAAATATAAAGAAAATACCGAGGAATTCATTGAAAAATTAATTCAAAAGTGTCCTACATTTTTGTAAAACCCTTTCCGTCACATCTTCATTCGTCATTTATGTTTTTTAAATAATATAGAATAATATAGAAAAAATATCTATATAAGAGTGGTGGCATATGTACATGCTCTTATTCCAAAATGTCTCAACCCACATTCCAGAACTGGGCAGTACTCGTCTAGACAAATTCTATTAAACGAGTGAGACAAGTCAACAAACACTGGCGATAATGCCAAGCTCACAAAGTTTGTCCAAAATCTTCTCTTTAAAAAATAAATGAACAACGTAAAATAGCACAAACAAAATTATATAAAATGCCCCTAAAGCCCCTAAATCTCCATCATCAGTGCCAAATTCAAAAGATTAAAACCTAATAAAATGTTTAAGCCATGTAAATATGCTTGCGACTCTCGCATACGCCGAAGATTGAAATATCGACTTCAATCGATTTCAATCTTTGGCGCGTGCGAGAAGACGCAGGCATATTTACATAGCTTAAACATTTGATTAGGTTTTAATCTTTTGGATTTAGCACTGATGGAGCTTTAGGGGCTCCGAAACAGCTGTTTGCCATTTTATATAATTTTATTTGTGCTATTTTACGTTGTTCATTTATTTTTAATATAACGGCACAAAGTTAAATAAACATATTTTAAATAAAATCCTCTCTGTCAAACTTAATTGCTCGTATGTTGCTACTATCTTGCCTATAAAGGCATGCTAGGTACTCATCGCTCACGGTTTAGTCAAAAATCTTCTCGACCATATTTTATTGTTCGTATGTCGCCACTTTCTTATTTGTAAAAACGCACTAGGATTCTACAGTATTAAAAGTGATGACATACGGGATATAAAATTTGATTGGTTGATTCTGGACAAAAGTGAATCGTCAAGCATCTTGACGAGCCTGCCATTATCGCCAAAATTAAGAAGCTTCTCTCATTCGTGTAATCAAACTCGTCCAGGCGAGTATCGCCATCCATAAGTGGTTGATAGTTCATCTCTTAAAAATGGCGAGTTCCGACTTTGCTGCAAAGACAGATATGACTTGAGGATTGCGCTCACCCAATTGGTAACTATAGTTGAAGAATAACCAAAAACTTTTGGGATCCTAATCTTTGGTATCCCAAAAGTACCCTCTTCACATGTTGATGGCGACGAAGTTGCTCTACAGGAATATCTTGACAATATCGTTACCCAAACTCTAAAAGGTCAAGTCAGCCCCTCCCCCCCCCCATTAATTAAAAAATATTAGTCTTGATACATCGCTTTTTACTACAAAGGATTCCAAGCAGCTGCTGCACTATGCAGAGGAAGCTATGGAAATCAGATTCTGACACAAATGACGATAATACTGTTTTTGAAGTATTCGAAACCTACATGATTTTAACCATGTTTCTTTTGGTAATTTGTTTAAGTAAATATTTCTGTTAGAAACTTTGGACATTTTACCAAGTGTTAGTTTAAAGATTGTATGTAGTATTTTAATTGTGAAAATTTATGTTTATTTCTTTTAAACGTTGTTATATTTTCATTGAATGATTTTAATTATATATTTATCATTACATCACTATTTTCATCAATCTTGTTTCTATGGCAAAGTTTTAAATCAATTTTAATTTGATATTCTTATTCTAATCCTTTTTTTTTTCTTGCGCAGCATGTTCCTAAAAGGACTTCGTGCCGTAAAACCTCATTCAACAACAAGCTTTAAACGCATCTTTAAATTCATTTTTCTCAGTTTTTTCAATAGATCAACATGATTAAAATGCTAAAACCTCAGCATACACATTTCATTTGCTTAGCTTTTTGTTGGTGGGCGAACTTTAAGATGCATATAATAAAATTAGAGATCGGAGAATGAGTAATATAGTTAAATATTTTTTACTTTTTAAAAAATAGTTATTTTTACTGTATTTTTATATTTTTACACATGTTATGACATTTTCATTTTTTTTTTAAACTAATTTACTTTTTGGAAATCTGATCCTTAGCGTTATTAAAACACACTTTTATAAACAGCATGCCGAAACAGAAAAGAAAGTTTGAAAAATTTTATAAACTTTAACAGAAATTAAATTTTCTTAAATTTGTTTAAAAGAATAAATTTTCGAATTTAACCACAAGAATTGCATAATTTTCATGATTAAATAATTTTCCTTCGTAAAGCCATTTAATAATATATGTAAAAAAAAAAAAAAAAAAAAATCTTATGAACTTTTTTTTTTTAATTATTTCAGTAATTTATAAGATATCTAATCCCTTTAAGATTCATTTAACGTAGTTTATCCTTAATTTTATATTTTATTTCTTTTATCTTCCAGCGCATGAAAGATGCTCTGTTGTCAGAAGGCGATTACAACGTTGTGATAGTGGACTGGAGCTGCGGGAACGAATTTCCATACTTCCAAGCCATGCAACGATCGAAGATAGTCGCCGACAAGTTGAAGGATCTCATTACATTCCTCATGGTACAGTAATTCACACACTTTTTAAATTTTATGGCACAATATGTGTTACAAATTTTATATAAAATGTGTTATGATAAAAAAAAATAAAGCATAAATTTTGATTTAAAATTTTTGTAGAAATGCACATTTTTTGTTTTGTTTTCATTAATAGCAGACTCGAACATGAGAAATTTTTTCGGCCTTCCATGGAATCAAAAGCTATTTTTATTTACCAGGCTATAGTTGGACTTTTTGTTAAATTTCTGCAAACTGTTTAGAGCTCTTGGTTTCCGAGATGTTAAAAGATCATTTAACATACCTTATTTTATGTAAATTTTAGCCCTTGGCTTTCAACAAAGACAAATTTACACCCGATAGAGATAGATTTAAAAGAAAACATGCTTGAAAATTACTTTAAAAACCATAAAAATAATCGTTAAATTCAGATAGTTTTTAAACAAATTGTATTTGAAAGAACACCCCCCCCCCCCTCATTTGATAATGTGAAAATTGTGCGATAAAAAATTTGTAGTAAAAGCGAACTTGATTGGTCAGGTGTTGCTACCGTCTATATGACGTCAGTGTTGCTCACTGACAAGATTTTGATTACATTTATATATACGATATTGAATTATGTGCCGTACTTGTGGGCTGCATAAAATGAATTCGAGGACCGCGTTGCAAGTACCATTCTTCTAAAGTATCTAAAATACAGAAACACTGGAAAACACATACATAAAATACGCCCTCTTCCCCCCCCCCCCTCAAAAAAAAAAGTGCAGTTATAGTAACCGATAATGTAGTAATAAAAGGGGTGTGTGTCTTGGCGTGAAATGTATATCGGTGTGAAAACGCGGGGATCTCTGTCAATATGCTTGACTGGCCGGGCGCGTCGGTCAATTGTTATGGTTTAGAAAAACGAAATTAATACATCGTGTTTGCATGCCTGGAGTACAATGACACTAATTATATTTTCATGCGCTAGCTATCTTGAAAGGATATTGTAATTTTCAACCTTAACTATCTGAAAATAGTATCAGCAATCTGTGATTTAATAGTCGGAAGCCCCCTGCGTGTTTAGCTCGGGGGCGAATGCTGGATTTTTAAGTAGGGGTATGATGTAATCATACCATCATAATTATATTACGGTATAATGTAGTCGCGAAAAATTATGCATCGAAGAAAAAAATTGTTTTTATTAAAGAAAACATAATCAATTTTACGATTCATATATTTTGTTGAAAATACGATATCGTGTTAATTATGTTGTTTTGTTAATTAGTTGAAAATTTTACGACTAACATGATATTTTTTTTCTCTTTATTTTCACATATGACGCGGGAATTAAAATTAGATTTTTGCTGATGCGTGTAATTAATTTTCTAACTTGAAAGATATTTCATTATAGTAATAAGGTGTGACGGCAAACGCATATATTCGTGTTTAACACCCCCCCCCCCCCCCTAATAAAAAGCACATTCTATTGGAAGTTCAATTTTTCTACCTAACAACTTATTACCCAATTTTTCAATATTTCACACTAAGACAATAAACAAAGGTAGCTGGTTTGTAAAAATAAATATTTAAAATAAAATCTTAGCGAAAGTCTAAATTCAGGGCACTGGGTCGTGGATAACCTTTTTAAAAAATTGATTTTTTTATTGCCAGTTTAAAAAAATAGCGCAAATTTTGCAGTTTCTAAAAATATATAATACAGGGTCCTTTTTCACTAATTTTAAACTTGGAAATTAAAACTGGTACGCCAATTTAAAGGGAAATTGTTAAGCGTTTTCTTAATTTTTCAAAATGAGTTTTTTCTTTCCTGTTTGGGTACATTTTGTTAAAATTCTATTTAAGCCACATGACTAAAATGTTTTTAAAATTTAGTATTTTGTGATAAATATTTTTAAGAACACCTAAATATATCGCTGAAATTCAAATTTTAAATAAGTGAAATTATGTAAATTTTAAAAATATATAATTCACAAAAATAAACAAATTCGGTATGTCACGCCTTGTCTTTTGGATGTTTTTAGGAAAATTTCAGGATAAGTGAACGTATAGTTTTCTTGAAAAGTGTAAGCAAGAGTAGTTTTCTTAAATTCAAAAAATGCTTTATTATATAAATAACCTTTTTAAAAAGTATTTATGGAATAAATTTTGATTTATGCCATAATCTTTCATACCTATGGTTAAAAAAAAGATAAATTTTTTAGGAAGTGGGAAATATGGGTATAAACAACAGGACACTTTCATATTTTTGAACTGTCAAAAAGTACCCAGTCCCTACCTTTTTCAATTTCCGTAAAAATAACGAAAATATCAATTTTCCAATATGTTGCTTAATCCATTGGACATCCGTAGTATATTCTCACAAAGCTTTGTAAAGATCCCATAAATAAAAATATGCTAAAAAGGCTTTTTACTGCATTCATTTTCCTGTAAATGATTCAGATTTGCAATCTTTAAAGTTCCACCTCCTCAATTTGTGTTTATTCAATATCTGTATGGTCAAAATGCTAAAACTTCAACATATATTTTCAATTAACTCTTATTTTTTAATAGATAATCCGTATGGAGCATTTCATAAAATTGAATAGGATTTTTAGTAATATAATTTTTTGAAAGATAAAGCAAGAGTATTTTTCTTAAATTCAAAAATACTTTATTTAAATAACCTTTTTAAAAAATTTTTTTTAAGGGAATAAATTTTGATTAGTGCCACATCTTTAATACTCATTGTAAAAAAATAAAATAAAATTAGGAAGTGGGAAATAGGGATATAGAAAACAGCGACTTTTGACCTGTCAAAAAGTACCCAGTCCCTACCTTTTCAATTTCCGTAAAAATAACGAAAATATCAATTTTCCAATATGTTGCTTAATCAGATAGACATCCGTAGTATATTCTATCAAAGCTTTGTAAAGATTCCATAATTGAAAAATATGCTAAAAAGGCTTCTTACTGTACTCATTTTCCTTACTTTAAAATCAATCGTCTCTATTTGTGTTTATCCAGTATCTGTAAATGCAAATGATAAAATTTAACATTTTCAATTAACTCTATTTTTTTTTTTAACAGATATCCTTATGGATCATTTCATAAAATTGAGAATAAGATTTTCAGTAGTTTTTTTTTTTTAAATATAAAAAAGTTAAGTAAACAATCATTTTTACTGTATTTTTACCTATGTCATGACAGTAAAAAATATTTTAATTGGTATTTTTTCCCTAAACCATTTTAACCTTTTTTGAAATCTGGTTCTTACAGCAACAGAGCACACTTGCAAGAAAAGTATGAAAAAAAAAAGAGTTCAAAACTGTAAAAGTGTAATTTAAAAAAATTTCTCAATTTTTAAAAAATTTTAATTTTAAAATTTTATTATGAGAAGGGCATTTTTTTCCTTGATTAAATTATTTTACTTCATAACTATTTAATTATATGGCGAAAAAGCATTATAAAAAAATAGTTCAAAGGCTACTACAGTCTCCTTAAAGGGACCAGAAAGGTTTTAAATGATGAAAATATGTATGTACCTTGAACCTTTTTATTGAACCTTTTTATTGAACCTTTTTATTGAACCTTTAAGAATGTTATACAGTTGGTCCGAAAGGAAATTTTCTAAAATTACGGCCGTACGAGCCGTAAAGCAGACAGGCAAATACCTGCGAAAATCAAAACTTTAAACTCAGTTGTTCTAGAAACATTGTTTTTCAACGGTTTTGCCACGTTAACTTTTGAACAAGTTAGTGGATTTACATGTTTTTTAAATAATAAAGGAAATAAATTCTCTACATACCTTAGCTGAAAAACTAACAAAAAAATATTTTTTTCAACGTTATAACACAAAATATAAAAAATTTATGGATTTCGAATTTTTCCTTATTTTTAAAAATATTTGTTTTTTTTTCTTTTGGTTCAAGTATAATCGAGATACAACGTAATAAGCTGCATAAAGATGAAAATAAGATTAAAAAAAATATATATAGAACCTGGAATTCAAAATCGTGGCAAAAATAGTTTGGAAGATTAATTTTGTTGTACAATATTAACTCTTATTGTTTTTTTTCTTTTTTTTTTATAATTAAAGAAATATATTTTTTAAAATTTCTATAAATAAATGCAAAAATAAGTATTAGTCTAAATTAATTCCAGGCTTCCTAATACGAGATCAAACTTCGAATTTCGCCATTACAAACCTGAAAAATCGGAAGTTAAAATCTATAAGTAATGATATTGACTTCAAAGAAGGCATTCAAACATGTAAACAATAGTCTGAAAGTGTCAAGATTTCACCTGCATCTGACTTGAATTCTGTTCTTTTGTTAAAAAAAAAAAAAAATGTACTTTCTCTAATTTGATATACACTACAAAAATATATAGAACCTGGAATTCAAAATTATGACAAAAATAGTTTGGAAGATTAATTTTGTTGTACAATATTAACTCTTATTGGTTTTTTCTTTCTATTTTTTATATAAAAAAAAAAAATTAAATTTCTATAAAACCGAAGTAAATAAATGCAAAAAAGAGTGATAGTCTAAATTATTTACATGCTCCTTAATCCACGATTGAACTTCAATTTCTGTCATTTCAAACCTGAAAAATCGAAAGTTAAAATCTATAAGTAATGACATTGACTTCAAAGAAGGCATTCAAGCATGTAAACACTAGCTTTAAAGTGTCAAGATTTCACCTGCATCTGACTCGAATTCTGTTCTTTTGTAAAAAAATTGTACTTTCTCTAATCTGATATATACTCGTATTTTCTTTTCTTTCTACCCCTCTAGGATTCCACCGGGGTCAGCCCATCCAGTTTTCACCTGATAGGGCACAGCTTAGGCAGCCACATCTCAGGCCGGGTCGGTCACGCCATCCCGCATCTCAACAGGATTTCCGGTGAGAAAGCCCTTTCTCTCCCGCTTTGGGATTCTCGTTCTAATTAAGCTATTTTTTGATCCATACGGTGACGATAGCGGATGGAAGAGCGGACATACACGGCATATTTTTAGATTAGTTCGGCTTTTTTAATCCGCATGCTTTTGATATAAGTTGGTTTGACTGCGTAGAGATAAATAAAGAGTTGGGTAGATATGCAGTGATTTTTGTGTCCCTAATACAGTCATAGGCGCAGACAGGGCCTGTTTACAGAATAGACCCGTGAAGCCCGAGCTTACCCACTGAAATACAAAGGGGCCCCCAAATTTACTTTCATAACTAATTTTTAGGGGAAATTTTTTCAGTCAGGGTAAAAAATGTACATTTTTTTCTTAACCCCTTGAGGGGCACCAGTAGGGGCTTAACAATATATACCACTTTTTAATATATAACTTTGCCACCAGTATTATTAAATAAAAATATTTTGTATTGTTTTTTGCAGATTGAGAAGGTAAAAATTCATTATTTAAAATTACTGGTGTCAAAACATCGCAAAATTTAGCATTTTTAGATCACGAACTTGCCCCTCAAGAGGTTAATTACAGCTACTAAATTTTCCCTCAGACTATTACTTTCTTTCTGTTGATATAGTAAATGGTATAAAAACAGTGATTAAATGAAACTTATTTTCATTTTTCTTATGTTTTCATTTTAATTTCAAACGTGCTAACAATAACAGAAAATTTAATCTGTATTATGTATAATATTTTGTTTATATTCATAAAAAGCGGAGAAATAATATAAAATATGGAGAATAGGTTATTTAAATAAAGGGGAAAGTAATTAGCAGGTGATACCAAATTTCTGTTTATAAAATAGAAGCAAAATTGTGTTGCAGTCAAGCATAAATTTACCTCAAATATTTGTTGTCCCTGCATAGTTCTTAGCACTGGAAAATCCTGCAATTTTTGTAAAGCATAAAATGTATTTTGAAGTTCAAATATTCGTATCTGTTCCATATTTGTAAATTCATTTACAAAAATAATTTCTTACGTGTACTTATATATATAGGTAGTTAAATATTAAAAGTGTTGTTTACTCGAAATTTTGAGGGTAAAATTTCAAATTGTTGAAGCATAATTGGCAGAGTAAAAGGAGGGGCCCCTGTGTGACGTCTGGCTTCCCCTACATCTAAGTCTTAAGCGGGCCCTGGGCGCAGAGTTTTGAAAATTGTTGGTGGGGATCAACTCAATATATAACTCTCCTGCACATAAATAAGTGTATGTAAGTGTAAAACAGATTATCAATTTAATTTTGCTTTTTTAATTCCCTTTTAAAGAAATTAAAAAATCTTGCAGTGATAAATAACTCGCAAGTTAAATAAAATGTTAAGACTAAAACCTGTTATTCGCAAATGGTTTATAATAAAATCAGTGAAAGTTATCTTTAAGTAAATTCTTTTTTCTGAAAATTGATTTTTTTAGATACAGGCTATCAAAGCCTGAGAGCTAATGTGCCCGCCCGTTCTTTATGTACTTACGTATGTATGTACGTAACCAGATAACTCTTGATAGAAATAACCGTTTTGCTTCAAATTTTGTTTTTTAGGTTATTGTGATAAGGCGCTTCCCTGATTAGTTTTGGGTGTTTATTGGTTAAGTATAAAGGGGGGAAACGGGCGGCTAACCCCCCCCCCTCAATTCAGATAAATGGCGTTTTCATGCAGAATTATCCGATTTTCTTCAAATTTTGTATATAGGTTCATTGTGGTAAGGCGCTTCTCTGATTAGTTATTTTTTGGGGAGGGGGGGGGGGTCTACTGGTTAAGTAGTATAAAAGGGGGAAACGGGGGGGACCCCCTTAATTTAGGTAAATGGGATTTTCATGCAGAATTTTCCGATTTCCTTTAATTTTGTATATAGGTTCATTGTGGTAAGGAGCTTTTCTGATTAGTTTTGGGGGTCCATTGGTTAAGTATAAAGAGGGATAACGGGGGGCTAACCCCGCTTAAATTAGATAAATGGGTTTTTCATGCAGAATTATCGGATTTTCTTCAAATTTTGTATATAGGTTCATTGTGGTAAGGCACTTCCCTGATTGGTTTTGGGGGTGCATTGGTTAAGTATAAAGAGGGATACGGGAGTCTAATCCCCCTTAATTTAGATAAATGGATTTTTCATGCAGAATTATTCGATTTGCTTCAAATTTTGTATATATATTCATTGTAATAAGGTGCTTCCCTGAATAGTTTTGGGTGTTCATTGGTTAATTATAAGGGGGGATGATCCCCCTTAATATATTGTAGATTTCTTTATTTTTCGAGGGGCTTATTTCAAATTCTTTGAAATACGAGTATAATAGACAATTAGTGTGAATAGCCTGTGAGCGCAATGCCCTCAGTTTAACTGGGCAGTTTTCTTTTTATTCCTGTTGTTTTTTATATCAAGTTCAAACTTTTAGCACTTTAGTTTAATTAAAAAATAGAGCATAAGGGGAAAAGTTTATCTAATGTTGTTTATCTCTGTAACAAATGAAAAGGAGGAAAAAGTGACAAAAATCAAAAAAATTATCTGTTAAAAATTGGGACGTAACATAAAATATTAGAAATTCAAAAAACTGAGCCCTTTTTATATTAGATAGTGGGGGAAAGAGTCAATTTTAGAAATTATTAGTGGGGCTCGAGACCCACGAGCCCACACAACTCTACGCCTATGAATTCAGTGAAAATTTAACCCTTTTTATAAGATATTTGAAATGTTTTAATATCATTTAGGACCCCGTTGCCCAAAATATTGTATGCATACCAGTTCTGGTACATAAATTGTCAGATACGGGAAGTTTATGCAGAAATTTATTAAACTAAAATCCGATTTTAGATTTAGAGATCCCCACCCGTTCGGAAAGTATGTCAATATATGCTTATAAATATAAATCATGAATACTGTGGATTTCTCTGCAAAAAATATTTTTAATAAATCTTTATAAAATATTTTACTAAACTTTTCTGGATTTTTAAAAATTGTATATATATGTACAATTTTTCTTATTTATTGAATCTTGTTTAAAATATAATCATGGTATTATTTTTTAGTGGAATAACTATAAAAGACAGAGTTAATTTAGTAATGTAATAATTTCATTTTAAATGTTAACATTACCGTTATTAAGGACTAGCAAAACCCGCGGCTTTTCTCGCGTAATTCTTGAAAAATGCCAAGTGGTATTCGTTGGCCTATTTTCATTAGAGGAGATTTTACTGCCACAGATAATTCAGAAATTACTGAGCCACACTAATGCGAAAAAAAAAATTGAAAATTTAGAGCGTTTTTCGCTTTTTTACCCCCCCCCCCCCCCCCTGTGGTAGTGTCACCGATATAAAATATAGCCTATGTTACAGCAGAGACTGTTACCATCACTTTTGAAAATGGTTCTGTAGTTCTAGAGATTCCATAGAAATTGTAATTTAGAATGTTTTTAGACCGCTTTTTGCTCATCTCACCCTTTTTAAATTTCGAATTTTTTTAGAATTTGTTCATAGAGAACATTTACATTTTATAAATAACTACCATGCCAAATTTCACGTTTCTAGTTCCTTCAGTATAAAAAAATTGAAATTTTAGAACGTTTTTCGCTTTTGCACCTCCCAGTCGTAGTGTCACCGAAATAAAATACAGCCTATGTTACAGCAGGGACTGTCACCACCAATTTGCTACCATAACATTTGAAAATGGTTCGGGAGTTCCAGCGATACCACAGAAATTGTAATTTAGAATGTTTTTAGAACGCTTTTCGCTGATCTCATCCTTTTAAATTTCAAATTTTTTTAGAATTTGTTCTTAGAGAGCATTTACATCTTATAAGTAATTACCATGCCAAATTTCATATTTCTAGCTCCTTCAGTATAAAAAAATCGAAATTTTAGAACATTTTTCGCTCTTGCACCCCCCTGGGGGTAGTTGAATTGAACCGACATAAAATATAGCCTATGTTGGAGCAGGGATTGTTACCATCAGTTTGCCACCATCACTTTTGAAATAGCTTCAGTAGTTCCAGAGATTACCCCCTACAAACAAACAAAAAAAAAACAATCTTTACTACTTTATAATATTAGTATAGATGGTACGCCGAAATAACTAGATTCAATGATACGTTAGTCTAAAAGCTCGGAAAGCCTGATTTGGCCCTATATATATTTACTGCTTCTCATATTTTTGTTTGAAGATTATTTGTATTATACAATTGCAATCGCCCCCCGCCCCAGAAAAAAAAATAAAAATAATAAATAATAATAAATATAAAAAAAGTAATAAATCATAAAAGAATACTGAAATCCCATTCGACTGGAAATTTTTTTTTAAATTTCCAACATAAGTTAAAAAGTGTTTATGAATTAGGTTTGTCTGTCGTCTTTCCGTGCTCTAACTTGCATAAATATACTCGGATTGCCTTGGAATTGATATGTTATTGGGGTTTACTATGGCATGTTTGGTATTTAAAATGAAGTGTGTAACATTTGTAGTTCGTTTACAGGGATACACAAAAGAATTTCGTTACATTATGGTCTATGGGGGAAAAATCTTTTGCTGTGCCCTTTATTTTACTATACTTCAAACGTAATGAAATTGATATGCATTACTGAGGTGCACTGTTTGGATTTAAGTCTGCCTCAAAATTTAATCAACAATTTTAAAACCCCCCGTATGCGGCCCTGTTTTTCCGATAATCTATTCATATGTAATTTTTCTGAAAATCTCTTCATTTGTAAACAAGTTACTATTGTATTGCAAAATAATTTATGTCGTAATCGCCTTATTGTACTATTTGTATTGTGTGTAAATGTATTGTCTTTCCGGATCTTGAGTATCTGCTTCTTATGAACCTTCGGGTTTAGGAGTCCGGTAGGTTGTCAATGGTCTGCTTTGGAAATGATAAACGCTGTACGTTTCCTTGACACCTGAATAAGAATTCTTAAAAAAAAAATCCCTGACGGCTCGGCTTACAGACACAGGGAGATTTCGAAGACGCAGGCCTATTTATTGGAAATTGATGAAAAAAATAACCTTTTTGCCCTGATGCGGCAGTTGGGACCGCCCACTTCGAAATCTGCCTGTGTCTGTAGGTGGAGCCCGTAGGGATTTAATTTTTTTTTCTATAAGGGTTGATCCTATAAAAAACTTGTCAATATAAAAGTTGTAGATAATATTAAGAGGATTTATAATTTAAGCGGATTTGATATCTTGTGAATGGACGAAGTTATGAATTTTTTTCTTAATAAATATCAAAAATCTGTCATATACAAATTTTCGGCCCTTTTCCCAGAAATAATAACTTTAAACTGATTCGTTACGTATTATAATTAAGAAGTTATGAGTTTTTTTCTATTTTCACAAAAAGCTCCCCCCCCTCCTCCCCCCCCCGGTTCGATTTTGCCCATTAACGAACATGACCGAGATTTTATGCCCCTTGATTTTATGTATCAGTTTAGAAGAGATTTGTGTAGAATTATTGAAGTTATCATGTCCATAAAAAATATATATGAAGTTTTGAACTGGTGGTGGTTTTGGGTTCTGGGAGTCATGATCGGCGCAGATCTGCAAAAATTTTTCAGAAATTCCAACATAGGGGAGAATGTAAAAGGTAGTATTTCTTACGAAATCTACCTAATTATGCCTTTGCGAATTGAAATGACTTCTATAGGTGTGCTAGAAAGTAGCGAGTTTTGACTATTAAAAAATATTTGAATAATATTACTATAGTCATTACACGTCGGATTTTTAATCCAGTATATTGATATTAAGAACAATTCTTTATTTTAGCAATATACAGCCAAAGTGGAAGTAATTTCAGTTTTCCCATTTTCTTTTTCACTTCGTTAAAGTTTTTATTCTGTTCTATCTAGCTCTAGATCCTGCTGGCCCAAGATATTACGATGCTGCCTTAGAAGATAGGTTAGATCCAAGTGATGCTGATTTCGTTGATGTCATTCATACGGATTCAGGAAATGGACTTCTGGAAGGTAAGTTCAGCATTATGAGAATTTAAATTGAAAACTAACATGACAGAGCTTTTATGAGAACTTAATGCATAAATATCATCATGGTAAAAAAAGCATTATGAACTATGAATAGACACTTGTTATCTTGCTACCTTTGTCGAATAACTTTTTTTTTTCCACTCCTTTAATATTTTATTCAACCCATTATCATATATTCTAATACGAGGAAATATCATCTGTGTGTATATGCAATTTTTATCTTAAAAACGGCTCTAACGTTTTTGACGAAATTTTGTATCCTACCGTTTTGAGGCACCAGAAAAATATTGGCTAGGTCACATGTTCGAGAAAATTAGATTAGTGGGTTATTTTGGGTCACCATGGGTCAGAATCCAGCTAATTGTATCTAAAAAACGGCTGAAACGATTTTGACTAAATTTTGTATCCTACCATTTTCGGGCACGAGAAGACTATTGGGCTGGGTCACATGTTCGAGAACTTTCGATTAGTGGGTCATTTTTGGGTCAACGTGGGTAAAGTTAATTTTATCTAAAAAACGGCTCTAACGATTTTGATTAAATTTTGTATTCTAAGAGTTTCAGGCACGAGAAAATCATTGGGTTTGGTCACAGTCCGAGAAAATTCGATTAATGGGTCATTTTTGGGTCACTGTGGATCAAGCTAATTTTATCTAAAAAACTGTTCAAACTATTTAGACTAAATTTTGCATCCTATGGTTTTCGGGCACGAGGAGACTGTTGGGCTAGGTCACAAGTTCGAGAAAATTCAATCAGTGGGTCATTTTGGACATGGGTCATTATGGATCAAGCTATTTTTATCTTAAAAACGGCTCAGACGATTTGAACTAAATTTTGTATCCTATGGTGTTTGGGCACAAGAAAATCATTGAGCTAGGTCACATGCTTGAGAAAATCCGATTAGTGGGTCTTTCTTTTTTAATCATTGTGGGTCAAGCTAATTTTATCTACAAAACGACTCTATTTTGACTAAATTTTATATCCTACGGGTTTCGGGCACGAGAAGATAATTCGGCTTGGTCACATGTTCGAGAAAATTTGATTAATGGGTCATGATATTTGAACTCAAAGCTAATTTTGACCGAGCATAGCTCGGTCTTCCCTGCTTGCATACAATTTATCTGCGATAACTTATATAAAATTTAATAGATTTCAAAGATTTTCCTAGTATTTACGGGTATTGAAACAGCATTGTCAGAAATTATAGGACAATACAACTATAGTATTTTCTTCTTTTAAACTGCGATATTTTTTTAAATCAAAACTTATTTAAATACTTAAGTTTTTAGAATCTGACAATCGAAAAATAAAAATTTTCAGTTTAGGCCATTTTTTAAGAATTTGTCCTTATTGATGGACATTCGTTATTGAATAACGGGAAAATGTTTAAAATTATTTTTACGGAGTCAATTTTTGGCACTAATTTTCAATATTCAAAACTGTTTAAAATATCGAAATTATTAAACATTTGAGTTTTTTTTAAGTGTTTGTCCTCCAAACGAACAACTATCCCTAAAAACTTATTTCAAGAAAATTGCATTTAGTATTTGGCTTTTGTCCGCCGTGACACCGGTCCCTTTATGGTTGTCACGACTTATATGTTGAATGAATCGAATTGTTTTGAGAGATTATCCTACATAATTCATACAAGTAAATTTCAATTAATTTTTCAATTAATTTACTTGTATGTATTGATCTATGCTGGACTTGGTTTGGCTTTAAAATGTCGTCTAAAATTTGCCATAGGGTTTGTCTGCTCTGGATGACAGTTTCCATTTTCTGCTGTGGTTGCAGCCTGCTCGACATATGAGTGAGTGAAGCCGAATTGGGTTTTCGTTCCTTGTAGCTCAGTGGTAGAACCTCAGAGCGCTATTCTGAGCACCCGGGTTTGATTCCCGGCTTGGGGAATTTTTCACTCTGTGTACTTTACGCTCAGTTTAACAAAATACATGTCTGAAACATTACATATCACTATACATAAGAAAAATAAATTCATATATAATACTGGTATTATATATGAATTTATTCAATTATCGATGCTGGATTTCCTTTGATTTCGTATTTGCCCCAGGGTTGGTGGTTCACGGAAAATATTCAATCTTGTGCTGCGTTTGTAGCCTTGCCAACAGTTTATAGTGAGAAAGTTCCAGGCTGAGTATCGTTCCCAAGTGGTTAATTTGGTAGAACGTCAGCGCGCTACACTGATAACCCGGGTTCGAGTCCCGGCTTGTGTACTTCTTCACTATGTTGGCTATACGCCTATTAAGCAATTAAAATTTGAATATTATGAAAAAATAATTAATTCATGGAAAAATAAGTACATTATTTGCCATTATCTGGACACGTTAGCACTTTGTTGATTATAACAAAACAGAAATAAAAATCAATTTTATCTATATAATAATTATGAAATTTATATTTTTCGCGTGCCAGAGAAATTGTCTTACGTATGCCAACTTTGGTACCCTGACCTAGGATGTGGTTAGGAAAATCCGAAATGTATTTTTCTGTTTCTATTGTTTCATATGTTTTAAGAATTTAATAATTTTTAACTTTGAGTACTAATGAATTACTTTTTATTGAATAATAGTTTTATCTTTTTTTTATGCTTCATTTTAAAGGTCTTGGCATGCGAATGGCTGTCGGTCACGTGGATTTTTACCCTAATGGAGGAGGCAATCAACCTGGTTGCCATGATTCCCCTTTCTCAATTTTACCTAGAATAGGGATACATAGAGGTCAGTACCATTTGTAATGTTCATATGTAAATAATTTAATATTTATAACATTTTCATTTAGGATTTTTATATACTGTTTCAGAACAAAAATCTCCATCTGCATTTCTCGAAAGCCATCTAATTTTGAAATGTTTGAAGGTACTGAAGCATACCTGCCAACCTCGCACTCATCTTCCTTAAAATGTGTGTTAATTTGACCCAGGTAAAATGTGTTTCAAACCTGAATTCTTTTAAAGAAATGTAATGAAATAGGTTCTGCATAAAAACATGAAATTAAATACAGAGTGTCTCATTTATTTTGCAACCCTTAAAAAAAGAACAATGTACAAACAATAATTTTTATTTTACAGAAGTGCTTAAACGACTACAAAAGGCGTTGGAAGTGACCGCCGTCTTCATCTTTACATATCTGGGCCCGTTTGAGGAGGTTTCGAGACACATTCTGTAATGTGTTTGGTGTGATAGCGTTTATATCTTCCGTAATGCGAGTTTGCAGTTCAGTAATCGAGGCTACCGGTTCACGGAACACGTGATTTTTCAAATAGCCCCACAAGAAGAAATCGGGCGGTGACAGGTCTGAACTGCATGGAGGCCATAGTCCTTTTCTAATTTGCCGATCACCAAAAAATTCTGGGAGAAATGAGTGTCGTTGGCCGTATGCGCAGGCGCGTCATCCTGTTGAAACCAAACGAAACGTTCATCTTCTTCCAACATGCTTCGTTCATCTGCTTCGTCTCGATTTCCTTCATTTTGTGGTCAGTTAGGACAAACGACAGACGGTTCTATCTTTTCGGTTCCACAGTCCATTCTGTTTGAAAATGCTACACGATTCACTTAATTGTGCTTTTATTCGGCACCACCGAGTCTGGAAACTTGTTTTCATATCGTTCCTTGACTGTTTTGTACGAAGACGTTCGAAAATAATGTTCAATAATAAACGCGCGTTTTTCTGCACATAGCACCATGACGCAAAACTACCTTTCACTTCGTTCTCCTTAGCACTGAAGTGTCTCGTGCAGTTTTCTAGCGTGTTGGTAGTGTTGATCGCACGCACCTCCACACCGCTACCTGCGCTAACGGTGTGCGCGTGTACTCGTGCTGCTCATTTGCTTCGCGTTTACGCGGGTTGCAAAATAAATGAGAC
Organism: Maratus michaelseni; assembly: GCA_963931845.1. NCBI lineage: Eukaryota > Metazoa > Arthropoda > Arachnida > Araneae > Salticidae > Maratus > Maratus michaelseni. The sequence goes on along the minus strand of OZ007598.1, from coordinate 26,995,583 downwards.
ACTCTGTATATATTGTTAAATTAAATACATTTTCTGTTTAGAAACATCTTTAACCTGGATCAAATTAACTCTCATTTTACAAAAGTTTAGTTGAAGGTTGGCAAATACGCTGAAGTGTCCTTTGATTTTAAAAGTATTTATTGGTTTAACAATTTTTAAAAATCTCTTTTTCAGCTGGTCGATACTACTTCACTTGTGATCATTTTCGTTCCATCGAACTCTACATCGAAAGTATAAAACCAATTGTTCAGCTTCAATCATCAGATGATTCTGCTTGTGCACCAGTGGGCGTAGTATGCAGGGACTGGGAGACCTACGAACAAGGCAGATGTGCGGACTGTTCCCATACTGGTGACTGTTCTGTTATGGGATATCACAGCGATGTATTTTTCGATGACCACCCCCAAAATACCTTCCGCCAGCTTTACTTAAAAACTGCTGATGAGAAACCTTTCTGCCGTAAGTACTCTTTACCGCATAATATAAATTTGATACTACCAACTCATAAAGATTAGAACAGGAAAAAAAAATATGTGCAAGAAAATAAAATTCGTATTAAAATACCTGGATTTCGAGATTTAAAAAAATAGTCGTGACAAAGAATTGAAGAAATCGGGTCAGGGTGGTATAAGAAATCGGGTCAGGGTGGTATAAGAAATCGGGTCAGGGTGGTATAAGAAATCGGGACAGGGAAGATATAAAGAAATCGGGACAGGGAAGCAGTCGCGTAGCTTAAGGGGGGGGGGGTCAATCAATTTACTTATTTAATCTTTGAACGTTATGAATTAAAATAAGATCAAATGTAGTATATAAAAATATTGGTAGTAAAATGATCGACCCCCCCCCTCCCCCTTACGCTACGCCACTGCAGGGAAGATATAAAGAAATCGGGACAATGATTCTCAATCAGGACATATTATAATAAAAGAAAATTGTTCATTTTTGACATGGCTTTTAAAGTTAATCAGTGTTAGTAGCTTAAATATGCATAGAATGACTCATTTTTCCCTAATGGATGTTATACAATACTGCTTTTTTGAGCATATCACTCTAGTAACAAATTGAAACTTCATATTTTCATGCAAAGTGATACAAGACTGTTATAATAAATGAAACTCAATAATTTTGTATGATTATTAGACATGAATCCATGTACCGGTTATGTGTTAATATATATGTTTATATATATATATATATATATATATATTAACATACGACGTAGTTATACGCCTTAAGGGGATATTTCTTGTTTAGTAATTTTAATTACCAAAGCGGATGCAGATTTTTTAAACTTTGCAGAAAAAACTAAAATCGTAAAAGTGACTTTCGGAAACTAATTTTTTTGAAAGGGTTAATATTCTTTGAAACTAATTGCGCCTTTTGGAAAATAGACATGGTTAAAAAAAAAAATATATATATATATATATATTTAGTATTTAGACTTCCAGAACGGATGCAAATTTTTAATTTGGGGTGGGGGGGGATGACCTCCGTGGGGGGGTCTTTCTAAGGGATTCTAATCCGTACTTACACAAGGTTCGAAGAAAATCACGGAAAACTCCGAACGGTTAGGTCGACGAGCACGACAATGGTTTGAATCCAGCACCTCCCATCTACCAGCTTTGAGAGCAGAACCTCTCGGCCTTCTGAATTTGGAGCGATCAGCGACAGAGAACAATTTTGCGATCTTCATTATGGTTTTTAATTAATATCTCGGTTAATTAACAAAAAATGAAAAATATGAGCCTCATTTGAACTGGCCTTGGACTATCCCTATTCGAATTTTTAGACCTCTAATGTACGGTGGATTTTTCTAGCCATCGCGGACAGACATTTTTCACTTTTATTAGTATAGTATTTAGTAGTGTTTTGTACTGGAATCGACTAGAACAGACTCAAAGCTAGCATAGTACGCGCAAAAATGTAAGAGAATTCATGCATTATGAAAAATTGGGACAGTTGACGCTTTACACAATGCTCCCTTGGTACTTCTTAAAATCTACATTTCCTGTATTAATCGCAGTAATTAATACCATATAACCTGGCAACAAAATTAATTTTATGCGTAAATCTATGCTTTTGAAAAAAAAAAGGATTCCACAATGTATGTTGTCTCAACTATTCTGTGATGTCACTGACACAAGCTTTAGTGACAGTTATTGTGGCTTCAGTAAAAGTCGTAGAACAAACTGACTATTGTGTCCAATTCTCGTGATAAAATAGCTCTTTGATGTCACATTTCCAAGATTTTAAACTTGCATTGGTTGTTTATTTATTATCTTTAGTCTGCCAATTAACAGGTTATTATTTTTCTTTTAGTTAGTTGTTCATTATTTAACTGCATGATTTTCTCTTGCAGTGTTCCAGTATCAAGTGATCGTCGAAACAGCTTGTGATTTTGGCTCTTGTGAAAACGACAGGTATCCGGATTTCAATCCAGGTGTCATACGGTTGGAAACTCAAATCAAAAGTGGAAAAATAGCCAGACTTGTTTTGGATGATGAGTGAGTTCGACTTATTCAATTTTATGTAATTATATGTATGTATATGTTTAAATGTATGTACAGTAGCTCGCAAAAGTTTTGAGACGATATGTTTTTCTGTAAGCAAAATTTCTTAATGATGTAAATTGGTAATTTGTACCCCTTTTTAAAGCTCAACAAAATGCAACATTAGAACAATTGAGACATATGCATGAATTAAAAGTAATTCGGAAATTCAAGAAAGTACCTAAGCAAAAATTTTGAGACGATTCAGTTTTTCTAAACTTTTATTGAAATTAAGCGTCTTAATGTAACGAAATACAGCAATATTTAATATTTAGTTGCATATCCTTTTGCTTTGAGGACTGCGGCACATCGCCTGAGCACGGAATTAACAAGGCTTTGACAAGGGTGGGCCTAGGGATTTTCGCCCATTTCGATTGAAGATCCTGAAGGAGTTCTGCCTCTGAAGAATGCTTCAGTGTCCCAAGTTTTCTTCCATTGTGTTCCCAAAGATGTTCAATTGGAATGAGGTCAGATGACTGACTCGGTCAGTCCAAAACTTTGATTTTCTCATCTGTAAACCAATTTGTCACCATTTTGAAAGTGTGCTTTGGATCATTATCCTGCTGAAGCATCCATCCCCCAGGCATCTTTTTACCAGCATAAGGCAGCATGTGATCTTCTAAAATGTTTTTATAAACATTTTGATCCATAATCACATCGCTGTGTACGAGGAGGACAACGCCTTCATGATGGCTCCCATTACTGATCCCTTTCCGTGCTTCACTGTTGGACGTTCGTACCGGGGATCCATTCTGGACGAATACAACGTCGAATTAGTCGTCCAAAAGACACCAGAATGGATCCCCGGTACCAACGTCCAACAGTGAATCACGGAAACGGATCAGTAATGGTCCGGATCCGGGGAACTTTCCATCGTGATGGCATCGTCCCCTCGTACACATCGATGTGATTATCGATCAAAATGTTTATAAAAACATTTTAGAAGATCACATGCTGCCTTATGCTCGTAAAACGATGCCACGTAGATGGATGATTCAGCAGGATAATGATCCAAAGCACACTTTCAAAATGGGGAAAAATTGGTTTACATCTCAGAAAATTTAAAGTTTTGGACTGGCCGAGTCCATCACCTGACCTCATTCCAGTTGAACATCTTTGGGGACACAGTGGAAGAAAATTCAGGACACGGAAGCATTCTTCAAAGGCAAAACTCCTTCAGGATCTTCAATCGGAATGGGCGAAAATCCCTAGGTCCACCTTTTAGAAAGCCTTGTTAATTCCGTGCTCAGACGATGTGCCGCAGTCCTCAAAGCAAAAGTATATGCAACTAAATATTAAATATTGCTGTATTTCGTTACATTAAGACGCTTAATTTCAGTAAAAGTTTAGAAAAACTGAATCGTTTCAACTTTTGCGAATTTGCGAATTATTTTTAATTTATGCATATGTCTCAATTATTCTAATGTTACATTTTATAAAGCTTAAACACATCGTCTCAAAACTTTAGCGAGCTACTGTATATGTTTTAAAGTATGTACAGTTTGTTTCACGAAGGATCCCTAATTATGAAAATAGATAACAGTGATGGATAGAAGCATGAAACCAATGGGATGTTTATTGCAAAAAAAAAGTAAGAATCTGATACAGAAACCTCAAAATTTTAGTTAAAAATAGCGCCGATAGATGGCGTTGCAATTAGCATTAAGGATCCCCTATAAAGAGAGCTCAGACGCTAAGAACGATCGGTCGTCGAGGATTTCGCAGTTGAAACGTGATCGCTATTAGCGTGTAGTGAAAGAAATTCCGGAAGTAACACTGAAGAACATTGTTTACCGCAACAATCCTTTGACACTCAACGAGCTAGAGGAGGCTGTTTGTCAAGTTTTTGTGTTGATTTCCGGTGACATACTACAGAGTCTCTCTGACAATTTCATTCTTAGTTTGCGACATGTGTGTTGTGTGAAAACTGCACATTTTGAATAGCTTTTGATGTGATACAGCCTATTTATGGTTATGCTACCTGCAACGCCATCTATCAATGAAATTTGTTACTAAATTTTAAGGTTTCTGTATCGGATTTTTACGGGTTTTTTAATAAACATATCACTGGTTTCATACTTCTATCTATCACCGTTTCAGAGTTCTTTATTTTCAAAGTTAGGAGTCCTTCCTGAAACACCCTGTGTATGTTTATATGTATGTATATGTAATAATAATAAAAAAAATTCCCTTCTTTTCGCCATTTTCTTAGACCTTATTCCAAATTATCACCATTCTATTAAATCACTAAATATTATTTATTTTATTATTTTAGTCTTTCTCTGTCTTTTATTTATATCTTAAATCCCCTGTTTGGTTTAATTTCATATCTTAGTCCAAATATTCTTTAAATCCCTATTCTAAAAATTATTCTAAATTGCAAAAACTTCCTAAAAAGCATTTGATTAAATTCCTTTTATTGAAACATTGAAATTTATTCTTTCAGAATATTTTTTCTTTACATTCTTTTTATTTTCAGATATCGTTCGATTTGTCCCATCATTCCCTGCTTTCGCGCGCTTATTTTTACCTTCAAAATTCATCCGAATCCTGTAATGAGTTCTTACATTTACGCCAGGTTAACACTCCCTTAACCTAATTTCATAGCCATTGACGTTTAAATTTTCCATAGCTCTCTTCTTGGCCACATCCCTTTTTACAAACTATTGGATGATCATATTCGCGCGTTCGTGTTCCTACACCAATTTTTTGAGTATAAAACATACTGCACGGGAGCGGACCGAGAGAATTTTGCTTTAAATTGGTTGTTAAAATAATATGCGGCTCCGGTGACCCCGATTCTCAAATCAACATTGTATTTCATCTTGTACATAGTGTGTCTATCTAAGTGTATGGTATTCTCTTCAATATCTGTCATCTCTTCGAGTGTTAGCATCGTACTCCTGTGCTGACAAATTGTTACTCTGCATCATGTAACAGATGACGTCTCTACGAATAAATTGATTCTCCTACAACAAGTCTTATTCTTGAACTACTGCTCTGGGGTATTTAGCGAGAGATTCGGTGGAATTCTTTCCGTGCCTGACTTTCGGCGAATCAATTGCCATACTTTAAGGATGTGACGACTGCGTAATTTCCATGTCATCAGTGGTGTCTACCCCATAATAAAGAAACCGGTAGTCACTATTGGCATTCATTATTATCTGCAATATATCGTAATATATATGTAGAGCCGATTACTGCAGGGGTAAACTTCCTGTTTTTTTATAGTAGAAATTATTTTTTTGTAATGCAGAAATTCTGTGTTCAGATAAGGCGAAAATTTCTATACTAAAATACCGGTGGAAGTTTGCCCCTGCGGTAATCGGGTTCTGTATGTATAGTTCCAAAAAAGACTAACACGCGCTTTTGTCTTTTATCTGTAGGATATATGTAGGCAATGTAAATTGCAAAAGTGTTCAAAATAAAGCAGGGATTACGATTATGTTGAAGTAGTCATGTCGTTAATTTTCAAAGAGTTATTTTTAAAAATTTTATACGGTTTCCGAGTTCTTATAAATTATGTTAAGAAAAATGAAGACTTTTTTAGTGCCGGAAAGCTCCTAAATTTCATAAAATTAAAAATATGAAAATATGGAGAGTTTTGGTCGTATAAGAATGCAAAGCCGAGGGAAAAATTTCCTAAATTTAGGATTCAGGGACCGTATAAAAGTTTAAAGTGTAACATTTTAAAAATTAGTGGTAAGATTATTTCATCGACATTATATAAATTTTTACCTTATTTTGAACACTTTTGAAATTTACATTACTTTACGTATCTTCTACATGTTAAATTAAAGGGCGTTTCAATCTATTTGGGATACCCTGCATATATGTATTATATTTTCTAGTTTTATATAAGTTGTCATGTAATCCATGGCACTAAATATGTTACTATAGTTAGCAACCCCTCACCTCTATTATTATATGTGGCATTTACTTACAGCATCTTACTTGCTGAGAATTGTAACAATTCTATATTGCTACAATCTCCTCTTACTCTCACATAAGATTAAGATGTTAGTCTGGTTGTGAATTCGTTGATTTAGCAACATTGTCCGCCATCAATAATCTAATTATATTTATGGAACCAATGAACGAAGACAAAAATAGCAATGAATTAGACACCCAGTGAAATTTTCCAGGACACTCAAGGATTAGCCATATACATACGAAAATTCTCCATTCCAGTCTTTACATTCAAACGTAAAACTCCCTTCTAACAACTTAATGCATTACGACACTCGCCAAACTAATACGTCTTACATATTTAAATAAACTTTATGGCACTCATCATATTCACACTCTTTACTGACGCTACGAAGTTGATAAAGCAGAAGATACATACAAAAAATTTTGCAGCTCTTTTTAAACCCCTAGCGGACAACCACAAAAATTCGCGTTACATAAGGAATTTTTCCAATAAAAAGCTTCCATAAAGCAATCCAGCGAGGAAGCATAATTTTGGCGTAATGAGGTTCCCTAAAACGCGCGAAAAACTTCTAGAACAATCCCGAAAGACCTGGATCGGAGTAAAATGTTCAAAATTCAAATACATTGAAAAAGAAAATTACTGGCGCATTGCCAAATGAAAAAATTGGCGCATTGAAATCGTAGATGTTTTTTTGAAAAAATGAAAAAAAAATCTAACATTTTTAAGACGAGATATGCGAAAATTTAGAGTAAATTTAAGATAAGTTTATTACTATAAAATGTTTCATGTCTAATATAACTATAGTGTTATATATAACTATAGTGTCTAATATAACTATAGTGTTAATATAACTATAAAATCTTTCATGCCTGGTGTCCTAATAATAGTACACGTCTTTACAACTATTTTTGTGTTACTATTTGCATGTAGTAATGATATGTCAGTTTACATTTATCACTTCACTTACGGTTCAGCATTTAGTAATAAAATAAAAAGATGTTAGTTTCGATTTTTTTTTTTACACCGTTATTTAGACTTTTAAACATGTTTCACTCTAAAAATAGAGCTACTTATCCAAAACAATTTATGGAAAAAAAAAATTGCTGCCGAGTTATGTTTTTTATCCTGTTGCAGTAATACATTTTCCAAACGCCTTCAAAAATTCTTCTTTAGCTTAATGCCCCATTAATAGTACGTAAAATAATTACTGGCATCAGTGTTGAATTCAAACACTTTTCTCCGGGAGGGATTTCTGTGGCTTCGGGGAGACATTATAGAGTTTCGGGGTGGAAATTGCACATTTTCACCATTAAAAGCATAATATCTCAAATCTTCCGGGGGGACATTTACGTGCTCCGGGGGGGTATCCCCCCCGACCACCCCCTGAATTCAACACTGATTGGCATATTCGTTAGATTTCAGTAAACCTTAATTTTTGCAATTTGGATAGCTGCTTTTAATTTTTCAAGCCTGAAAACTAATTTTTTTCCCAAATTAAATAATCCGACCCGAAAGAGTTAACCCCCCCCCCCCCGCCCCCCAAACTGCTAATAAGAGATCATGTAAAACTCGAATAGCATTATCAACATATTTGAGACAACATGGAGTTGCGCAATGGTGTCCATTTTGCTATAATTTTCAGTTTCATTTGAAAAGCGTTTAAATTGTACAGGATATGGCGCATGTAACGAAAAAGGGAGATTATAGTATGCAATAAGAGGAACAACATTTACAAAGAAATTTTAATTAAAACATCAATTCTTTTGTTCTCATTATTTATTCGATTGATACTTTAAGGCGTAACATTCGAACATACATGCATACAGACTGATAAACACATAATCATATTTAACTGGCCGAAATCTAAATAAAAAGGTTGCCTATCTTTGAAGAAGAATTTTATAAATTAAAGGTCTCAGGAGTCTTACTTTTTCACTGAAGGTGAAATTTAGCATGTCGCATTTAATTTTATTTCAGATTTCCTATAAAAAATGCATAATTTTTTTTTATTTTTTTTTTACCACTAGCAGCTTAATATCTGTTCTATGTAGAATATCCATTTCAATATTCTACAACTAATGTTTAATTTTGATATATTTAAATTTATTTTTTTACTTCCATCCATTGCGTGCAAGTCTGTAGCAAAACTATTGGTTCTAGAGTCCCAAATAATATTGATAATGATGTAAAACTAATATCTAGAACGTATACTTCAGTATTAAGAAATTAAAAATTTAATTTAAAAAAAAATCAAACTATAAAATTTAGATAAATCATTTGTTAAAAAAAAATACTAATTTCAAATAACCAATGCAATTATAATATTAAATTTGAAGTATAAATTATTCTTTGCATCTAAATGAATGTTACAAATTGCTTTATCAGTTTTTTAGAAATGTCGCGCAATGAAAGCAAGTCAAAAAAACAATTTCAATTTTTTTATCAAAATTAAACATGAAAAAAAAGTAATCTGTTGCATAATATTTGAATAATTATGATACACAGTGCAGATATTAAGCTGTCATTTGTAAAAATTTTATGCATTTGTGTTTTATAGGGTATCAGAAATAAAATTAAATGTGACATGATGCTAAATTGCACCTTCAATGAAAAAGGAAGACTCCTGAGACCCTTTCAGTATTTTGGATCGACAAACTCTGTATCCAAAAACTGTATGTATGAAAGATAACGTAAATTGTTTGACTTTGGTTGTAACTTTTTCCAATCAATCCCCCTTTGGAAGAAATATTCACGAAACAGTTATCTAAAGAAAATTTAAAATGTGATATAAATAATTTTTATCGTAAGAAGTTTAGATGCAAAATCTAGATTTTGACATAAACAGAAATTTGGGCCAATATACTTTTTCAAGAAAAGTTTTCGAACAGACAAAAGCCAAATTTAGACCTGTAAAAATAAAAGGAATGCACATGCAAAAGGTGTTATTCTGAAAATGAGAGAAACTATTGTTAATCGGAGCCTAATAAAAAAAATATTAAATTATCAAAACGTTTGCCTAATTTATCTTAGAATGACCCTTGACGAGATTACAGATTATACATTGGTAGTAAATTAAGGTACAAAAACAACGGTAATTTTCGTACAGAAAAATAATTCATAGTGGTGAAAAGATGACATAAACGGCAAGTATATTTCTCTGTAGCCAAGTTTATGTAATGTCATTTTAACGTCGCAAGTGTCAGTCACCATACGGTGATGAAAATGTGACATCTTTTGATTCGTCTCATTAGGACTCGGGTGACCATTTGGTGACTCTATTGGTAAGCCACTCTGACCATTGCTTTGTGACGAGTCAACAGACAACTTTACAAAGAAGTTACCTAGTGATTCTCGGGTAAATGCTATTTAGCGACTCCAATGAGAAGTACCATGATCGTTGCATAATGAGCCCAATAGTGACGTTACAATGAAGTCGTGACTTGTCACAAAGCAATGGTCATGGTAACTTCGCAAAACAAAATTGGAAAATTAACCTTAGTTACTGAGTAACGTTTATTTGATGTCACTTAGAACTAGACAGAATGCAATAATCATGGTGACATCACGGTGATATCTCCAAATAACGATCACCCCGAGAATTGCCATGTGACTGCAATGTAATATCAATTTGACTCATTAGAAATGGTCACGAGGAATTCATAGTGGAGTCTCCAAATGATGACCACCTAACAACCCTAACATGAAAAATAAAGTTATTCCATCGTACTGCTGTAGCACTTGTGACAAATGGAGATGTCCCATAGAGTGGCTGTGGTATTAGAATAATATATATTTATTACATCTGGAGTTTATGAAAAGTTTTTTTGACCGCTCGCAAACTTTAGCGTACGAAAATTATAATATTGTGCATGGCATTTAATTTATGGACTCCAGTGTTGTTAATCATCTTTTTTCTTCGGTGCAAAATGGCGGGTGACTTTTTCGTGCAATCGCTTTCTATTTTTTAGTGGGGTGGGGTGGAGGGAGGGTGGTACTGAACAGCCGATTTTATGTTATCAACTTACTGCTTGTACTTTCTCCTGTGTATTTTCATCTAACTTAGCTATTATATGTCCGAAAATTAGACTGTTAGAGTAGAATCTTCCTTTTTAAAACATTATTGACTTTTTACTTGACAATGTTGAATGTTTCATTTACCACAGAATATTTTTAATTCAATGTATATTATGATTTGTTTCAGTTCTGAACATCCGATAAAGCCCGGAGCTCAATACGTATACTTGGCAACAAGTCGTTTCCCTATAGGAGACATCGAAGGTGCTAAAATATGGTGGGGATACGCATCCAGACCGGAAGCTGAAGCTGGACCTTCTCCTTACCTATCTGGTTTGAACCTGAAATCTGTGCAGATCAACCCAATTACAAGGCTAAATAGCATGTAAGTGCCACACGTCCAAAATTTTAATGCCAGAATTGAAAACTGCATTCCACTCTACTGTATCAATGACTGAACTTTAAGAGCGTAAAAACTCTTAAATCTTCAAAAAATCTGATTTTTCGAAAAATACAATTTTTTGTCTAGACATTTTTTAAAACTAACTACGCAAAGAAATTCTTATAATTGCGCTATTACGTATGACTACAAAAGTGCTGTTTAACGTGCTTTTGTTTCAGATGAAAACGTTCAGAGAAATCTCAATTACCTGGGAACGGTAAACGCCGAGGTAAAACGAGTCCAAAAGACTCCTTTTTCAATAAAAATTGTTTTTTTTAAGGTGTTAGAAGGTATTTTTTATGCAAAAATCTACATTTTTCCCACATTCCTAAACGTAAAAAGAAACTTGATGGAAGAAATATTTAGATTTATCAATTGTATTTTAATATTTTTAATAGGTTCATATCTATAGTTGTGCGTTTGCACTTTTTCGATTTTAGTTACCGTATTTTTCGACGTATAATCTGCGGCTTAAATAATTCAGTTTAGACCTAGGAAATTTTATTTAGTAATTGAAGTCAAGTGTAGTCAGAGTTAAAAAAAAAAAAAAAAGCAGTAATTTATCAAATACAATTTCTAGGTCAAAAATGAGTTTTTGAGCCGCGGATTATAGGCCGAAAAATACGGTACGGTTTTTTAAATTTTTTATATGAGGTCACTTTACTTTTGGAACCGGTTCTGAAAGTAAAACAATCTCCATATAAAAAAACTAACAAAAATCGAAAATATATAAACACACAACAATAGCTATTGACCTCAGGTATCATATGCAAAGAAAATCATTTAAAAGTTATTAAAATGCAAGCGAGAAAGTTGAAAATAACGCTCCCATACATTTAACATTAGCGTGAGTGTGTCTTCGCATGTCTAGTGCAAGCTCCTAAAGTTAACTTGCAAATGTCGTCGTGTGACTGAAATTGCTTTCACAATATGATGACTCAAGTTATTTCGCTGTAAAATTATCTTGACTGATTTTTGAGTCATTAGCAACTCGTCACAAAATGAGACATATCGACTTCAAAGTGACTCATTTCCACGTCACGTGGCGCGATGTTGACAAGTTTCGTTTGGGTCAGGGTACTTTCGCATTTTAGTCACTCTCTGGTCACTGTGCTGTTAGGTCGGTAGGCATTACTTTTATTGGCCAGCCAATATAGATATATGGAGCTCTCATGAGACATGAACTTGGCTGATGTGATCCACTTCAGCTCATGATCCGGTACATCTGCCCCATTTGACACCTCCTTGTCTATGTTCTTGTACTTCAGAAATTTTAAAATTTACGTCTATAATAAAAGTGTACATATTTTGTTTTAACATATCAGTTTATAACAAAATAGTTTTAAACTGTTTTAAAATGTACATGAACTATGACTGCATTCATAATCGTAAAAACAAAAAGTCAGTTAATATTATCTGTTTCATTTTCTTAAAAGTGTAAATATATTTTTTGGACATTTTTATACACTACAGTCGAGTCTTCATCTAACGTACTCTCAAGACCTTCTTCAAAAGAAACAAGTTGGAAATTGTACGGCAAACGTTACAAACGAGGTGCGCTCGTACTATAGCTAGTTATATAAATATTCAGATCTTGATGATTTTTAATTCTGTGAAATGAATTATATCGTCTGCAGATTCATTTCTGTCATAAAATAAGTGTCTCGGTCGCTTGACGATTAAACTTCGGAAGCTCCTATAAAAAGAAAGCACCGATTTAAAAAAAATCACAATTCTTAATAAATGTTTTTATTAATATTTTCTAAAGTTTTGATTCGATTTTTAAAAAAAATGAAATGTCTCGACAAAATTCTGCAAAGATAATATATCTTAAATTTCAAACCATTCGGTTGGATAGTTTTTGCGTTGTTATATGTGGACGGACGGACGGACCAGACGACGACAATAGGTGCTACGTATTTATATAATTACGAACGCACCTAAAAATCGCTATACAAGAAATTCGTTTGAGTTCTTTATAAACTTAATACAAAGAAGTGATTTAGAACATTTCGTGAGATAGAATTTAATTTAAGTCAATAAAACTGATTTCCCAAGACTTAAAATTCCTATAAATTAGATTTGAATCTTATTTTTTTACTAGATTTGGTTTTAAAATGTTGGTTCTATTTTTCATGATTGTCGACAAACTGTAACAGAGACTTCCAAGCTTAAAAGCTACATCTTTTTTGTTATTTTTCTTAAGAGATTACATACGTTTTCGGCGGCGAAAAATTGACATATTTTGGAATTTTGTTTTAGGAAGGGAGTAAAATGAATTGAAAAACCAATAATTCTACGTTATTTCATTGATTAAAGTATTTAAATCTTTTTTTCGATATATTTGGTCACATATTACGCCAGAAACCTGCAGCCGCGTTGACCTGTGCCAAAATATCCGTGCTCGATGGGCAGTTAATACTAACTTTCTGCAGAAATAAACAATTATTAAAATCTCAGTTTCTTCTTGTAAAATAAGGTTGTTGCTAAGGGCCATCATCTCAAAGTTTTGAAATAACAAAAATGCGCCATTTTGAAAAAAAAAAAATTCATTTTTCGTCTAAAACTTTGATTTTTTAAACTTATTAAAAAATATAAAAAATTAAATTTTTCAAAAAATGGCTCTTGGATAAATTAATCATGCGTAGATAAGTGCAAATTTTATCCAAAAATGTTAAAAATCGTTCAAGTTATCATGCTGCTCATGTTGAAAAACGTAGTTTCCAGAAAATCGCGTTTAAAGTGTTTTTAAATACAGATTTTTTTTTTTCAACTTGCACTTAATTTACTATTATTGCGCCATACTGTGAACCCTTTTGTGCTCATTTAAAAGGGATTTAAATGTTTAGTAGAATCTTTTCGAGGAGGTCGGCTTCATGGAACATGCACGCGCTCACATTTTTGCACATATCTTTCTTAATAATTGCGATATCAATTTAAATCTTTTTGACAATACTTATACACACTATACAAATTTAATTTCCGTCCCCCACCCCCCACCCCAGAAAAAAAGGTTGAACGTATGTAACCTCTTAAACCTTGGTTAACTTTAACTCCTAGAAAATATTTTCATTTAGTATTTTTTTTTTTGTATTGGATCAAAATTAAATATAAAGCAACTTTTGACTGTTCTCATTAGTAAAGTAGCAGATTTTCGTTGTTCAATGATTGGCTGTTGCAAAAGTTATTTTGACAAAGGTTATTTCATTTATTAAAGGTTATTGTTATTTATTAACTACTGACAATAAAGCAAGTTGAAAACTCTTACTTGATCATAGGCATTTTTTTTTTAAAAAAAAGCTGTCACAACTAAGAAAAAAATTATGAGGAATTCTGTGCTGAAAAAGGTAAATAAAAATTGGGTTCATTAAATAGTTTTATATTTTATGAAAAATGGTCAAAGTTCTTCGAAAATATCCATTATTTTTAAAAAAATCGGTAGACTTTTTAGGGTAATAAAGTGTCTAGCGCTAATCATGTCCACATTTGATATTTCAAGTATAATTTTTTTAGTTCATGTCCTCGTAATTCATTTACCTTTTTTTAAAAAAAATCGCAATTTTTTTTTTCTTATACAGAATACACATTAAACTGTTTTCCCATGTCATTAATTTTCTTTTCTTTTCACAGAGACAGGTTTTCAGATCCTGAAGTAACCGTTCTTTGCGCCCCTTCAAACAGAACGATTGGACGAAATCAGTATTTGGATTTGAGCCAGGCCTACTGTTAATACTTTTAAAGTGAAGTGATAATAGATGCCTTCAGGACAATTGAGAAGTGAAGGCCATATTTATTTTACCTTATGTATTCCATTTGCCAAAGAATTGTTACTACACTTGAATTCAAAGATTTTAATAGAAGCGGAGCTTTTAGCTTTAATATGGCGTGAATGAGACAATTGTGCCGCAGTTGTGTTAGATGATTTATTGGTAGTTTTGTTCCTGTATTGTATTTAATAATGAATACAATTTTAACTGTTCAAACTTTTATTTGTTTAGTAAGTTAAAATTGTAGTGCGTGTGCACCCATGACATTGATAACTAAAATTCTAATGAAGGCAATGCTTATTTTAACTCATGTATTTTGTTTACAAAAGTATTACTACACTTGAATTCCATATTTATTTCACTTTATGTATTCCATTTGCCAAAAAATTGTTACTACACTTGAATCCAAAGATTTTAATTGAAGCAGAGCTTACAGCTTGAATAAGGCGTGAATCGGATGTGCTGTAACTGTTTTAGGTAATCTGTTGATCTAATTTTGTTCCTGTAGTATGATGTTTAGTAATAAATATAATTTAAAAATTTTATTTTTTAATAATTTGTAGTACCGTTGCACCCATAAGATATTGATAACTAAAATTCTTAAGGCAATATTTATTTTAACTTAAATATTTTGTTTACCAAAGGATTGTTACTACATTTTAATTTAGTGATTTCAATACAAGCAAAGCTTTTAGTTTTAATATGGAGCGCATCTTACGTGCTGTAATTGTTTAAAGTGAGCTGTTGATTCAGTTTTGTTCTATTCGGTTTCGTTCAATTTCGTATAATAAATAAATTTTTTTTTTAAAAGCGCCTTTTCAGATAAATTGAAATGTCTGTACCCCATATGACATTGCTAACTTAAATTCCGATGCACATATTTATTTTAACATGTATTCTTTTTACTAAAGAATTGCTACTACTTTTGAATTCAAAGATTTTAATAGAAGCAGAACTTTTATTTAATAACTTTAATATGACGGGTATCAGATGTGCTGTAATTGTTTTTGTTGTGTTCCTATAATATGATGTTTAATAAATATAGTTTTAACTTTTTAGCAAACTATTTTATTAAAAAATAGTTACAGTAAACTGTTTAGACACGTAACATATTTCACATACGACCTACGCGACATATCTAACGGTGCTTATGGCTATATACTAAAATTCCAGACGAAAATTTATTAATAAATTACAGATTTATGAACATGGTAACAACCAAAAATCTTAATTCAAAAATTCCGATTAAACTTCATTGAAAAGAAAAAATGTTACTATATCAGGCTAAAAGATTGAATTTGGATTGTTTTTGAGAAGGTCAACATACCCGGCAAACTTGGGAAATATGCGGCGTAAAAAAGTTAACGTAAAAAAAGTAATCCAAAATCTGAGCCTCTGGTATACTTGGAGCTGTCTTCCGTCTATATGGAACCAAATTTACAGACTTCTACGTACGATAGATTTCCCTCGCCAACAGACATACACATGGAGACAAACTTTTCTTTGATTATTTAAAATTTTAGGATAGTAGTTATTTATAATAATTTTAATTTAAACTTTAATATTTGATCGATTAGAAAATGCACCTGATAATATGCTCCCCGATTATCTTAAGATTTCAATTTTCCGACATCTGCTTTGCACCTCTCCAAGCAGAAGCTTAGTAAGGCATCTGTATTTGTGTTTGAACCAGATTTACTTTTGATTCTACACTTTTAGTGAAATTATGTTGCCTTCAGAAGAATGTGAAAGCCATATTTATGTGGTGGATATGCGAAGACATATTTATTTTGGTTTATACATTCTATTTACCAAAGAAGTGTTACTGTACTTTAATTCAAAGGAAAATGGATGCAAAATAGGTTTAAACAGAAACAGAGCTTTTAGCTAGAATATGGCGCGAATGTCATGAGCTGTAATTGTTTCAAGCGAGCTGTTGATCTAGTTTTGTTCCAATAGTATGATGTAAAATATAATTTAAACTTTAAATTTTTTTTAAAATAAGTTAAAATTGTAGCGTCTGGTCATGGGGTCATGAAATTACCCATAAGACATTGATAACTAAAACAACGAAGGTCATATTTACTTAGTTTACTAAAGATTTGTTACCACGCTTGAATTCAAAGATCTTAATAAAAATAGAACTGTTACGTTTAAAATGCAAAACGAAACACAAATATTTTCTTTTGCGAAAAGATTGTTTTTGGAGACAATAAAGCTAATACATTTTATCTTTACTGTATTGTAAAGTACTACTGAAAATAGATACAAGAAAAATATATTACAAAACAGTGTATAAAAATATAAAAATTATGTTACTGACGGTGGGATTTTCTGAATCGTGTTGTCTAACTGTGCCTTTGTGGCAGTTGGAGAAACAAAAATTGTTAAAACGAACACATTACTTGATGCAGAAGTCCCACATGTCCGTTAATTTGAATACTATTTTCAAAACCATTATTTGCAATAGAAATATACCATGAGGATTTTTGTATAAAAATAGTGGTATTCAAAATGGAGACCAATGGGACCTCTGATGGAAGTACCCGCGTTTGGGATTAAATTGAAACCTTGCATTATCCTACAGTTAATACTTGCAAAATTAGACTCATACTGGCGCCAAAGTGTCCACGAGTCATCGCCAATTTTTGGTTTGGGTTTACGGCAAACAATAATAGGAATTATTTAATGAATTGAATAATCTTAATTTCTAATTTTATAAAAGACTATACCAGACTAATTATGTCTCGGAAAAAAAACTACATTGGTAAAATGAATGGAAGTCATTGATATGGTGAGAAAAGGCATTTCAAGGGTTTCCCCCTCATACTCCACACCTTGGACTGATTTCAGAATTTATGAACATTGTTCGACCAAAAAGTTGGAAAATAAATTTTGCATATTAGAGTTTAAAACATTGTTTTGAGAAAGTGGCAAGAAGAGATATTTAGAAACAATTTTGTAGAATCATTGCCAAGAACACTATAATAAGTTATAGACAGAAATGCGTTACTTAAAAATTATCAAATATTTTTAAACGAATCATAGTTCTTTGTAGAAATGTTCACATGCTTTTTTTCTATATAAATGTGCTTGTTTTGTATTTTAGACTTTACGATTAATTATTAACACAATTATTTTGAGAAAATTTTCTACTCTAAGAAGATCTCAATGTTAAAAAAATTAGGATTTTTAAAGCTGAAGGAAATAGATTTTCCATGAGAACTAAGTTGATCTTGCAGGAAAAGTGATATGTATTGCAAAAATACCATAAACATTGCAATACTGCAGTGGTAGATCGTAAAGATATATTTTCCCCTGTAAAAAACATTACATGTGATCGAACATAAAATTATATTATATTCTGTTTGGAAAAACCTTTTAATGCACAATAAAACTTATTCAGATTTAATGTTGTAAAACCTATGGAGACAGAATCTGTCTATAACGAAAAAAAATTGTTATCGACGGAATAAATTAAATACAATTATACATACTGAGACGGGATCCTCTCTAAAACAAAATTTTTATTTTTTATTTTCTAACTGCTTTTTCTTTTCGCGTATGATGCATATTTTATATTTGTTTTCAGTTTCGTTTTTTCATTCTAAATATGATAGGAATACATTCAGAGAACATAAAAACTTGTGAAGCTTTAGTTCAATTTGATTCTAGAAACGGATTGTTTCTTGTTTAAAAATATGTAAAAAAGAGGAAAATATTTTATTGAACACAACTTTAATATGTATTCAGTAACACAATTGTATTTCTTAAAATTTTTTATAGTTTTCACTTATTGAATCTTGGATTGTCTACAGCTGTATGGCCTAACTGTTTTCAAGTCAGGGAGCCAGATTTTTTATTTTTCATGCGGGAGCCAGATTTGATTATTAGTACAATCGCAAAATATTAGAATAAACTTGTCATATATTCACAAAACTGCTATTAATATATATTTGTAACATACATTTGTTATATCACTATTGTTTGGTTTTATGTTTTTAAGCTCTCATTGAATGAGAGTACTGCGCGTTGCACAGTGCTTCCAAATTTCTAAAACGTGGCCAAAAGTTAAAAAAAGTTCCTATTTGGGGAATTTTAAATGTCTAGTTACATATAGAACTTTATTGGGGAATGACACAACAGAGAAATGATTTTTTTTATACCTACGCTGGGAGTTCATTTTGAACGTAACAGAGCCCGTCAAAAAGAATCGTACGTGGTTTTTCCGCGCATGCGCGAAAACTAGAGCGGTGAGAGAGGCGGTGTTCATTTAAAAAGGAAATTCAAAGTTTGCATACGTAAAGAAAACAAAAGTTTGAGCAAAAATCGTTGTTGCATTTCAGTTGTGTTCTATTTTTCGCCAAACATAAAGATTTTTTTCAATTATACCACCCTACATTGTATACCGTAAGTTTGATTTTCTTTTTCTTTTGATGTGAAATTAAAGCTATCAGAAAATGTGATAGTTTGTAGGGTTAAATTGTTATCCAGTTTTGAAATTTTAGTCAATCTGACTGAAATGGACCAAAAATGCCTAACCAAGCTTTGATGCTCAAGAAACTAATTTTTATCGTTATGTAATAAGATTATTTTGGAGGATCATCTCCTTCATTGCGTACTCTTTATGAAAATACTTATTAAAGACACAGTGCACCAACAAGGCAAACGATAAACAATTTAATCGCCAAATTTAAGCAGACAAAGTGTCGATCATAAGGTAAATTTAAGGAAGACTGCGATCTGCGACGACAGCTGAAAATATCCAGCAAGTGGGTGCTCGTCTTAATGAAGATCCATATCTGTCAAATTTGAGACTTGCTCAAGAGACCAGCATTTCTGAGGCAAGTGTTCGCCGCATCTCAAAAGGTGAACTCCATCTTTACCCATATAAAATTAAAATTAATAAAAAATAAAAATATATAGAAAAATCTATATAATACGAACGTCAAATTCACCCAATAAAATATTTATAAATAAAATATTTATTGCACCTCAATAGTAACGTAACTTATCAATGTGTTTACATTGTGCTTTATAAAAATTAAAATTGTGCACAATTTGACTGCAAATACGAAGGAAAAGAGATTTGTTTTCACTGAAAACGTTCTTCTTAAAACGTATTCTGCGATACCCGTTATGACGAATTCGATTAGACGAGCGAAGCAAGTTAACAAACTTAATCTTAGGGATAATGGCACATCAAGATGCATGAAGATTCGGTTTTATCCATAATCATCTCAATCGATCAAATATTTGGTTATGATGTCATACACTCACGCCGTTTTTTAAAAAAAATCCGTTATAAAAAGGAAAAAAGTCGCCAAATTTTGAGGATTTTTTTCCTTAATGGTAGCCTGGCTATTGTATTAAGTTATTGGTTTGGCGCGGGTTTGAAAATCGCGCCAATCAAAAAGTCGCCAAGCATCTGTGCGTGAGTGTAACACATCTGTGTCAACACTCTCACATAGAGACACATTAGTTGGACTTATCTAATCGAACTCGTCCCAGCGAGTGTCGCTAAGTTCTGAAATGTGGGTTTCCTATAGTTATAGCGTATAGATGATATAGCATGGAAACCGGATATTCCAGTAATGCTTTTAGAAGTGCTAAAAAAATTAAGCCGATAAATGTCGAACCCAGCGACATCTGCTTGCTCTTCCCCGAATGAAACGTTTTTCAATTCAATACGTATCCAATGTTTACGTTAAAACTACCAGATGTTGCTGCGATCGACATTTATAGTTCGACATTCTTAGACTTAAATTTTTAGCACTTTTTAAAGAATTACTGGAATAGCTCGTTGCCACACTATATTTTCCAGACGCTATAACAAGGGTGCCTAGACATGAAAGTAGCAACACACGACGTGCAAACTGTCCTTGGACAGACACGGTTGTCTAAACTATGGAAACTCTGAACTTATCAACCTTTCCGAACTTGACAATTCTCACTGATGACTGGCGACTGTCAAATCTATGGCAACCCAATCTTTGTATGGTAGACAAAAATTGGCGATATTCACCTACAAGAAAATATTTGTGAAAGATCTATACTCATTTCATGATGAGTATGAGAGTTAGTTGATTTTGACTTGCATTTTCATCGTATCGAACATGTGGTGCTAAGATTAAATATGTACTCTGGCACGAAATAATTTAGCGAATATTATTAAACAATTTCGTATTTAATATTGTACAATGTTTTCCATTTCTTGTATCCTTAATTCATAGATATTCAGTATTTGTATTGTGAATGAATAAACGTAATTTTTTAGGCTTAGGAATTTAATTACAGTCTATAATAATTAAAGATGTCTGTGCTCATTTTAAGTTAAAATTTGCTACTAAAGATAAATTTACGGGAATGTAATTTAAATAGTTAGATTAGAATTTTTCTAAATAAACCTCTATTTCTCATCTTGTATAATACATGTTAACAATGTTCAAACAAAAATTAATCTGTCAAACAGTAAATATAGATAATAAATTTTATTAAATTAAACAAAACGTCTTACCCTCCCCCCCCCCCCCCCCCCAAAAAAAAAAAAAAAAGTTGGCTCTATCGGACCAAAAAATTATACTTTTAGTATCTCTTTTAGCACTGCTTACGCAAGTAATAAAAGAAATTCAATAAGTCAATTGTTATTTTAATTACTTATCACTAATACAATGAATGATTGTTAAAGAACAAGGACACTGCATACAGTTTGAACATTTGAAGGAGGGGTGCTTTGAAACCTTTAGCTACAATGGCTGTTGTCTCGTATGATTCATATATATTTTTATTCACAGAAACATATACAGGACTTCAACAATTACATACATCTTCTTGATGAGGACGCGATAGACACAAGGAAGTAGTCATCACTGACAAATACAGCCAAGAAAACACTAGATACCGGGCTTGCTCATTCATTCGCATGATGTCACAAATAGCGGCTGACCGCGACCAGCGATTGGTACAAACTGACGCGCGCATCGTTTTGCGACAATCGCTGTATGTCTTTCGTTGCGGCTAAGGCTCCTATAAAGGGAGCTGACCCATATCCATTCTGTTGCCCAAAATAACCGCCATATTGTGACCTAGCTCAGCATTAGGAAACCACCTGAGCAGGTGTTCAACGTCCTCGTTACTGTCACTCGCCGTCCACTAGTACGATAAGCTAACCGGTTTTAGCTTGGTTTTTGGTCCGCTGTTTCATTAAATGGCGGTATGATTCAGCCTGTATTATAGGAGCTCTAGTTGCGGCCAACCACCATTTCTGACGTCATGATAATGAATGAGCAAGCCCAGTATCTAATGTAGCCCTGATACAGCCGAGATAACTCCACAAAGAGTGCGCAACGGAATCAGCGGGAGTCGAGCCTGCTCTGAAGCGATTAGTGGAGTGATGTCTTAACCACTCTGCTACGGAGGCCTTCTGCATCCAGTTCAATGAAGAAACATGTAAACAAATACTATCTTGGCGATGTTGACATGCCTTTTATTTAACATTTGACGGAGATTGCTTTGAGACCTATAAGCACAAGGTTGTTTGTCTCGAATGATCCATATTTTTATTCACAGAAACACATACAAGACTTTGACAATTACATAAATCTTCCAGACAAGATAACACAAGGGAATAACAGAGTTACACCCGGGAGCTCCACAAAGTGCGTGCAATGGGGCTCGCGGGAGTCGAACCCGCCGGCCTGATTCCTACGTTCATAAGCGATTAGCGGAATGGTGCCTTAACCACTCTGCCATGGAGGCCTCCATGTCTTTTACAATCGCTGTTGAAACATGTCAACAAACATTAGCTTGGCGACAGTGACAGGTTTGCCAAGACGCCTTGGCGATTCGGTTTTGTCAAAAATCATATCAACATAATCAAATTTTATATCCCGTATGTTGTCACTCTCATATTTACGCACCGTAGCTATAACTAAGTTAGAATCTGATAAACATTTTTGTTCTAGAGAGCCTTTATAAGAGAATATAGACATACACACCGGTGCATGTTTAAACTGGAAGTTTTTGTCCAAACTCCTTGTGGCAACCAGCGTTACAGAACTTCGTGATATTCGCCTAGATGAATTCGCCCATTTATTTATTTATTTATTTCAGAACATACATCAGACTTGTTTGATTTACACCAATGCCGGCTTATAATCCTTCGTCGCGATGAGAACTGTACTGCTTAAAATTAAAAACAATGTTAAGCAATATATAAGTTTATTAAGTAATGACTTCACAGCGGAAAATTGCATGTAGTGACCAAAAGTGACACACAATTAATTTCAGTTCTTTTGTAATCTTTGTATCAGGAGGCCCGGGTTCGTCCGGCGCAAAATCACTTTTTTCGGCAACCTCTTGCTGTAACTTTCTCTCCAAGAGAGACCCAAAACAACCTGCTCTCTAAATCTTTCGCTTTCATTTATATGGAGTGAAGGAATCTCGAGTGTTTTCAAGATGGAAACTCTGGTCTCGAGTGTTAAAAATTTATAGCGTAATATCTCTTCCTATAGTGCCTGATCATAAGAAGTGACAGAGAGTTATAAATCCTTAAAACTATTTTATGAGTGAGCATCTGGAAACTTCCTCTCATTATTACTTTGAAGGAGGGATTATATAGGATCCCTTATATACCTCTTATTATCATCCAATTAGTACGAATTAGTGAGTAATTTACACACAACTATTCACAGGAATGAATAAACAAAAGGGGGTAGACATCATTGATGCTCGTATTCACCGTCTATATCAACCTAGAAAACCTCG
Source organism: Maratus michaelseni (assembly GCA_963931845.1). Lineage (NCBI taxonomy): Eukaryota > Metazoa > Arthropoda > Arachnida > Araneae > Salticidae > Maratus > Maratus michaelseni. The sequence continues at coordinate 26,972,111 of OZ007598.1, read as the reverse complement.
GTCGAACCGCGACCTACGTTATACACGGCCGGTGCATGACGTTTAAAACGTCACATGGAGTGGATTATTTTTACACCGCGATTGGTGCAAAGCGACGCGCCCACCGTTTTACACCAATCGCGGTGTAAAAATGATCCACCACATGTGACGTTTTAAACGTCATGCATCGGCCGTGTATAACGTAGGCCGCGGTCGAATTCAAAATCAAATTAAATTCGAACAGTCAAAATAATAGTCGAAATCAAATTAAATTCCCGATTAATCTGATTGGATCTGATCGTGGACAAAGCCCAATCAGATTAAGGATGAATACCACTTGAGCGTTCGACCCAGGATTTCTAAGTTGAGGCAGATAGTGAATACGAGCATGAAGAATGCAGCTAGAAACTTCCCAAAGAGTATTTACCGAAAGTCGAATTCGGTGTTTTCTCCTACACTTACAAGCGATTAGTGGAATGGTGCCTTAACCACTGAGTCTCGGAGATCTCGATGAGTTCGCTAAGAGGAGTTAAACAAGTAAACAAATATTTGCTCGGCGATTGATCAAGATAATGTTTATACTTGCCATGTTTTAGTACACAATTTACTCGGCCAATCAAATTTTACATCTCGTATGTTACTACTATCTTATAACGACAACCTAGTCAAGAATGCTAAACCGGAATGAAATAAAAATTTCGTACATTTTTCAGTTTAAAAGTTGTACCTCATGTTATTATATACAGTAAATATTTATTTTTATGCTCTTTTTTTTTTTTTTTATTAATTTACTAGCTAATTCCGCCCGGCGTTGCCCGGGCCCGAAATATTAATAATCTGTTCTATACGAATATGACTGAAATCTGTAAGGCTATCGAAATCAAGTCGAATGAGGCAAACCCCGTCGTAATCGGGCTCATAAAACCCAAGATAGAAAGCGCATCCTGGCGGTCGAAATTGCAGCTAAAATATTTAAGGCTATAGATATCAAGTCGAATGAGCCTAACCTCGTCGTAATTGGGTTCATAGAACCAGATATACTCCTATAGTTCACTTTCTACCGCCAGGGGGCGCAGTCTGTTCTGGAAGAGGCCTTTTCAGAACACTTGACCCAACCAAATTTCCTAGTAGGATTGAAATTTAACTACGGGTAAACATTGCCAAAATAGCGGAAATCGCGAAACTGGGTTACGTAATCGATCGGTTCCTAAAGGGTTAATGTAAATATTTTTTAAAACCCAACCGTGGATTTTGAAGAAAACGAACGTGTCTATGATCTGGAGTCTACTGTTTGTCCGTACTTGCATTTCCCGAGTCGATGCCGATTTTTAAATCTGGACCAAAAAAAGGAAATTCGCGTGAGTGAGTTTTGGAAAGGATTTTTTTTTTTAGGAGGGTTAAAATTAAATTTTTTCAAAACGGATACCGGATTTTAAAAAACAAAGGGATATAGATTAGGCACGGTATTTTTAGTTTTTCGTATCTTGTTTATAAACGCCAATTCGGATTTTCAAAGATAGGAGAAATAGTTAAAAAAGCGAAATTGACTTACGGTTAAAAACGTTTTCGAAAGGGTTAACGTGATTTATTTTTTAAACTAAAGGTTTCTGCCTAAACCCGATAGAACGTAGATGTCTTTAGGTGTGTTTGCTTTTTGTTTGGTTATTTTAGAAAGCCGATGCCAGATTTAATATACAGCAGAAAATCGGAATTCGCAAAAGAGAGCCCTGTGCACGAATTTTTTTTGAAGGGTTAATATTCGTATTTTTCAAAAACAAATACAGATGTCGAAAAAAGAATAAATGTAGATATTGTCTGGTATTTTTAGTTTTTCGTACCTGTCTCTGAATCGCCGATGCGAAATTTTAAAAATTACAAAAATCGCAAAACGGCATACAGAAAATATACTTTTTCGAAGTGTTAATTTTTGTATTTTTTAAAACCAAAGGTGGCTTTGAAAAGGACAAAAACAGTTCTTTAATTTGGTGACCTTCGTTTTTCCGTATCTTTTGTATTCCGGTAGATGCAAGGCTCGTAAACCGGGAGAAATTAAAAAACACGAATTCGATGCTTTTTGATTATTTTTTTTGAAAGGGTTAAATGTAAAATTTTTTCAAACCAACCAGATCGTTCTAGACGTAAAAGTATGTTCTTTTAGAATATGTAGACGGTTTTTCCGTATTTTTAGCCGTTTGTCCATGGCGAATTTAGAAATACTTAAAACAAAAACGGAATGTCTTCTGCTTTCTTTCTTCTGTTCCGGAATATACGGAAATTGGTTTCTGTGCATGCTCCAGCTCGCTTCAGAATAATGACTTTTTTATTTGTGATCTTTGATCAGTTTTTAATTGATAACTACTTTAATTTTCAAAATTTTAAAATTCTGAGGCTCAGGTATACCAGGAGAAGGTTTGGACTACCTAAATCTAAATTTCTAGACTTCTAGGTGCGCTAAATTTTCCTAGCCATCGCCATCGCCAACAGACACACACACACACACACACATACACACAGACACAGACACACAGAGCGAAACTTTCTTTTATTAGTATAGATTTAATGAAGGCAGAAATTCATATAAAATTTTAGCTATTTTCGAAACGAGATTGACCATCCAGAAACCTGTATGTTGCGAATTTTTCCAAAGTAGCAAAAAATTTTGAAAAAATAATGGCTTCAGATTGGCCAATCTCGAATCTAAAATAGGGAAAAATCTATGTGGATTTTTACCGAAGTGTAAAACTGTATAATGCAGCGCATTATTCTGAGCATTGTAGATGCAGTTTCAATGTCTCAAAAAGTAGTGTCGGTGTCGGAGACAAGCCGAAGGAAAAATGCTATTGCCATAAAAGCAAAAGTTTTCTTACTATACGAAATGTAACGGCAGATTTTGGGCCGGACCCTATACTCCTGATACCTGTTTAGTAAAACAATAAACAATGCTTCTAACCATAATGGAGAGGCCTCCGTGGCCGAGTGGTTAAGACACCATTCCGCTAATCGCTTGTGAGCGTAGGAGTCAGGTCGGCGGGTTCGACTCCCGCCAGCTCCATTGCACACACTTTGTTGAGCTGCCGGATGTAACTCTCTGGTGTTTAAATTTCCTTGTGGCTATCTCGTCCCTGTATATTGACGATGATTTATAAGTGGGCACTTGATGTCAAGCACACAAGTCAGATGTATGTTCTCAATAAACAAACAAAAAACCATAATGGAAAAATTGCTATAGAAGGTGAAACCCGGAATACTTGTCGGTAATCTTCGATCTCGAAAAAAAATATACGCATACATAGCAAAAGTTTTGCTTATTGAAGTTTAGGGGGCGATTCTGAGTACTGTCGGTACGGTTTCGATATACGGTTCTCCATGTATAACAGGATATTTCAGTCAATGGTCAGAAGCTTACATGGAGCTTTAACTCAAAGGCATAAAACAGTCCGCGTTGTCAATGTTAGACATTAGTGTTCTCATTTACTATCATCCAAATTCTGCTTCTCTAATGAAACTATACTTATCTAATTAATTAATATTTTCCTAATCTTGTAAGACATTGAGACAAACAGCCTATTTTACCATGATTGCGAATTAAAACTATCGGCACTGTATCCTTCCACGCTGACAGCTGGAAATCATTTTGGGGAATATGAAGACAGATCTCTTGTTATATGTGGAGCTTAGTGTTTCGATTTTGGAAAATGGCGTCGGTGTCTGAGACAACAGATGGAAAAAGAATTGCTGTCATTTAAACCGATGCCCTTTTTCTATATTGAAATGTAGCGATATAGCTCATAATCGGACCCTTTGGACCGAATTCTGAACCCTGTTGTTAGAGTGCCTTTAGAAGAGAATTGCGACATATCTCGCGGCCTACGTTATACACGGCCGGTTCATGACGTTTAAAACGTCACACGGAGTGGATCATCTTTACATGGCGATTGGTACAAGGTTTCGCGCGTATCGTTTTGAGCCAATAACCGTGTAAAGATTATCCACTCTGTGTGATGTTTTAAAAGTCATGCACCGGCCGTGTATAACGTAGGTCGCGCATATCTACGAACGAAACCAACGAAATACACGGCCGGTTCAAACAATTTGATACAAAAGGATACAGCGATTGGAACAAAACAATGGGATTTGTACCAATCACCGAATAAAGATGATCCACACCGCTTGACGTTTTAAACGTCATGAATCGACTGTGTATTTCTTTGGTCGCGGACATATGCACAGCGTGCAAACTCAGTATGAAGCTTTTGTCAAAACTATACTATCTATGGTAAACTCGCATTCCAGAATTTGGAGATACTCGCCTGGACGAGTTCGATTACACGAGTGATACCGCGACCTACGTTATACACGGCCGGTGCATGACGTTTAAAACGTCACATGGAGTGGATCAGTTTTACACGGTGATTGGTGCAAAGTGACGCGCCCCCCCGTTTTGAACCAATCGCCGGGTAAAAATAATCCACCACATACATCCGTTTTGAACGTCATGCACCGGCCGTGTATAACGCAGGTCGCGGTGATACAAGTTAAAAAAACATTAGCTTGGCGATAATGGCAGGATCACGAAGATGCTTGATGATTCGTTTTTGTCAAAATCGTTCTAACCAATCAATTTTTATTTTCTGTATGTTGCCATCCTATGTAAAGATACTCTACTGTTGTTACATCTTGATGTCAAAGAAAAAAGTTAGTTTCCATAGCAGTAATACTATCAGTAATACTTTTCTCTATTATTATTTTTGACACCCACGCTCCATTTCGTTATTGGTCTTTTGAGACTATGGGCTCAATTCTGAGGACTGTCGGGTTGATTTCTATGTCATTGGTGTTGGAGGCAACAATCGAGAAAAGTATTTTTCCATGGAAGCAACGATTTTTTCGATATAAAAAGGAAAAACGACATTATAAGAATAGTGCCGTATTATTTTTTTGATACTGCAGCAGTATGGACTCTGTCCGTCACTAAGCTCTATAACATAACAGAGGGCTAACTCACCTTTCCATTTTCTACCGCAACCGCATCACACTTTCAATGCGCGCAAGCAATGAATCCTGCATTTTTTTAAATATTACAGCCATTTTTTCAAACTTTTCAGCATACTTTTTTATCATTTTTGCTTATTTCTACACCTTTTACATATTTTTATCAGTAATACTTAACAATTTTTTTTTATTGTTGAGCTTACATAAAATTTCCTTTTTAACTAATATCAAACTAAATATTTGCGATTAATTTAAATGAAATATGTAGTTTTTTTCACTAAAAAATATATATCAATGAAAATTGTAGCAACTTTGTCATAATTTAAAAATATAATCCAATTTGAAAATATCTACCCCATACTTCTCTATGGGAGGAAATCTGTGTTTTGCCAAATATCTTCCTCGGAAATTCTTTGGCATTGTACCAGGGCTACACAAGATACCGGTCTTGCTCATTCATTATCATGACGTCACAAATGGTGGCTGGCCGCTACCAGCGATTGGTGCAAAGCGAAACGACAAAATTAAAGACATACAGCGATTGGTACAAAACGACGGGCTCGTCGCTTTGCACCAATCGCTGGTCGCGGCCAGCCACCTTTTGTGACGTCATGATAATGAATGAGCAAGCCCGGTATCTAGTGTAGCCTTGATTGTACTCATGGGCGGACAGCTGCATTGAATGTATCAAATTAGGAGGGGCCTTAGTGGCCGAGTGGTTAAGACACCATTCCGCTAATCGCTTGAGAGCGTAGGAGTCAGGTCGGCGGGTTCGACTCCCGCCAGCTCCATTGCACACACTTTGGGAAGCACGCAGTTGTAATTTCTCTGGTGTTGTAAATCTCCTTGTGGCAATCTCGTCCTTGTATATTGACGATGACTTATAAGCGGACACTGATGTCAGTGGGTCAGATGTATGTTCTCAAGGAAGGATCAGAATAGGAAGATAGCTCTCCGTACTATTGTGAAGCTCAGTAATGTCCATAGTCCGAGATCCAGGTAGAGGCTAACGAAACAGACAGGCTACCGCGGCACATTCCACTTATCTTTTTTCACAGACCGCTAGAGTAACGTGATGCTCTATTCGTACGCCTTCATTGGTGTATTCGAGTAACACGTGACTCCGGCGGTCTGTAAAAAAAGATACGCGTAAAGCACCGCGGTAGCCTTTCTTTTTCGTTAGCCTCGATCCAGGTTGAGTTGCGAAATTTTCGAACATGCGAAACTTGACGTCATTTTAAAAACACGAGAGAATGTAGTCAAATGCTCTGAATTAATTGGCCAGTTTTCCTGATAAAAGTTCTCAAACGATGAATAGTAGTGCCAGGGCAACACTACATACCGGGCTTGCTCATTCATTATCATGACATCAGAAATGGTGGCTGGCTGCGACCAACGACATGCAGCGATTTCCACAAAACGATGGGCGCACCGTTTTGTACCAATGGCCATAAACGTTATGAATCGGTTGTGTATTTCGTTGGTCGCAGCCAGCCACCATTTGTGACGTCATGATAATGAATGAGGCAGCCCGGTATCTAGTGTTGCGACATACAGTGATTGGCACAAAACGATGGGCGTGCCGTTTGTTATCGCTTTGTACCAATCGCTGGTCGCGGCCAGCTATTTTTTGTGACGTCATGAGAATGAATGAGCGCGACCTACATTATACACGGCCGGTGCATGCCGTTTAAAACGTCACATGCAGTGGATCATTTTTAGAAAGTGATTGGTGCAAAACGGTGGGAGCGCCGCTTTGCACCAATCACTGTGTAAGAATGATCCATTCCATGTGACGTTTTAAACATCATGCACGGCCGTGTATAACCGCGACCTACGTTATACACGGCCGGTGCATGACGTTTAAAACGTCACATGAAGTGGATCATTTTTACACGGTGATTGGTGCAACACGGTGGACTCGCCTCTTTGCACCAATCGCTGTGTAAAAATGATCCACTCCATGTGACGTTTTAAACGTCATGCACCGGCAGTGTATAACGTAGGTCGCGGAATGAGCCAGCCCGGTATCTAGTGTTGCCCTGGTAGTACAAAGTATCATTTTGCGACGTGATCTCTGCTTAAACGCACTGATATTTTCCTGTAATTTTACTTATACATTTGCTCAAAATTCACTGCAATCCATTAACTTTCCATTTATGAAAACAATTATGAGAATTTGATGGCAACAGTCCATTACATTTCATTCGGACGGCAATTAAACAATTATTCGGGTGTTTGCCAAATAACAATCGTATAATGCGTGAGTGTTGTTGAAATAGGAATAAGAATGGCGACTGTAGCAATATTATGTTTGTTGCTGTTAGAGCGATTTCTTGCATCCGATATGGATGTTTTTACAGAGCCCGTGCTAGTAGGGCTCAGGGCTTTAGAAAAAACTGCTCTACGGTACACTCAAAGTAAGTTGTTTTTCATGCAAAACATTCAAAATGAGATGTTTAAGTAAAGACTAACCCTTCATATCTTTCCAAGTCCAGTTTGAAAAGAGTTCATTTAAAGAATAAAAATGTTACTTTAAGCACATAAAAAAGTAATAATAAAAACAGTTATTGACATTAATGTGAAGAAAATTAAATATTTCTTTCAAAACTTTCATGGGTGATTCCACCGTTACGTGTGTGAATTTTAGAGTAATTTTTTGCAAATTGAGACAAATTTGTAAGTGAAATTATTTAGATAACGTTTTACTTTTTTTTATTGCTATTACAAGACACATACAGAATCATTTTTGTAGTGACACCTTTAGTCTAAAGTAATAACAATTAAAAAAAATTAATAAAGTCGTCGTTGCGTGTGCGATTCAGAAAAATCACATGTAATAACGACTTTACTATTTTAACAAATTGTTATTACTTTAGACTAAAGGTGTCGCTACAAAAATGACTCTGAATGTGTCCTGTAATAGCAATAAAAAATGTAAAACGTTATCTAAATAATTTCACTTACAAATTTGTCTCAATTTGAAAAAAAAAAAACTCTAAAAGTCACACACGTGTAACGGTGGAATCGCCCTCATGTTAAAAAAAATTCTTTATACATAGTACTTGCACTAAAACAGAAATGTTTGAACATACAAAAACTAATTTACCCAGGAAAATAAATACAGAAGAAAGTATATTCAATAAGAAATCAATAACATAAAATTTAGTTGGTCAATTGAGAAAAAAGTGTTGTGAAAAATCACTTTGAAATGGAATGTGCCATGTCAAAAAAAACCTTATTTGGCATTGATGAAAAAAAAAATGATCAGCTGTATTGGCGATTAGTAATCTCGTCGAGTGTTGTGATATATTAGCAAAACATTTAAAGCTTTCTTGCGTTTTTTAAACCCTTTTTTCTGACACTCTTATTGAAACTACGCATTTTTGTATATTATCAGCTTATTGCATGTACAATCCCTGTAATTTTTCATGCAAGTTACGGTTTACATACTACAAAACTTTCCCTTTTTAAAAAAATAAAAGTTAAACATATTTTGAGCCAGAAAATTTATTCAATAAAGTGTTTATATATGTGTTACGCACTTGATTCCATTTAATAAATAAAATTTCTGGTTTAAAATATTCAACTTGGGAGAGAAAAAGTTTGACTATGGGTTTATTATATGTTTGACTTTCCTAATTAGGCATGTGTTATATCTATTTATGGATGGCATAAAATTTTACAAACAACTTTTAACACTTTGTAAATCTAAATTTCTGAAGTTATAACTATTACTGAGGATAAAAATGAAAAGGTTTTAATTAATAACATATAGTATACAAGGGTGTTATTTAAGATTTCAAAGTTGTTCCCTTTCCCCCCAGGAGGGGAAGAGTTGGGTGGGGGGGCAACTTGCTTTGATAACCCTAAATAAATTTTTCAAAAATATTTAAAATGCATTTTTCCGTCCGATGTATATATCGAGTTATTCGAACGTTTCCAGACTTTTCAGACACCCTGTATATTAACCTATTTTTTTATGGAACAGTTGTTTCTTTATGAATAGGAAGTCTTTTAAGTATTTCGGATTTTTTTTTTAAATATTTAGGAGAACCAGCATGTTCCTAAAATGGAAGTAATGGCGCTTAATGGGGGTAATAAAAAAAATTACTTATGCCTCCATTGATTTATGGTAGTTATTTTTCAGTTTTTTTAGCTATCAAAGGGATAATAATCTGAAACTGATATTTTACAAAGAATTCATATAAATTAGTCCAATATATATTTAATAATAAAAATAAAAAATAAAATCATAGATTCCTTAAAAATTTCCATTATCCATCGCTTTGTTTTGCAATACATCTTTTTTGTCCTACTATTTTACATGAAAATGATTGAACAATTTTTATGCATTTTTTTAGTTTTCTGAGATTTACTTAACTATTTTTCTTTTTGTACTTTTAGTTTTCATATATTTCGATTTGAAGATTTGTCTAAACTTTCGTTTAAAATATCAAGTCTGCGTTTAAATCTTTGTATTTTTTTAAACACTAAATCGCACGTTTCTTGATTGTCTGCTGATTTATAATTTACGGAAAGTTATACTTCACCAGATATATCATGTCGTAAATCGTCGTTTAAATTATTTTCTATTGCATCTTCCTAATTTGTTACTATACTGAAATCAGGTAGTAAATAAACGATTTCCGGAACATCCGAAAAATCACCCGGAGCTAATTGTTCGAAAAAATCCAAAGTTCGAGCTACAATTAAAAATTCCAGTCACACTTTCCTTAAAATCGAAATACATGCAACGATGAAATTAAAAACTAATACAAATTTATCTTTTTGCATCTAGAAATATATCTGACAAAGTATATTTTATGAGTAACACTTCCAAGAAAGGTTTGCTAGGAATAAAAAAACATTTTCCGAGAACATTTATAACTGTTGCAGCATGCGTAACAAAAGCACCGTAGTGGGAGGTTCCAAATTTGGGGTATGCCGAATCGTCTTGAAAACTAAAGAAGGCGCCAATGCTCCCTATTCAGATTTATAATTTCTTTCATTTGAAATGTTATTTTGGACTTTCTTAAATAAAATCGGGAAATCTGCAAGATCCAAAATTTATTAAAAACAAGATACTATCAAGTTACTTAAAATTTCTATGAAGATTTTACGAATTGAATGTAAATTCGTAATAGCTTGATAGAAATCGATTAAAATTTTTCGAGGCACACCGATTTAAAAAACCCTTGCTCTTGAAAATGACCTTGCACGAGTTGTGTATAGTAATAACTCTCAAACCGAAAATTTAATTTGTGCTACTTAAATCCGAAACTGGAATATTTAAATGCGAACACGACCCGAAATGAAGGAATTATTTCATGTTTAAATTAATTATCGAAAATTAGTCTATAATAATCTCTTATAATGTAAAATGAAAGTGGTAACATATAATCAAATTTATAATTTCTTTCATTTGAAATGTTAAATTGGACTTTTTTTTAAAAATATAAAATCGGAAAATTTGCAAAATCCAAAATTTAATTAAAAACAAGATATTATCGAGGTAACAATTGCTTTATTTTAAAATTTCGATGAAGATTTTACGAATTAAATGTAAAATTTGTAATATCTTGATAGAAATCTATTAAATTTTCACGGCACATCGATTGAAAAATTTCTGCTCTAGAAAGTGACCCTACACGAGTTGTTTATAGTAAAAACTCAAACCGAAAAATTTAATTTGTAGTTGACACCACTTAAATCCGAAACCGAAATATTCAGATGCGAACACGACCCGAAATGAAACAATGTCTTTATAATGTAAAATGAAAATTATCATATATTCAAAATTTATAATTTCTTTCATTTGAAATGTTATTTTGGACTTTCTTACATAAAATCGGGAAATCTGCAAGATCTAAAATTTAATGGCTTACATACATTCACATCGGCGAAAAACTGACACATTTTGGAATAATTTTTTTAGGAAGGGGGTAAAATAAATTGAAAACTAATAATTTCACGTTTTTTTTTTTATTATTGCTTTAAGTATTTAAAAATATTTTTCTGAGTTAAATTTGGTCACATATTACGTCGGAAACCTCCAGCCGCTTTGACCTGTACCAAAATACCCGGGCTCGATGGGCAACATCCTAACTTACCAAAAATTAGATACCAAAAATTGTTAAAATCTCAGTTTCTTCTTGTAAAATAAGGTTGTAGGTAAAGCAGGGTTGTAGTGGGTAGCTACCCGCCCGGGCTAGTTTCTTTTTTTTAACCGGGATTTTACAACCCTGAGCTAAGGGCCATCGGCTCAAATTTTTATTTATTTTTTTTGAAAAATAAGAAATTTACGCTATTTGAAAAAAAAAAAAAAAAAAAATTCAGTCTAAAATTCTGACTTTTAAAAACTATTAGATTTTTTTTCTTCAAAAAATGGCTTGATGGCCCTTAGACAATTATGGGTACTTACGTATTATCCGTGGCAGGAGATTGATCGCCAAAAATGGTTGCCAAGTACCAATCTTGTTTATCTTTGCCAATCATATTTTCAAATGCAGTAATTTAACATTATCAAATAACATTGTTAAAAATGATAATTAATATAAAATAAATAAAATGTAATATGTTTATTAAATTTATAACATTGTTAAAAATAGTAAATAACATTATTTTAGTAAAATTAATAAATGGTAAATAGCATAGCAAATAAGAAAGAATAATATTATAGATTATTCCTAGGCATGTACCATGCAACAAGAAAACAAAATATAAGGGTTAATATAATTAGTAATATTGGCTCCATGACTGGCGCAGTTGGCTTAAAACTGGCACGGATAATACGTAAGTACCCAATTATGCGTAGATAAGTGCAACTTTTATCAAAAAATGTTTAAAATTGTTCAAGTTATCATGCTTCCCATGTTGAAAAATGTAGTTTCTATAAAATCGCGTTCAAAGTTTTAGAAGAAAAAAAAATTATACTCATATATATTTCAACTTGCACTTAATTTGTTATTCCAGCGCGATACTGTGGACTCTCCTGTGTCATCTGCAGCTTCAATAAGGGAGTAGAATCTTTTTGGCGAGGTCGGTTTTATCCATCATGCACGCTCACATATTTGCTCATATCTTTCTTAATAATTGAGATATCGCTTTAAATCTTTGCCCATAATTCTATACACTATAGGGATTTAATTTTCGTCCCCCCCCCTAATTTTTTTTTTTTTTTTTTTTTTTTTTTTTTTTTTAAGTTGAGAACGTATGTAAAACCGTAAAATATCATTGCACAATTATAGTAGAGACTATTTCCAGTAATTCTGAAAAAAGACTTCAAACAGAAAAAGATATGCAAGAGATCCCACGGCTTCTTTGTTTAGAATAAGATAGAATATTTCTATTTATCCCATCAATAACAAATTCTCTTTCAAATTTATATTTATAGAATTTTAAAATACTTTAAGGAACTTTCACTACATTCTTCATCCTCAAATAGCATAATTTTAGGTATTTTTTTTCCCCTTCTTTTTAAAACATACCAACATAGTTGAAAAGTGTTTATGAATTGGGTTTATCTGTCTGTCCGTGCTCTAACTCACGTAAATGTACTCGGATTGCCATGAAATTGATATGTTACTGAGGTTTATTATGGCATGTTTGGTAATGAAAATGAAGTGTGTAGCATTTATAGTTCGTTTGCAGGGATACTCAAAACAATTGTTACATTAGTTTAACCCTTTGAGGGGCGGTGGTATATATTATATACCACCTAATTTTAATCCGATTTAAACCAGAAACTTTTAAATAAATTTTACTTTTTTAACTTTGACGAGAAAAAGTTGAAAAATTGCTTATTCTTATTTTGAACTAAATTCTTTCCTAAATTCCGGTGGGAATTCAACGTTACAGGAGCAAAAGTGCTTGCCCTTGAAAGGGTTAAGGGGAAACTATTTTGCGGAGTATTTTATTGTTACACTATTTCAAAAATATTGAAATTGATATCACTGGAGGTGCTTACTACAGAGTATGGTGTGCTGAGCATTGATCTTTCATTTACAGAGGCACACAAAAGAATTCGGCTACGGTACTGTCTGAGTGATAACTGCTGGAAGTGCGTTTTCAGTTGTGGTTTGCATTTTTTAAGTAACTAAATTTTTTCATATTGGTGTGTATCAATTCTTTAGATTATTATATACAGGGCTGAACAAAAGACGGAGTATAATTTTGTTTATTGGCGGAAATTTCTGAAAGGGATTTTGAACAACTGTTAGGCCGTTTCCTAACTGAATTAATTTTAGCATGTTATTTAAATCTATAGATTATATTGAGTTCTGACCAAATAAAACTCGGTTATTTTGACTGTAGAAGGTAATTCATGAAATTGGGTTTTCAAATGCGTTATGCGTTTTTCAAATTGTGCACTTAGACATCTTTCACCATTTTAAACTGTGAAGATTTGTTCACTATTCTGAATGTGTTGGAAAGTGTTTCATAATCTATTCTTGACGCATGATTTTTCGTTCTTATTTTAATTTATGAATAAATACTATTTTTACTTTGAGTCCGAACCCAAAGACTGGAATAAATCGAGCCCGTTTCGGGCCCGGTCTCGGATTTAGCTAATCGCTTTTGGTAAAGTTTTACTAATTTCTATTTAAATATTTTGGGTTAAATTGTTCCTTTAAAACTTGTTACTAAAAGTCATAAATTAAATAAGGTGAGATAAATCGCTTACCTTGTTTTCTCCAGAAATAGGACATTGGAGATTAATCGAAATATATAATCCAATATGGTCTATTCATCCATGGAACTGTAGTAGTTAAATCCAAAAATGGAATTAATAAGTTGACACAATATTTACTCAATGACTTGAACTGGTTTCCTTTTAAATACAGGGTCATCGAAAAAGATTGAACAGATTTGAAAGAATTATAATTCTAAAAGTAATTGACTAAACACAATTATTTTCTTTCCAAAATACTCTGAAATTATCAAAGATTTGTTGGATGTAGCTGTTTTAAAGTCGTGACATTCAGACGAAGCGAATAAACAATTGCTCGGTGAACGAGGCCTTCGTGCTGTCCTACCTTTTTCGATGATTCCAGAGTGGAAAGCGTATAAATCTAAAACTATTGAAGGTATGGGAAAAATGTCAATTAGAAAGTTCTTCAGCATTGACGATTTAGTAGGAAAGGATCCACTATGTACATGAATAGCCTAATCAAAAAGTGAAAATTACGAATGTGTGCTGCGATTTGCATTTTCAAATCATCGATTCTGCGCATCGTCTGAATGTCACGACTTTAAAACAGCTAAATCTATCTAATTTTGGATAATTGCTGATTACTTTGGAAAGAAAATAACTGTTTACTAAATTACTTTTAGAGAGTTACGATTATTTCAAATCTGTCCAACCTTTTCCGATGACCCTGTCTATTTAATATGTAATTGCTATTAAATTATAAATTATATTAACGTTAGAAATATATTTTACTTACGGCCTTCAGGGGCTTATTATAGAGTATATTTTAGCATCGCGAGTTACAAAGTTACAGTATACTTACAGAGAAAATCGGTATTTAGAGTTCTTAAAATGAATGTGGAAAAACCGATCATTATACTATAATAATCATTACTTTCACTTTGAGTTCTTTACTATTTTCTTAGTTCATTATTTGTGGATTAGGGAATGGTTTAAATGGATGTGGAAAAACCGATCACTGTACTATAATAATTACTTTCACTTTGAGTTCTTTACTATTTTCTTAGTTCATTATTTGTGGATAGGGAATGGTTTAAATGGATGTGGAAAAACCGATTACTGTACTATAAAAACTACTTTCACTTTGAGTTCTTTACTATTTTCTTAGTTCATTATTTGTGGATAGGGAATGGTTTAAATGGATGTGGAAAAACCGATTACTGTACTATAAAAACTACTTTCACTTTGAGTTCTTTACTATTTTCTTAGTTCATTATTTGTGGATTAAGGGAATGGTTTAAATGGATGTGGAAAAACCGATCACTGTACTACAATAATTACTTTCACTTTGAGTTCTTTACTATTTTCTTAGTTCATTATTTGTGGATAGGGAATGGTTTAAATGATGTGGAAAAACCGATCACTGTACTATAATAATTACTTTCACTTTGAGTTCTTTACTATTTTTTTAGCTCATTATTTGTGTTCCCGTAGTAAATGTTCTATTTGATTACAATTGAGTAGGTAATTATAATATTGCTTTAAGTCGGTGAAAAATATAGATGGAAGAGATGTTTTTTCCTTGTTTATGTAATCGTCCTTAAATCATCTATTTGATTACTGGATTGTTTATTTCTCAATATTGGAGTTTCAGGGATAATATAATATCCAACAATCTCATTTTTACTTTAATTTTTTTTCCAGACATCATTCCTCCCGATCTCATTACGAGGCATAAAAAGCTCTCCAAATTTTACCTGTTCACGCCAGAAGCTGCGAGTGAAGGGTTGCGGTTGCAGCTGGGAGATCGGTCGAGCTTCATGCTGTTCAACCCGCGCCGTGATACTAAAGTGATCATTCATGGATTTATGGATAAAGTGATGATTGCTGAATGGATGCATGTAAGTCTACTTTGTTCATAAAGTTTAAACTTTTCGAGATTCTCAAACATCTGTTCTTCCTTTGGTCCTATACATTGCTGTCCAAAAATTAAGGGGCAGTGACCGGACGCTTTTACCACGGTTTGTCGAATATATACTGAAATTCTTGGCATTGTTCTTGAAATTCGAGGATGTAAAGCACATGTTTGACTTCAAGACCATTAAAAACAGTATAATACAATAAAAAAAATAATACATTGTATATGAGATATGGGCATTTGTATGAAATAATTTATAACTGCGTATGCGCGAACTACAAAGATTTTTTTTTTCATGATTTTGTAGTCAATTTTATAGAGTAACTCGTATAAAAAGACCAGTCAAATATCAGGAAAACTCTGAAAGATACCAGCAATACAGTGAGCTAATTGACAAATTCAGGGGGAAATTGCATATAATCCCCTCGAATTTGTCAATTAGCTCACTGTATTGCTGGAATCTTTCAGAGTTTTCCCGATATTTGACTGGCCTTTTTATACGAGTTACTCTATAGAATTGACTACAAAATCATGAAAATAAATCTTTTGGTATAGTTCGCGCATTCGCAGATATAAATTCATACAAATGCCCATATCTCATCAAATATTCAATATATTTTTTTAATTTCGGTATACTGTGTCTAGTGTTCTTGAAGTCAAACATGTGATCAGGAACTCAGTTTACGGTTTAGAGTGATAGTGCAATCCCGAGGGTCAGACCAAATCCACTAACAACTTGCCTTACAAATTACTTTTTCAATGCTTATACTACAATTTCGCATTACAACATAAATATAGGATTTGTTGAAGAATTAAACAGGTTTATAGTCAATTCAGTTTACAATCGACTTCTTATTGATTAGTATTTCATTAAACAATATTTATGAAAAACAATAAAGTTTATACTGAATTGACAATTATTTACGTATGCCAACAATATATAACCACAGAAAGCAATACTATAAAGACAACATCAAATTAGGATACTATACACTTATATAACATATTAATAATACAATAACAGACAAAGAATGGAACAGATCTTTTTTACAACTTAGAGTAATTATCTGCAATGTAATTAGAATTTAATTTTATGTAATTAATTACAGTTGCAATTGCATGCCGTAAATTCTTGCAGCACTGTAGCTGGAACGCCCCCCCCCCCCATCCTATTATGTGACGAAATTTCTGTGCTTGAATGTGTATAACTATAATCAATTACATATAATTAAATTGAAATTACATTGCAGATAATTGCAATTACATATATGCACAACTCTTAGTAGAGGGCATATGACGGTCTACGCCATAGATATTTTGGATTTTTATTTTTTTTCAAGAAGCTTCGTGTACCCTGTGTTTCTGAAATAAAGTTTTAGATATCAATGGTAACGGGCTTGTCCTTTTGCTCGATGCTAACGCTCTCGCCTACAGTTCATGAGATCCCTCGTTCAAACTCCGGCAGCGACAATATCTAAATTGGCGGAGATCGTTGAACCAGGGATCTTATGAACAGTAGGCGAGAGCGTTAGCGTCGAGCAAAAGGCCTAGTTAGTAACTCACGTTATACTTTTCAAGTGAGATGAGATCGCTGCAAAGGTATACTAGCGTCGTATACCCTCTGCCTATAACTTAAATCCGCTGTTCTAATGTTAATTGGTAAAAGTTGTTAAATAAACTGCAAAAACACTCGTTAAAAAGTTTTACAAAACACTACATGTTTCCGTTTCACCGACGCCTTTCTCAAGACAATTGAGAATATGCCAATGCTGCATGATCTGTTACGCATGTTTCTCAAGTAGCATCTCTTGACCGCTCTCGCAACTATTTCTTCTGATGTTCATCTATATAATCAAAGATTACGATTAATATTAAAAATTGCGATCTCTTTATATCTTTATAGATGAACTAGCAAGCAAAGCCCGCTACGCTGGTCAATTTCTCTTAACGAACCTTTAATCAAACAAAATATTGACATTTCATAATTCACTTTTATATTTTAACAGAATAATAAGGATACTATAATTTGTGACTCGTGCTATAGTCAATATACACGTCAGGACACGTCGCCCTTATCATTATCTTTTTACGCGTGAAGGTTTCGCTATGGTACTCTATTGTGAAATTTGGTAATTTTAGAAATTCAATAGTTGAAAAATCGCAGAATCATTAGATCATTTTTCTTTAGAAATTGTTCTTAGAGCGCATTTAGATCTTATAAATAACAATCATGCCGAACTTGAAGTTTCTAGCTCCTTCAGCATCGCAAAAATCGCAATTTTAGAACGTTTTTCGCTTATGCACCCCCCTCGGGGTAGTGGCACCGACATAAAATATAGCCTATGTTGGAGCAGGGATTGTCACCATCCATTTGCCACCATCACTTTTGAAATCGCTTTAGTAGTTCCAGACATTCCATACAAATTGTAATTTAGAATGTTTTTAGAAAATTTTTTGCTTATTTCAGCCTTTTAAATTTCGAATTTTTTTAGATTTTGTTCTTATAGAGCATTTAAATCTTGTAAGTAACGACCATACAAAATGTCAAGTTCCTAACTCCTTCATTATTGAAAATATCATAATTTTGGAACGTTTTTCGCTCCTGCACCCTCTGCGGGCAGTGGCACCGACAAAAAATTTAGCATATGTTGGAGCAGGGACTGTCACCATCCATTTGCCACCATTACTTTTGAAATCGGTTCCATAGAAATTGTAATTTAGAATGTTTTTAGAACGCTTCTTCCTCATCTCACCCTTTTAAATTGAGAATGTTTTTATAATTTGTTCTTAGAGAGCATTTACATCTTATAAGTAACTACCATACCAAATTTGATACTTCTATCTCCTTCAGTACACAAAAAATCGAAATTTTAAAACGTTTTTCGCTCCTGCACCCCCCTGGGGGTGGTGGCACCGACATAAAATATAGCCTATGTTGGAGCAGGGATTGTCACCATTAATTTGCCACCATCACTTTTAAAATCGCTTCAGTGGTTCCAGAGATTACCCCCTACAAACAAACAAACAAACAAACAATCTTTACTACTTTATATATTAGTATAGATAAGGGGGAATTAGCTCCTTGTTCCCCCTCTTTATACTTAACCAATCAATCCTGAAAACTAATCAGATGCGCCTTAACACAGTGAACCTATAAATAAAATTTGAAGGAAATGGGATAATTCTGCATGAAAAATCCATTTACATAAATTAAGGGGGGTATTAGCCCCCCGTTCCCCCCCTTTATACTTAATCAATCAATCCCGAAAACTAATCAGGGAAGCGTCTTAACCCAATGAATCTATACACAAATTTTGAAGCAAATAGAATAATTCTGCATGAAAAACCCATTTATATAAATTAAGGGGGGATTATCCCCCCGTTCTCCCCCTTTATACTTAACCAATCAACCCCGAAAACTAATCAGGGAAGCGCCTTAACACAGTAAACCTATAAACAAAATTTGAAGGAAAACTGAATAATTCTGCATGAAAAACCCATTTATATAAATTAAGGGGGGATTAGCCCCCCGTTCCCCCCTTTATACTTAACTAATCAATCCCGAAAACTAATCAGGGAAGCGCCTTAACTCATTGAACCTATAAACAAAATTTGAAGGAAAACGGAATAATTCTGCATGAAAAACCCATTTATATAAATTAAGGGGGGGATTAGCCCCCCCCCCCGTTCCCCCCTTTATACTCAGCCAATCAATCCCGAAAATTATCATGCAAGCGCCTTAACACAGTGAACCTATAAACAAAATTTGAAGGAAAACTGAATAATTCTGCATGAAAAACCCATTTATATAAATTAAGGGGGGGGATTAGCCCCCCGTTCCCCCCTTTATACTTAACCAATCAATCCCGAAAAGTAATCAGGGAAGCGTCTTAACCCAGTGAACCTATAAACAAAATTTGAAGGAAAACGGAATAATTCTGCATGAAAAAACCCATTTATATAAATTAAGGGGGGGAAATTAGCCCCCCTTTATATTAACTAATCAATCTCGAAAACTAATCAGGGAAGCGCCTTAACACAGTGAACCTATAAACAAAATTTGAAGGAAAACTGAATAATTCTGCATGAAAAACCCATTTATATAAATTAAGGGGGGAGGGAGAATTAGCCCCTTGTTCCCCCCCTTTATACTTAACCAATCAATCCCGAAAAGTAATCAGGGAAGCGTCTTAACCCAATGAACCTATAAACAAAATTTGAAGGAAAACGGAATAATTCTGCATGAAAAACCCATTTATATAAATTAAGGGGGGGATTAGCCCCCCCCCCCCGATCCCCCCCTTTATACTTAACTAATCAAACCCGTAAACTAATCAGGGAAGCGCCTTAACTCAGTGAACCTATAAACAAATTTTAAAGGAAACTGAATAATTCTGCATGAAAAACCCATTTATATAAATTAAGGGGGGGGGGATTAGACCCTTGTTCCCCCCTTTATACTTGACCAATCCCGAAAACTAATCAGGGAAGCGCCTTAACTCAGTGAACCTATAAACAAAATTTGAAGGAAAACGGAATAATTCTGCATGAAAAACCCATTTATATAAATTAAGGGGGGGGGGAATTAGCCCCTTGTTCCCCCCCTTTTATACTTAACCAATCAATCCCGAAAACTAATCAGGGAAGCGCCTTAACACAGTGAACCTATAAACAAAATTTGAAGGAAAACGGATATTTCTATGAAGAGTTATCGCATTACGTACGTACATACATACATACAGAACCGGCTGCCAAGCTCTCAGGGCTTGACAGCCAGTGTGATAACTGAAAAATCGCAATTTTAGAACGTTTTTTGCTCCTGCACCCCCTGGGGTTAGTGGCACCGACATAAAATATAGCCTATGTTGGAGCAGGGGTTGTCACCATCAATTTGCCACCATCACTTTTGAAATCGGTTCGGTAGTTCCAGATATTGCCCCCTACAAACAAACAAACAAGATTTACTACTTTATAATATTAGTATAGACATCCGAGAAGAAATGGTAACGAGAGAGGTCTAAAGATGACACCCAAGAACAATGCATAATAGTCCATGTAGACATACTGTCGAACCCGGTTAAGACGCGTTTCAAGGGAGTGGACAAAAGTCGCGTATTAAACGTGATTTGCATATTTTTGCAAAAAACGAGAATTTTTACACAGTTAATAGTTTTAAATGTGTTTTAGAGCTTTCACTCCTACGTCTGCGATCAAAACATGTGTATTTTACGCATATTTACGTTAAAATTTAATTTTACCGAACTCGATATTTGTTTTTACAGGAACAAATGGGATTATAATTGAAAACAACTACGAATTCAAATACGACTATATTGTCAGGTAATCCATTACAACTAAAATATAGAACAACTAAAAATATTTTTTATTCTGAGTCTTTTTCACACAGACTAAAATTTTTAACTGTTTTGTAGCACAACAGAGTTATTGAAGTCATAATTAATACTTGTGATAATGAGTATCCTTATAATCAATCCTTATGTATTCTTTTTCAATAAAGAAAAATATTCTTGCTAATTTGTGGTTTAAAAAATTACTACTAAGAGCGCTTTTTCATTTACCGACATGACACGAATAAATCGTACACAGTGTTATTCGACACCGGTTCGCACAAAATGCATTCATATACACTACCGGCTTTTCAATTTATCGATTCGATGACTATTTTGTCGCCATCGTGTCTATGAATGCATTTAGCGTGCAGTTGCTGTCAGATAACGACAGTAGTCTAAGATTTATTGGTGGCATGTCGCTAAATAGAGAAGCGCTCACAGCGTTTCAAACACTTTTAATATCAAAAATAATTAAAGGAAAATTAGAATGAAAACCTAATGAAAAGGAAACATAGAAAACATGAAAAAATATATACAACCGCAGTGATTTTTTTTTCTCTTTGCATTCATCGCGAGTTACTTCAACACCTGACTTTCTTAAACAAAAAAATCCGTTGTGGTCTGTCGCAGAACACGATATCTATGCACTGTGTTTTATGTTCCGTTAATCACCCGGTAAAACTCATCTGCTCCTATAACTCATCTGCTCCTTGTGTATCTAAGTAAAAGTGGAAATTTTTTTTTCAAAAACTCTCGATAACTATAAATACAATAATCTCTAACGATAAAAAGTTATACATACTTGCGCAAGATGTTGAAGACATTTTCTACTTCAGTTAATGTCTGAATAGGTTATGATATTTGTTCGTCATAGCTACATGTTCAGAGCCCTGGAGCAAGTACAATCAGATCACCCCCTTCTCTACAAGAAAAGGTTGCCCAAAATTTGTTTTCAGGTTTAAAACATATATAATACAGTAAAACATCCTGCCATAAATAAAAAAAATTCATGATGCTAATAGAAGGAATGCCATACAACTACTTCTGCTAAGACAGAAACATGTCTAAAACGGAATTTCTCCTAGTCCCTTGCGATTTCGTCTTAATAGACTTCATTGTACTTATTTCAAATTAATAAAATTTTTTTGCTATAAAACACAACGTATGTAATGCACATGTAAGTGAACTCATTTGTGCTTTTAAACGTTCTTTACAATTTTCCTGAATTCAGAGGCATAAAATAATAATTTATAATGTATATTATCTTAAATAAAAATTTTGATAAGTCAAGTTCAAGGAATACTATAGTTTCATTTATCTAATTTTTAGCTCAAACAAAATCGGAAAGCATTGAAAAATATTCCGTTTTAGACAGGTTTTCGTATTGGTAAGTACAATCACACGGGGTAAGTGTAATCACGAAAAATTTCCGTAAAAGACAGGATTCCGCTTTCACAGGTTTTACTGTATATTTTATATATTTTAAAAAATGGCAAATGTAAAAAAAATATTTATACAAATAATTTCGTTCCTTTGCAATTTTGCGCCCTTATTATTCTCGCGCTTGGAGCAATGTGCTCCAACTGCTCCACGGTAGCTACGCCCCTGTCGTCATCGTCTATATCCTCATCTGCGTCTCTTACGTTGCTCTCCGAGTCATCAGTACATGAAGCTGCCTTTTTTGTATCTTTGATTATATCATCTAAACTTCTCACCTCGCTTGTGCAGATGCCTTCGTCTATATCAATATATTCTTCAAGGTTGATTTGATAAGTTCCAATGCGCTCACTCACAGCATCCCAATCCTGTGACAGAAGAGGTACTTCTTCGAATTCTTCTGATATTAAGTATTCGTCACTTTGTTTTTTTTTTTACAAAACCAGCCTTTCGAAAACAGTTTAAAATTGTTTCTGGTTTGATGCTATCCCAAGCCGCGCTGAGATAATACATCGCATCCAGCAAAGTGACAGATGCAGGTTTAATATTTCTATTGTGTTCCATGTCATTGAGGAGCCTTTGGACTAATCGCTTTCGGTGTAATGCTGTTTCAGGGTCTTAATTACACCTTGATCCATAGACTGGAGAACACTTCTCGAATTTTGGTGCAAAAACTCAACGCGGACGTTTTGTAAACCAGGTATGTTTTTCAGGTGAGCTTGGCAGTTGTCCACAAATAGCACTACCATCCTAGAATTTTTCTGCATTTGTCTAACGAAGGTGCGCATCCATCAGATAAAAAGGTCTTCTGTGATCCAAGCTCGGTTTTGGTTTCTATATTCACATGGAAAACTCTGTTTGAAAAGCTGCGGGGATTTCGTGATTTGCCAATCACCAAAGGTTTTCTGTTTTCTGTACCATCTGGATTTCCTCCAATAAGAACCGTCAGTCGATCTTTACTGAGCTTGCCACCAGTACATTGCTCTCCTTTGACGGCGAATGTTTTGTCAGGCATTAATTTGAAGAAAAGACCAAATTCGTCTACATTAAAAATATCACGAGTAGCATATTTTTTCGTAATTTGTGGAAGCATGCTTGTTTTCCAACATTCTACGTCTTTAATGTTCACTGATGCCGCTTCCCCCGACAGCTGCTTATATATGATTCCATACTGATTTTTGAATCCATCTAACCATCCACTAGACTGTTCAAAATTTAAATATAGAGTCTTCGCTATCTGTGTAGCTTTCTCTTTCATTATTGGACCATTAACAGAAACAGGTATGTTGGAAGCTCGAGCTTGGCTATACCAGTCAAACAATCTTTTCCATGTCTTCATATTTTTCGGTTTTTACCATCATTCTCTTGGACCCTCCCGCAACTGCAGATATCTCGATTGTGTCGCGATTTTTTAGTAGGGTACGTAACGTTGATTACGAGATATTTACTGACTTTGCAAATGCCGTTTTGCTGCCCTGTCCTTCGGAATCAAATTTTCGTATAATGTCCGTTTTATCAGACACAGATAATGATTTCCTTTTTATCATATGACTATTCATTTCATATCACTATTTCACCAGACTGGTGAAAAATTTACTAAAACTCGACAAATCATTCACAGATGTCTTGATAGCTCGAAACGCGTAGTGCAATTAACTCACTTGCTTGCCGTCAATTACAAAGCAAAGAAAAAACAGAATCGAAAGCAAGCAAACGTTTGCCTTTCTTTTCACCGGCGTTGAAAATCACATTAGGGTTGCCAGTTTATCTCTTAAAAACCCGAAGTTTTTTTATTGACACTCGTTTGTTTTTGTTTATCAAACTACCGTCATTTTGTACATCCTGCTAAAATACGAATGTGCTGATAGTGTCTTCTTTATCAAATTTTCCTTAAAAACAAATCGTTGGTTGTTATAATTTTTTCCCAACTAGTATTAAATTATTCTAGTACCACCGTTCATTTACTTTTACAATAACATTTTTCTGAAAAAGTGCATCGAAACTAAATTTTCTTCAATCAGATTGAAAAGTTAAACTGAAATAAAATTCTTAAAATTATAAAAATTAGATATGTTTAAAAATACAAAAAACGGAAGAAATTGTCGTACGCGAAAGGTTTTAAGCTTACATCATACAAAAAGCCCGAAAAACGTATAACTTACAAAGAAAAAACATACAATATGGCAACCTTAAATCACACACAGTTCCTTCACTTTACGGTTGGTAGACAGCTTATAACCACGCAAACAAAGAAAAAAAAAACATTTTTCTATCTGGCAAGTCGCCAGTAAAAACTGATAGAGAAACGAGCGATTCATACGGTATCAAAGGTGGGCAGGGAAGGAATTCCCGTCTTAAATTTTTTTTTCCGAAACTCTGTCGTGTATTAAGCGGGATCGCGTATTAATCGTTCGCGTATTAAGAGTGATATTTTTGCATTAGTCTTACGGCAATATTCAAGGTACCGTGATCGCGTATTAACCGTGAGCGTCTTAAGCGGGTCCGACTGTATTCTCTACTCTTTCAGAAGTACTTCCTTCAAATCACGGAAATTTTCCTGGTAGCAGAGCCACCGGTATGTTTCCGTTATTTAAAGAATGTCAGTTTACTTTTTTTTCTGTTACCGCAGAGAAAATATTTGCCATTATAAGAAACTTCCTATTTTCCGTTATTTGAAGAAGTGTTTAAAAAAATTATCTTTGTGCTGCCATCTATAGATTATTACGGAAGTATTTATTTGATAATTTTAAGAATAATTTCTGACCTTGGAGTTGATCCAAGGACCTGACTGCCTTGAGTCGAGTATCTTAACCGTTAGGCCAGAGGTATCTTGCTTCAAGAAGAATTTGAAATGACTATAAAGATTTTCTTTAAATATGGGGGGGGGGGGGAATTACGGCTTAAAAAATTTGGGGATTAGAAAGCTGAAAATTTTGAAGTTGATTGCGGTGAGAATTCGTCGTTATGAGATATGGTTGAGGTTTTAACATTTTAGTATTAATATAGGATAAAAAAATGAATTATGCATATTTTTAATTTGTTAGATGTACAAGGGTGGTTTGATAAGTTCTCGTATTGACAGTGAAAACACAAGATTTTTTGACATAATTTAATGTTTTTCAATATAGTCCCCTTGCAATTCAAGACACTCTTGTGTGCGAATTCTTTAGTGCAGCCCCTTACGAGGGTGGTTTGAAAAGTTCTTGGATTGAAAAAAAATATTTTTGACAATATTTAATTTTATTTTTCAACTTGCAACACATTTCAGAACTCTCTTGAGAAATGTTCATTCTTTGGCGTTTTTGATCGACGTTCAACAAGCGCGGCACGCATCCAGCGGAAAGCCTTTTTTCATACCCAAAACATCGTGTAAAATTGGTGGACACGGTATTTCGATATGTTTGCAATGTCAGCAAGTTCGCGTATCTTCAATCGGCGATCATTCAATACGGCATTGTAAATTTTTTAGACTATTTCGTCGGTCGTAGCGGTTTTTAGGCGTTCTGAGCGTTCATAATCGTAAATTGATTTCCTACCATGTTTAAATTCAGCAGCCCACTTTTTATCGTCAAATATGAAGGACAAGAATCCTTTAAGATAGACTTGTAACTCTTTTTGTATGTTCGTAGGGGTTAAATATTTTTTAACCAAGTATTTTATGACAGTTCGAACTTCAATTTTTTTCCCTTTTTCGAAAATGTCAAAACTTGTTTACTTTATCGCGCAGCAACAACCAATAAACTCACGCGTCTGAAACTCGGTGGCATGCCATCTAATGGATCATACTTTACAAGCATTTTCATTTGGTCATACTTGTTCCATTTCTGTGTTAGGCCGAGAACTTATCAAACTGCCCTCGTAAAATATGAATATTATATTTTTAATTAAATTCGAGAAGAAATGTTTTCTTTTTTGAGTAAAATCTTTTTTTTTTCAACTATTTTTATAAATTTTTTAAATGTGTTCGTTTAGATTATATTTTAAGTAGTTTTTTCAGAACTTAAAATAATAAATTGCGTATAATTTTAAATGAATGAAAAAATTACTTTTTTTTAAATTCGAAAGCACCATTTGTTTTTCTTGTTTTTAAATAAATTAGAAACTTTAATTTATTGAATAATTAGCTTCTCATTTTAAAAATAAATTCGAACTTTAGTATTAATAGAGCCAATACACATACGTTCAGGGGGGGGGGGGGGGGGGGGGGGGGGCTGAATTTTACCTTCTAGAATTCACGGAAAAAGCATGTTTTCTATGAGTACGGAAATTATTTGTTGAAAAATGAGGAATAGTTTAGTGTATAAAGACAAGGTTTTCTGACAGTGTATAGAGGACTATTGTGTAGCTGTATGGCTCCGGTGAAGCCGAAACAGGCGGCCAGTTTGTAAAAGCATGTTTTAACGCACTTTTGTATTTTTATGTATCTCCTTTTTACCAATGAACTAAAGAATATTTAATCTGGGTACACCTTCCTATTCTTTTTTTTAATTTTTTTTTTTAATTATTTTTTTATTTTTACTTACCCATCATACGTGAGTATAGTTTGTAATCGTAAGTTTTGTACTTGTTTTGAAAATCGAAATTTTTTTTTTGACCGATTACACGTTTCAGACATTGGAGATTCCGAAAAACATTAAAAAAAAAAAAAAATTGCCGTCCGCCTGTGTCTGTCTGTGTCTGTAAACGCTCTATCTCCCGCACAAATTGAGATAGACTTGAAATTTGGCACGTACTTAGTATGTAATAATGGGAAAGAAGCTTATTGAATTTCAGTAACCACGATTATACGGAACTATTTTTTTCCGGACTCTCGATATATTCGTTCTGATAAAAAGGTATATAAAATTTTTCGAAATTGTTTATTTTAAGGAGTGAATATAAACGACAATAAAAAAAAAAAAAAAAATGCGTAAAGGAATGAAGACGATCGGATAATGGGTTGCCGAGATATTTGTAATTATATTTCCCACACTCTTCAATTTTTCATGACCCTGTATTTCAAATTTCAATTCAAAGATATATTTTAATTGGAAATGAAACGCTTAATCCGACGCAGTAAACCGTTAGTTAATAGGATCATCAATTTTGGAGTTATAAGGATGTTTCTTTTACGCAATTCAGTAATAGAGCATTTAAAGTTTGACGTCATCAATCCACGATTTTATTGGAATTGCAATGCCTTTTATGAATAGTTTACACATGTTTTATTTTCATATTTTATATTATGCATATCCATGTTGGGTAAGTATTACGGTGGCCCCAACGACTAGTTTTACGGGTAATAAGTCGGACATTAACCTGGTCTTCCAAATTTCAGAAATTCATAAAAATTTAAACTGTTTCAACGGAGTGGGGGTTTGCACCCAGGGACTGTACCGAATAGGCCCGTGATACCCGAGCTTACAAACTGAAATACGAAGGGGCACTCAAATTTACTTTTCAAAACTAATTTTTAGAAAAAAATATTTCAGTCAGGGTAAAAAATGTATTTCTTTTTCTTAATTATAGCTGCTAAATTTTCCCTCAGACTATTACTGATATATTTATACTCTACTTTTTTTTTCTGTTGATGTAATAAATGGTATAAAAACAGTGATTAAATACAACTTAATTTCATTTTTAGCTCACAGGCTATCAAAGCCTGAGAGCTTATGTGCCCGCCGGTTCTGTATGTATGTATGTATGTATGTATGTATGTACGTATGTACGTACGTAACGCGATAACTCTTCATAGAAATATCCGATTTCCTTCAAATTTTGTTTATAGGTTGACTGTGTTAAGGCGCTTCCCTGATTAGTTTTCGGGATTGATTGGTTAAATATAAAGGGGGGAACAGGGGGGGCTAATCCCCTCCCCCTAATTTATATAAATAGAGTTTTAATACAGAATTATTCCGTTTTCCTTCAAATTTTGTTTATAGGTTCACTGCGTTAAGCCGCTTCCCTGATTAGTTTTTGGGATTGATTGGTTAAGTATAAAGGGGGGGGAACGGGGGGGCTAGTCCCCCCCTTAATTTATATAAATGGGTTTTCCCTGCAGAATTATTCCTTTTTCCTTCAAATTTTGTTTATAGGTTCACTGTGTTAAGGCGCTTCCTTGATTAGTTTTCGGGATTGATTGGTTGAGTATAAAGGGGGGGGGGACGGGGGGCTAATCCCCCCTTAATTTATATAAATGGGTTTTTCATGCAGAATTATCTCATTTGCTTCAAAATTTGTTTAAGTTCATTAGGTTAAGATGCTTCCCTGATTAGTTTTCGGGATTGATTAAGTATAAAAGGGGGGAACGGGGGGGGGCTAATCCCCCTTAATTTATATAAATGGGTTTTTCATGCAGAATTATCCCATTTACTTCAAAATTTGTTTATAGGTTCATTGGGTTAAGACGCTTCCCTGATTAGTTTTTGGGATTGACTGATTAAGTATAAAAGGGGGGAACGGGGGGCTAATCCCCCCCTTAATTTATATAAATGGGTTTTTCATGCAGAATTATCCCATTTGCTTCAAAATTTGTTTATAGGTTCATTGGGTTAAGACGCTTCCCTGATTAGTTTTCGGAATTGATTGGTTAAGTATAAAGGGGGGGGGACGGGGGGTGCTAAACCCCCCTTAATTTATATAAATGGGTTTTTCATGCAGAATTATCCCATTTGCTTCAAAATTTGTTTATAGGTTCATTGGGTTAAGACGCTTCCCTGATTCGTTTTCGGGATTGATTGGTTAAGTATAAAGGGGGGGACGGGGGCCAATCCCCCCTTAATTTATATAAATGGGTTTTTCAAGCAGAATTATCCGATTTTCTTCAAATTTTGTATATAGGTTCATTGTGATAATGCGCTTCTCTGAATAGTTTTGGGGTTTATTGGTTAAGTATAAAGGGGGAAGGGGGGGGGGGCTAATCCACCTTAATTTAGATAAATGGGTTTTTCATGCAGCATTATCCGATTTTCTTCAAATTTTGTATATATATATTCATTGTAAAAAGAGGCTCTCCTGATTAGTTTAGGGGTTCATTAGTTAACTATGAGGGGGTAACGGGGGGATAACCCCCCCTTAATATATTGTCGATTTCTTTATTTTTCAAGGGGCTTATTTCAAATTCTTTGAAATACGAGTATAATATACAATTAGTGTGAATAGCCTGTGAGCTCAATGCCCTCAGTTTAACTGGGCAGTTTTTTTTAATAGTAGTATTTTAAAATTTACCATTTTCTAACATTTAACTAATACAAATAGCTGATAGAATTCTGCTTGCAATCGGTTCTTGTAAATTATCAGATTGATATAATTTTTTATTGCTTTTGTCTTTGCTTTCTACATTTTATTAGCTCACAGGCTATCAAAGCCTGAGAGCTTATGTGCCCGCCCGTTCTGTATGTATGTATGTATGTATGTATGTATGTATGTATGTATGTATGTATGTATGTACGTACGTAACGCGATAACTCTTGACAGAAATAACCGTTTTGTTTCCAATTTTGTTTATAGGTTCCTTGTGATAAGGCGCTTCCCTGATTAGTTTTGGGGATTAATTGTTTAACTATAAAGGGGGGAACGGGGGGCTAACCCCCCTTAATTAAGATAAATGGTTTTTTCATGCAGAATTGTCCAATTTTCTTCAAATTTTGTATATAGGTTCATTGTGATAAGGTTCTTTCCTGATTAGTTTTGGGGGTTCATAGGTTAAGTATAAAGGGGCTAACGGGGGGGGGGGAATCCTCCCCCTTAATTTAGATAAATTAATTTTTCATGCAGAGTTATCCGATTTTCTTCCAATTTTGTTTATAGGTTCCTTGTGATAAGGCGCTTCCCTGATTAGTTTTGGGGATTGATTGGTTAACTCTAAAGGGGGGGGACGGGGGGCTAACCCCCCATAATTTGGATAAATGGTTTTTTCATGCAGAATTATCCAATTTTCTTCAAATTTTGTATATAGGTTCATTGTGATAAGGTTCTTTCCTGATTAGTTTTGGGGGGTCATAGGTTAAGCATAAAGGGGGTAACGGGGGGTTAATCCTCCCCCCTTATTTTAGATAAATTATTTTTTTCATGCAGAGTTATCCGATTTTCTTCAAATTTTGTATATAGGTTCATTGTGATAAGGTTCTTTCCTGATTAGTTCTGGGGGTTCATAGGTTAAGTATAAAGGGGGTAACGGGAGGGTTAATCCTCCCCCCTTATTTTAGATAAATGATTTTTTTCATGCAGAGTTATCCGATTTTCTTCAAACTTTCTATATGGGCTCATTGTGGTAAGGGCTTCCCTGATTAGTTTTGGGGGTTCATTGGTGAAGTGTAAAGGAGGGAAACGGGGGCTACCCCTCCCCTTAATTTTGATAAATGGATTTTTCATGCAGAATTATCCAATTTACTCCAAATTTTTTATATAGGCTCATTGTGGTAAGGCACTTCCCTGATTAGTTTTGAGGGTTCACTGGTAAAGTATAAAGGGGGGAACGGGGGGGCACTAACCCCACTTAATATAGATAAATGGGTTTTTTATGCAGAATTATCCGATTTTCTTCAAATTTTATATATATGTTCATTGTGATAAGGTGCTTCTCTGATTAGTTTTGGGGGTTCTTTGGTTAAGTATAAAGGGGGGACGGGGGGCTACCCCCCCTTAATTTAGATAAATGGATTTTTCATGCAGAATTCTCAGATTTTTTCAAATTTTGTATATAGGTTCATTGTGGTAAGGCGCTTCTCTGATTAGTTTTATGGGTTCATTGGTTAATTATAAGAAGGAGAAACGGGGTATGGTTCCCCCCTCTTAATATATTGCCGATTTCTTCATTTTTCGAGGGCTTATTTCAAATTCTTTGAAATAAGAATATAATTTACAGTTAGTGTGAATAGCCTGTGAGCTCAATGCCGTCAGTTTAACTGGGCAGTTTTCTTTTATTCTTATGTTTTACATTTTAATTTCAAATGTGCTAAAAATAACAGAAAATTTAATCTGTATAATTATATTTTGTTTATATTCATAAAGAGTGGAGAAATGATATAAAATATGGAGAATAGGTTATTTAAATAAAGGGGAAAGTAATTAGCATTCAGGTGATACCAAATTTCTGCTTATAAAATAGAAGCAAAATTGTGTTGCAGACAAGCATAAATTTACGTCAAATATTTGTTGTCTCTGCACTGTTCTTAGCATTTGCAAATTCTGCAATTTGTAAAGCATAAAATATATTTTGAAGTTCAAATATTCGCACATGTTCCATATTTGTAAATTCATATGTATAATTATGTATATATAATAAATGTATATATATTTTTTATATGTATATAGGTAGTTAGTTTCAGTTTAATATTAAAAGTGTTGTTTACTCGAAATTTTGATGGTAAAATTTCAAATGGTTGAAGCATAATTGGCAGAGTAAAAGGGGGTGGGGGAGAGGCCCTGTGTGATGTCGGGCTTCCTCTACTTCTAAGTCTTAAGCGGGCCCTGTATTGCACCGCAAGACTTGTCAAAGATGCTTCTGTGACGAGGAAAAAAAGTTAAAAATTTCACCGATAGATGCTTCTATTCAGCTCCACATTATAAATAGGCACAAAAAAATGAGTATTTGTTTTCACTTGAGATGGGGTGCAAATCGCCTGATACAATTTGCTACATTTTTATTAATTTTTGAAATGGGGACAGCTGGTATTTTAAAACTGACGCAGCTTAATATATTTTTACGACATTGATATGAGTGAGTCTCATTTTCTTACCCGTGATGTAAAATAAGTATAAAAGTAAAAATTTAAAAAAAAAAAAACAAAAAAAACTTTTATAAACATTCAGTATTTATCCTGAAAATAGCACCTAATTTCATGACTGCAATTCGTTTTTTTTCCCCCGAAAACTTCATTAATTACAATATATTAATTTGGCATGGCCAACAAA
The DNA here is from genome assembly GCA_963931845.1 of Maratus michaelseni. Taxonomy (NCBI): domain Eukaryota; kingdom Metazoa; phylum Arthropoda; class Arachnida; order Araneae; family Salticidae; genus Maratus; species Maratus michaelseni. The sequence continues at coordinate 26,939,887 of OZ007598.1, read as the reverse complement.
TTTGATTATGAAAGATTCGCAGTTTTTTATATGTTCGGTAGGAAGCGCGAAAATAATGAATTTAAATAAATAGTGAATTTATTTAAAATTCTTATATTTGCTCTGACTTGTAGAGTCGTGGTAAAGAAAAAAATACCCCCCTTAAACCCACACACACTAAATCTGTCGCAAATCATCGTATAAAAATGTTAATATAAACCGATCGATAACATCTCTTATCTATTCATAGGTTATAGAGGGTCGTCTACCATACTAAAAAATGTACAAACTTTTTTTTTCAAATGGTAACACATTTTTAAATCTAAATTAGTGTTCCTAGGATCAAATAAGCCCGGAAAAATACATATAGTTTAATGCATTTTATCTTAAATCTTCCTAGAATTAGAATAGATCAAAGTTTGAGGATACTAATGTTAAATTCACGTGATAAACTCTAATTTATATCTTTCCCAAAAATCACCCGTTTGAAATGATTATTTTTGTTATTCGTGAGATATAGTGGATGGATCCAAACATAATCTCTTGAATTTTTATATTCAAAAGCATTTAGAATTATGAAAATCATTTATAATTCCCTATTCAAAACACTAAATGTCCTGCATTAATTTTTGCTTGAAAAGGTTCTGTCGAAAGAAAATATGGCTATGCGCTTTTACAGCTAATCGATATTCACTAGTTTTTGAGATAGAGAAATTTTATTTTCCGACGGTGTAAGGGGATCATCTCCTATTATTTTCAACAACAGAAGGAGCAGCTTAAATTAAACGAAAAAAAATATATACGAAGCTTTCTTTTAAATAAATTGTTTAGTTTAATTTTAACATAATTTTGCCGGTACCAAACAAAACGCTGCTTGTACTTTTTCCTGCAAGATTTTAATTTTATTTCTGCTTTTTGAGTTTTTTTAATGAGAATTTAAAAAAAAGTGCATAAACCGTATACTTATTTAATCCAAGAATCAAGAATATAGAGTCTAAAGTAGGTGTTACCATTTGATAAAAAGTTTGTACAATTTTTAATATTTAGATGGCCCCAAAACGCTATTCCATGTATAACATTTAATAGAAACGTAGCATCATGGTTTTACTATATTTATTAATGTGCGCATAATAGTATTTTTTAATATTTCTTTCTGCAGCATATGAAAGATGAATTTCTGCTTTTGGACGATTTCAATGTTATCGTTGTCGACTGGAGTATTGGTAACACTATTCCTTATACCCAAGCTGCTGCGAACACGGAGCGTGCTGGAAAGGAAATAGCGGAACTGTTGCATTTTCTAATGGTACGTATACATTTTATTTTCATATTGTAATGTAATGCTTTGTTAGATTGTGAGGGGTAGAGTAGATTTAAGATATTTACCGTTATTTTTGCAAATCATGCATGAATTTAGAATCTCTATTAAGGGAAGTTCACCGTTCATGAAAGAATTTTTTTTTTTTTTTTTATTGCCTTTCCTTTAATTTCTTTTTTAATTTGTAGTCCTTATAGTGTGTAGACTAACCACCTAGAATTGTTAGGTGAGATTCGAAATATTTAAGAAGTTGCAGTCAATTGAAAGCGAACGGGGCCTGGCGGGATACAGCTGCACGCGTTCTGAATTCTTTGCTTCGTAAGTATTAATCCAGGAATCGCGGACTACGTTGCAAAATATAACAATTTACTGAAAATTTTTACTCTTTAGTAATACTCGTTTATTTTACAGCGCGCCGTGTAAAGTGGCATTTAAATGTATCAACAAATCAGCTTTTTTTTTTTTTTTTTCTTTTTGGAAATTAAAGATAATTTATTTTGCCGAGCCATAAGCCTTTCATATGTTAATTTTTTTAAAAACCACGTTGAAATTGGAGAAAAAAGGGCGGAAAAATGGCGCTTTTTTTCAAACGACTACCATTTTACCAAATTTCGTACAATTTCACTAAAAATAGATTCATGCCCCCTCCACCCCCAATTGCCCTCCCAAATTCAATGCTTTCTGTAAAATGTGATTTTGTTTCAGATGACTTTGACAAGTGTGCCCTATACAGTGCAGCGTGATGCGCGCAGAGCATACCCATATGCAACTGACAATATATCAATTAATTTTTAATAATTATAGTATAATAAGAATATTTTTTTATAGTAAAAACTACGAATAAGTGGGTGAATTCAGTTTTTTTTTTATACTTTATCCTTTATATATAGATAGAAAAAAAATCCTGAAGCTGGCCTATTTTCCGGGCCTACGAGCAGTAACCTCCCCTTAATACGCTTGAAATTGTCTCGTCTTTTAACAGAAGACATTGTATTAGGACAGCCTTACTCAACGTACTGACCAAAACACGCAATCCCTAATCAATATATGTATAAAAATTTAAGATGTATATAAAAATATTTAAAGCCTTTACTATTTTATATAATTTTATTGGAAGACAATTTGGCGTTATTTATAATTAATTAAAATTATGTTAAAACACCCAAAGTATCATTTCTTTGGTCAAATATTTTTTATATGTAGTTCTACTTGAGCTACAGTGATATAGTATATATATATAATACTTCAACACTAATTAAATATTACGTAACCTTTAACTACTGTAATCTGTCTCGCACACAGCTGCTTTATTTTTTTTCACTCAGTAGTTTAATTTGTAACTTTTAGTTTAACTACAGACATTAGTGGAATTTCGTTTAGTTTATAGTCCTAGTACTATCGCTGGTGTTGCGTCAATTCGTCGCTCACAATTCATCGCAGCGTCAATTCGTCGTGGCGACAACTCATCGCAGCGACAATTCGTCGTGGTGTCAATTCGTCGCGATGTCAATTCGTCGCAACGAAAATATTTTTGAAGGCTATGATGATAAAATAAAGATAATTTAGTAAAATTATTTAATGATAATTAGTTTTTTAGATATAATCGCATGTAAATTGTTAGTTATAATTCTCTGTATCTAAAAAACTAATTATCATTAAACATTTTTACTAAATTGTCTTTGTTTTATCATCATAGCCTTCAAAAACATTTTCGTTGCGACGAACTGACGCTCCGATGAGTTGTCGCGGCGACGAATTGACGCTGCGATGAATTGTGCGCGACGAAGTGACGCAGAACCCTAAAATTTTATAGTAATCTTTTTCTTATCTAATCATCGAATTTCTGCGATTCAAGAAGTCGACTTTCTTTTAAAAATTAGTGGTATCAGGCAGGCCACAGTTTGACACCCCTGCCTTAAACTGATTCTGTGTGTAGCCTTCAGTTTTCCACGTAGCTTACGTCAAAACAGTATTAACTGAAACTTTATTTTGTTTATATCCGTGTAAGTATATTTGCTGTTTTTATTTTCAGGAAAAACATGGGGCTAATCCTAACAAATTTCACTTGATTGGCCACAGTTTGGGTTCTCACGTTGCTGGACATGTTGGTGAGAGAATCAAAGGAATAAAAAGAATCACGGGTAAAATAATTGTTTTTCGTAACTTTCGTTTTAACCCATATTTTACTATCGTCCTGTATATAGAACAGTACTGATTTATAGAATTTTCATTAGTAATCTGGCATATATAATTTTTTCTGATCTGCTATTGAAAAGTTTTAATCCTTTTCCCTCCTTTGTCGAGTGTGGCTCGACAACGCTTGTCGCTACCGCTACATCAAAATTAAGTTTTGGCTACCACTAATTCAAAACAAAAAAAAAAATCTTCGTAGTATACAAGGTGTTCCAAAAACATTGACCTCGGCTTTTGTTCCTTAAATATTGATCATATACATAAATTACAAAGTTACGTAAAAAAAAAATTACAGAATTTTATGAAATTGATTAAAATTTTCAGGGGATTAAATTTGAAGAAATACAAAATTTTAATTTTTGTACGGACCCCGTACAAAAACGTTCCCAGTGAGTAAAATGTGCCCCGTACACTAATACGGTAATGTACAAAACTCCAGCATTTTATCATAAAAAGTCGCAGAGATATGGAAATACATAAATGCTGACTTTAAACCCCTTTTCAATGCCTGGATATGACTTCGCAAAGGGGGGAAAATTATGTCGGCTGATTCAGGGGTCGTACACAAATTACGAAAGAAAACAATGATTGCATAAATAAACTAGTCGTTGGGGGGTCATCGTAATGGATATGCATAATATAAAGTAGGAAAATAAAACATGTGTAAACTATTTATAAAATGCATTGCAATTCGAATAAAATCCAGGCTTGATGACGTCATAAACTTTAAAGGCTCTATTACTGAATTGCGTAAAAGAAACATCCTTGTAACTCCAAAGTTGATAATCATATTAACTAATGGTTTACTGCGTCCGATTAAGCGTCTCTTTTTTCCAATTAAAATATATCTTTGAATTGAAATTTGAATGAAATACAGGGTCATGAAAAATCGAAGAGTGTGAAAAATAGGATTACAAATATCTCGGCAACTCATTATCCGATCCACTTCAATCTTTATGCAAAATTTGTTTTATTGTCTTTTATATTCACTCCTTAAAATAAACAATTTCGAAAATTTTTATATACCTTTTATCAGAACGACTATTTCGAGAGTCCGAAAAAAATAGTTCCGGATAATCGAGGTTACTGAAATTCAACAAGCTTCTTCCTATTATTACATATTAAGTACATACCAAATTTCAAGTATCTATCTCAATATGTTCGGGAGATAGAGCGTTTACAGACACACAGACAGACGGACGGCTAATTTTTTTTTTCCTAAAAATATCTTTATCGGAATCTTCAGTGTCTGAAACGTGTAAATCCGTCAATTTTTTTTCGATTTTCAAAACGATTACAAGATTTGCCCTATACTACATATGATGGGTAAGTAATAATTGTGCTATTTGTTGGTACAAAAGTATCTAAAATGTGTAGAAATAACATTCCGCAAAGATTACAAAGCTTATTCAAAATGTTTTAAATATGCGAACATTTCTAAATTGTTTTAATGTTCATTGATTGTGCCATTTCCAAGTTTTATCGAACTCATCATGTAAACTTCTAAGGTATTTATCAGGAAGCATAGTTTTGTGAATTTGTAAATAAAACTAAAGATGTCATATTGTATTTGCTTATGGTGCATTTCTGCGTCGCGTCATCTGCATTCTATAGTTAAACATTTACATTTTAATTTAGGATTAACATCTCACAAACTAAATATATCTCTGCGATTTTTTTATAAAATGCTGAAATTTTGTACATGGCCTTATTAATTTATGGGGCACATATTCCTCGTTGGGAAATATTTGTATGGGGGACGTATAAAAATTTAAATTTTGTATTTCAAATTTAATCTCCTGAAAATTTTCATCTAATAGATGAAAATTTTCAGAGATTCAGAATTTTATGAAATATATTTCATAAAATTCTGTACATTTTTACGGAACTTTGTAATTTATAATATGTCAATGATCAATATTTAAGGAATAAAATCATTAGGTCAATGTTTTTGGGTCCTCCTGTATAGCTACAACATTTGTAATAGGTGTATATACCACGAAGATAATAGTATAATAATATTGGTATCAAAATCGTGATCGCTATTTCGAAACATTTTTCAAATAACGGAAAAGGTTAAGTTTAATAAGTGTTATACTACAAAATAATTTTAAGTTTTATTTTAATCTTTTATATATTTTTTCGATTTTTGTTTTGAATTTGGTTACTTTTTCAAAAAAAAAAAAAAAAAAAAGTGTAAAAATGTTTAAAGTCGATATGCGTTAATTCCAACACACAAGGAGTACAGAAAAGTTTTTCCAACACAAAGTATTTCTAAAAAAGAAAATTTATTTTCATATTATCACTGAAGGGAAAAAGAATATCGCATTAGAAAACGAAACCTTTTCTACAATTCGATTTGCTTTAACACGGGAGAAATCGCGCATACCCAGGGTATGAATGGTTTTTACTTTGTCACCAATAAATACAAACAATAATCGTCACCTTATTTAGTTGGGTACAATTGTTTGAAATCCTAATAATATTATAAATCTGATTGTGTGCAAATGTTAGGCTGAAGCCAGCGTCAAAATGGAACATTTAATGATCCTGTATCTTGCGTATAGGTTGATAATAAACCCTCAAATGAACATAGGCTGGTTTTTGTTCATTTTATTCAAATATTTTTCTTAATTCAAAATTTCGTTATTTTCATAGAGAGTAAATGGACATTTTTTCGTATAATATTTTAAAATGGTTAAATTTACTTTACAGTTGCTAATACTTTATCGTTGCCAAAACTAATTCAAAACCCGGAATAAAAATTTTTACTCAACAATTTAGTTTCAACTGAAAAATTTTCACGTGAAAAATGAAAATGAAATAAAAAAAATTAAAGAATTAAAAAGAAGATTAAATAATATTATTAGAAATGTACTTTTTTTAGTTTTTGATAATACACGGTCTCAATATGCTTAACCATAGGAAACAAGCACAGCCCCCTCTAGAGACGGCTGTGGAAACAGGTGAATATGACGTCATTCATCTAAAATAAAGCGGATATGCTTTGATTAGTGAAATAAAATAATCTTGGATTTTTTCTTTTTTCTTTTGTATGGTAACAATATTTGACGTTTTACCGTCTGCGCACGGCTAATATAACTAAACCGTATTTTTTATTTAAATTTTAAAAAGTAAAAAGAAGTTTCAAAAGAAAATGGTTAGCAAATGTCAATAATATGCTCCGCAAAATTATCCATGTCGAAAATGATGTCATGGATAGCGAGAAATAATTATTTTCATTCTTAAAACTAAAAGAAAAAACTCGATTACCTAAAAAAAAAATGACGAATGTTAATAGTTCCATTTTTGTTGATAAAACCTAAAGATTTAATATTAATAATTCGAACGATAAATTACATAATTTCCACTATGCCAGTATTGAAATTAATTGCCTGGAAAAGAAAATTAACAAAATTTGTCAGTAAAAAGGGATTTCTCTGGGGAAAAAGAGACTTCATATTTGAAATAAAACGGGAATTTTCCAATATGTTTTAAAATGAGTGTGAATCAATTCCTTACATTAATAATACAAGCATCAGTAAGTATAGAAAGTAGACGAGTTTCACGCCATATTTATAACGAAAAATTTAAATGTTTTGTTATCTATACAGATTATTAAGCATGAGTATCCGTTATATACAGATGAGTTTTCTGCTAAAAATCACATAATTTTAAGAAAAGGAAAATGAACACTAATCTATTATATTAAAATCTGAACGTGTTTGTATTTCGCAACTACTCCTAGACTATCGAATGAAACGCGATTTATTTAATACCGGTTATCGTTGATCCGAGGATGTCACAAAAACTCTCAGAATTAAAAAAATTAAATTAGATGCCAAGATTTTTTTTTCTTTTTCTTTTGTAAATTTTAACGAAGTTTATCTAAAAACGGAAAGTAAATTGCTCCATATTTGTGTATAAAAAAGGAGAAATAAAACAGATCAGTATATTTTTTACACCATTTTCTCATTAAAACTAAAAAAAATAATTTATTTTCACTTTGAATAGATGGTGAAAACAAAATCTTGATTTCAGTAAATTATCCGAAAAATAAACATATTTTCACATATTCAAACTTCATGAATCAATTTATTCTGGAGAACAAAAATTGCCTGTGAACATACTGTCATTTAGAAAACAAGATTTCTTTCAGCTATACATTAAACCAAGGAGGCAGAATTGAATTTAAAGAGAAAGCATATACTATTTCAAATTAATGTTTTTTTGAAGGATGTTAAAACGTTTCACAAAGGCGTTAAAAGTAAAATTGTTTATCAGGTAAGATTGACATTTGTTTTTACCCAATTCGTCTATTTCCACGATTTTATTTGGCCCTCCTTTTTGTATTGGTTGCAATTTCATTTTCGCGATTATTTAGCACAAAATTTCACTTTTTCAAGACTGAGTTATGTCAAGGTCCCTATAACAAAAAATACCGTATTGTCTCCTATGAAATGTGATAAATAGTTAGTTAATTATTAACGTTTTTAATTATCGGGAGTGCTTGATTTTGCTTAATTAATGTATTTATTCTTCTTTTAATGTTGCGTGAACGAAGTCACGGGTAACAGCTAGTATTGTAATAAAGTAAGTTGAAGTTTACTTTTCGAAAAATAGTGGTGACAATTGTAAAAATCGTCCGCATCCTGGGTATGTCATACCCGCGGCGCGCCTGCCCCCGGGTTAAGCATATTGAATTATATAGAATATTACATATTAAATTTAAGCATATTAAAATTTGCAAAGTACTTCATTTTAAATTAGATATATCAATGCAAAAATAATAAATGGACGATTTCTTAAATTCCTTACTTTTTTAAGATGTCCGGGGGATCGCGGAATTGCATAAGATTTTTATATTTGAAAATCGTAAGGGTTTATTTTGCATATTAGTGTCTGTAAGTGAATAACTTAATCTGTAACTGGTGGCGTGAAATTTTTGTGTGCAACCAGCGACATGCTGCCATTTCATCCCCAGCTAATATTGCAACTTATTTAAAGAAAAAAAAATTTTTAAATGGTATTTTACATGATTGTATTTGTCAGTTGAATAAATCAATAAGTATATCACTTACGTATTTTATTTTTATCGCAATCTTGCTGACTGAAGAAATTACACGAGTAGAAAATACGCGGGGGTTAAATAGAACCCTTGGGGCCATTTTTAATGATATCAAAAATCTGTCATACATAAATTTTCGGTCCTTTTTCTAGAAGTAATAACTTTAAACGGATTCGATACGTATCATAATTAAGAAGTTATGGTTTTTTTTCTATTTTCACAAAAAGCCCCCCCCCCCCTCCCATTTGGTTAGATTTTGATCATTAACGAACTTGACCGAGATTTTATGCCGCTTGATTTTATGTATGAGTTTGGAAGAGATTTGTGCAGAATTATTGAAGTTATCGTGTCCATAAAAAAGTGATATATATAATTGTAAAACCTCTGTATTTCAAAATACATTAAACAAATATATAAAGTTTTGAACTGGGGGTGGTTCTGGAAGTCATAATCTGCGTAGATCTGTAAAAATTTTTTAGAAATTCCAACTTAGGGAAGAATGTAATAGGTAGTATTTCTTACGAAATCTACCTAAAATGTGTCAGAAAGTAGTTCCTTTTGTATTTGAGAACAAACTTAAAGGTTTAAAAAATTTAAAATTATTAGAGACTCACTAAAACCTTTAAAAAATTTAGCTTAAATTTTTTCGAAAATTTAATTGTAGACTGTAAAAAGGTTTAAACAATTGGAGAATCGCTTACGACTCGTTATTCTCAAATTTCTAATTATATTATCTTTAGCGTCGTGCTACTGTAAAATGCGGAAGCTGTTTTTAGGTCCTTGAACTTTGCATTAGGATTCTAGTAAATGGACGCGAGCGTGGGTGACTGCCGCGTTGATGCGTCTGAATAATATAGAACATCTGGTTTCGTATTATATACACAAAGATAAAAGTTACATGGCACTTGTCATTTTGCTAATCATTAGGATTAAGAAGGTTGAAAAAAGTTTTTGACGATAAACAGTATTAACAATATAATAAATTATAACACCTTGTAGTAATATATTTCTTTTAAATGCTAAAAGGTGTGAATTAACAACATAATAAATACTTTTAAGTTACCGAAATTGTGGCTCGTGTTAATCCATGGTTCCAGATATGAAAATAAACAACCAAGTAAAAATAAAAGATGACGTGTGTAATTTAAAAAAAGTACATGAAAATTAAATGATAGCATTTTAATAATAACTTCAAAGACCGTGCAATTATGAATATTCTCATTTGTTTTGAAAATGCCCCAGAATGAACCGAAACTTGTCAAACAACCTAATAAAAGTTATTTTACTGTATATTTATTATGTTGTTAATTCACACCTTTTTAGCATTTAAAAGAAATATAGGTAAATCGTAATTTTTTTTTTTTTTTTATCTGAGACATATTTTGGATTTTAAGATTTCTGCAAAGCATTATAATTTTTAGTAATCGAATTTTTTTTCGACTTCCGGTTTTCGACGGATTTACACGTTTTACAAAGATACATACCAGAGATCCCCAAAAACGTTTTTACAAGACGTTTGTCTGTCCATGTGCCCTCTTTGTATCATCGAAAAGTGTATGAAGTTATGCATAGAGCTGAAACAAACTTCATAGTATATGTTTTTGGCTATGACCAGCAGACAGATCCCAGATGAAATTGGGGATATTCCGCTGGGAGAGGAGAGAAGAGGAGAGGACACTGTGCTGTGTAAATTTTTGTGCCATTTCCCTTATTGCATCATCTGAAAGTGTGAAGTTATGGATAGAATTGAACCTAACTTCATGTATACGTTTTTGACTATGGACAACATGTCCTGTTTGAAAATGGGGATATTTACCCAGAGGGGGGGGGGGGGCTGTGATATTTTTTTTGCATTTTAAGTGAACAATTTATGAATATTTTTCGACGAAACTTTAGATGTAATAGGCCGAGGTTTGTATAAAAGTTTGAAGAAAATCGGTTTTCAGATATAGTCAGTCGCAAAAGTTTAAGCACTCTGCAAATTCAGTTTAAAAAAAAAAATTGAAGAAAATATATGAAGCCATAATAAACAGAGGAAAGTATATTCAACTATTATATAATAGGTAAATTATATCCAATGGTTGGAGTATCATAGTTGAGATTTTTTCCAACACAGCGAAAATATGCCAGAACCAAGGACTCGAACCTGGGTACTTTGGTTTGCCGGAGAGTCCTCTGTTCATTATGACCTAATTACATGGTATGATAGGAGTTTCCGTGCTATTTCAGATTCATCATGTAAAATGCTATAGTTATAGCTCGGATGAATGAAATTAGCGCTGCAGTTCGAAGTCTTGTCCAGTAAATAAGAATGAAATATGCCAGCCAGGATATCATCGGGATAGCTCAGTAGGGAGAGCGTTGGTACGACAAACCAAAGTACCCAGGTTCGACTCCTGGTCCCGGCATATTTTCGCTCTGTTGGAAAAAATCTCAACTATGATACTCCAACCATTGTATATATGAAGCCAATTTACAATAAATACTCGACATTTCATCAAAATAAAATAAAATAAGCAATTTTTGGTGGTTAAAATAAAAATTACATTAATGTTTATTTAATTATCTTTTTTCTTGACGAAACACAGTCTCAAAGGGTTAAGCATTTATGCAATTTTTTTTAGAAATACGGAATTAAACGGGTGTTATGACGTTGTATGACGTCGCATTCCAGTTTTATAAAAGTTTAAATAATTTCTTCTAATTTTAAAAATGCCAAAGGATAAAGAATTCACAAGAAGGGAGATTTTAAGTTTTTAAATTGAAATCGCAAAATAAAGCTGTTTCTGAAATTGCTAAAAACTTTAAATCTATGAAAGCAAGGTATATATCAAATAGTCTCTAAAAATGATCATTTCAACCGGAAAACAAGATGTGGATGACCACATGACGACTATTCAGACGGGTCGTAGAATACAGAGATTGGTGTCTAAACAAAATTTGTCCATACAACAAATAAAAAAATAATCTGTGTACAGGTGTCCAAAGGCACTGCATAGACATATTAAAGAGTGTGATTACATCATACAAAAGAAAATGGTTCGCAAACAGTGTAACTATACACTACAAACAGGCAAGAATGAATTGGCCGAAAAAACCCATGTCCTAAGGGACAAGTGGCTTATTGTTTTATTCTGTGATAGGGGAGAAAAGTTGAGTTTAGATGGCCCTGATGGATGGAACACGTATTGGCATGATCTACGAAAAAAACTAGGGCCATTCTTCAGCAAGCAGCAAGGCGGTAAGTCTGTTATGGTTTGGGGGGCATTCGGCATAAACGGCCAGACCCCTATCGCTTTCCAAAAGGAAGACAAAATCCCCCAAAATATTAGACGCCGAATCTTCATTTGTTTCTATTCGGTGACATTTTGGTAGGTTCAGAATGAATCTTTCAACAACATAATGCCTCAATCTATACATATAACATTCTACAAACAGTTGCTTTCACAGAAAAATGTTAAAATTCTTGACAGGCCAGCTTTAAGTCCAGCCATAAACCCATTTGAGAATGTCTGGACATTTTAACCCGTCATTTTTACAACAATGGAAAGCAGTATATGACTCTCTTGAAGAACTCCAATCATTGAGAAAGCATGGTACTCTTTACCACCAGAAACCCTACAAAAACTAATACTTTCGATGGACGCACGTTTATTTGAACTAATCCGAAATAAAGGAAAAATATAGGGGGAAAAATTGTAGTTCGGGATAATTCTAAATAATTTCGGGACGAAAATTTGTAACAGTTTTGTGAAAATGATAAATGTAGTTGGTTTTGCCATTGTGCATAAACTTTCGAGACAGTTTCATTTGAAGATATTTTAAATTATATTTTGTACAATTATGTAATTTATTTTTTTCTACTTTTGATATGTTTTATTTAAATGAAGTTCCGGAATCCGCAAATTAAAAAATGCTATTTATTCTAACTTTTTATTCTTTAAAAATCGATACTGTATGCTTGTGCTTAAACTTTTGAGACGGACCTTAGCAATGCGATATTGAATTTTGTTCGATTTCCGGGACGGCCGTGGTAGCTGTTGAAAATTAATCATACCAAATCGCTCAATTGGCCAATGTAGGTTTAATTCGCATATTTTTAAAAAACAAAAATTTTCACGTTCTTTTATATATTTCACGTTGATCAGAGTTCATTACGAAAATCCTCCACCTTATCTCCCCTCAGCTCATGGTTTTGAAACAATTATTGACAATTAAAACTTGTGTAATAAAAAAACAAGTTCGAGATAGAAGAAAGTTTTGGGATTGGCACATCCGACTAGTTAAACAATGTCAAAATGTTTAGTTTTGAAATGGAATTGTTCATATTTGGTCATTTTGAATTATACTGTAAGGAGATCAAATTTATTAGATTCACGTTGTGAATAAAGTATTTTGAGTTTGTTAGAAATAAAAGCATATTTTTAAAATTTTTACTTCAAACTTGTTTTATTTAAATGAAACAAACTTTGAAGTCCGCAGTGATTACTTGGAACGGGTTCTGGAGCCCCTAGAATCGGAACTGGTAGCATATCTTTTAAGGGGTTATACAAACCTGCACGGTCGAAAGAAAAAACACCTGTATTTTTGAAAATTTATTTCAGAGAAACGAAACAAGATATTTGAAAAACTCTTTTAGGCAGATTTCGCTAGAAATACTATCTATTCTCCCCTATGTTGGAATTTCAGAAAATTTTTTGCAGATCTACGCCGATCATGATTCCCAGAGCCCAAAACAACCCCCCGTTCAAAACTTTATCTATCTATATAACTTTTTTATGGACACGATAACTTCAATAATTCAGCACAAATCTCTTCCAAACTGATACATAAAATCAAGGGGCATACAGTTTCGGTCAAGTTCGTTAATTGGTAAAATCGAAGCAAGGAAGGGGGGGGGGAATCGGGGTTTTTTTGTGAAAACAGAAAAACCCATAACTTCTAAATTATGATAGGTATCGAATCCGTTTAAAGTTATTACTTCTAGGAAAAGGGCCCAAAATTTATGTATGACTGATTTTTGATATCTCTAAAAATGACCTCAAGGGGGGGGGGGGGAGTAGGGGTTTAAGAAGAAAAAAAATCACAACTTCGTCAATTCACAAGATATCGAATCCACTTAAATTTATTATAAATCCTCTTAATATTATCTACAACTTTTATATTGACAAGTTTTTTTAGGACCAACCCATATAGCAAAAAAAATTAAAAATAAAAAAATCCATGCCGGCCCCGCCTACAGATGCAGGTAGATTTCGAAGTGGGAGGTCCAAACTGCCGCATCATGGTAAAAAGGTCATTTCTTCTGCAATTATCAATAAACAGGCGCCCCACGGTCTACGTCTTCGAAATCTACCTGTGCTTGTAGGCCGAGCCGTCAGGGATTTTTTGTATTTTGTTTATTTCACTTTAAACAAAAGAAAATTGATTTTAATAATGACTAAAGTTGGGTGTCCCCAACAGACCCGCTCCATGGAGATGGTGTCGTTCTCTTGTAGCCGTCCATGGTGTTATCTGAAATGATAAAAAACATAATGTTTTTACTCCGGACATTCAAAACTAGAGAGTAATCGTTCGGTTTTTGGAAAAATGGATTTTGAACAAAATCGCGGCCGTTCAAATATAACCCTTTTGTATACAATGTTGCAAATCGACAACAAACTCAAAAGTCAACGTTATTTATGCAGTGGGCTTCAAAAGACGATTTCATTTATTGCTGCTATCTTACAACGGAGCAGTTAATATGGAATTGTGCATAAAATTCTTAACAGACTGAGATACTAAGTTAATTTTTCATAACAAAGTTTTATTTATCATTTGAGCAGTTTCACATCGTTATTGCTAAAATAAGTTTTTTAAATTTTGTAAAATTTTAAAAAGGCTGGAGACGCCCAAAAATAATTTTTTTTTTACAAAATTAACTTCGTATACTTTACAATTTTGTGTTAGAAAATGGACAATATTGGATAAATATGTAATTTTCTGTTCGTTGCAGATAAAAATAAATGACTAGGTGCTTTTTTCATATGTTCTAAATTTAAAAATTTTTTACATGCTTGAAATTATGTTTTCTAACATCTGTAAATTAAAATTCAGAGTTAAGTTACAAAGGGATACAGATTTAAAAGAAATAGAACTTTTTATTGTTTATGAAAAAAAAAATCACCGGATCGCCAAAAGGAACGATTACTTTCTATATAATGTTAAAAATTGGTCAAAATTTGAAAAAGTAAAGCGCCACAGTTTTCTTAATTTTTATCAGATAGACTAGAAAATGCAGGAAAATAAAAATAAATGCAATTGTTTAAAAGTTTGCAGTTAGGTATAACCCTTTAAAATTATTTTTTAAATTTAAATAGTGACATAATTACTAAACGGGTATGATGTATCTAGAATGAAAACCTACATTTTATTCAAATATATTAACTTCTCTATTAATTCGTATTCTTAAAATCCTCATTCAAATAAACTTTAATATAAATTTAAATAGTTATATTCTGGTACCGAAGTGTTACTATATAATTGCCGAAACGTCAGTGAAGGCTTACTGTTGAGACCCGAAAAGTTTTTGGTTTCTGTCTGTTCCGCGATAACTGCCGTAAAAATGATCCGATTAGTTTGATTTCTGGTAGGTATGTTGGTGAGATACCCGGAATTAGCTGTATAATTTTTAGTTACATTTGGTTCATTCGCTCGGAAAATATAGAACATTTCTTTTTTGATCCTAATGCTTTCCTATGGGAATTCAGACGATTTTGAATTTTTTCAGTCGTTGAAAATAAAATGTCGCATTTGATTAATGTATTTAAACGGTAAGTTATGAAGGCTAAAATTTATCAAGTCAGGTCTTAAATTATTCAAATTAATTTGAAATTTTGTTAATACATTCGTCAGATTTTTTAAATTAGGTGTATAATTTTTGGTGCAATTTTATACATCTGTTCTAATAATATAATACATTTTATTCTATCATTTTCTGCAAATTTTAAAATGCATTTATTTTTATTTGCCTCTTTAATTTAACCGTAACCTAGCAACTAAATTTTAAAGAATATCAAAATAATAAAATTCAAATAATTCAGACTATTTTGCTACAATATTTTATTGGGTGATTTTAATATTTTATTGAGAGATTTTAGCATGCTATTGCCATCGAGTTAGATCAAGATGTTACGTATGTAAAATAAATATTATAGAATGACCATCAAAACTGTTTTTCCGAAACAAAAATTGTAATAACACTAATTGTAATAACACTTGTTTAATAACACAAGTATTTGTAATTTTTGTAATAACACAAAAATTGTAATAACACATCTATACATAGATTTCTGCAATAGATATAAGTGAAATACAGTAGATTCAGTTTACATTTCCATAAGTTGCTTTTGTACACGAGATATTATTCAACTTATCTATCAGATGCGAGTGTTTCGTGGTTGGCAGGTAAGTAAATATTGCTATTTAGGTACTAGGATAACATGAAATTATTTTCTGAATTTTTGCTTATCCTAATAAAACCACTGTGTAGAACGAAATCCAAGATATACTAGAATCATTCACACAAACAATAGGAAATCACGAATATAAATTTAATAAGATTACGGAAAATATTTCTTTTTATGTCATAATGCTTTCCTATGGGAATTCAAGACGATTTTGAAAATTTTCATCCATTGAAATAAAATGGCGCATTTGATTAATGTATATAATGTGTAAGTTATGAAGGCTAAAATTTATCAAGTCAGGTCTTAAATTATTCAAATTAATTTGAAATTTTGTTAATACATTCGTCAGATTTTTTAAATTAAGTGTACAATGTTTGGTGCAATTTTATACATCTGCTCTAATAATATAATACATTTTATTCTATCATTTTTTACAAAAATTTCCAGTGCATTTTTTTTTCTCTTTCAATAAATGGTTGCTAAGCAACTATATTTCAATGAATATCAACAAAGGAAAATTCAAGTGAATCGCATTATTTTTACGCGAAGTTTTATTAAAAATTGCCAATTTTCGGGTTTTAAGTTTTTAATATGCTTTTTTTTTAATGAAATAGATGAGAATTTATTTTAAGTACTAAAAAATGATTACCAAATCGGTTTTTCAAATGAAAATAATAAAAACGTTGAATGCGTAAATTGAATATAGGTCAAATAAGAGGAATTTAAATTTGTATAATTTATACACGAAATTTTATTCAACTTCAGAAACATATGTTTAGTAGTTGAAATATAATTATTCTTTTAAGGATAGGATAAAATCTCTTGTGCAAAGAGATGGTTATTCTAATGAAATGAAAATTGCAAATACATTCAGACATATACTCAAGAAATAAAATAGCACAATTACTGGAAATTGAGAATAGAATATTAAAGCGACAACGGGGGGTTCAGGGGGGCGGAGCCCCCCTGAAATAATGTATTGTTATTCTGAAAAAATACAGTAACAAGTAGTTTATCCTATCATTGCATAACATTGTGTTTAAGGGGATACTTCTAAAATTTCCGAAACTTTCGATAAATTTATATTCTTATCAATGTATAAATAACTTAAAGATTGAATTTTAGTGTGTCAAATATTTTTCAGATAATGTTAAAAATTAGTAAGAACAGTGATTTTTTGAGCTGACGTTGAGGCCTCTGATCTGTAGATTTACTAGTTTATGTTAATGTCGCTGGTCAGCAAACTGAAACAAGTTGGAAATTGTACGTTAAATGTGACAAATGGGGGTGCGTTCATTTCGTGCTATAACTAGTTTTAGAATGTAAAAAATCATTATTTCAGTGAAATGAATTATATCGTCTGCAATGAGCGAAATTAGGATGCCTTTCTTTTTTTTTGTTATTACGTATGCCATGTTTACAGATGCTAATTTTTGTTTAGACACCAGACAGAGCTCTAAATTCACCATGTAGATCTTGCTTAGCGAATGATTACCTCCATGGTTAATATTTGTATTACTCACGAAGAATGAATCTTTTGTTTATTTACTTTAATGGATTGAGATATTCGGTTGTTAACCCAATTTTCACTGAAGTTATCTCAGAATCCACACATTGTTGAATGTAACTCATCTCTCAAGCAAACAACTTTTTTGAACGATCTTTCTAAAACTGTAACTTTTACGCAATTTTATTCGAAAAATTAATTTTGAATAAAAAAATGGCCGCTTGGCTTATGGAAAAATATGTGGTTAGCCCGTATTTGTTTTCCTCAGTCACATGACGCGCGCTTTTATCATATAGATTACGTATGGCAGGAGTCAATAGAATTAAGAAAACTTTTATTAATATCTTTTTAAGTTTTGATTAGATTCTCATAAAATTTGAAATGACTCGGAAAAATTCTGCAACGATTATATATATATTAAATTTCAAACCATTCCGTTGGATAGTTTTTGCGCTGTTATATGCGGCAGACAGACGGACGGACGACTATAGGTGCTACGTATTTATATAAATTACAAACGCACCTAAAGTGTCTCTTTTTGAGAAAGGGAAAATAAAGTAACCTGATATTTAAACTGTGAATAAAAGTGTAAATCTCAAAACTCAAGGAATTAAAGTAAATCTTCAAAAATAATGTTTATACCTTCATATTTTCTCTTTTGTTTGATTCCAGGTCTTGACCCTGCTACTCACTTGTTCTCGAGTGCTTCATCTCGGACCAAACTGGACCGCTACGATGCAGAATTTGTCGACATCATTCATACAGATGCCGGTGGTAAGTAACTTTAGAGAAATATTATTTATACAGATTTCTGTTTCAAAATTTCTTCAGATATATCCCTTACAACGGAAAGCGAAGCCATTTTAATTCATAAAAAGTTTATTAGCGAGCAGTGTTTTAATTTTTTAAATTCAATTCTCAACCCCCCCCCCCCCCCCCTATCCAAATTATAAAAACGTTGCCCCGAAAGTATGCTTTTAGATTATATTGTAAGAGTGTTGGTCAGTGAAATCTCGAATTCCTCTCACTAATGTTAAACCTATGGGTGTAGAAGACATTCGTATTTTAAAAATATCTTTTTAGAAAATTAATATTTTTAACTTATTTTTTCCATGTATTCTTGTGAAAGAAACTTTTTTTTTTTAGCTGACGAAGTATTTCTAAAATATATGTTTAATTTAATATTTTAGGCGTTAAAAGCTGACGAGCTATGAGTAAGACTTACACTTCGAATAAAACTAAGTATATATATTTTACAAATATTTTGTCGACTAAAAACGACATCCTTTAAGAAAAGTACACAGGAAAAAAAAAATGAAGTTAAAAATATTAATTTCCTTATGAGGGATTTTAAAAATAACAAGGCATTCCACGTCCATAGGTTTAACATTAGCGAGAGGAATTGGAGATCATACTGACAACACCTTTAAGTTATAATACATATTTTCTTATTTAAAATCCTGTTATCGTGTAAAATTTTAATATTTAATCTATCTGTTCTCAGAAACCTTGATTTTTTTTTTTTTTTTTATGAAGAATAGTGTTAAAAATTAGAGTAAAACCCAATACATCACTAAATTGTTAAACTAAAATGGATTATGTGAAGACGATTGTTGATTTTTTGAGATTCAAGAAAAACTGTTTTTGTAATTAGTGGCAGGAGAAGTTTTCGTGAAATGCGGGACACATGTAGGTATCACTAGTGGTACTCTGCATTGTGTACAGTAGTAACCAAATGGCATCGTAATCCTGAAACCGTAGATAAACTGGATATCACACGCAAGAAAAAGGATCAACCCATGTAGCAATGTCAAGATTTTCTTTTAATATGAAGAAAGAGTCGCATAAAGTCTGTAATTCTCAAGGAAAGAATCTACATCTCAGCTAAGCATGTGGTATTTCAAACCAGGAAAACGCATTCTTTAGGATGACATTCAAAAATTAAAGAGAGGGCGTAGACAAACACAGCAAGTTTTTTGTAGACGATAAATTTTAAGTTTCCTTCGGGTGGTTCCCGTGGGACTGAGCATAATGGGAGCTTTTTAATGAGCTGTTAATAGGCGGAAAGCCAGAAGCGAAATGACCAGAAATTGTAGTTACCATTCTCGCCAAAAGTTTTCCGAATGTGCAGGCGTGAATTTTAGAATAGGTTACTATAACCGTTAGTATATCTCATTTTAAGTTCAAAATTGTCGACAAGAAGGGCGTGCATATTTGGCAATTAAACACACTTTAGATAAAAATGAAGAACATTCTCAAACTGGCAGTTACAATTGTTATGAGAATGTGGGTAAAAGAGACATGTGGTATTTATGATTTTTTGGACAGAAGGCATGTGAGCAATGATGAATTGCATTCATATGCGAAACAGTGACGCCAATCTTTCAGAACCCAGCTGCCTGTTGCAAAAAAGATGTTTGCCAGCCCTTTAAATCTTCCGCCCAGTGTTGAGCAAACAATAACAGATTACATTTTGTAATTGTCAATCATGATTACAGATTAAAAAATAATCAGGAAATAAGTCATTTTAAGTGATTATAGATTAATAATCTGTAATCGCAATCATTACTTGATTACGTTATAAATGATTACTGTAAAGTTAAGAAAATACCAGTCTTTTCTCTTTGACAACCTGAGACACGAACAAAATAATGGAGAGGCTTATAAACAAAATTGAATTTCTTGAACAGGGAGATTTGTAAACAAACTTCCATATGAACTATCTCTAAATATTTGTATGGAACTCTATTTAAATATTAATTAGTACACAGAAAGGTTTTTTTCGTAAATATTTAAGTTTTAAAATGTACAATCATTAAGATAGGTTATATTAAAACATACATATTACATATATATTATTTACATATTCAACCATATATACATATATACATCAACCATACATATTCAACCATATATACATCATATATATATATATATATATATATACATATTACATACATATATTACATATTCAACCTCATTTTTCAAGAGGGTGTGAGAAATGTAGATGATGATTGATGTGTTTTTTGAGGAAAAGTAAGGGGATTGATTATAAACGTATTTTTTTAAAAAGAAATCAGCTGAAAATAAGATTGAATTAACTTTTTTAATAACTTTCAATAAACTTAGCCTGCAATTCAAATAAATTTCGTTTCGACACGCATTTGTTTCGTGAATAACGCTACTTTTAAGGCGCGCAGGGCGCGCATACCCTTCATAGTCTGTATATAAGAAACGGCAACTAAAAATGTATTCCCAAATTTTCATTTCTGTTTCTTGTAATCTATGTAGTCATGATTAATGACTACACAGATTGCAAGATTACACATACATATCTGTAACCATGCTTGATGATTACAAATAGCTATAATTAAAACTATTATGAAGTAAACATTATTGAAAGTAATCTTGATTACTCGAAATCCCGATTACTTTAATTTTGATTATTAATCTTATTACAAAAGTAATAAGAATTATGCCCAATAATAGTATAAATTTAAATAGTAATAAATTTAGTAATAAGAATTACGCCCAACACTGGTCCCTACTACTAAATGTTCACACAATAAAATGTTCATCAACACATCTGTGACATCTGCAACTTAGAGGTATATAAGCAGCAAATATATTCAAGAACAGATGTTAAGAAACATGGAACGGTTTTTAATTTTTTTTTAAGCATAAAATCTTTAAATTGATTTTTCGCAGTCTTTTTTTTAAAAACTTGCTGTATTTAAAATGCTAAAACTTCAATTATTTTTCTGTCTTGATTACTTTCTTATATATATTCAGTATGATCTACTTAATAAAATTAGAGATGATTTTTGCAATATAATGGAAGAAAAATTATTAATTAAATGTAAGTGTTTTTTCCAGCATTTTTTCATAGATATGCGGGTTTCCTCCCCGTCCTCCTCTCAAACGAATTAATTGCAAAATTGATCCTTAGAGTAGACTCTTAAAAGCATAATAATAATAAAAATCAGTGTTTATTATTGTAAATTGATGAAGAGGAAATAATTTTAAAACCGTTAATATTTTTTAAATTTTAAAATGTCTAAATTTTACTAGGAAAATTATTAGTTTACCAATTAAAGTGAGTTTATTTAATAACTTCTAATAATATGCATAAGAGGTAAGTGAAAATACTTTTAGTATAAAAAAAGTTCAAAGGGTACCGATATAAAGGTTCCCATAATTTTTTTCCTGTGTTCTGTTGTAGGTATTGGTATACCTGAAACTGAAGGTCATGTGGATTTCTATCCAAACGGAGGCGAAATTCAACCTGGCTGCACAGCTTCTAATTCTCTCAATTCCTTACTTGAAAGAGGTGTTGTTGAAGGTAATATTTAAAGTTATAAAATTTTACTATATTACTGTGTTTACTCTCATATTTTGTTCACTTTTCAGGAATTTTATCGACTTGGAAGGGTGATTAAAAGAAAAAAAAATGGGGGGGGGACAGAAATGCTGCTGGATTCATTTGAATTTTCAATTCATGAACGCAAATTATTTGGTATTCTTAAATAGACAATAAAGTGGTATTATACTACTGGTAATTACTCTCACATTTTCCACACTATTTTACTCTTTTATTTACCTTCACTCCATGTATGTAAAGACAGAATTTATCATTTTTTCACTCATTTCGTGATGTGCAAGAATTATAAAACTATGTACCGAGGTATGTACCAGATTGACTTTTTAAAATTCTAATCTCGAAGTCTCTTTCGTGATTTTGATCCATTTCAAAGCTTTGGTGTTTAAGCACTTCTGAGTTGGTGCAATATAATATTTAACAAACATAGCAAAAGGTTTTATTTAATAAAACAATTAGAAAATTCTATATTAGATAATAGAAAAACAAAAATGAAAATTTTTATTAAAATTACCATACAATGTAGTTAATAATAGATAAAAAGTAATGTTTCTTGCTTCTTAAGTGCATATTATAGCACACTTGAAGAAATTTAAATAATTGAAAAATAGTAAATTTCACACAGTTTTAGTATGTTATACTAAAGTGAATCTGATAAAAAAAAAATGAATTGCATGCTATAAAACATTTTTTAAAGAATTAAACATGTGTACGTTCAGATGGAAAAAGAAATCCTTGCTTTTATAACACTGATAAACAAAAAGTGACTTCTTATTTTTTCAGAGTTGCCCAATCTCTGGCTTTTTGGATACCAGTATTTTAGTACAGAAAATGTTTTCTTTAATCGGAACATTCTGCGATTTAAAAGAACGTTTTCTCTATGGAAATACTGGTGTGAAAAAATCCGGAGACTTGGCAACTCTGTTTTTTTCTTTAACTTAAAGGTAATATTCAAATTATATACACTCTTGAGTAAATAAAATTATTAGAAATTTTTACTTGGTTCTTATTTTTTTTTTAAACGAAGAATATGTATTTATAGGTTATTACGATATATCGCAATTTAGGAGATCGTACAATAATTCAAAATAATAACACATACATATTAAATTTACCAGCAGTTACACTGTGTATACACATTTTCTACATATTTTACACACATTTTATGCAGCTGAACACAATTTGAGTGTATTAATTTGAGTACATTATTACCTATTTTTGCGTTTACATTTATGTTCAGTATCTTCTGTCTTGATAAACTAACAGTAATCGACAAGCATTTCTGCATTCCATTGCGATCGATAATGACACTCAATAGCAGACATGGAATCGTTCACCATGCTTGTCGCTAATTGTTTCCATATTATCTGAGAAAAAGTCGATGTGAGTTCAAGAAATGAAGCTTCTATGACATGTGACAATTTAGCTTTTTAAAATTGCTTACCATATTTTGAACTATACACTTGTAATTTGTAGCTTTGTTATTCCCTAAGAAATTATGCACAACGCCCTTGAATGAAAGCCATGCGTCTTTTTCTACCGTCGTATAAAATCTTTCAATCTGGTCATTTTTCATAATTTTCCGAATGTCTGGACCTACAAATACGCCTTTTTTTTATTTTGGCATCCAATATTGATGGGAACAAGTTACGAATAAATGCAAATGCTTTACCGTTCCGATTAAGAGCTTTCACGAAATTTTTTATCAATCCCAACTTGATATGGAGGGGTGGGAGTAATATGTTCACTGATGCTACAAGAGGTTGGTTAATTACATTTTTATCACCAGGTTCTAGAGACATCCGAGAAGGCCACGTGTGTACACAATGTTTATCTTTGGCACGACTGTCCCATTCGCAGATAAAGCATGGGTATTTCGTGTAACCTAGTTGCATTCCCAGCACAATAGAAATGACTTTCATGTCAGCACAAATTTTGCACTTAAAATCATTGTACTTCAACCCAAGTAATAGTTTCTTCAGGGTATCAAATATTTATTTTGAAGCATATCCTACAGGACGGAGTTATATTTATTTCCAATGTAATGGAGTACTGCTTTTAGACTCGCCTTAGACTCATCAATAAAAAGTCGCCACTCCTCTGGCTTATGACATCGATCTAAAGATATCATAAGGCTTGAAATGTCGTTGCAAAAACATATTTCATCATCTTTTTCATAAAAAATATAAAGTCTTTCTCTTTTACAGTATATAGAAAAATACGTACATCACTAACCAACACATTCCACACCTGAAGTCTTGATCCTAGAAATTCGGCTTTATTCTTGCTTAACCCCAAATCACGCACAAAGTCATTTAACTGTACTTGCATTATCATATGAGGCTTCAAATATTTCTCTGGTGGAATGTAATCCATTTCTGTTTCGCTTTCATGACTACAAGATGGCATGCATTCTTCGTTAACTGAGAGACTGTAGGTTACAGGCGGCTGTGGCACAGGGGATACGTCACTGCGAGATACTGGCCTCATAGCAGAATCGATGTTGGGATACTGAATATGCTTCTTAAAAATAATTCCTTTTTGCTGTTGGATTCATACGAAAATAGCAATCGTCTAAATCAGGGGTTCTCAAACCATGGTACGCGTACCAGTACTGGTACGCAGTAGTTCGATACTGGTACGTGGAATAAAATACAAAATGCAGTATATTATTATGGATTCAAAAACGGCTTGTCTTTATTAATTTGGAAATTTTCAAAAAAATTTCGAATGCGATTTAGGATCTGTAAACCCTTTTTCTTTTCTTCTTTTTTTTGGTTACGGGAAATGTTTGCTATAGCAGACTTGCTGAAATTCGCACACCGCTTATGATACAATCAGTTTTCCAGAATTAAAAACATAATTATTAGATTTATATGGATAAAAACTGAATTTTTTAATAAAGACCTAATTTTAAAATTAATGAATGAAGTATTTTTAATTAGCGGAAGAACTGCTTTTAAACATGTTTTATAAATTGAATTATGTGAAGGTAAAGTATGGATGATTGGAAGTTGGAGGAGCTTGTGTGAGTGGGAGAAGTTAAAACAAAATAAAATTCCAAATTAATTTATAACCCATTGTTCTCTTTGTACTAGAAGAGCTTCTAGGAGGGGTTGAAATAAAAGTTTTATTTCAAACATAATTCCTAAATTAATTCATTCTGTTGATTGAAATATTTTTCTTCTTTTGTACAAAACGTGTTCTAGTTTCCTCCTATTTCATGGAAATCAGTTTTTAACAGAGTAAGGTTATTTAACCCCTTCGCGACGAGCGTCCTTTACGGAATTCTTAGTCTTTACCACCGGTTTTTTAAAACAGAAATTTTCGCCTAATTGAATCGCAGAAATGCTATTATTAAATAAGGCAAAGCTTACACTAAAAAATAACTGGTGGGAATAATTGGGGATTCTGAGCATCTTATGCGTCACGTATACGTGTCGCTCGTCCCCAAAGGGTTAAAATGCTGATCTGAAATTAAACAGAAACTGTGGTCATCTGCAGTGTGGATTTGAGGTAAAGCATTGTGCATATGCATTGAGGTGGTATATACATAAATGTATGAAGAAACTTGGAAGTGTTTGCCTACTGCGCGACATTTTTGTAGCATTTAAAGGCATGCAGATTATTAATACAGTTGTAAAATGCGCTAACTAAGCTTTGGATAAGAAATTTATTTCTCAGTTGAGACACCTTACCATTGTATCTAAAAAGGGAACGTGACAACCTCAGTAGGTTGCTCACACCCCTCGAGCTGTGGTAAAGCAAGAGCCGTCGTGGTAGCTCGACATATGACCTAGCGACCGTCTCCCCCTATGGGGTCTCGCGAACGAAGTCGTCGGGGGTTCCATGGCGGTTCATCAAGGTTCCGTCTCTGCGGAAGTTTCCTCCGAGATGTGGGGTTACTACCGTGACGACCTATGTCACCAACCTTGGTAAAATGACCTGGGGGTCCGCAGTGGGGAGCGGCCTCAGGCCGATCGCAGCGCCGGGCGAGACAAAGCCCTGGTGCGTTAAAAGCCCTTCAGAGGCTTGGGTGCGATGGTCGTTTACGCGCGTCGGCGACCCCCGTGGGCCCCTGACGGCGCAGGATAGTTTTTTTTACCATTGTATCTAACGCGAAAGGAAAGAACTCTTATTCAGCTCTCCTATAATGGGTTACTGCAGTCCATATTCAAAATGATGAATGTAACGGAATTTCAACTGGCGAGAATATCGTACCGTATGATATTGTCAACGTCTGCTTGTGTTTAGCACAGCATATCTCTGTAAATGTGCTTTTCCCCTTCTTTATATGAAAAACAAATACAGGAATAAACTAAATATCGAATCTGACTTATGAATAAAACTACCTAATACTGAGCCAGACATTTGGAAGCTGTGCTTGATAAAACAAGCCCACATTAGCAATAGAAGCAAATTAGTGCAATCAGCCTACTATAACAGTATATAAATTAGTGTGCGCCAATATGTCATTAAGTATTGTGGCTTCTTTCCTACACCAAAACCTATTTTATGAAAATTTTTTGATATTGTATGCATTATTAAAATTTAATGATGGTACTACTTTTTACTTGAATGTTATTATAAAGTAATTAATCTAAGTACCAATTTAGTAATGTAATCATTCATTTTTAAATACAATAAAACCTGCTATGACGGAAGCACAAAAGACCGGGTATATATTTCGTTCTAGACAGGTTTCTTTTTACAGATTTTTCTATATTAGCTTTACGTTTGTTACCTGGTGGTACGCGGAAGTATGAACTTCGATTTAGTGGTACGTCGGTCTAAAAGTTTGAGAACCCCTGGTCTAAATGATCTCTAGGTTCGCTCCAGATCATTGGTATGGCTAAAGGCATTGAAATCCCCTTTCCCTTAATCCACCCTCGAAGTCTGGTAGAACAGCGCAAACTACAAAAGTGTGGTGCACATGGCTTATCATGATTGCCAATTTCGCATTCATAATAATGTTTATAGGCAATTTTAATTAAAGAAGTAATGTTTCTTCTGCGAGCAGTTCTCATAAATTCACCACTAATATAGCAAAAACTCACCGGAATGAACACACTTACGAGACATTTTAAAAGCACCCGTTCGTCAGCTAATTAAATAATACAATGATCATTTTTTTACAAAGGACAAAGAAAAATCTTTATGCCACCACAATGTCTGACTAAACATATCTTATTGGCGCCTAGATGTATTATAAGTAACAGATGTTCGTTCCCTTTCAGGGTCATTAGATTGTAGAAATAAAGTACTTTAAAAGGCAATAAAATAGCATAATGAGATATGTTTAAAAACAGATATCTCTGAAACAAACTTCACCTTTTTGTGAATATTACCTAAATTCCCAAGGGTAAGGTTACTTAAATCTGTTAAATTTTTCCAAGAAAAATTTCTTGTTTATCAGTGTAATCTATAATAATTTTGGGTTTACAGGCTTTCCGAAATTTTGTGCGCAACAGAAATCATAGTGTGAATTCATCCCCAGCTATTATTATAACTTATATATTACCAAAAAAAAAAATGAATTTTCATAAAAACAATGGCATTTTTACATGACTGTATTTTTCAGGTGAATAAATCGGTAACTATATCTATACTATTATATAAAGAGGAAACGGTGACTGACTGAGTGACTCATTAACGCCCAGCCGAAACTACTAAAGTCAGGGTCAAGCAATTTGGACTGTAGGTTGCTGTTATGGCCTAGGCAAGCAATAAGAAGGGATTTTTGGAAATCCCCCCCCCCCCTGAAGAGGATTGAAGGGGGGTTCGAATGTTTTAGGTCATTTTGCCATATCTGAGCAGAAGTTATAGGTAGGAGCTTGAAATTTCAGAAAACATATCTACTAAAAAAAATGATTAAACACCTATTTCAGCGATTTTAGAAATTCCCCCCCAGAAGGGGGTTAAAGGGGGGGGTCGAATGTTTTAGGTCATTTCGCCATATCTCAACAGCAGTTATAGGTAGGGGCGCGAGAATCAGGCAAAAAATCTACTAAAAAAATTATTAAATACGTATTTCAGCGATTTCAGAAATCCCCCCCCCCCCCCCGAATGGTGTTAAAGGGGGTAGTCGAATGTTTTAGGTCATTTCGCCATATCTCAGCTGCAGGAAAGTAAATCAGGAAAGTAAATCTACTAAAAAAATGATTATACATTTATTTCAACGATTTTAGAAATTCCCCACCCGAGGGGTTAAAGGGGGTGGTCGAATGTTTTAGGTAGTTTTCGCCATATCCCAGTAGCAGTTATAGATAGGAGCGCGGAAATCAGGAAAACAAATCTACTAAAAACATGATTAAACATGTATTTCAGCGACTTTAGAAATTCCCCTCCCGGAGGGGGTTAAAGGGTGGTGGTCGAATGATTTAGGTCATTTCGCCATATCTCAGCACAGTTATAGGTAGGAGCGCGAAAATCAGGAAAACGAATCTACTAAAAAAATGATTAAACACGTATTTCAACGATTTTGGAAATTCCCCCCTGAAAGTGGTTAAAGGGGGGGGTCAAATGTTTAAGTCATTTCGCCATATCTCAGCAGCAGTTTTATGTAGGAGCGCGAAATTAAGGAAAACAAATCTACTAAAAAATTGGTTAAACATGTATTTCAGCGATTTTAGAAATTTCCCCCAAAGGTGGTTAAAAGGGGAGTCGAATGTTTTAGATCATTTCGTCATATCTCAGCAACAGTTTTTGGTAGGAGTGCGAAATTCAGGAAAACAAATGTACTAAAAAAATTACATTGTCTACCAGTGCAAAGCAGGGACCATGCTTTGCTTAAGTCTTTGCTCAAGTCACTTATAAACTTTATTATTTTTATCTGAATCTCCGGTTGATGAATCAGTTGCACGAGTAGAAAAAGCGTGGGTAACAACATCAGTTAAAGTGAAGAGAGAAAAAAAACAGAGCATTTCCCTTTTATCAATATGATTTTCATTTGAGCATATTATGTATTTATACATATGTATATTTACACACAAAATTATAAAAGCCTCGTGGCCTCAAAAAGGACGCCCCACCAGTGGCTGAGAGGTTGTGCTCTCGAAGCTGGTAGACGGGAGGTGCTGGGTTCGATCCCAATCGCGCCCGTCGGCCTAATCTTTCGGAGTTTTCGTGGTTTTCTTCGAGCCGTGGATTTATCCATGCGTAAATACGGGTTAGGTTCCCTTAGAAAGACCCCCATGAAGGGCACTCTCTCCGGGCCTATATCCCAAGTGTAGATAATTGGCCGTCAATATTCAACCCAATCCAACCTCAAAAAGGACTTGGTTGATGCAAGTGTGAACTCGGGGTTGACAACCCTTTTCTAACAGGTTTTTTGCACATAGCAATTTTTTTCCCCTAATTACATTAGTTTTCGCTATATTGTAGAAAGTAGCATGTTTAACTTAATACGGAGAATAATTCCATTTACAGTATGCTGTGACCATCTCAAAACTTTCTTTCTATACCTTTAATGTATTAATTTAAAAAGCATACTCTCACATCAACAATTATGGATATAAAGTATAACGCCTTTCTTTGCATTTCGGAAGTTGAATTTGTGTCATTGAATAATAGAAACAAGTTGAAAATTTTACGTTAAACGTTACAAATGAGGTGCGTTCGTACTACAACTAGTTTTATAAATATTCAGATCTTGGTGAAATAGCTGTTGCACTCATATGCAGAAATGCATTAATACAACATTTCTATTATGTGAAGATTTTCATATTATAGATATAAATTTTATTTTATGAAATTAAGTTTCAGTACACTTCTGCAAACAATAACAATTCTGTTGCATTAAAATTATACTACGCGCAAATATCCAACACAAGACAATGTAAAAAAAAATCATCGTTATTATTTCACTGAAAAAATGAATTATATAGTTTGATATTATGATTAATTTCCGTAATAAAATAAGTACATTTTAAGTTGGCAACATTTTATCTTTTGTTGACATTGACTGAAAATTCCAATGGGAAACTTAAGCGTAGCTTTGAAAATCTCAAACTTGAAATCCATATTTAGACGCTTTTCTATTTAATATCTATTTATCCGGAAACATCTATACAAAAAACTATCGTTAGGATTGCTATAATTAAACAATTTTAGTATACAAATTCGATTTTTAAATTCAGTAATACGGAAATAATGACTCCATCTTAAATAGGACGTCATCACCATGGCAACCTAGAATCATCACCTATCATGAGATATCACTGAATTAATTACGTGTGATAGTATTTAATAGAATGAAAAAAACTTTTATTAATATCTTCAAGTTTTGATTCGATTTTCATAATTTGAAATGACTCGACAAAACTGTGCAACGATTATGTATATTAAATTTTAAACCATTCGGTTGGACATTGTTATATGCGGACAGACGACGACTGGTACTACGTATTTATATAACTACGAACGCACCTGAAAAAAATCACGCTCGCCAAATTGCAGCAATTGATTTTAGACAATATTGGGAATCTTTCCCCGCAATCACAGGATACAAGCACCCCTGCTGATTGATCAAAGTCAAAATTGCGGTATCTATTTATGTCAAGGTCTAACAAGATATGAAGTTTGATGAAATTCCGTATATTACATATGATAGTTAAATTTTCCAGAAGAGCTAGATCCAGCGTAATTTGAGCTCTATAGTAAAATTTAATTAGCATATATCCCATTCACCGATGGTGGGTTTAATTTGTCTAATGCATGCCGCGGAAGATGTGGTGATCATGGTTGACTTCCCATCTTGTGCTGCAAAGTCGCACCCGTGCCAGTACATAAGAGTGAGAAAATGCTATAGACTGGATGTCGTCCGGATAGCTCCAAATGGTAGAACATTGGTGCGTAATACCAAAGGTTCCGGGTTCTATCCCGGTCTCGACATTTTTTCACTCTGTTGGTTATACTCTGAGTGAGTAGTAAATGATAATTCATATCCTTTGTTATATTCAGTGTATTAGTTCTTGAATAGATATTTTGGAAATCGTGAAAAATGCAGAATAGCAGCGCCACCTGTTAAATGCTAAACACTAAAACCTTATCAGCTTCTATTTATGTGAAGGTCTAAATGAGTCTGAAGTTTTTATTAAATTTCGTGCATTAGTCTTTGAGTTAGTGCCCACAAAATTTGTCACACACTCACAGACTGACATTTTCTAAAAACAGTCAAATGGTGTTCAAGGCCTTCTAAAACGTATAAATCCGTCGAAATTAGAAGTCGGAAATGTTCACGAATCCAATACTTTTTTTTTTTTTTTTTTTTGAATATAGAAGAAAGTGAAAAAAAAAATCTTTTATTTCACCCTCGTATTTTTGTTTAAATTTAACCCATTTGCAGCATTATTGCAGAAATGAGGGGATTAAAATGATAGTGGAGTAAGTCAAAAATTGCAAAAATCTAGATAACCATATTTTCTCTGAACGTATATTAATTTCTGTTCAGTGCGACAGTCAAATAAGTCATAGTTCACCTAGGGAGTCGCTAGACGGCAAAAGAAGTTGGACCACTTAATGCAACGGCAATACGACAAGTTTCACAAAACCCTTCATTTTTCAAACTACTAAATATTGACTTACTCCACTGTCATTCTAACCTCCTCATATATTCATTTCAGGAAATTCTTCTTTATTCAAAAATACCGAATCCACACCAGAAATTCAGAGGAAAAAAAAATTACTTTATGTAAACGCGAACCGAAAATAATCAAAAATCAGTATTCAGAATTTCTGCTATGAATTCAGAGTTTATGAATAAAAAAGGAAATTCTTAAAAGGCACGCTTTAGGGGTGCAAATGGGTTAAAATCAGTTTATTTGATCACTTAATCTGGAATTTGATAACTCTGATAATCCGAGTGTCATGGCCGAGTTGGAGGGCCTTGGCCTTTTTTAGTAATTGAAAATAATAGCACTATATCCCCCCCCTCCCCCCCAATACCACCGCAAAAAAAAGTTACAATAGAAGATACTATCTGTCTATGGCTATTGTTTAAAAAACTAGCATTACATTTGAAATCATTTTAATTTATTTTTAATATAAATGTAAATAGATTCTAAGATTTGCACGCGCAAAATTTATTTTTAAAAACTATTTTAAACTGATTTAATTTATATTATACTGGATTTATCTCTGGCCTGCATTGTCCTAGAATGCAGATGTCTATGCTCAACTTTCAAGGCAACATCTGGTGCGTACAGATTGTGTGAGCGAGCGCGGGAAATAGGGGTCGTTTTGGATCGCTTGGTATATATGCACTGTTCTTCCCCCTACACTTTTGCTTTTATTACTTACTGTAGGTAGTGGTTGTATTATCTAAATTGTCTATTCCAATCAGCTATTCTAACTATAGGTAACTTTTACTAGTTGGGTTTTTATTTTTCGACGTTTTAGAAATACAGCAGTTTCTCGTTATATCGCGTATGTCAGCAGACAAAACAAAATTCGCTATAAACGAAGATATTTAACGAAATGAATATCTTGCAACTAAATGCTTAATGTTTGTCTCTAAAATGTTAATGTATTCATGTTATTAATCTTGAAATAGAATTAATAGATAATTATATTTACATATTATCTGTACCATATCATATTAGAGATAAGTTAGGGGTACTTTAACTACGCAGTAAACAATTGTTAATAACGTTTTTAAAATTGTTTCAAGAATTTTCTCCTTTAAAAAAATTCTTTTTAAATAGAAATAAGTAAAATATACATTAAAATATAGATTAAAATGCTTAGGTGAACAGAACACAAAAAGGCTTATAAAATACCTTTTAATATAGAGATCAACATGTTTCAATGCTCAAACGGCGCTATTATCAAGATCTAAAACGATAAACAAACTATTCTCGCAAATTTTTGAAAAATAAACTTGAAAAACATAAATCACGAGATCATATATGTAAAAAAAGCAGGCGTTTAAAATTGTCAACTGTTAACGTGAAAAGTAATATTTCCTTATTGCTTTTATAAAACTGAAAATTACCTCGTGTCAAATTTCAGGTAATTCAAATGAAGCCGATTCATTGCGAATGTTATCGTAACGCATATTAGATTTCTATTGATTCACGGATAATAGATGGGAAATAGTCTTGATGGAGAAATTATTTTACTATTTCTAAAATCAATTTTTAAAGTCTCTGTTCTATCTAGTCTTGCCAATGCTGTTGCACTTCTGTTAAAAGCCTTTTACTGTTTGTATCACTTAAGCATTTTTATCTATTTTAATTATAATTAGTGATGTTATTATATGATTATGTAGATTATGTAGTATGATTATGTATGTATTAATTCTTAATATACTCCCTCATGACAACGTTTCGTAATTTTCATGTCCCTGAAAATCAGTTTTAAATAGCAAATATGTTATTTATAACAATGCAGTGTTTAACTACTGGTAGAAATATGCAAACGTCACAATTTTTCTTTGATAATATTTTAGAACTAGGGTAGAAAGACATTTTGTTTCCCAGTAATTCTGGAAAAGAACTTCAAACAGAAAGCGAGGATATTGAAGGGTTTAGGAAACTTGTTACATAGTTGTTCATTCTTTATATTTACTACTGCATTCTTGTTTCTGTAATAGCAATGTTTTATTTTACATCACAGGCTATCAAAGTCTAGACATTTCAGAACACAGCCTATCAAAGCGTGAGAGCTAATGTTCTGTATGTACGTAACGCGATAACTCTTGATAGAAATATCCGATTTGCTTCAAATTTTGTATATACGTTCATTGTGATAAGGCGCTTCCCTGATTAGTTTTGTGGGTCCATTGGTTAAGTATAAAGGGTGGGGGACGGGGGCTAATCCCATTTAGATAAATGGGTTTTTCATGCAGAATTATCCGATTTGCTACAAATTTTGTATATAGGCTCATTGTGATAAAGATCTTTTCTGATTAGTTTTGAGGGTTCATTGGTTAAGTATAAAAGAGGGGAACGGAGGCTAATCCCCCCCTCAATATATTGTCGAATTCTTTATTTTCGAGGGGCATTATTCTTTGAAATAAGAGTATAATATACAATGAGTGTGAATAACCTGGGAGCTCAATGCCCTCAGTAATAACTGGGCAGTTTTCTTTTTATTTAAATTAGTGAATAACTAAAATTTTCACTTTGAGCTTGAGTCTGAAGACTGGTATAAAAAAAGAGCCCGATTTGAGCCTGCGCTCACTTGACCGGGATGAGGCCATTTCATATCTAATGCATATAACTAAATGAGAAGTTGCTACTTTCGGGTGAAAACTAATCCTGTGTTTTGCTGTATTTTATTCCTTAACCTCGGCTTTCAATTGAATATTTTTCAAAATCAAAACAAGATGTCATTCTTCGTAATTTTAGAAAAGCGGAGAACGAGATACCTTGTCCATGACACCCAAGGGACGTAAGAACTCAAGGAACGTGAGAAAGAGTGTACGGCAAAAAAATCTAAATAACGAGACAATATATAACAAGGAGCTACTGTATATACTTTTCAAATTTCTTTCGAGAGCTATTCTTTACAAGACTTGCCATTTATTCAAAATAATGATAGAAAATGCGCCAGCTGCATTTTAATTCCGTGACCGAAATTTGATCCTTCATACGTAGCGGTTTTGTCCATTGTTTTAGCCGCTTCTTTGACTATACGCGACTGATGCCGTTGTCATTTTCATTATATGCATCGTAGTGTTTTCATCTTGATCCATTTCTGCAGTGAATTCAGCATAAAATGTTTCAAAGATGGTTCATTATGAATCCATACTTGCAATGGACGTTATGTACGTGACCTGAGTTTGACGCTAAAATTAGTCTGGTGGCGGTATTCACTTTTGAATATTAGCATAGCTTTCTATGCTCCAACAATATTCGTTAAATTTTCGAAATTTCGGTTAAACTTGATGCACGCAACTTGGGTCGAGGCTAAAAGTCGTCTGCTGGCGTGTTTGAGGCTGCGCATACTGTCATTCTGACGATACAGTTGCTAGAATATTGGATCACGATATCGCCAGCTCTGGCGTGTGACATCACGTGCATCAGGTCCATTCAATTTTACTAATGGAAATCGGCAACGTTTAAGACTATACGGAAAAAATCGGTATAACGAGACACTATATAACAAGGAGCTACTGTATATACTTTTCCATTTTCTATCGAGAGCTATTGTCTAGCTTTGCAACAGCCGCAGACTGTGACAAAGTCTCCTTTTTTACAAACATTGACAAAGCAGTTCTCATGGTTTATCGAGTGGGTTCACAATTCCCAAGCACGGCAATTTTTAATTTTATACAACGTGTTAATTTTATACATTTTTAATTCAAAAACATCAAATTTTATTTCTAAACAAAAGTATCTTTTAAATGAGGTGTGTGCAGACGCATGTTTTTTATGTGGACTTTCATTCAATTAAACACTAACTGCCAAAGTCGCAACTGGGAGTAGGTAATCAACGTTTGCTCACTCCTCAAATGCCTATAGATAAGGAATGTAACGACAATTTTGTGGGATATAGTGGGATCTTGGCTTTAGAAGACGAAAATTACAAAAATTCCAAAAACATATATAAGTATCGTAACATATAAGTATTATAATTAAAATGCATTTAGAATATTGCTTAAAAGACGAAAAGTTAGTCGTTGGGGGCCACCGTAATACTTACCCATCATGGATATGTGCATAATATAAAACATGTGTAAACTATTTATAAAATGTATTGCAATTCGAAGAAAATTGTGGCTTGGTAACGTCATAAACTTTAAAGGCTCGATTACTCAATTGCGTAAAAGAAACATCCTTGTAGCTCCAAAATTGATAATCCTATTAACTAACAGTTTACTGCGTCGGATTAAGCGTCTTATTTCCAATTAAAATATAGCTTTGAATTGAAATTTGAATGCAACACAGAATCATGAAAAATCGAAGAGTGTGGAAATTGGATTACAAATATCTCGGCAACTAACTATCCGAAAGACCCCACTCATTATGCAAAATTTGTTTTTTATTGTCTTTCATATTCACTCCTTAAAATAAACAATTTCGAAAATTTTTATTTACTTTTTTATCGGACCGAATATTTCGAAAGTTCGAAAAAAAAGTTCCGGATAATCGAGGTTACTGAAATTCAATAGGCTTCTTCTCATTATTACATACTAAATACATACCAAATTTCAAGTCTCTATCTCAATTTGTTCGGGAGATAGTGTTTACAGACAGACAGACGGACGGCAATTTTTTTTTTCTAAAAATGTTTTTCGGAATCTCCTGTGTCTGAAACGTGTAAATCCGCCAATTTTTTTTTTCGATTTTTAAATCTATCACAAGACTTACCCTATACTACGTATGATGGGTAAGTAAAAGTGTTTAAAAAGGTGGACTCTGATAACAATTATTTTTTATCAGTTACTCATTTTTAGTTTTCATCAGTTTTCCTAGTTTTTCGATAAATTTCCTTAAAAAAATGGGACTAGACGGTATGTAAGGGAAAATACATGGTTTCTCATGCTGTGGAATCAATAGAACTACTTTACATAGTTGACAAACATTGGGAAAATATAATTTTCACCTATGTCGTGGAAATTAATTTCGGGGCACTGTCCGCCGACGCCGTAAAGAGAAAGTTTTGGGTTGAAAATTACTCTTTATTACGAAAATAGTAATTAAAAAAAAGTACTGTAATTAAAAATAAATTTGTAAAAATAAAATACCAATAAATCGATCCAAATGTTCTGCAGATATTCGTACGTAAAAGGCTAAACATGCACTACAATGTTAAGAGCCTACACTAGTCACGCGAAGAAACGCTCACGCTAATGTTAAGTCTATGGGAACGTTATCGCGCGACTTCTCGCTCGCATTTTAATATTTTTAAATGATTGTTTTTGCATAGGATAGCTGAGGCCGATCCCCATCGTTGTTAGTTTTTACTTTTTCGATTTTGGTTCCAGTTTTTTTATACAGGGTGAATCTAAACTCTTGGGCAAAATTTTAAGGGGTGATAGTACACATCAAGACAAACAATATTAAATAGGAAACTAAGGGTCCCAAACGTCTTCCGAAGGAGATAGGCGCCATTAAAGTTTAGGGTCCAAAATTTCAAATGATTATAAAAAACGGAAAAATTGGTCGATTCGTTTGCGGTTTTCGCTAAAACTATTCATTATGTCAGTATTTTCTTAAAAATAAATTTTAAAGATAAAGTTTTAAAAATGCCAATAGTCTAAAGCGCCCTCTATCAACATCTTAAAAACTTTTTCTTTAAAATTTATTTTTAAGAAAATACTGACATAAAGAATAGTTTTAGCGAAAACCGCAAACGAATCTACCAATTTTTCAGTTTTTTAGAATTATTTGAAATTTTGCACCCTAAACTTTAAGGGCGCCTATCTCATTCGGAAGACGTTTGGGACCCTTAGTTTCCTATTTAATATGGTTTGTCTTGATGTGTACTATCACCCCTTAAAGTTTTGCCCAAGAGTTTAGATTCACCCTGTATAAGGGTACTTTCACTTTCGGAACCGGTTCCAACCGTTTCCGAAATTAGAAATGTCCGCTTATAAAAAAACTAACTAAAATCGAAAAAGTAAAAACTAACAACGATGGGGATCGGACGTGACTAGTGTACTCTTAAGAGAAATCATACAGCGCTATTGGTTGGAAATGTCGTGGTTGTATGTCCCAGAATATGCAGAAAAAAGTAATAAAATAAAATGAAACTTCATATTTGAGATTTCTGCAATTCATTTTTATGGTAGCATTTGAGATGAAATAAAAGTAAAAGTAATGGAGAAAGTTTTGGAGCAAAATATATTTTGCATATTGATATGTTTCAAAAGAAACGTATCAATGTTTCGGATAAAATCTAGAATGAAATTGGCTTGCTTAACTTGTAATTTTTCAACGCTAATAGTTACATCTATAATTGGTAGATGGCAGCACCACAGACGACATTTGTAATCAAAGTCGCGGTAGAAGGAGAAAGTGGATTCTCTGTTAGAAATTTTGATATCCTGTACCCATAGGCAGACTTGTATAATATAGACGCACGCGCGCACGCCGTGCGCGGAAAATTTTCTGCAAAATTGCAGAAAATTACAGAAAAAAATTAAAAAAAAAAAAAATTTCCATATTAAAAATTTTTAAATATTCCTTTTTTACACAAATAATCCCTTTTTGTTCAAAAATATTTACTGTGTGCGCACAATTCAAAATTTAAAGATGCAAAACATTGTTGTGGCATTACAGACGCTTGCGAAGAGGTCAAAATATTAAGGATTGGGTTGTTTCTAAACGCATTGACAAAATAACTGATAAGAATTCAGCTCTTCCTATCATGGATTCTTAGCTTTATTATTTTTAACCAAAATAATTATTCTTTAATTAATATTAATTAATTTTAAATTGTAATTATTTTAAACTACTGTTTTTAATTTATATCGTCAAAATAATATAATACGTAATTTTATTAAACATTAAATTAATTTGCAGAAAGTTTTTTGACTCAATATTTATGTGCGCAGAAAGTTTTTGGTTTTATACAAGTCTGCCCATAGGTCGTCGAAAGTTAGATTCCCCGATTATTGGTGTCTAGATCTACGCTTACGATCTCTAAGATCAGGCGTTGTTCGTGTGATTTTGAAGTGATAGTTTTTGACTACTCGTGAAGGCCGGATCCAAGGGAAGTAATGTCATGGAGGGGACGGAGGTGGATCATACAGAGGGGCTCTATTTAGAGGGGTTTCATCAGTGGTGAATTAAGGGGGTGGCCCGGGAAGTCATTCCTCCCCGAAGCATTGAAATGTCACCCCCCCCCAACATTTGAGATTTTATGTTTTTAATGTTTAAAAGTTCCCCTCCCCCGGAACTCTACAATGTCCCCCCCCCCCCCCCCCCCCCGTAAATACATGAAATTTGCAGTAAATTCGTAAATCAGCGTTGTTACGGATAAGGGAATTTTTCAGGGGGAAATACCAGTATTTTCTTTAAAAAAAAAAAAAGACCTCCTTATTTGATCGTACGATTAAATTAAGCTAATATTTCTATAAGAAAATACTACTATTTTCTCTGAAAAATTCCCTGAGCCATAGCAAAACTGGTAAATGTATAATATTTGTAGGTTCTATTCTCTATTCAGATGCCAAGAAATCGCAGTTTCCATTTTTATTTAATCTTGCAGAAAATGTTCTCAGTTCCCATTTTAAGCCGACTTTTGGAGTTCAACAATCGTGGAAATGTCTTGCAGATGCAACTGGATACAATTAAAGAAGTACTACATTTATAGAAAAATAAAAACGTTGTTGGATTATTTGGTGCCTAAACAATGATAGCAATTTTCATGCATTTCTGTGTAAAAATAACTGTGAATGCATCAATAAGATTAGCATTTTTAACGGAGAAAAAAAAATATATGAAAGCACCGTTTATGTATATTTATTTATATTAAAACATGTATTCTATAGAAATGTTCTTCGTTTAGAGGAGGGGGGGGGGGTCATGACTCCCATGACCTTCCCCCTTGAAACCGCGCTTGTGGAGGGGTCATGATATATCCCCTCCCTGAACTAGTTAAATATCCACAGAAATCAGTTTTGTGCATGGAAATACATTTTAATATAAAAAAAAATGCTTCAGTAAGAGGCAGGACCTGCGTTTACAATTTATATTGTATCGACAATTTCTCGTTTCCCTGTAAGGCACTGACGTAACAAATGGGGGGGGGGGGATTTCGGGGGTAAAAATTTCGGGTACCTCAGAGGAATTTAAAACTGATAAGATGCATATAAAACCCCTTGTGTTAAGATAAAAATATCATGTGCAAAAACAGAAGTAAAGAAAAAGCATAAACAGCATAGTTTTTGCCCCCCCCCCCCCCTTCTATGAAGATCGAATGAGATGCTCAAAAGAGAATAAATAAAAATAAATAAATGCTACATTTATTGTGGCTGTTTCATTATGTCGGTTTTTATGGGTCACGTTTTTACTAAACACTACCTTATAGAAATAAGATTGTTCATTTTATGAAAAACAATGATTCAAAACCGCTCCCAGATGAGCTTCCTGGCTGCGCCACTGTATAAGAGTAACAAATCTTTTACAATGGGCGTTTTGAATGAATTTCACGATATACTGTATACGACAATGGCGGTCTCCAGGTCGCCACTGGCGACTAAGTTTTTTAATCTGACATTTTTTGTTTTATTTATTGTTTTTTATTTATATGTCCGCTGGCATGTCACCTGATTAGAATGTAGGAGAAGGGGGGGGGGGGAGTTTCAATAAGAAATATTGTCAATCCAACTTATATGGCATAAAAAAATTGGATGCAATGATAAAAAAAGGTTTTTTGTATGTTTCAAATCGGATTTTTGTGTTCAGAATTAAAACTGATTAATCTATCACATTCATTTTAAAGAATAATAACATGTAAGTGATTATAAGTAATGCATTCGAAGTAAATCTATAAAACTTAATTAAAATTTCAAGAATAATTCATTCATTTTAATAAAAATATGTATTTTTTAAATATTTCTTAAATATTTCTTTCCTCTCTTAAAATGCTTGGCGCCTCGCGTCTGTATGGGACCACACACGTTGGACAGCGTCACTCCGTCTTAGCGACAAGTGTCTGGTTCTGAGTTGTTTCTCAATAATATTTTATAATTACATTGTTTGGATTATTAACTGCAGTAAATGGAAATAAAACACTTCAGAAGGGTAAGGTGTGTGTGTGTGTGTGTATATATATATATATATATATATATATATATATATATATATATATATATATAATATCAATGAATTTCAAAAAACATATCAAGTTCTATTATCATTCTACTTAAATCTCCAAAGAGATAATTAATGATATTGTGTATATATATATATATATATATTTCGTAAATTCTTATCGTAGATTATTGGATCAAAATAAACCTCAGCCGGCTGCTGATTTAGATTTAATCCAGCGCGGGAAAATGTTTCTTTTCCTTTTTTTTTTTTTTTTGAAAAGAATATTACGTAATAACTCTCAAGTTATTATTTTGCGAACATCGCAATGTTGAATTAAATTTCTTGTAAGATGTCTCATTAAAGATGCTGCAAAGTTAAAAAATATTAAGAAATAAACATGAAATTATATTCATACACACACACCAACAAAAAATAAACTTTAATTTTAATTTGGCAAAACTAAAAGAGGTCATTAAATGCAAATTTTGAAATAATTAATCGGAATTATTTGACTTTTTTAATTCGATAGGCTAAATAGGCAAAAAATCGTTTTCCGGCTTCACTATTTTATAGATGCCGTCTCATCAGATACTATAGATGTTGTAGCACTCAACTATTTGGACAGTAAGCATACGGCAATCAGCATTTCCCGAACATGTCGGTTCATTCAGAGTTTACAATATTTCTTTTATTTTTTTTCAGAAATATATGACTTTGATAAGTTTCCTTAGAAAACTTAGTTTAATCCTTTTAAATTATGTACTATTCTAAACTATGTAACTAATAATTCTAAACTATGTTTATTATTTTTTCTCACTTAATTCATAAACAAACGTTTGCGCTTTTTGAAAATCAATAACGGGGAGGTGGGGGGGGTGTTAATTTTTTTTTACTGGCAACTAGAACTTATACCTGGCTAGAAGATTTCTTATCCCCTGGAGCATTTGAGATTTTATGCGTTTAATGATTAAAAAGTGCAATGCCCCCGCAATTCTACAATGTCCCCCCCCCCCCCCCGGAGCCACAGAAATCCATACCAGAGAAAAGTGTCTGAATTCAACACTGGGTTTCATGTCTTTTTGGGAGAAGGGGGGGGGGGAATTTCCCATATCTTCATGATAAATTATTTTATCTAGTCCAAATTGGCTATGTTCTGACCTATACCTGAATTCATTTTCATTCGTAAATGCATGAAATTTGCAGTAAATTCGTAAATCAGTGTTGTTACGGATAAGGGAATTCAAGGGGAAATACCAGTATTTTCTTTAAAAAAAAACCTTATTTGATATTACGATTAAATTAAGCGAATATTTCTGTAAGAAAATACTGCTATTTTCTTTTAAAAATTCCATGAGCCATAGCAAAGCTGGTAAATGTATAAAATTTGTAGGTTTTATGCTCTATTCAGATGCCAAGAAATTGCAGTTTCTATTTTTATTTAATTTTGCAGAAAATGTTCTCAGTTCCCATTTTAAGTCGACTTTCGGGGTTCAACAATCGCGGAAATGTCGTCTTGCGGATGCAACTGGATAGAATTCATGAAGTACTACATTTATAGAAAAATAAAAACGTTGTTGGATTCTTTGGTGCTTAAACAATGACAGCAATTTTTATGCATTTCTGTGTAAAAATAACTGTGTGAATGCATCAGTAAGATTAGCATTTTTAACGAAGAAAATAATATATGAAAACACCGTTTATGTATATTTATATTAAAAAATGTATTCTATAGAAATGTTCTTCGTTTAGACGGGGGGGGGGGGGGGGCGCTTGTGGAGGTGTCATGCCATATCCCCTCCCTCAACTAGTTAAATTTCCTCAGAATGCACAGTTTTGTGCGTGGAAATACATTTTAATAATTAAAAAAAATGCTTCGGTAAGAGGCATGACCTACGTTCAATCGATCATTTTTTGTTTTCCTATAAGGCCCAAACCATAGGATATGCAATTTTAAGGTAAATGTTAAGTTTTATATAATGTATTATTCAGCATACAAGGAAATATAAATTTTATTATCATTAAGCAAAGCAAATATGCTAGAAAACTCTTCTTAATAGGAATATATGCAAAGTTCTAGTCTAAATTAACATGCTGATAGTAAATTTAAAAGCCGTTCAGCTGAAAACTTCATTTTTCACTTCCCCCGTTATTTCAGAGGGTCAATTGCACTAACCGAGGGAAACCCGTGTATGTATAATTGCAGCCAACAGTGGCTTTAGTGGACACATCGCCCAGGGCGATATTTTATTTTTCAGCTACCCTACAAATAGTAACTTCTTTAAAAAAAAAAAACTGAATTGCTCGGAAAAAATTTCTTTTTTGACAGAGTTCCGCTTTAGCAAGTAGATTGATATGGCATTTCTTGCATCGGGATTATAATTTTCCCGTTTAACACAATGTATGCGGGAAACGTAAAATTACGTTTTTGTAGGTTGATGGTAGATATACTTGTACCGGTAAATTTTGAAAAGAGGAAAATATAAGGTGTAATCCAAGAATATATGCTCAAAGTTGGTTATGAGATATAGGTTTCATTTTATAGTAATGCTCCCTATTAAACGTTTATATGAGTATACGTATAGTAAGTATTATACGGGTACAGATTTTGGATACGTATGATACGGCCAAGGTGGATACGTATTATATGAAACAGTAGATACTGTACAGCGTATATACGGAACTTACCCCAGCAATTAAACGTTTAAACGGTTTCCGTTCATTGTGCGAAAAAAGATAAAGTAAAAAGAAATAGTAAAAAAAAAAAATACTCCAGAAAATTTATACGTATCTCTTAGAAAATTAGGAGTAACATATAAATTAAAATATTTATAAAAATAACAAGATGAAACATATTATGCAGATTGCTAAAGTAACGCCATTGATTTCCAGCTGGTTCTCCGTTCAGTGACGTAAGACTGAGGTCCATTGGTATTAAAATTAAGGTATACGTACTTCATACTGACGTATTATACGTATATCTGATTTCATACTGACGTATTATACGTATATCGGTTAAAGGTATAACTGAAATACGTATCGCGTCGGCAGCACTTATTTATAGTGGCTTTTAGTACACATAAATTTTGTTCTCATTTTCGAAAAATTGCCCGCATACAATGTATCGAGAAAAGATTGTTATAGATTTAGTTTCGAAAGATTTTGCCATAATAAATACTAATCAAGTATTTTGTATATTTTACGTCTCTTGGTTCTCAGTTTCCTGGGCAGTGGCTCGACATCTCCTTCCCCTAAAGCCAGCTCTGATTGCAGCAATTATCAGATATACCTCTAAGAAATGCATACGCTCCACAATATTTCCGTTGTTGGTTTTCATAATTCTGTTCTGGTTTTCAGTACATTTATCAGTAGTTAAATAGAAACAGGCGTTTTAACACTGAAACTGTACATTTGTGTCACACTTTAAATAATTAAATTGCATTTTTAATTAGTTATTCCAATTATTCCCTATTCTCATTATTTTACTTGCTTTAATTTTACTGTTTATTTGCATCGCATTAATATTTTTAAACTTCAACTTAAAAAAAAAAAAGTATATTTCCTTATAAGACGTATGTATACAATTTTGTGCATATTTAGTCTGGTAAATTGAAATGAAAAACTTCGAAGGCGGTTTATTCAAAATAGAATTTTTCCAAATATCGATATTATAAAGCAAAAACATGTCAGTCACTAAATCTGACGTCTTAATGACTTGTGCTATCTCCTTAGTTTTTATCGCAGTGAAGGTCTCTTCTAAATATCATATCATTTCAATTTTTACTCCACTGAATAGAAGAAAAAAATTACTTTCAAACAATTTTTTTGAGGGGGGAAAAAAAAACTCAGTTTAGCGATTTTTTCTTAAATTAGAAAAACGACTCCTTTTTAATTTCCTTATTGATGCGTGTTAAGAGATAAAATTCGGGTGGAGATTAAACCAAATATTATTTGAATAAACATTTATACCTAAAGTACTAAAATCGAGATTTTTAAAAGCACATTGGCAATCGTAGCAAAATCGTACTGATGTGGATCAAAACCATTGAAAATAACATTTTTCTCTTTCTTTCCCCAGGCGTTCGCAACATCATCTGCAGCCATATGAGAGCACCATTGTTATTTACGGATACAATTAATGGTGGTCATTGCAAAATGGTGGGCCAAAAATGCAAGAGTCAGAAGCTGTATAAGGCGGGCG
Organism: Maratus michaelseni; assembly: GCA_963931845.1. NCBI lineage: Eukaryota > Metazoa > Arthropoda > Arachnida > Araneae > Salticidae > Maratus > Maratus michaelseni. The sequence goes on along the minus strand of OZ007598.1, from coordinate 26,895,088 downwards.
AATGCGATTCCTGTGGACAATCTGGTTTGGACTGTGCTACCATGGGATATCACATTGATACGAAAAGAAATTATGGAAATGGATCGAGATATTTCTTGTTGACAGCTAATGAAGCCCCTTTTTGTGGTACGTATTAAAATTTTTAAAACAAGCTTTATCGGATCCATAAATGTTGTCTCTGGCCTCTCTGAGGCCTCTTTTATACTGCTATTCATACAGGATATTGGAGATCTCAGATCTCCGAACTCGCTGAGTGAGTTCAAACATCTATTGCTAGATATACACTACCATCCACCCTGATTGGCTGTTGAGGCTCGTTTTAACATATGCGTATGCGCTCGCTTCCCATTTGTTTAAATCTCGGACACAGTGACGTTCAATGAGTTATCTTTGAGTTTTGCAGTGTGTGAACAGGCATTTTAATTCTGGTGCCATCACCTCTATAATTTGGGGGCTAAATTATCTTAAATATCCGGTGTGGACGTAGCATTGTTTTATTTTTTTTTTCACCTTCAGATACATGTTATTACTATGTTAAAATTAAAATTTTAAGTCATAACTTAATTCGTAAAATCTATTCTTTCTTTCCACTGCGCTTCGGTTCCATATTTGTGAAAATTACTCATTTTTAAAGTATCTATCACGGGAAAAAGAACAACGTAGGACCATTGGTCAGAGAAACTTTTATTTTGTAGCAAACCTACTTTATCAAAAATGTAGTTAACTAAAGCTACTTGTATTTTAAATATATAAATATTCTACGTCTTGATTCCTAAACATCACTGTAACAATTATCGGACTTTAATTTAAAAACACTAAAACATAAATAAGATTCATTAATATTTCAATTAAATTAGACGTTTTGTGAGCCACCTTATGAGTAAAAATAAGATGTTTCTACCGATGAGGTATTATGCTTATAGCACGAAACGTCCAATTTCATTGTAATTTTAATGATCTTATTGTTGTTTTAGTGTTTTTAAATTAGTCTGATTTATTTTTATAGTGATACATCTAGTAATTTTTAAAATTACTATTTTTAAAAATTAGTAATTATTATTTCTTAAGACTTTGTCAAGATTTTGTCATAGGATTCAATCGACTCTCTGAACTTGACACGGAGTAATTTATACAGTTGTCCCTTGTTACACCACATCTATCCAGTATACAGTTAAATGCGATATAAGAGGCTATAAAAAAAATGGCATACACATATTTTGTGTTAGTCTCCAAAATGTTAGTTTATACACATATCGCAACTTTCTTAGCGAAATTATGAGATACGTAATACAATAAACATTTATATAGAGTTAATACATAAAAATATCAAACTACAGATTTTGTTTGCGGTAAACAAATAGTTTTTTATACCGCTGACCAGGCCCCTACCTGCCAGGCTTTTGCCAGCTTAACGAGTTGATACCTGGCAACGGGGCGAAGATTCGCCTGCTCTCCGCTTAGCGAAGATGTGTTTGTTAAATCTATAGGCCGACGTGGTTTCAGTGCGTCTTGTTGCTTTAATTGCTTTTTTCTTAGTTGGCCGGTTGCTAATTTATTTTGATGAGGCGGTTCAGCACTGCGCAGTGTAGCGAAGTCATGCCGGACGAATGTGAGATGCTGGGATATTTACTATTTCCTCCCTGCATCGCTCATCCATGCGTTATGCCAACGCTACTCAAGTTGGTCTCGTAATTTAGAACCTTGATCTGGTGACGAGACCTTCACCAGACTAAGCACCCCAGAGGTATTATTCACAGGTAACTTGGAGGACTTTACACCCACGACGGATTTTACATGCACCAGACCATTAGCGTACATGATCGCCGCATCTGAAAAAGAATGGGGTTAGACATTTTACAACACTTTTAATACTACAAACTAAGTGCTACTTTTAGACTTTAAGTACTATTACTTTAATTGGTTGTTTGTCTTAATTTACTTGTAGTTCTACCCTACAATAATTTGAACTGAAACTAAATATTCTAGAGTTGCTTATTCCTACAGGGGGGCCATTATATGCATAATTTACTAAATTAAGAGAGGGTTTGGACCATCGGCTATATATTATCTATATATAATATATATAACTTATATAAATATGGGAGGGTAGGGATAAATGGTTAAATACTAACTAAATTATAATTAATGGTATGTTTATAACTAGGTAAACAAATAGTTATATATGAACAAGCGATATAAAAAGGGCTATTATTGTACATAACATTTAAGCTTAACAGTACACTGCATGCATTTTATTTACTATTTCTTGCTGTAATTTGTCACTGACATGCGCAAATTGTTAGGCAGAACACATTTTGCACAAGAGGAAAGTTAATCGGGTGATTTGAAGAGTGGCACGTCCTCCCCCACACTTCCCCTGAAGTAGCTTTAAAAAGAACGTCTGTGCTCGCTATAAACTGTTTTTTGTATCGCGCTACTCTGTACATTACATTTTTCAAATTGTAGCACGTTACACTACAAACTACTAGAAAAAGTCGCTAGTACTATAGTTTGGCTACTTTGTTTGTAGCGCGGTACTTTCGACCACCTCACATGAAGGACACAGTCGGAAGCATTTTAGAAAAATTTCACTAGCTTTTTCTTTTCAGCTTTTACAATAGACAGCAAAAATTAGACATCTAGATTTCACGTTAGGGAGTTCAGATGAAAATCACTCAATCTCTTGTGTTTTTTATGTCCTTCCGACATAAACATAATGGACAAAACAATTTTTTCACTTCCTTCAAGTCACTTAATTGTCAATCAAGTATAGTTGATATGATGAACATGTCATTCGTACAGTAATTAAACTCCGTAATTAGTGTTTGCAATCTACCGAATAATTCTTTAATTATCTCATTTTGTTACAAGATTTGTATTTGTGAATTTACATAATTATAGGCTCTATTACAAAATCCAGATTTTTGAGGCCACCTGATTGCCAAATATAATTGAGTAAAATATTTTCTGTCTCACGTTAGTTTTCTAAAACGCTATTTTATTGAAATTTTTATTCGTTTAATCTTTTATTTTTGTAGCTGTTAACTAATTTGTAAAAGGAAGAAAATATCGATTTATGTGTTTTCTCCCCTTTTTCTTTCTTTCTCGTATTTACATATAGTAGAACATCTATTTTAAGTTAAAAGAATTTTAACTCTTCCCCCTCCCCATGCAATTTATCTGACAATTTCATATACAATCGTGGGGAAAAAAAGGCCAGGGTCGTTTGGATCGATTTTCGTTAAAAAAATATAAAAGCGTACACATTCGAGGGTATACGCTGCCGAATGCAGTGGGATCCCCAACACCAAATCCCTCCAGGAGAAGAATGTTCGAATTCAACACACATTTTAGATATACATATGGTATTCCCGGCTTGGGCAACGCCGGGTAAAAAAGCTAGCGAAGTTACAAAAGAGATTGTTAGGGGTTTATTCATATCTCTAAAAATAAAATTAAGATTTTACTGGAAAAGTACCAGGGTCATTTAATTAGTAACTAGAAAAAATATATAAAAAATTTAAAATGTAAGATAAGTTATAACTTTACCGGCTATTTTTTTTTTTTTTTTTTTATATATATATATTTTTTTTTTTTTTTTTGTGGAATGAAACTATAACAGAACTTAAACCGCTGTAAAGAAAAATTTCTCCATACCTCGAAAATTGATAAGAATGAGCTATAAGTTCTCAAAGCTATGTTTTTGAGTATAGCGATTTTTTTATATAAAAATTATGTAGATCATAATTTATAATTTTTTTAACATGAATTTTTCATAGTTAAATTTTTTTTAAATTAAAAATTGCCTAGCTTATGTGTGGGTCCATTCATTCTCATAAAAACAGGAACATTTACATCTTATATTTTTTGGGATTATTAGGAATAAACTTTGGAATAAATTAATTTGTCACGTTGATTTAATATTAGCATTCGATTTAATATTAGCATTCTGAAATTTTAAGTCCTAATTTTATGAAGATTGAAGAAAAATGTGCAAATTATGTACTTTTTGATAAAAAAAAGAAACTCTAACATAGTGTCAAAAATAAGTGTTATTATTTGAAAAACAAAAAATGGAACAAATTTTAATATGCAGACTGTCCCCAAAATCCTAATCGGTACAAGTATAATTCTTATGATTTGTCGCGGAATTAATGTAGAGAGGCATACTTTTTCTTCCACGACTTTACATTAAATTTTTCTGTTAATTTTCTGTTAATCTTTTCCGTTATTGGTATTCGTATTTGGAATATATTCCTGGAATTTATTTACCAGAAACTCTGATGCTTCAAGCTGAACGGGATGAGAAAAATTCATGATTTCACCAATTCATTTTGCAATTCACTTGCGTAATTATATTCTATTGAATCCAGATTTTTAGGCCATTGTTGTTGCCCTATAACCTAATTTAGATAAGTAATTTTCAGTGTGATGTACGTTCTGCAAAATAAATGGAACTTAGGTAACTTTTTCTGCTTGTTTTAATTTTTAACAAGATTTTAAGATAAATAGGACTGCCATTCTCCCGTATGTTTTGTAGATACTTATTACATAACACAAAATTTAAGCTTCTATTATGTTTAATTTCTTCGATCCAAGGAAAACATAGTTCTACGGTACTTTAATTTTGTATGCAGTGTTTACCTTAAAATTCCTGTATCTCATGAAATCATGTCTGATCCTGAAAGAATCGAGACGCGAATTACCGTGTACGACTTTTAAAAAGAAATGTTGTGTTTTTGGCAATTTATGTTGAAATATTTTGTTGGCTTTTTAAAAATTTTCAGGCTGTTTATTTCTCTTATGGAGTTTTCAAGATCTTGCGAGAATTAGAATTATGTCGCGTTTGGATTTTGTACTGTACATGTATTTCACATATTTTCTGTACTTAACTGTAATATGTGCCAGATATTAAAGAATGGGTTCTGTTTGAAGTTGCATAATTACATTTAAATTAGATAATAAATGTTATCGGTGTACAATTATAGACTAGCGTTGCATAAATTTACTTTTAAATGATATTAAAAAATCAGTTTGTGAATATATTCTAGCAAGTACAGTTATTTTTACAATTATATCTGTTAGTTTCTCCTGTAAGTCACATGATGCGAGTTTGACGTCAGGCGGATATTGTCCATTTGGAAAAAGTAAAATGAAATTTAAAACTGATAAAGGAAGAGGGGGGAGGGGGGGAGGAAAAATAGAAAACAAAAGTATATCACGGAGATTTTACAGAATAAAAATTTCACATGCCTTTTTCTTATGCTGGCGCAAAATATTGTTTCAATCGCAGTCTTGGACATTGAAAAATTTTTAAGCATTACAAACATTCCTTTCATGTTTAAATATTTTCGTTTTCTATATTCGCTCATTAAAACATTTTTTTAAAAGTTTTTTTGTATTTTAAATAAAATCAGTAAGTTTTTTCATTTATTTTTCGTCGGGTTTGTATTTTCTAATTTGATATAGTTTCAATTCGTTAACCAACGATAATATGCCATCGCCAAGATTAAAAAAAAAACAAAACAATGGCAACCTTTACGCTAGAAATAAGGGGAAAATACCAAATGTAAAATATAAAAATAAATGGGTAAAATAAATGGGTATAAAATAAATGGGGCCCCCTTTTGTAAATAAAAAAAGTCATGGTTATATCTGTATATTATACATACAAATGAGCGCGGGAAAATTGCTTATCCAATGGTGTAAACCAGAAAAAAAAAATCCATCCGGTACTTTTTGAAATTAGCCCGGACATACTTTCAGGGCCTCTTGTATTATAATATGTATATATGATTAATGATAATAGTATTGGTTCCTTTTTTATAATGAAATTATAATTTCAACCAATATAGCAAAAAATGCAAGATTTTGAACTAAAAATAAAGTGGTAATATTAAATTCCCTTGCAACTCTAATTTTTCCGGTGCCGGTATGTACTGTACATATTCAGCCGTCTTTTTTCACTCTTATTTTTTTTTCATTGCAGGAAGGACTTCGTTAAAATTATTAATTAAAATTATTTGAAATTTCTTATTCTAATTCTACTGTTACAGACTGTTGATATAATTGACTAACTTTCAGGTTATGAATACAAGCTGACTTTTGAACGCGTGAAAGAAGGCGATAAAAGTTGGCGAGATGTGATACCCAACGTTTTCAGGAGGCGGCGAAGGGACTGGAGAAGCTCCGATATCCTACACGTTTCCCTTTATGGAAGCAGTGGATCAGCAGAGTTCGAGCTTCCAGGAAAGTACGTATATTGAAAAAATTTTTTAATCCTAAGTCAAACCAGTGGTAGGTGATGAGGTAAAGATTGTGGCATTAAGGAAATTCATTAATTTGTATTACATAGTCCTTTTAATTATTATTGAAAAGTTAACTTTGAATTTAATACAATATTTAGATTAAATAAGTTATAGATATTATTCTGGTAGTAAAAACTGCGCCCAATGGGTCGATTGCCACCACTAAATTTTTAGCATTATTCGCCTAATAAGAATACTGATAAAATTTAGGCGAAGTGCACCAATAAAAATTTAGGTGAAGTGCACTAATAAAAATTTAGGCGAAGTGCACTAATAAAAATTTAGGCGAAGTGCACTAATAAAAATTTAGGCGAAGTGCACTAATAAAAATTTAGGCGAAGTGCACTAATAAAAATTTAGGCGAAGTGCACTAATAAAATTTAGTGGTGACAATCGGCCCATTAGCGTCCAGTTTTTATTACACTCCTGGATATTACTCCGCTCCTGTGTATGCCAAACAGTATTTCACGACTACAAACGTTAAGCTAAAACACGTTTCTAGACTGAATAAGGTGCTGCGGATAACAGTTAAAGCCGACGCAAATGTTAGAGGAAGGGGAGGTAATATGGACCCTCTATTTTCTTTTCAGTCAATAACATCTAAAATTGCACTGGATTTCGTCCATTATGGGTATGAATTATTCAGTAGCGACATTTAGGGGAGGTTATAGGGGTGGCAATTGTCCCCTCAAGGAACTCCACATTTCAAATTGTATCAGTCATGACATTTTAGTTTTAATTACTTTGTTTTTAGACCGCTGACCAGGCCCCTACCTGCCATGCTTTTGTCTAGCTTAACGAGTTGATACCTGGCAACGGGACGAGGATTCACCTGCTCTCCGCTTGGCGAAAATATGTTTGTTAAATCTAAAGGCCGACGTGGCTTCAGTGCGTCTTGTTGATTTTTGATGAGGAGGTTCAGCACTGCGCAGTGTAGCGAAGTCATGCCGGACGGATGTGAGATGCTGGGATATTTACTATTTCCTCGTTGCATCGCTCATCCATACGTCATGCCATCGCTACTCGAGTTGGTCTCGTAATTTAGAACCTTGATCTGGTGACGAGACCTTCACCTGACTTGGCACCCCCAGAGGTGTAATTCACAGGTAACTTGGAGGACTTTACACCCACGACGGGTTTTACATGCACCGTTCGCCATTAGCGTACATAATCGCCGCATCTGAAAAGGAATGGGGTTAAACATTTTATAACACTTTTAATTCTAGAAACTAAGTGCTACTTTTAGATTTTAAGTACTATTACTTGGTTGTTTGTCTTGATTTACCTATTAGTTCTACCCTACGATAATTTTAACTGAAATATTCTAGAGTTGCTTATTACTACAAAGGGGACATTATATGCATAATTTACTAAATTAAGAGAGGGTTCGGGCCATCCGCTATATAATATCTAGATATAATTTAATATTTATAATTTATATCACTTAGATAAATATAAATATGGGAGGGTAGGGACAAATGATTATATACTAACTAAATATAATTAATGGCATAATGTTTATAACTAGCACTAACTTAGTTTTGGGGGGCTGAGAAGCTTAATTTAAGTTAAAAATTGCTACTAAAAACTGCTTAACTAATACGTACTAAAATTTAGAGGGGATATTAAAGTTACCTGATAGTTTACAAGGGAGATGAACTTTAATTTTATTCCTTAACTACAAACTTTAATTTATTTCTAATTCTAAAAAAATACTATTAACTACCTTTATTATTTATTTATACCTTCAGTTACTCTATACCTGCTGAGATTGTTATTTAGGATATCGCTGGTGTTTTCATCTCCTTTCGTACGACATTGCCTGTATCTTGTTTACAGTGTTTCATTTTTGCTATTTATATTGGCTTGTCCCTATCATGGTGGTTAGTCGTTGTCATGGTTATCGCCGCTTTTGTGGGCTAGTCTTTTTTGCATTTGTTTACTTTATGTTAGGTTTTTTGCCGCAAATACTTTCTTCTATCTACACAAGAAAAAAGTGTTGGAATCGTGAAAAATTTTGACTTCCGGTTTTTGATGAATTTATACGTTTTAGAAAGTCCTGAACACGATTTGACTCTTTTTAGAAAATCTCTGTCCGTGAGTCTGTATGTGACACAAATTTTGTGAACTCACGAACTATTGCTTAGAATAGGATAAAATCTCATATGAAGTTCTACCCTTATGTGAACTGGTTCTGATTTGTTTTGGGGAAAAATCCTCCAAAAGGGAATGCCGCAAATCGATGATTTATGCGATTCTTATATCTCCAATTTATGTGCGAAGAATTAAACAGAACGTCAAATTTACAATACCCATGATAAGCATAGATTGACATTGAATTTTGGTTGAGGTCATTTAAAGAGAAGGGGTGCCGAAGTTAGATGATTTGTTCGAAATATGTGATGTTTATATCACCAGTTTAAATGAACATAATTCAACTAAACTTCACGTATAGCATCTTGAATATGGGTAAAAAATCTATTTGCTGAATCGATGCAATTTCTTGAACTATTTAAATCATGTAGTTGATTTGATTTATATAGAAGAAAGTTTTGTGATGGCTACAAAAAGTACGTTTTTAATTTTTTTTTTTCAGAAATTGCTCAAAAACCAAAATATTTGTTTCGGGTTTGACGAAAAAAAAATATATATTCATTAAATAAACACTCTTAGCACATAAAGGAATAATTATCAATAATATTTGCTGAAGCCTTGCCACATTATAAAAGTGAGACACTTAACATTGAGTACTTTAGCCAATTTTTAAAATATGTGTGAGAATAACATCGTATCAATAGCTTCTCTTATGTGATCAACAAAATCAAAAGGAATTTTTGAAACACCTCAACAAAAAAATTTTGTGCCCCTCCCAATCTCCAAGGATGTTCTACAATAACGCCCCTGTTTAGTAGCATGTCTCTTAATGTGTTTATGTCTGAAATGGTTGTTTGTTACTTATGTACAATAGTTTTAGCTGAAAAGTGAAACACTTTTGAAAGAAAGTTATTACCAAAGACGAAATTTTACAGGCCGTGATGTCTAGTGGAAGATTCAGAATTTGAAACCGCGGATTCAATAACGACCACACAAATATGAAAAAGAAACAAAATTATCTTACAAAACTTTTCAAGACTATGAAAACACTAATACTTCACTTCCTATTTCACTATCAGGCATGACTAGTCGGGTGGCTGGTCTCAGCTGTTTAATGGTCTTTGAGATGTAGTCCAGTCATAGTAGATAAGTGCCTCTCTTCATTATTAGGAAACCGCGAGGGTCCCTATTACCAGCAGTGGGTCTATACTACCACCTTTTTCTCTACGTAAATATTTAATTAGATCTCACTATAAAATAATTTGAGTAGCATAAAGTTTAAATAACTTTTTAACAGTTCATAACTATTTTACCGAACTTGACTGCACAGCCCCAAGTCTATGCGGTGGTTTAACTCAACATAATCGCAGTTTAGCTTACTCGCTGACACTGATCTGTAAATTACAACAAAATAAATACAGAACGGTATACACTGCATTCCTTCAAAACATTCTTATATATATTTTTAGCCAACCGTAGTGCTTTAATATTTGCACAATTACTACAGCAATACTTTACAGACTATTTACATTATCTAAAGTTAAAATACAGATTAAGAAATCCATTCACTTCCAAACTTTTCGTTAGCAAAAATAACTTCATTCACAGTGAATTTTGAATTTTTCAAATATCCACCCTCACCAAGTACTCGGAAAAACTACTTTTTTATTGTAGCGAACTACAACTACTTTGTTTAAAATGTAGTTAACTACAACTACTTTGTTTAAAATGTAGTTAACTACAACTACTTTGTTTAAAATGTAGTTAACTACAACTACTTTTCAAAAGTAGTCACTATTCGCTACTTTCAAGTTTTGTCAGTGTTCAATTTATTGAAGACACAGATTAAATATTGTGACCCTTCGTTATATCGCGTCTGCCAGGATAAATAAATGCGATATAACCAAGGGCATTAAAAAGTTAAGAGATAACATACAAGAAAATGTTTTGTGCTTGTTTCCATAGCGTTAGTTTATACACACTTAACAAATTTCGTAGCAAAGCTAAGAAAGATATTATAATCTAGAAAATTGCAGAAAAACAACCTTAAATGTAAACAATAAATAAATTGTAAATAGAGCAATTCCGAATAATAAAAAACCCGGCGTTAAAACATGAGGACTTAATAAAGAATAAACAGACAAGTGTTGTCAACAAGAAAATTCTTTTGGTGGGTTACTTGATTTCAGCAGCAAGTGTCAATGGAAAAAAAAATCAGACTTCACGCAATGCGTTGTATACACTGTAGCTGAGATTTTCCACTGCGATTCGAAAATTGTTGAGCAGAACAAATTCTGCACAAAAGAAGAAATTTCGACCACGTGATTTGCAGAATGGCACTTCCCCCCCCCCCCTGAAGTAGCGTTAAAAGTAGTGTCGGTTCTTGCGACAAACTACTGATTTTTTGTTACTCGCTACACTACAGTGTTAAAAATGTAGCGCTCTACACTACAAACTACTGTAAAAAGTAGCGACTACAGTAGTTTCGCTACTTCGGACCCCTGGCCCTCGCAGTTAATTCTGTATTTTAAAAAAAGTTTGCATTGGTAATTCTATTAGGTGAAGGGTATTCACAAGATTGAATTTCGCGATGGGAGAGAATAGAAAGTCATCTTAAGACTATTTACAAAATGTTGGATGGGTTATAAACTGAATCCAGTAATAGAAACAGTTCTGTAATCATAAACTCCAAAAGATACACGCTATAGGTAGAGCATACGCTTGCACAGGGATCACCAGCCTTTTAACTACCGCTGATGTTAACCGTTTTAGTAAGCGTACGCTCTTCAAATTTATAATAGTCTTAGTGGGCGCACATTGTTTCCACATATACATTTATCACAGAAGCCACCATTCGTACACACTGCGAGATATAGGCGCATGGTATAAGACCTATGTAGTGTACACTAAAGGTGAGACGGGCTCGGGTTTTTTGTTAAGCCTTCGGAATGAAAATTTTATTTATTCACAAATTGATATAAGGAAATAACTTGATACTTAAGAAACAAGAATGTAGTCTAAATATCTTAAATTAGTTTGAAAGTAAAAATTGAATTGTTAATGATGCGATATAAGGATACAAATTCTGATTCTGAACGCTTTGAACGATCAGTGCCAGCAACATAAAGAAGACGTGGGATATTCCTTGTCTATATTCACTCTGTTTGAAATAATTTTTTAGGCTTTTTCTGCTATACCGATTATACTTTAACCCTTAATTGCATACGGATGTAAATTTCCATCACTTTTTATTTAACTTTTAATAAATAAATCAACTTCTTCGCCACCACTATATTTATATAGAAATATTAATCCAGCAAATTTCCCGTGAACTATGTTTCTGAACAAAGTTAAAAATCTATCTTAAAATTTCTGGTGTCTAATATTTAATATATTAAAAAAAAAAAAAAAACACAATTGTAAAAGAAACTCATGCAAAGAAGGGTTAAAAGAAAAATATTTTCGCATGTGTTGCGTATGAATAACAAATTTGCTATTTTAAACAGATTTTCAGGGACATGAACTCCGAAACAATTTCACGAGGAAGGAATTGGGATTAATATTTATTTCTACTTAAGAAGCGACTTTCAAATGAGAAAATTAATATTGAAACAATTTTTAAATGTTATTAACAATTTTCTTTTGTGTACTTTCGGGCCCTGATAACACAATTTTTCGTGCTCGGACGGGCTTTGATTACAAATCGTCAGTCTCAAGCGGTCTTTTGCCTAAAGCCTGAACTTATCTCTAGTGTACCTGTACACCCACCTACTATAGTGAGGTAATACTGCTAAATGTTTAGAGTCATGCGGGGCTCCCAAATGGTCCGCTTTTTGAATACCTGTATTTTCTTAGAAAAAATTTATTTTTAGATTTTTCTTGCAAATTCCGCAGAAACCACCTTCGGAGGTAAATTTTTGCGGAAATGTTGTAGAAACCTACCAGGAAATTTTCTTCAAAAAAATATTGTTATTCAGTTGGCGGATCATTTAGGAGCTCTGAGTCATGTGAAAACTGGCGCCTTCATTGTTTGCCATTAGCTGACGTGTACTCTTGTTTAGTGAAAGGTTGGACAGCTCTCTTGCATCTAATGTTTGTTCTCCTATTCGAAAATCCATTTTACGATTATTTTTCTTTAGTCATTGTAATTTGTTAAATAGGATTATAAAAGTGCTTAGGGGTGATGAAGAATTAATCAGAAAAGCATTGGGTCTTGTTAAAATAAAACTCTCTGTAATTTCAGCTTTTCCTAAAACAACTTTTGATGAGTGAAATAATAATAAATTATTTTTTAACAGTGACAAGCAACCTTTTCAATCTGTCCACGTGGTCTTCAGTCCAGTTGATTTGGGTGTCATCCACGGCGCCATAGCACACTGGGATTCAAAGATTTTGACCAGGAGAAGAGGCGTGGTCAGTGCTATTTCTTCGGCTTTCTCTGGTGAAAATAGCAATCCCTTTATTCATAGAATTCAAGTAAAACCACTGAAGTTTACACTTCAAGGGTAAGATTTGTTTTAATTATTTGTTTTAATTAAGCTTTAACACGTTCATTGCATGTATAATACCTGTACTATGCTAGTCGCCCGATAAGTGAGGCGCGTATAGTACCAGTAGTATCCTGGGGGTATTTCCCTTCTCGTCGTCTTTATTCGGTTCTCCCGCTGCGTAACAATTCGCCAATGGGCTCATTGGATGAAAAATTTAAACAAACTTTCGAAAGTGACTTTTCGCCGACCGTTAGCTATTTTTGTTCCTTTTAAATCAGTTTATTTAATTTTCTTCCTTTTTTAGGGTAAGGCTTTAAATGGTCAATATTTTTTGGTAAAGTTACTTTTGTATTTTAAGCGCTAAGCGTAATAAAAATGTTAATGATACGTATATCATACGTATATATACGTATGATAGACATACGTATATATACGTATATCATTATATACGTATCTATAATGATACGTTATCTAATAAATCCAATATCAATAACTGGCTAGTCGGGAGCCCGGTAACGAAGCATTAGAGCGTGCAAGCCTGGTGGCTGAATCGTCAATTTTTTTTAAAAGCTATAAATATTTACGGTTTATATAGTTATTGGTATTCTACACACAAAGCCTTTCCTTTTTTTTCAAAATATCACACATGACATGCAATGCTCTCATCGTTCAGTTCTCTTCAAAGTAACCGAGAAATTATTTTTTAGAAGATATTTCACTAAACCCTACACAGCTGAAACAACGTAAGTCTGTATTGAATTTTCTTCCGCAGATCTTTTCCATTACGGCGCCACCCAAAATATAAAGTCAATTAAAACATTTGTAGGCTTTTTTCATTAAATTTATTTCTAGAGGTGGTTTTCTGAAATGATTGATCTATTAAAAATAATCTAATACAGATGCTCGCCTTATTTCAGCTGTCTTGTGTTTATTGAAGTAGCTTTCACGGGAACGCTTTGCCACTTGCTTTGAAAAGTAGATTGAAAGTTAGGTAATTGAATATCATCTGACGAGGAAAAAAATATATATATACCTAGACGAAAGTTTATTTTTATATACAGTAAAATTAAAACTGGATAACTTAAATTATTAGTTTTCAGTCATACAAGCTTAGCCGGACGAGCGCGAAAGTATATTGCATACAATTATAAATAATTTAGGCCTTGAGAGAGAAATTCAATAAACAGTCCAATTAATGCAATTGACGATATATGGCTTTTATTAAAGTTATCATGGCAAAATAGTACACTGGTGTGCCAAACTTAAGCAACAAACCCAAAATGCTAATTTCTGAACACGTGAGTACTCAAAAAGAAATGCTATAAATAGCAAGTGTAGAAAAGAGGTACTACTCTAACAGCACGGCCAGACGGTGTGAAGTCCCCTTGACGTCACACATGGTTAGAAGTGTCACAATCGCTACGGTGAATCAAAATATGGGATATTTCCCTGCCTCATTATTACTCCCAAATGATTGTTAACACTGAAAAGTCACTATGACTGTCGCTTTGTGATGGGTCACTAGGTGACATTACAATGAAGTCACCTTGTGATTCTCAAGTCACTGTCAGTTGAAGACTGAACTTTGAAGTCATTGTGAGCATTGTATTGTGATGAGTTACTAAATAATGTCACAATGAAGTCGCATGGTGACTTTCCGGTGATCGACACTCTATTGTGAAGTCATCATTGCACTCCTTTGTGAAAAGTCACCAGATGATTTCATTTTCTGTCACTTGGGAACTCATCACAGAACAGCTATCATGATAACTTTAGAATGGAGTGTCAAAATGAGTCACAAGATGACTTCATTGTAAAGTTACCTGGTGACTCGTCAAAAAGCAGCAGTCATGGTGATTGTTCATGGAAGTGACCAAATGAGAGTAAAAATGAGACGAATGAAAGATTTCACATTTCTGTTCATCGTAGTGACTGTGACAATGGTGACCATTTGTGATGTCAAGAAGACTCTACATCGTCTGTCTCTACTGTTAGGGTAGTACCTATTTTCTAAACTTGCTGTTTATAGAATTTCCTTTTGAGTACTCACGTGTTCAGAAATTAGCATTTTGTGTTTGTTGCTTAAGTTTTGCACACTAGTGTATTACTGCGAGGTAACCCCGAAACCAGAGACAATTTCTGCTCTACATGTTTGCTTGCAGCAGGAAACAAGCGATGAACAGTTGAATTCGAGTACTTCAAACGCAATGTGCCAAGTCAAAATGGAACTATATAATGACCTAACAGATAATTCATTTAATGTAATTTCGAATTGCAATCGAGCCAAGTAATTTATTAATTGACGTAACTGAAATTTCAATGTATCTATTAAGATAACAAGGTTAAGCGATGAGAAATTTATATTTAGAATTAAAAACAGAGGCAGTAATGAATCAAATGGCGCCTTTTTAACGCAAACAAAGTAAATACTTATGGTTTTAATAATTAACTGTAATGGCGAGTGAAGGCAGACGATCAAGGGCTGTCTTTTTCAATTCCTACTATTAGCTCACACTCTCTCTATATATATCTTGTTGGAATTTTTAATCGTTAATAAAATATTTTCTATTCATCCATTCAAGTTCAAATAATTTTTTTTAAACTTGTACTGGATGACACTTGATGTTAATACAGTTTTTTCAAATATTAATTAATTCATTAAATTAAATTAATTTTATTTTAATTTTTATATGGGAGAAAATTTCTCTCATTGTTTTCATAAATGAAATGAAAGATTCATCTCAAATGAGTGATGCCAACAAAAAATAAAATACCGCAACGATGATTATATAATAATGTTCAATAAAGATAACGTGGGACATTCATGCTGCACGGGTTTATTTTAAATATTTATGATTAAAAAGTAGGAATTGACTTAAATTTTTTTTTTTATATTACTTGTTATTTATTCGTTAACAGCCAGAAAAATATGTAATTGCATTGTTAACGTCTTTAAGACGGAAAAGTTGATTTTAAAAAATATATATATATTAACGACTAGAAAGAACTAGTGAGTATTAAGAGGGACAATTTTTATTTAACCGCAAAAGATGTGAAGAAATAATATTTTAAAAAGGAAAAGGAAGTTTTATTTATATCTGTAAAAGGATAATTTTACTTTTAATTGGGGGATAATTAATGTTATGTGATGATTTGATAATTACATCATCACAATACCGTATATAAAAATACACTGCTGTCCAAAAATTAAGGGACAGTGACCGGACGCTTTCGTTTTTTACAGTTTATGGAATATCTACTGAAATTCTTGACATTGTTCTTGAATTTCGAGGATGCAAAACACATGTTTGACTTCAAAAACAGTAGATACAATATACTGCAATTAAAAAATTAATATATTGACTATTTTATGCGATGGGCATTTGTATGAAATGCTTCATACAAATGCTTCAAGCAGCGCATGCGCGAGCTGTACCAAATCACGAAGAAAAATCTTTTGGTAGTAAATTCTATAGAGTAACGAATATAAAAGACTAGTCAAATATCGTGAAAACTCAGAAAGATACCAGCAATACAGTGAGCTAATTGACAAATTCGGAGGGAAATCCCATTGGATTATATGGGTATTATATCTTTCTGAGTTTTCATGATATTTTACTGGTCTTTTGATATGAGTTACTCTATAGAATTGACTACCAAATTATGAAAAAAAAAATCTTTGGTATAGTTCGCGCATGCGAGGTTAAAAATTATTTCATGCAAATGCCCATATCTCATCCAATATTCAATATATTAATTTTTTAATTGCAGTATATTATTTCTACTGTTCTTGAAGTGAAACATGTGCTTTACATCCTCGAATTTCAAGAACAATCTATCAGGAATTTCAGTAGATATTCGGCAAACCGTGTAAAATGCGAAAGCGTCCGGTCACTGCCCCTTAATTTTTGGACAGCAGTGTATATATCCCGGCATATAACGTGTACTTAAAATTTGCGACTATATTTTTGAGTTTTAGATATATTCGCCCTATTACGCACATCCCCTTCTGTAGAAAGAAACTTGCGTTTGAAAAGTATAATAGTTACAATGTGCATACAATACTTATTCTTTCCAAGGAATATGACACCACGTTTTCAGATGAGATAGATTCGCCTAATATTTTTTATTTCTTCAGATTAGAAATCTTTCGGTGAATAATCTGAGAATGTGTATTTTTCAATGATTTAAATAAAGCGAAAAATTATATTCAAAATTGTGGTAGAAGTCCCTATAACTAGTACGAACGTAAAGAAAAAAAAGAGCAAATGCGAAGTTGGAAGAAGGTATGTACAGGGTTCATTTAACGTAGAAATCTCTGTTCTTACTCTCATCTTTTCTTCTTTTTTAAACTTTCGCTTTCATACCCGCCGTATAACTCGTACCTATAAATTTTCTTGTATCAAAAGTGTATGATTTACTTCGGAATACGGGTTCTGCGTCAATTCGTCGCGCACAATTAATCGCTACGTCAATTCGTCGCGCACAATTAATCGCTGCGTCAATTCGTCGCGCACAATTAATCGCTGCGTCAATTCGTCGCGCACTATTAATCGCTGCGTCAATTCGTCGCGCACAATTAATCGCTGCGTCAATTCGTCGCGCACAATTAATCGCTGCGTCAATTCGTCGCGCACAATTAATCGCTGCGTCAATTCGTCGCGCACAATTAATCGCTGCGTCAATTCGTCGCGCACAATTAATCGCTGCGTCAATTCGTCGCGCACAATTAATCGCTGCGTCAATTCGTCGCGCACAATTAATCGCTGCGTCAATTCGTCGCGCACAATTAATCGCTGCGTCAATTCGTCGCGCACAATTAATCGCTGCGTCAATTCGTCGCGCACAATTAATCGCTGCGTCAATTCGTCGCGCACAATTAATCGCTGCGTCAATTCGTCGCGCACAATTAATCGCTGCGTCAATTCGTCGCGCACAATTAATCGCTGCGTCAATTCGTCGCGCACAATTAATCGCTGCGTCAATTCGTCGCGCACAATTAATCGCTGCGTCAATTCGTCGCGCACAATTAATCGCTGCGTCAATTCGTCGCGCACAATTAATCGCTGCGTCAATTCGTCGCGCACAATTAATCGCTGCGTCAATTCGTCGCGCACAATTAATCGCTGCGTCAATTCGTCGCGCACAATTAATCGCTGCGTCAATTCGTCGCGCACAATTAATCGCTGCGTCAATTCGTCGCGCACAATTAATCGCTGCGTCAATTCGTCGCGCACAATTAATCGCTGCGTCAATTCGTCGCGCACAATTAATCGCTGCGTCAATTCGTCGCGCACAATTAATCGCTGCGTCAATTCGTCGCGCACAATTAATCGCTGCGTCAATTCGTCGCGCACAATTAATCGCTGCGTCAATTCGTCGCGCACAATTAATCGCTGCGTCAATTCGTCGCGCACAATTAATCGCTGCGTCAATTCGTCGCGCACAATTAATCGCTGCGTCAATTCGTCGCGCACAATTAATCGCTGCGTCAATTCGTCGCGCACAATTAATCGCTGCGTCAATTCGTCGCGCACAATTAATCGCTGCGTCAATTCGTCGCGCACAATTAATCGCTGCGTCAATTCGTCGTGGTGTCAATTCGTCGCAACGAAAATACATTTGAAGGCTATGATAATAAAAGTAAATATAATAAAAGTAAATATAATAAAAGTAAAATTAATGATATAAATTGTTAGTTATAATTCTCTATATCTAAAAAACTAATTATCATTAAATAATTTTACTAAATTATCTTTACTTTAATCATCATAGCCTTCAAAAACATTTTCGTTGCGACGAGTTGACGCTGCGACGAATTGTGCGCGATGAATTGTTCCGCGCTGAATTGTGCGCGACGAATTGACGCGACACCCGGAATACGCGGTGTATATATAAAGGGTTAGCATAAATGAATGACCGGATTAAAAAAAATTATATTTTCAAAACTTTTTCACATATAAGTGATTATATGAAAATAAAAACATTCAAAGCTTTTTACCGTGTTGGAATCCTGAATTGGACGTGCGTGGCTTATTCACATGGCCACCAAGATCTCCGGATCTTAAGCCATGCTATTTTTTTTTTTGTGTTTGCATCAGAAATCTTGTTTATTAACCATAATTACCGAAAACACATAAAGAACTTAAAGAACGCATCAGTGCTGCATTAAAAACCTTTGACAGTGTAAAACAAAAATGGGTGGAACGAACTTGATTACAGATTAAAGTCGAAAATTATTCAAAACCATACTTTTTTATACAATTAATAAAATAAAATGGCAAAAACATTACATAAAACACATGAAAATTACAATATATAGACGTTTCGTAACGCATCGCGTTACCTCATCAGTTCATTCACCTACTGTCGATCGACACAGAGAAAACACAGACGCGATGCGTTACGAAAGTCTTTATATTGTAATTTTCATGTGTTTTTCAGTGTTTTTTGTCATTTTGTTTTATTAATTGTATAAAAATGTCTGGTTTAGAAAAATTTTGGTCTTTAATTGCATTTTACCGACTTACAATGTTTTCATATTTTAAATACAGATTAGATGTTTGTCGTGTTACGAAAGTTTCACGCATCGAACATTTTTAACTGGAAAAAAAAACTCTAATGTTTTTCTTTATTTTCATATCTCTTATGTGTTTTAAAAATAAAGGATCAGGGTTCATAAGCCGTGTTTTTGGCCCATGAAATAGACAAAAACTCGATTTTGTTATACTAACTTAATTATTTCACTTTTTAATGTTAGAAGGTCTATCCTGTATGATTTCAACAATAGTTTTTTGCATTTTCTTCGAATTTATGACTTACACAAGCTCAAAGTTCGTATATTATTCGTAGTTTTTGATGAAACACGCAATTTCTCCTAACTTTACCTCAATTATTTATATGAGCGCAATCGTGCAACACTTTATTCTTTACATATATTATAAAATACATCAAAATGTACAATATATGTAAAAATAAAAGTGTTGCAAAGCTGCGCTCATAGTAAAATATTAAAAAATATATTAAAAATTGAGGTAAAATTAAGAGAAATTGCGTATTTTTCATAGAAAACTACGAGTAATACAAACTTTGAGCTTGTGTAAGTTATTTAAAAATGAACGAAATGCAAAAAAATATTGTTGAAATCGTACAGGATAATCCTTCTAATATTAAAAAGTGAAATAATTAAGTCAGTATAACAAAATCGAATTTTAGTCTTATTTCATGGGCCAAAATCACGGCTTATGGGCCAAAAACACGACCTTTTAAAATTCGGTTCAAAAACACTGTATTATTATTCATAATTGTTAACTTTCCGTTTTTTCCCCAAGTCAAACATACTTGAACAAGAAATTTTATTTTATAAATTAATTAAAATCGAAATAAAATGACTACCCCATAGAAAAAAAGAGACATCTTATTAAGTAAATTTTTTGTTCAAAATAAGTTTATTTAAAAACTTTTTTTTTTTTTTTTTTTTTTTTTTCCTATCTAAAAAAACTTCCGAAAGTTAGCAAGTAAGACATTACTGTAGCTATATTATTTTATTTCCTATTTTACTATAAATTATTGTGTTAACATCACTTGTAAAAATTATACTTTAAATAAACTTTATCTTTATTTTTTCCGCCGAGGTTCGAAATCCGGTTATATTTGGAATAAAAACGCTTTGAAGCATAACGATAAACATCAAAGCTAAGGCTTTCTTTTCAAACACGAGTGGGCATACTCGTAATATACTATATATATATATAGATCGAACTCGATACTCTATTGTTGAAATCTGCTGAAAGGAAATTGATAATTCAGTAAATTGGTCCTGACGTCAGCTGATAGAGATGAAATTCGAAGATTGGTGAACATCAACTTAAGTGAAAGCTTGGCGTTTTAAACAGTTGACGTGAAAGGATTTTACTTGTTTATCCCATAATTATCTATTCTTTTTTCGTATAATTTTACTATCAATTTTACTTTGTTATAACAGCACAATGCATAACGGATTTTTTTTCTAATTTTGTATGTTTCAGGCGCAATGTTCCGACGAAATTTGAGCTGTGTGTGAATCCAAAACTCACGTCCGAAAATAAAAAAGGCAATCCTTTCCGGAATGAATATTGTTGAAAGCTAGAATCGATAACGAATATTTTGATTTAAAACAGGAACATTTTATTGTTTATTGTGTACACTCTATTAACATGGAAACATTACGGGTTTTAATGTATTTTGAATTTAACTTCTGCGAAGTGTGGTGCTAATTTTATAAACAAATCTAATTTTATATATTGTTTACTTGGATGATTTTTATAAATCTTCATTATTTTTATGAATATATTTTAACATTATACTTAATATGTAACGGCTGTTATTTTGGATAATAAAGATATGAATAAGAAATCTGATTTCTTTTTCTACTGACATTGATGCTAAATATTTAAATAAACGCAATATATTTTTTAAACTGGTGTAATTTATTCAACGTCATAACTTAAAAAGCATTTTGTATAAAATGCAGGTAAAATGCCAATTTATCTTTACTGTGAAAACAAACATTTGAAAGCAACTTTGTTGGCATATCTTGATTGAGTAATATACAATTCTAATACCTAAACGTCTTAAATTTTATTTTCAAGCAAATAAAAGTTTACCTAAGTTGGGGTTGCCAGTATAATTTATTTTTATAAATTAAATTTATGCCAACAAAATTGCTTTCAATAAGAATAAGTTAAATTTATTAGAATAAATTATTACTGGCGACCCCGAATAAGTGTTGAATTCAAACACTTTTCTTCGGAAAGAATTTCTGTGGCTCCGTAGGGGGGGGGGGACATTATAGAGTTCCAAGGGGGAGGGGGAATTGCACTTTTTAAACATTAAAAGCATAAAATCTCAAATCTTCCCGGGGGACATCTCAATGCTCCGGGGGGGGGGGGGGATGTCCCCCTCGGGCTACCCCTGAATTCAACACTGTCCGAATGAGATAACCTTTACCTCCTTGAAATTGAAATTTAAGAAGTTTAGGTATTACAATTATTACTTAATCAAGATATTCTTATTGAAAGCAATTTTGTTGGCATATCTCGAGAACGTAATCAATAATTCTAATACCTAAAGTCTTTAAATTTAATCTGTAAGCATGCAAAAAGTCTATATTAATCTGGATTGCCTGTATAATTTATTCTTATAAATTTAACATATTCTTATTGAAAGCAATTTTGTTGGCATATCTTGATGGAGTAATTAATAATTCTAATGCATAAAGTCTTTAAATTTCAATTACAAGCATGTAACCCCTTGATCGGGGTTGCCAGTATAATTTACAATTTGTTACTCAAATTTATTCTTTATAAATTTATTTTTATTGAAAGCAATTTTTGTTGGCATATCTTGAGAACGTAATCAATAATTCTGATATCTATAGTCCTTAAATTTAATCTGTAAGCATGAAAAAGTCTATTAGTCGGGGTTGCCAGTAAATTTATTCTTATAAATTTAACATAGTCTTATTGAAAGCAATTTTCTTGGCATATTTTGATGGAGTAATCAATAATTCTAATAAAGTCCTTAAATTTCAATTGCAAGCATGTAACCCCTTGGGTTGCCAGTATAATTTACAATTTGTTACTCCAATTTATTCTTTATAAATTTCTTTTTATTGAAAGCAATTTTTTTGGCATATCTTTACAGAGTAATCAATAATTCTAATACCCCAAACTCTTAAATTTCATTTCAAGCATGTAAAGGTCTACTTTGGTCGCGGTTGCCAGACGTCCAGAATTCTTTTTTGTTGGCTAAATTCTTTATAGAAAGGTCAGCTGACGTTACTCAGGGTAAAAGATGATTTGATTGGTGTACTAATAGGGATCAATTTGTCGGATTGGCTGGAAAAGGGGGGGGGGGATTGATTGACGGGAGCGTTTGTTTGTAATCATGCCCCTTTCTTTATTCTGCAGAAATAATGTTTTAGTGCACTTCATAAATGCATATCAATTTCATTACGTTTGAAATTGTGCAACGTCAAAATATCCTTGAAGCTATTTTTCCTCTTGGACCGTAATTTAACCTAATACTTTTGACTGTTCCTGTAAACGACTATAAATGCTACTTACTTCATTTTCAATAGCGATAGTGCGTTATAGATAGTATTAGGTTAAATTACGGTCCAAGAGGAAAAATCGCTTCAAGGATATTTTGACATTACACAATTTCAAACGTAATGAAATTGGATACGCATTTATGAAGTGCACTAAAACATTCTTTCTGTAGAATAAGGAAAGTGCATGTTTACAAAAAAACGCTTCCGTTAATCAATCTCCCCCTTTTCCAGCCAATCAGACAAATTGATCTCTATTCGTACACCAATCAAATAAACGCATATAATAAACGCCAATAATATATAAAAAGTCCTTCCGGCCTGTGCCGGGAGGAAAAGGTAGCTTTCCTATATCTTCGTTTTAATTTTAACTAATGTTACACGAAAACAGCAAGTTAAAATGCAAAAAAAAAACATTTACAAAAGATTCGTTAATACTGAATTTGAATAAGAAATTCGCCAAATTATTGAGCAATAGCCAAATTGGCTTCATTTATGAAGATTTATTTTGGTCGCCAAATTTGGCGATATTTCGCCAAATGTCGCCAAGTTTGGCGAGAATTTGGCGCTAACGGATATGAACATGTAGTTTTATGCGTATGATTGGGAAAATTATTACAACAATGAAAGAAAATAATTTGCGAGTAATCGCGTTAATGTGCTGTTTTGTTTCAAAATGTTAGCCACCCTAGAATTTCAAACTGCTCTATCTCAGCCATTTTTTAAGATAGAGGTAAACCAAAAAATGCTCTGGAATCCTCGTATCAAGGCCTAACACTTAATTAAGAAATAAATTTGAATTTTTAACTTTTTTGTACATTTATTTTAGTTTTAAATTTTTAAATGGCCGCCATCTTGAAACAAAATGGCGGACCAAGCTGGCCAACGAACTCGGTCGAGACATTAGTGACCTTAATACACACAATTAGTTTCATCAAAATCGATTCATAAATACGGGCGTTATCGTATGACATAGGTCAGATATATATATATATATATATATATATATATATATCAACATTTGAACGGAGGATGGTTTTTGGGTCTGGGGGTCATGATCGGTGAAAATATATCGAAATTTTCCAGAACTGCTTTCCTCCGAACGGCTGCAATAGGTAGCTTTATACTTTTTTTGTATTGAAAGCTACCTAAAGTATAAAGCTACCTATTGCAGCCGTTCGGAGGAAAGCAGTTCCGGAAAATTTCGATATATTTTCACCGATCATGACCCCCAGACCCCAAAACCACCCTCCCTTCAGATGTTGATTTATATATATCTGACCTATGTCATACGATAACGCTCGTATTTATAAATCAATTTTGATGAAACTAATTGTGTGTATTAAGCTAACCAATATCTTGACCGAGTTCGTTGGCCAGCTTGGTCCGCCATTTTGTTTCAAGATGGCGGCCATTTAAAAATTTAAAACTAAAATAAATATACAAATTTAAAAATTCAAATTTATTTTTTAATTACGTGTTAGGCCCTGATACAAGGATTCCAGAGCATTTTTTGGTTTACCTCTATCTTAAAAAATGGCTGAGATAGAGCAGTTTGAATTTCTAGGGTGGCTGACATTTTGAAGCAAAACAGCACATTAACGCGATTACTCGCAAATTATTTTCTTTCATTGTTGTAATAATTTTCCCAATCATAAGCATAAAACTATATATTCATATCCGTTAGCGCCAAAATTGGCGACATTGGCGACAAAATTGGCAAAAATTTGTGACATTTGGCGAAATATTGCCAAATTTGGCGACCAAAATAAGTCTTTATAAATGAAGCCAATTTGGCTATTGCTCAATAATTTGGCGAAATTCTTATTGAAATTCAGTATTAACGAATTTTTTGTAAACGTTTCTTTGCATTTTAACTTGCTGTTTTCGTGTAACATTAGCTAAAATTTTAAAACGAAAATATAGGAA
The DNA here is from genome assembly GCA_963931845.1 of Maratus michaelseni. NCBI lineage: Eukaryota > Metazoa > Arthropoda > Arachnida > Araneae > Salticidae > Maratus > Maratus michaelseni. Next base: position 26,870,177 of record OZ007598.1, on the reverse strand, counting down.
AGCTACCTTTTCCTCCTGGTACAGGCCGGAAGGACTTTTTTGTATTGAAAGCTACCTAATAACAGTGCAATCCAAGCAAATTTACGAGAGTTAAAACACGGGAAAAAGGCCAAACAAACCGGAGACATAAACACTTTTCAACTAAGTTGGAAAGCACTGCTTTTAATTTCTAAAAGGCGTAAAATAAAAAGATTGTAAACAGTAAAATAGTTTTAATAGAGTGTTGATATGTTTCAGCTCAATTTAAGCCATTATCAAAACAAATAAGAATATTCTATAATTCCACGGTCTATGAAGTTATTTGAAAACACTATCATTTAATTTTTCACGTGCTTTCTAGGTGCTTTCCTAATTATATAAATACGTAGCACCTATAGTCGTCGTCTGGTCTGTACGTCTGTCCGCATATAACAGCGCGAAATCTACCCAGCCGAATGATTGGAAATTTAATATGTATAATCGTTGCAGAATTTTGTCGTGTCATTTCAAATTTTATGGAAATCTAATCAAAACTTAATATTTTTATTAATATATTTTTAAGTAATTTGATTTAAAAAAAAATCGGTAATAGCAACTTCCGAGGATTAATCGTCAAGCGACCGATATGTATCGCCAAGTTATATGATATGTATGGCGTTATAGTCATATTTGACGTATAGTCACGTTCTTCCTTCTATTATATCCTATCATACGTAAATAATTCAGTGATATCCCCTGATAGGTAATGATTCTAGTTTGCCATGGTGATTACGTCCTATTTAAGATAGTTATATTTCCGTATTACGGAATTTAAAAACCGAATTTGTATACTAAAATTGTTTAATTATAGCAATCCTTAACCTACCGACAATTTTTTGGATAGATGTTTCCGGAGAAATAGATATTAAATGGAAAAAGAGTCTAAATATGGATTTCAAGTTCTGAAATTTTCAAAGCTAGTCTCAAGTATCCCATTGGAATTTTCAGTAAATGTCAACAAAAGATAAAATGTTGTAACTTCAAATGTACTTATTTTATTACGGAAATTAATCTTATAACAGAAAATATAATTCATTTCACTGAAATAATAACAGTACGAACGATTAAAGAAGTATATAGTTACAAGGTGTTATAATTTATTCTATTTTTAGGTTGGAAAGTGTTAAAAACTTTATATAGATACAAACTCAGGAAGAAATTAAATCCACAAATGATTGTATTCGTTTTGCAAGCATTCTGGCAGTCTTCCTTTGAGGTTTTAGCAATTTGCCATACTTCATACCATTTAGCCCGAATAAAGTATTAGAAAGTACAATAACTAGTACAAATATACAGAAAATAAGTAAATGCAAAATGAGGACCTACGCTACTGTTTATCCTATTTGCTTGAATCGCCACAAATCGTTTGAAATCGAACTCTCATTCATTCAAACAATCACTCCTTCTCTTATTCATTAATATAGAAATCTCAATTCTTATGCTTAATTTTTAAGCTTTTTTTTTTTATACGCGGCGTTTAACGCACACCATTTAAAATGTGATTAATTTTCATGTTTCAAAAGTGCACTCTATACGCTACAACATACGGCATTTTCTTTTAAGCCGCCTAGCTAATCGATTTCTGTGGCGAATATGAATATTTTTAATGACACATTTCAAAGAATAGATTTTCACTTTAGTTAATAAATTTCGAATTAGTTCATTCCCCCCCCCCCTCCCCCAACACTCGCTACTAAAGTAAAATCCAAGTAATCAAACTTCATAGGATTAATCGTCAAGCGACCGAGATGTATCGCCAAGTTATCTGACATGTATGGCATTATAGTCATATATGACTTATAGTCCCGTTCTTCCTTCTATTATATCCTATCGTATGTAAATAATTCAATGTTAGGTAATGATTCTAGGTTGCCATAGTGATTACATCATAGTCGTCGTCTGGTCAGTCTGTCCGCATATAACAGCTTAAAAACTAGCCAACCGAAAGGTTTGAAATTTAATATCTATAATAGATGCAGAATTTTGTCGAGTCATTCCAAATTTTATGAAAATCTAATCGAAACTTAAAGATATTAATAAAAGTTTTCTTCATTCTATTAAACCCTATCATACATAATTAATTCAGTGATATTTCATGATAGGTAATGATTCTAGGTTGCCATGGGGATTTAGTCATATTTAAGATGGAGTCATAGTATTTCTGTATTACTCAATTTAAAAACCGAATTTGTATACTAAAATTGTTTAATTATAGCAATCCTATAATCCACGGAGGAAGATAGATGGAGGGGAAAGTAACGTTGAAATTTTACAATACAGTTTTTCTCCTCATAGATGGCGCTACGGTAAACTGACGGCTGTCTTAGCCTGCTTCTGCAATGCTTTTCAATGCGAAAAGCATTAATTTTTTAAATGTTTTTGATTGAAAATTTGAACTTTAAAAAAGTCAAACAAGTAGAAATTTCATTAAATAAAGTTTTCTTCTCAACATGCATATATTTTAATAGATATTTGGCGTTTCGATTGCTTTTTATAACTCTTTAAATAAGAGTTCATCCTGACAAAAACATCTGAATAGTCATTTAAAAATAAATATCACGGATATTGTACTGCGAAGAAATACGGAATGGACGTATAATTTTTACAGATTAAAAGTATTATTCAAATTTTCTGAAATAAGTTTTAATCTTGCTTATAAATCGATAACCTTTGAATAATTTAATAACTCATAACTTTTTGTATCTATGCAATTAATATTATGTACATTTAAAAACAAATTTTTATCTTAATTATTTGGGAAATAAAACTTTAATAAATAATAGGGTCTATTAACTAATTTTTGCAAGAATCGTAAATTGTGACTTTAATATAATGTTAGTTATGAATGGTCCAAAACCTCTCTCTGTTTTTTTAATCATACATAAATGCTTCCTCTTTCATACACACTTACACACTGCTACAGATAGAAAAGGTAACATACTTACCTTACAATTGGAAAATTATACAGTTATTAAAAACAATATATACTTAAATCTTTTTTTCTTTGTGAATATTAAATTTGTTATTTAAATTAGTTCTTTTTCCTAATTTACAATCAATAATTTTTTTTTTTTGCTTTAATTGAACAGCCAAGTAATGAAATTAAATTTTTAAATTACACTTATGAGAGAGGCAAATATATATATATTTTTAAATGAGTTCTTGCATTTGCACTTCTGAATGAAGCCCCAAAATACTTTTTAGTATAATATATTAAAGTATAATATAAAGCACTCACCTTTGGAGCTCTAAACATACTTAAAATTTTTTTCCCTTCGATTTTTCTTTTTTTTTTATCTCATCATCATAGCCCGATTTACATCCCGGAATAAAACATTTATACCCCATCTTAAATTTATGACATATAATTGCTATAATTAAAAATAATCGAGTAAAATACTTTCAGAATTTAACATGTAATCTAATGAGATTCTGTTTAAAGACAGCCACCAAAATTTTACAGCGCCCTCTTTCGTTAAAAAAATCTGACTTGCATTTTCGATATCCTCGCCTATTCTAGTTTCCCCTCCAGGTTCTTTCTCCGTGCTATAATCTATCGACTATTTTTTGGTAGATGTTTGCGGAGAAATAGATATTAAATGGGAAAAGAGTAAATATGGATTTCAAGTTCTGAAATTTTCAAAGCTAGGCTTAAGTATCCCATTGGAATTTTCAGTAAATGTCAACAAAAGATAAAATGTTGCCAACTTCAAATGTACTTATTTTGTTAGGGAAATTAATCATATAATAACAGACGATATAATTCATTTCACTGAAATAACAGTACAAGCGATTAAAAAAGCATATAATTACAAGGTGTTATAATTTATTATATTTTTAAGTTGGAAAGTGTTAAAAACTTTTATATAGATACAAACTCAAGAAGAAATTAAATCCGCAAATCATTGTATTCACTTTACCAGCATTCTGGCAGTCTTTCTTTAAGGTTTTAGAAGTTTGACAATCGTATTACTTCGCTTAATCTAACACGGTCGAGATGATTATTACTTCTCTTCGTAAGAAGGAAGGATTCAAGTTTTGTGTTAACTAAAACAGTTTTAAGTAAATGCTGTCACTCACTCCTATGAAATGAGAAGTACGTTTGCTTTGTCCAAAAACAAAGGTTTGGTTTACATAAGAGCAAACTAGTTAGTTACTCAGTCCCATTTCCTTTTAAGATAAAAAGTCAAAGCATGATTTTTTTTTTGACAGAAAGCATTCAATCATAAGAATATGTAAGAAACAGAACGCTTTATTTGACTAAAGTGAATGCGATTTTATACAAATGAATGACATGAATTTGTACAGAATGACGACCAGATGCAAAGCAGCTCCTCCTATTTTCAGAAGGTTAATTGTGCATTCCTTGAAAAGTTGAATTCAGTGGCAGACATCGGAAGTAAAGATGATTTTTCTTTCCTTGAAGCTTGTTTCTTCAGATGTTCTGCAAACTGACGACGATGTGTGCGATTTCGGCCTGAAATAAATAAATAAAATTACTTGGTAAATGCGATTAAAAAATGAGCCATTGATAAGCCTATTTTGTGAAAAAAGTTATTTTCACTAGCAATCGTACTGTAGCAAACATTAATAACATATAAAAATTACAAGATAGTTTATCTTTCTGCAAATTAACATAAAATTTGTTTTTAATCAATTTACAGTAAAAATCTTTCAATATGAGAATAAATTTGTTACAAGTAATTTTAGTTGACTGTATTTTATATGCATTGATTTTGAAAGCGAGGAAAGTCCGCTTTGAATAGAATTATTTTTTTATGTTGCATAATACTAACACGCTCAATCATAATTTCATCGTGAATATACTTTAAAAATCTTCACTATCTAAATAAAGAAATATAATTATAGTATGCCTACAACTTATTACTGAATATTTTTCTCATTTTCCCCCCACTTTTCCTATAAAATATTTTTTTTTGTTTTATTGTAACTTTTTAAAATAAGAATGGAATATTGAAATAAAATAAACTATTCAATTTTTGGTCTTTGTAATTATATTCCATGCAAAGAAAATGAACGTTTTCAACAAATCATTGATTTTGAAAGCGAGGAAAGTCAGCTTTGAATAGAATTATTTTTTGTTGCATAATACTAACATGCACAATCAGAATTTTATCGTGAATATACTTTAAAAATCTTCACTATCTAAATAAAGAAATATAATTATAGTATAATACAACTTATTACTGAATATTTTTCTCATTTTTTCCCACTTTTTCCTACAAAATTAAATTTATTTTTTGTTTTATTGTAACTTTTCTAAATAAGAATGAAATATCTCTCTATATTAAAAGAAGGAACGGTCTGGAAATGGATCAATGAAAATCTGCCTAGATCTTCCCGGCTTTTTTTTTTCTTTTCACTGTTGCGAGGATAAAAGAGAAATAATAAATATTAAAGACACGTGGCTTTTAGGCCGAAATTTTTTATTTGCAAGTTATTCGGTTAAAATATTTATCCGCATGCACTTTATTTTTATAAGCGAATAAAAATTCATATTTATTGTGCACGGGAATATTGTCCATTGGGTTTATTTTATAATTATGCATTTGTTGATGCCATTTTTTCATTACAGTTAAATACAAAATACATTTTTATTTGTATACATAGTGTTTCAAAATGTGCCAAACGATTTAGAAATGGACCAATGAAAATCTCGTAGATCTTCCCGGCTTTTTTTTTAATTTTCTTCTAGAAAATAGGGATTGCTGCGTGATTATCGGGGGGTTGGAGAGCGTAGCGAGCAGGGGGGGTGGATTGCTAGGAGCCCCCCTAGTTGAAATAAAATATTCAATTTTTGATCATAGTAATTATATTCCATGCAAAGTAAATAAACGTTTTCAACAAGTCATTGCTTTTGAAAGTGAGGCAACCCTATTGACTCGTACCAAACCCTTGATTTTTTTCAGCTAATATGGATAACCATTATTGCATGTTAAATTTACATCAAATAAGACCACGAAAACGTAAAATTAGTCTATTACTGCTTGCTAATATTTTTAAACCCATTCAAATGCGAACCATTCAATATCTAGTAATAACATAAAATGGGCTTTCCCCAATTTTAAAATCAACGGCAAATGAGCTGAGAGGGAACAAAGTTACCATGACCTAACAAACTACACTTTGTCTAGGTATAGACGCTTTCAGTGTGATGTCAGTCATGACGTTTTGCTTGGAAATTGACTTTAAACAAACGTTTGCTACGTTGTGTTTTCTATTTCATTTGTATATTATACTATAATTTATAACTATCACAGCTAAGTGTTTTAATACTTTATGGGCGCGTTCAGAGACCGAAACGCGTGTTAGTCGTATAATTGGGGAATGGCGTCATCTGATTTTCTCGGGGTAAAGTTGTGTTAAAACGGCTGTGAACGCTTTTGGGTAACTTTATGGGCATGTTTTCAATAAATCACTTCCGTCAACCAATCTGAAATTGCATTTTGATTGTAGGAACACTGCAGGAACCATCCTAGCAACGTTGGCTAATTATATCATAGTCCTGTTAAAGATAGACCAATCAAATAGTCAGGACTCAAGAGTACAGTAGGAGTTACAAAGAACGACAGTTAACAGTTGCAGTTAGCTATAAAACACATCAGATTTCCCAACCACATGATCACTTAACCCAACAAAATTCTCCAGGTAATGTGGGTTACCCGCGAGGCTAACGAAAAAGACAGGCTACCGCGGTGCATTCCACTTATCTTTTTTTACAGACCGCCAGAGTGACGTGATGCTCTTTTCGTACACCTGCATTGGTGGATTAGAGCATCACGTGACTCCCACGGTCTGTAGAAAAAGATATACGTAAAGTACCGCGGTAGCCTGTCTTTTTCGTTAGCCTCGGGTTACCCGAAGTCTGGGTAATTTCCGGCTCTGAACACTACAGGTAACCCGCAAAAAGTTACGTGATATCGGTCTCTGAACGCTTCTGTTTACCCATGTGTTACCTTATGTAACTCGGGGTTTGGTGCGTGAACTCGCCCTATAAGTAGTCGTAACATTTTCTACGATTTATATTAAATATGAAATGAAACATAGCAACCATTTATTTGGAATCAGTTTCCAAGCAAAACGTCATAACTGACGTCCCGAGGCTAACGAAAAAGAAAGGCTACCGCGGTGCTTTACGCGTATCTTTTTTTACAGACCGCCGGAGTCACGTGATGCTCGAATGTACCAATGCAGGTGTACGAAAAGAGCATCACGTCACTCTAGCGGTCTGTAAAAAAAGATAAGTGGAATGCACCCCGGTAGCCTGCCTTTTTTCGCTAGCCTCGTGACGTCCCGACTGAAAGCGTCTATTTTATTCAATACTGTTTGTGTCAATGGATAAAGGCTCTCACAAAATCTTGACACATTTTATGATCCAATTTAAAGGTTAGTACCTAAGGTAGATTTGAAAATCTGATTTGTTAACTTATGTAAGTTTCTTTATTTTGTGCATAATTTTCAGTATAAGCACAATTCATTGCACAAAGAAGAGAAGACCCAGCCGATATTCAATTTCACGCGAAATTAATTACAACAAAGGTTTTAAATGTGCACTTTTATATTGGATAAAAGAGCACAATTTAAAACTTATTGTGTATTAAACGGTAATTAGTTACTTATTTAACTCGTAAATATTTAACTAGTACGAATTTGCACTGACCATAATTTCAAATCACCGGCGTTCTTTGAAAACATGCTTCCATTAATTTGAGTTTTTCATTAACAAAATAACATCCTAGATAAGAATAAATATCGCAGTTTGATTACTCATTAAAGTTTGCATATAGGAATTGTGTTATATTTCATCATCACTATATTGCCAAAAATTGTGGACAGGGCTAAATTTCTAAGAAAAAAAAAGTACCGGAGCCCTAATATTCTGCAGTACTAACACCCGTAGCGTAACCCCCCCCCCCTTCCACCCCCCTCACCGTCACGCTAATCTGAATATTTATATTTCATACATTATTTTCAAAATTTAAAACATTGTTTTTTTTATTTAGCAAAATAAAAATTTTAAATTCCTCTATCTGCGTTTACTTAGCTATCAACTATTACTTAGCTATCAACTATTAGTTATTACTACTTTCAAATAGAAATCTTTGCCTAATCTTAATGTTAATTAATCACAGAATTCTGCGATTAAATAAGCTCATTATTATGAATAGGAAATAGCACAAAAAATAAATAGTTCGCAGCTATGCAGAATTGAATTGATGACGTCATAAACTTTAAATGCTCTATTACTGAATTGCGTAAAAGAAACATCCTCATATATCTAAAAATGATAATCGTATCTAAGAGTTTACTGCGTCGGATTAAGCGTCTCATTTCCAATTGAAATACATCTTTAAATTGAAATTTGGATGAAATACAGGGTCATGAAAAATCGAAGAGTGTGGTAAATAGGATTACAAATACCTCGGCAACTAATTATCCGATCGACTTCATTCTTGATGCAAAATTTGTTTTTCAATTGTCTGTTATATTCACTTCTTAAAATAAACAATTTCGAAAATTTTTATATACCTTTTATCGGAAGGAATATTTCGAGAGTCCGAAAAAAATAGTTCCGGTTAATCGAGGTTGCTGAAGTTCAGTAAGCTTTTTCCCATTATTACATACTAGTACATACCAAATTTTAAGTCTCTATTTGAATTTGTTTGGGAGATAGAACGTTTACATACACACAGACGGACGGAATTTTTTTATTTTTTTTTTCTAAAAATGTTTTTCGGAATCGCCAGTGTCTGAAACATGTAAATCCGTCAATTTTTTTTTTCGATTTTTAAAACTATTACAAGACTTACCCTATACACTACGTATGATGGGTAAGTAATAAATAAAATTTTGCATTTAAGACAGAATGACATCAAGCCTGCCCAAACCCGAGGACTGATATAAAAATTGAGCCTGTTTCATCTCCATCTCTTACGTGAGCGACACATTACGTCACTTATAAGTGTTTTGATACAAAAGATGGGAGATGGGAGGGAAAGGAAATGGTAATTTAGGATTTAGTTTTCGGAAGCGTTATTGCACTGTTCTCTGGAGCGTAGTGTTTATGAGCTCTGGTGAATTCTGGCCAATATTTAAATATTTACTAAAAACAGAGACGTACCGAAGCTGAGCTCCGGTGGGCTTCGGCGCAAATTAAGCCCTGGTTGTGGAGCTGTGTTGCAACAATAAAGAAACAAGGTGGTAAACGTTAAAGGCAGAGTGTATACCCAGATACTATACGCTTTAGTTTTATTTGATAAAAAAGGGTACACAGAATTTCTTTAAAAACTGAATCATCCATAAGGTATACGGCGAATACCACCGTATACTTCAAATACACCCCTGTTGGAGATTCTACGAGTTAAATACCTACTGGGTTGTTCGAAAAAAATTTCGTTTCTTCATGAGTGCTATTAGTTGTGTTTTTTTACCAGCCACCTTCATACTAAACTATATTCTAATGATATATTTTGACAAATCTCATTTCAAGATTGATTTACAATTTTTTTATTAGGTGTATAATAACTATGACTCCGCGTTTTTTTGTAGTAAAGGACGAACACTTGTTTTTTCAAAATGAAAGAAATATTTATTCCACGTATTTACCACCAAAAGCTTCAACATGCGCCCATCTTTCAGGCAACAAGTGAATTCTGGAATGCAAGAAGTCGGGTTTGTTTTAAAGGAATCTGCTGATCAATCCACATTTTGATTTCTGCATAAGAACAGAACCGTTACTCAGAAAGCACTCTTTGCATGAAGAAGATGGAATAAAAATAAATAAATTTAAAACAAAGTCGTAATTAATGTAAATAAAATTTAGAATTTGATGAAAACTAATTAAAATATTACAAAGATGAAATGGGAAGATAGTAGTACAATAATTAGCCATGTATGAGGAGACTGTGTGTAAGTAAAATGGAGAGTGTATTATTTATGTTGTGTAAAATATATATAACTTGCTAGATGTTATTTTGGGGAACAAGACCGCAGTCCAAGTTTCTTAAAATGCTTTAGAATCCTCTATAAATCGGTTTGAAAGGGAATTGAATTTTGAAGGAATTTAAAATTTAGGTAATGGTAACCTGAAATTATTAATTATTAAATTATTAATCTATTAAATGGTAATCTGAAGGAGATATATCCGGTGAATACAGATGGGAGGACAACATTGGGAAGCAAAGTGTTTCTCGATTTAGACTGATGTTGCAATTTGTAGAGGGAGCATTGTCCTGTCTTTTGGCTTTATTCAGGACTTTTTTTTTAATGTTTCGTCCAAATTGGTTACTTGCTGCTTGTAATATTTACCGTTGATTTTCGGACGTTGCATAAACTATTCCTAGTAGACTGCGTCCATTTAGTTCCGCCAAATACACAGCGTAAACTTACTACCATGAATGATCTGTTTCAGAACCTACGGATCTGGTTTATCTGGACACACCCATGCCATCAGTCGTTTAGTGTTGTCGTAATGAATTCATTATATATCCATTCTGTAAGAATTCGATGCAGAAATTTTATCTTTTAGATTGATTATTTTAGATATCCACTTATCGCAATGACTTCGTTTATATATATGATGCAAATCTTGTTAACACAATAAGATCCGAAATACTACACAAATTGGAACAGTGTATTTATCTTGCAAGTAATCTTAGATGAGCTTGTTAACCAAGTATGTAGCTCCTACAGTTCATTTACAGGGACACACAAAAGCAAAACATTTAAAAGATGTCATCACCATAACGTCCAAAATATTGAACCAATTCTAATCTAATCTGAGACAGTGTGTTGATCTTCTAAGTATCTTGAAAGAGTTTTTTAATCAAGTATGTAGCTCTTATAGTTCGTTTACAGAGTCGCATAAGCAGTTTTCGCTGGCATTCATTAACTGCTTTGGGTTTAAACCTAGTTTGAGCGTTGATAATATATTATAACCTGTGAGCGATTTTTAAACAAGGATTTCAACTAATTTTCAACAGTTTTGATATAATTGTTTTATATTCATTGAAATACATTTCGTAAACCAAATTGAAGTTCCGCAAATTACCCTTTTCTTCTCCTACATAACGATCTCAGGAGGAGTGAGATAATTTGTTTAAATTGCATTATATCCGATGTATGTACAAAAAAAAATACTCTTCCGATTGAGGCGGAAGGATTTGTTTTTATTTTTCAAATAGATGTTCAGATATTTGTTTTTCGATGTTAAATAGCAATCGATATTCATATATGGGACGAAATTTCCTTCTTTTTGAAGCATGCGCGTTGCATATAAAGTTTGTGCAGTGAATCGTAGGATAATAAACAACTATTTTTCAGCGTATTTAATGCAATAGTCAATTTAGGTTACATTTGGCCATGGATGGAATCATAGTTATACAGGGTGTCCGAAAAGGCTTTCCCTGATTACGAAATTTATTCATACCTGCTTTATATAAGATATACATGTGCAGCTGGGGCCAAGATGTTGGAAAACTAACGAAGTTTTTATTTTTTTGTTGCAGGTTTCCGTAACTTGGCTGTAGTAAAGCAGTGAGAGTGTCCAGGATACCGGAAATGTTCACAAGTCAGGAAAAATCTCAGTGTGTCTTCTGGGATCGCGAGACCCTTTTGGCATCTTTAATTCGCGTGAAGTCATACGCATTGACTTCTTGGACAAAATACTACCTCGCTTCTTTCAGTTGAGGTTAATGGCCTGCCAGCTCTCGATACGTTGTTTAATTTTCTGGACAACAACAACAAAACTTATTTAGTTTTTCAACATTTTAACATCAGTTTCACATGTCTATCTTATATATAGCGGATATGAATAAATTTCGTAATCAGGGAGGGAAAACTTTTCGGACACCCTGTACATCTAATATATTATGAGGGGTTTATTACAGGGTTTAACCCCTTCGCGACGAGCGTCCTTTACAGAATGTTTAATCTTTTACCACCGGTTTCTCAAAACAGACATTTTCGCCTAATTGAATCGCAAAAATGCTGTCATTAAATAAGGCAAAGTTTACAATAAAAAGTTACTGGTGGGGATAATCGAGGATACTGAGCATCTTTTGCGTCACGTATACGTGTCGCTCGTCCCCACGGGGTTAATATAAAAAAAAACGACAACTTTTGATTTTTTTTTAAAATATAAAATAGAAGTGTATTAACAGCAGTGCATGCTAAAATTAGTTTGCAAAATTTTTATATTGAAGATTCAATACATTCTCGAAAATCATTTAAGTTTGATGAAGGCAAATTAAAAATATTGATGGAAACAATCCGCTCACGCCTAACAAAACGCGATAGCAAAATATATAGGCCAAAAACTGTCATTATATAATTAAATATTTATACAATACAAAATATTATCTTTCATTTTGCAAAAAACCTTATAATTGAATGAAATAACTGTTTACTGACAGTGGAAATAGGTAATTTATTTCCATTCGATCCACAATGGTGTCCGACTTAGTAGTTATTTTGACCGGTCTTTTGTGGTGGACTTCGGCTTCATCGTAGAGAATTTCTTTGAAGGTGATCACGGCAGACAACACGTTTCCTATGGGACGGTCTGTTGACAGTAGAAACTTCTTGACCTGGTTACTTTCAGCCAAATTGACACTATAAAATATATAAATACATTTGTTTACAGGCCAGTATTTCCATTTGGAAACATAGATTTGAAATATCATTTCCATAGTAAATTACATTTATATATAAAAACACATTGATATCACTAGCATGTATTTCAGGAACTTTTTTATTCGGAAATTCTGAATTCATTCCAAAAATTTTTAATAGTAGTTTTTGCTTTATTTAATGACAGACGTTTCGTGATTACATAATGCAGAAGTTATTCGGAATTTCTGGTATGAATTCGGAATTTTGGAATAAAAGAGAAATATCTGAAATGGACGCATACATGCGCTAATCATGCAAATGGGTTAAAACAGATATATGGCTTGATTCTTTGAAATATTAATTACGTTTCAGTTATAAAATGAGAAATGCATAGAAAGTAATAAGAACGACGCCATTATTTTGTCCTTTTTCATTTTTATAAAAATTATATACAGGGTGTTCTATCAAGAGCGCATAAACTGCAGAGTGAGAATCCCCACTCGAAATAGATAAGAAAGTTAACCAAGTAATTTTAATAATAATTTTAATTTAATGTTATACTTTTTTCAAAACTTAGCTTATATCCACTTAAATTTTGCTTGCATTGCAAATAAAATTAATATTTCTTTTCAAATGTAATTAAAATATGAGGAATATATAATACCATTTGCTCAAATTGATAACACTAGTTTAAAATTTTATAAAAAAAGGAATAATAATTTTCATTTTATATACATTGAATAAAAATTGATGTGGCTTTTTTTTTTATAAATGCACCTAAAGTAGAGGGGTTTCTTTATATTAATTGCCGTTAGATGGCGCCAAAGCGATATTTTCTTGAGACACAAATAAATGAAAAATGCAGCATATAGCTTAGCTGAGATGAGAGACGAAAGTGCAATAGAAGCAAAAACACGTGCAACGTGTGTGCTTCTTCGCATGCGTTTTTGGTGTGTAGGCTCAGTGAAGAAACAATATGCTACAACCATAGATTTGTCGCACGAGTCGTAGAAATGTCTCTTGTATCCTTGGTGTGTGACACGCCTAATAGAAAGCTCGGTAAGTTGCTTGGCGATTCGTTTTTTTCCAAAATAGCATCCACCAGTCGAATTTTTTTGTCCGTATGTCGCTATTATCTTACAGAGTCATCCTATAAATCTTGGCCAGTTTCCTATTATCGCCAAACTAATGTTTGTTGACTTGTCTTACTCGTCTGATCGAATTCATGAAGGCGAGTATTTTTAAGTTTTAGAATATAGATTGCCATAGTTTGAACAAAAACTGTGCATACGGACTGTGTGTCTTTCACCACTGTTATGTATAAAGGCATTCTACCTCTCCGGCAGCTTTGCAGAAATAACGCCATTTATGAGAAATTTTTGGAACTAAATTTTTTATTCTTTTAAACAAAATTTTCGATCATAAGAAACATTTTCTTCAAACCGCACTCTCGTACGTCAATTGCTTAATTTTTTATTGAATTTTAAAATGTGTCGAGGACTTTTGGAACACGTATATAAATTAAAAAAATGTAATGGTACAGTCATTAAAAGAAAGAGATTCAGTTTCTCATCTGCATTCAAATTTTATTTTTCTGGACGCTACGATATTGGAACAATAGAGATTTGAATATAGAGGAGGAGAGGTGTAATGTCTACCAGTTGCTAGTGAAGTAACATAGGATGTTTACATGGGATCAACTGATCCTGATTACCACCAGGGCAAACTTCCACAAGAAGATTTGAATATAAATTTTCACCTTATTTAAACGCCTTATTCATGTAAAATTTATGTCATAAATAAAGCAAAAATTTCTATTACTTTGTACGGGTAGAAGTTTGCCCAGACGGTATTATAATCTCTTTCACTGACATTGACAGGAGGATTGTTTATGCAATCACAATATGTCGGATTCTCAGGGCCTGACTACGGCCGGGGAAAACTTTTACCAGTAAAAACGAATATATATTTTTTACTTTAGCTTTGACAGAAATTGTGTTTGAACAAGGCATTTAAATAAGGAGAAAATTTGTATTCAAATTTAATGGTGGAAGTTTTCTCCGCGGGAATCGGCTTCTACGGTACCGTTTACAGTTCAAGCGTATCACCATTTTGAGACTTATGTTGATTCCTCTTTATTCATAGGGAACGTGTCAAGGCTACACTAGATACGAGGCTGGCTCATTCATTATCATGACGTCACAAAAGGTGGCTGGCCGTCGTTTTGTGCCAATCGCTGTATGTCTTTCATTTTGTCGTTTCGCTTTGTACCAATCGCTGGTCGCGGCCAGCCACCATTTGTGACGTCATGATAATGAATGAGCAAGCCCGGTATCTAGTGTAGCCCTGAACGTGTTGGTCTAACCATTGTTTGGTGCGCTCATGTATGGCTTTATATGTGCGGTGGTCATTTTGAACCGCCTTCTTATATAAACACCGTGTCTTATGGAAGTACGGCTGTTTTTGTTTTTAATAAAGCTTATTTTCTCGGAATTCAGGGATCCTATCTGCTTTCTAGTCCCGAACATCCAGAGATTACTTACACCAAATTCCGGGATTTTTCTTTTTAAAAAACGACGTTGCACAACAACAACCTAATGTTAAATATTTAAGAAAAGTGATGCAAAGATCTCTAAAATTTTCAAATCGCCTAATTCCTTCATGTTATCGTAGGAGAAATTTATTTGATTTATACAAGATAGAATATACATTTTCAACTTATTTGATAACAATTTACCTTCAGAGACATAATTTCAATTTGTCACTTTTTTTTTAAAAGAACGACGTTGCACAAAACCACCTAATATTACATATTTAAGAAAAGTGATGCAAAGATCTCTAAAATTTTCAAATCGCATAATTCCTTCATGTTATCGTAGGAGAAATTTATTTGATTTATACATTTTCAACTTATTTGATAACAATTTACCTTCAGAGACATAATTTCAATTTGTCACTTTTTTTAATTCCCCGAAGAAATTAATATAGGAATTGACCTTATAAAGGCAAAATTTCGATTTGTCACTTTTTTTGATTGTATAAAGAAGAAACAAAAACACATAAAAATTAATAAAATAACTAACACCCTACCATATTCTATCATAGAAGAAGACATAAAGCGTTATCTAGAGCTTTAATTGTTTGAATTATATGAATCAGAATCTCAAACCAGAAGAACAGACTATAGAACTGAGATGTTTTTAGAATTTTTCATTCTTAATAAAATTTTTATACAGTAAATGAAATATTAACTAAAAGTCGAAATAATGTTAAAAGAAAGTACTTTAAAGGAAAAAAAATATAAAAGCATATCTTTTAATGTAATATATATATATATATTACTAAAATAGATTAACTTGCATGTCGTTTTAATGTCCAATAACATCATCTACAAAGAAATGTTTTTGGGATAATGTCCTCTACTTATTAGAACATACGTTAGAAAGGTTTATACCATAGAAGAATCTATATAACACATAAATTAATAAGAAAGTCAGTTATGAGTTTCTGATTAATTTATATATTGGGTTGTTCGGAAATTCTTTCCACTTGGGAAAGTTGGTTTGTACTGGAAAATTCTATCATTTAATTATTACACATTAATTCCGATTTTAATCTAATGTCTAATAATTGACGTTCAGAATTTTCTGGTACGAATTGGTTTTCTCAAACGGAAGGAACTTTCCGAACAATCCAATATATTATATAAATTAATCCAAAACTGAATTATTGTTTAGACACTAATTGTTTCATAGTACATAAACTTTTATCTTTCAAATAAGTAGAGGACAATATTGTAAACAATTATTTTTGGAAATAGCGTTCTTTGACATTACAGCTATGGCATGTATGACTAGAAATTTTAAATGTGACTTACTCGAGTCTCAGTTTTCCTTTAATCTTTCCTAAACTTCCAGTGATAGTGATTCCAATGTACATGGACTCTATCCCATATGTTTTGTACTTACTTAAAGTATGCACGTACATAACTATTTGGTATTGGTGAACTGAAACATACGAAAAATAATTTGTTTTATTATTACAATACTGAAGAAAAATAGTCTGTTGAAAACCATTAAAATCAAAATAAATAACACTGCGTAATCTAGAATGTAAAATTACTGATTTTTTAAAGTGTTTTTTTTTTTTTTTTTTAATATTGTAAAAAGAGAAAAAAAAAATGAAATTCAAATGGAAACATATTTTTAATAATTAATAGAAATAATAAAAATGAGTGCTTTAAAAGATCAGGGTCCATAAGCCGTGTTTTTGGCCCATGAAATAAGCCTAAATTTGATTTTGTTATACCAACTTAATTATTTCAATTTGTAACATTAGAAAGTTTATCCTGTACGATTTCAACAATAGTTTTTGCATTTTGTTCGGATTTATAGGACTTACACAAGCTCAAAGTTCGTCTTATTCGTAGTTGTTGATGAAAAATACGCAATTTCTCCTAATTTTACCTCAATTATTTATATGAGCGCACTCGTGCAACACTTCCTTCTTTACATATATTATCCAACACATCAAAATGTACAATATATGTAAAAATAAAAGTGTTGCAAAGCTGCGCTCATAGTAAAATATTAAAAAATATATTAAAAATTGAGGTAAAATTAGGTGAAATTGAGTATTTTTTATCAAAAACTACGAATAATACGAGCTTTGAGCTTGTGTAAATTATATAAATCCGAACAAAATGCAAAAACTATTGTTGAAAATCGTACAGGATAAACTCTCTAATATTAAAAGGTGAAATAATTAAGTCAGTATAACAAAATCGAATTTTAGTCTTATTTCATGTACCAAAAACACGGCTTATAGAGCCTGATCCTTTATGTATGAGTAGCTGCATAGCAACCTGCTGTGATGATTTTGTATAAGATAGTTCGAGATTTGCTGGAAAAATACTTACCAATCCAGTTTCCAATTAAAATGTATAAATGTATGGTTTTTCTTATAATTTCAAAATTATTATAAATAAGTACTAATGAAATTAAATTAAAGTACAAAACACAAAAAGGTTTATCAGGCCTCACTTCCAGGTCCCACAGCGTGCAGCTAAATATTGATCATGAGGAATAAAATTTTCATTCCTAATATTATTGCGAATTTTTGTGAATTTGTATTTAGGAAGAAGAATGTCAGTTTGAAGTATTAAGTTAAGAAGCTGATAACTATGCTTAGAAAGAACAAAAATATTAAAATAAAATATTAACATATTAATTGTTAACAAGTATTATTATTATTATTATTATTAATACATAATTATTAAAGAATATAATTCTATAATTATATAATGCAATTATTATAAGAGTAATAACAAGAACCAGAAGGACCCGTGCGAAGCGTTCGCACAGCAATCTTTGAGATTATTTCCTGGTACGTTTTAGCACTAAATTTTAATTAACTGATTTTTTTAAATAAAACAACATATTTTAACGAAATGTGCCTGTACTATCTTAGAAACTTGTTCAAAAACTTTTCGAATGAGACCTCATTCATCGTTGTATGTTTTTTATGTGCATAGAAAAAAAAGATGTTGACAACAGAAATAATATACTATATGATGATTGCTTGTGTATAAGAAAATGGGAATAGATTGACAGAAATTGTTTTGCCAAATTTTCTTTTCTCGCCAAGGTAATTTCTTTAGGTTTCCAAGACCCTATACTGAATAGAAAAATATATAAAAAAAATTTAAACACCGAATCAGACGTTTAGGGAATTCATATGAAAGCATTTCCTTAGATTTTGCAAAACTATTCCAGAAATGTCTTAAATACATAAATCAATATTTGGTACACCACCTTTTTTGCAAGCCTAACATAGGATGTTCAAACTTTGTGGTCCAGCAGCCATTTGAGTGACGCCAGACTTCGCTGGCGTATTAACAGCTTAATGAAATATTAAAAAATAAATACTTACAATTTTTTTGAATCCTAATGACGTATATCTAAATGGAAGATAATCCTTAAATTACGTAATCTACTGGTGCTCCGATACAGTACACATATACACAGCCATGATACGCGCAAGAAATAAATTAACAATCGTATTTTATTGCATTATAGGATGACGTCACCTGATAATACAGTATTTTATTTTTGTGCGAACACTGATTTGAGAAAACCTTTCATTTCATTTATGAAAACAATGTCGATTTAATTTTTAATTAACAGTAATTTTTAATTAAAAAACATGTTTTAAAGTAATGTAAGTGTACTATGTCAGCAGCCTGTTCAAAATCAAAAGGCATCTCATTCATCATTCTGCGTTTTGTATTTTCTTAGAAAAATGGATATTGGCAACAGAAATAATATGTTGACACTGAAAATGATTTTTCTCATAATTTCAAAATTAGTATAAGTATGTGTTATCAAAAAGAAATCCAAATACATACCACAAAAAGGTCTTTCAGGCCCTACTTTCAGGTAAAGACGTCTGTCTCTATGATGTTCTCCAATTGGGAACGTATAAGTTGGAGAAAAAATACCCATGAGGGCGCAGTTGTGGCCGTTAATGCCACAGTTACAATGTCCTTTCAAAAAATGTTCCCACGATGAACACTCTACTCCCACAAACAGGCATCTATGTTGATTGAAAGATAATATGAAGAATTCATAGGATCGAAAATGCTGACAGGAAATCAAATTTCCTACAACTAAGGGAAACAAAATAAAACAAAAAAATTATTTGTGATTTATTGTACTTCTACTAAACATCATTAGTTCTGAAAATATAAGGCCCACATTATTGTTAGAACATAAGAACATAAAATATTTCAAGTAAATCATTGCTTTCTAATCCTTTCAGACCTGTTTTTTTAATAACAACAAAATCTCTGTGATATTTTAAAATTTAACAACGTCAACAATTTCATTTAGAAAAGTTTCGGAGAAAATTTTAGAAAAATTCCCAGGAGGGCTACATTTACAATGACTTTTCAGACCATTTGCCCATCATGATGAACATTCTATTTCTACAAACCGGCACGCATGCTGATTGAAAGATAATATGAAGAATTCATAGGATCGAAAATGCTGGCGGGAAATCAGATTCCCTACAACTAAGGGAAACAAAACATATATTTATTTGTGATAGTACTTCTACTAAAAATCCAATTTTAATACAGTTCTGCAAGTATAAGGACCACATAATTGTTAGAGCATAAGATGTTAGAACATAAGATATTTCATATAAATCATTGCTTTTTAATCTTTTCTGATCTGCCTTTTTAAATAACGACCAAATCTCTGTCTAAAGTTTAGCAACAACAATCTTCTATTTGGAAAAATGACAGAGAAAAAATGTGCCCATTTCTGATTATTAGTGCCAGTGTTACAATGACCTTTCAGAACATTTTCCCATGAGAAACACACAGCGCTTACAAACAGGTAGCAATGTTGAGTGAAAGATAATATGAAAAACTCATAGGCTCGAAAATACTGGCAGAAATCAAATTCCCTATAACTAAGGGAAACAAAACAAAATATTTATTTGTGATGTATTATACTTCTAATAAAAATCATTTTAAAAACAGTTCTGCAAATCTAAGGTCCATATTATCAGCGCATAAGGACATAAGAGATTTGAAGTAAATCATTGATTTTTAATCCTTTCAGATTTACTTTTTTAATAACAACCAAATCTCTGTGATATTCTAAAATTTAAAAACAACAACAATCTTCCGTTTAGAGAAGTATTCCAGAAATTCGAAGAAAAAATCTCATGATCAATCTCATGCCACAGTTACAATGACCTTTCAGAAGATTTTCTCATGATGAACACTCTACTCCCATTAACAGGCAGTCATGGTGATTGAAAGATAATACAAAGAATTTTAAGGCTAAAAAATGCTGGCAAGAAATCAAATTAACTACAACTAAGAGAAACAAAACAAAACAAATATTTATTTTGATATATTGTATCTCAACAAAAAAAAAATATTTTTTAAAAACAGTTCTGCAAATATAAAGTCTATATTAATGTTAAATCATAAGATGTTTAGAAGATAAGAGAGTTCATGTAAATCATTACTTTTTAATATTTTCTGATCTGCGTTTTTTTAATAACAACAAAATCTGTGATATTCTAAAATTTAACTGCAATCTTCCATTTGGAAAGGTGACGGAGAATAAATGGGCCCATTTCTGATCATTAGCTTCACAGTTACAATGCTTTTTCCGAACATTTTCTCATGATGAGCATTCTCCACATTTTCTCCACATCTACTTTCACAAACAGGTAGAAATGTTGATTGAAAGATAATATGAAAAACTCATAGGCTCGAAAATACTGGCAGAAATCAAATTCCCTACAACTAAGGGAAACAAGACAAAATTAAAAAAATATATATTTATTAGTGATACATTATACTTCTACTGAAAATCATTTTTTAATGCAGTTCTACAAATCTATAAGATCAATATTAATTAGCGCATAAGATGTTAGAACACAGGAGATTCCATGTAAATAATTGCTTTTTTAATACTTCCAGTCCCTTTTTACTTACCCATCATACACAGTATAGGGTAAATCTTGTAATCGTTTTAAAAATCGAAAAAAATTGTTTGATGGATTTACATGTTTCAGACACTGGAGATTCCGAAAAACATATTTTTAGATAAAAAAAATTTGCCGTCCGTCTGTCTGTGTGTGTGTCTGTAAACGCTCTATCTCCGGAACAAATTGAGATAGAGACTTGAAATTTGGTATGTACTTGGTATGTAATAATGGGAAGAAGCTTATTGAATTTCAGTAATCTCGGTTATCCGGAACTATTTTTTTCGGACTCTCGAAATATTCGTTCTGATAAAAGGTATATAAAAATTTCCGAAATTGTTTATTTTAAGGAGTGAATATAAAAGACAATAAAAATACATAAATTTTGCATCAAGAATGAAGTCGATCGGATTATGAGTTGCCAAGATATTTGTAATTACATTTTCCACACTCTTCGATTTTTCGTGACCCTGTATTTCATTCAAATTTCAATTCAAAGATATATTTTAATTGGAAATGAGACGCTTCATCTGACGCAGTAAATAGTTAGTTAATAGGATTATCAATTTTGGAGTTATAGAGCATTTAAAGTTTATGACGTCATCAAGCCACGATTTATTCGAATTGCAATACATTTTGTAAATAGTTTACACATATTTTATTTTCATATTTTATATTATGCATATCCATGATGGGTAAGTATTATGGTGGCCCCCCAACGACTAGTTTTGAATAACAACAATATATACGTGATATTCTAAATTTTAACAACAACAATAATCTTCCATTTGGAAATGTATGAAAGAAAGTGGGAGAAAAAATATAATTGAGGGCGCAGTTTTGACCATTAGTGCAACAGTTTCATATCTGCTCTTCCCATGGATTTTTCCATGGTGAACTCTCTATGTAGTCATGATGGTTGACAGATAATAATAAGAACTCATAGACTCGAAAATGCCCACAAGAAATCGAATTTTCTATAACTTAAAATTTTTTTAATTTATTTAAATTATTGTATGGCATTTTTATTAAATGCATTATCAAAGTTCTACAAAAAGCATTAACTACTCTGAATCTAATAGAATCCTAAATAAAAAAAAAACAAGAAAAAATCCCCCATATATTTGACCTTATAGCATCGTACATTTTGAGTATTACTTTTTTTTTTAACAAACTTTTAACTTTTAAATTTTAACTAACTTTCACTACTTCTTTAAATACCCACTTATGGCGGAATACTTCTAAAAAAGTGGTACAAGCAGTGGACACGTAAAAACATCGTAGACTTAAAACAACGTAACAAAAAAATTAAGTTTGTTAGTTCTAAAGCTAGTGAAATATTAAAAATATATACAGTTTTAGTGAAGTGAAGATGTAAGTTTTCAACCACAAATTTCGTTTTTTAAAATTATACAGAAGAGCCAGATAGCAATATTTCGAAAAAATTCTGCTGTATTTCACTAGAAAAATGTGTAATAATCAATTTTCAAAAATATAGAAACTGATTGATTAAAAATTGGCGGAGGTAGAGTATTTACCGATTTTCAAAATGAGGTTCTAAAAAAAAAAAAAAAACACGTGCTTAAAGATTTTGCTGTTGATTACTTGCCATAGCGCGCTCGTGCTTTTATAGATCTAAAATTGCCCTTCCAATTTTAATATCGATATCTAACTAATAAAGTATGATTTTCGTGTGCATAAAGAATACTTTAAGCTTGGGGTGCAAAAATCTAGGAGCCAATGGGATGATTCCCACCACTAAAGTTTATTAGTATTTAGTATACTTCGTCTAAATTTTATCAGTATTCTTATTAGGCGAAAAATACTAAAAATTTAGTGGTGGGAATCGGTCCATTGGCGCCTAGATTTTTGCATCCCTGCTTTAAGCGATAAGGAAAATAAATTCAAATTTTTCAACTCAACAAAGTGGGTTAAACGTGCGTTTTTAGGTGCGTTCGTAATTATATAAATACGTAGCACCTATAGTTGTCGTCTGGTCCGTCCGTCTGTCCGCATATAACAGCGCAAAACTGACCAACTGAATGATTTGAAATTTAATATATATAATCGTTTCAGAATTTTATCGAGTAATTTAAAATTTTATGACAATCGAATCAAAACTTAAAAAGTTATTAATGAAACTTTTCTCTATTCTGTTAAATCCTATCATACGTAATCTATATAATAAAAGCGCAAGTCATGTGACTGAGGAAAAGAAATACGGGTTAACCACATCTTTTTTCATATGCCAAGCGGCCATCTTTATTCAAAATTATTTTTTTTTTGAATAAAATTGCATAAAAGTTACATTTGTTAGAAAGATCGTTCAAAAAAATTGTTTGCTTGTGAGATGAGTCACAGTCAACAATGTATAGATTCTCAGATAACTTCAGTGGAAATTCAGTTAACTGAATATCTCAATCCATTAAAGTAAATAAACACAGGGGATTCGTTCATTATGAGTCATAAAAATATTAAACCATGGAGGTAATCATTCGCAAAGCAAGATCTCCATGGTGAAAAAAAATTCGCATTTGTAAACGTGGCATACGTAATAAGAAAAAAACTAGTCGGATGTGTCAATCCCAAAACTTTCTTCTATCTCACACAGGTTTCGCATACACTAAAAAGAATCAGCACCCATTTATATCAAGGTCTAACTGAAACTCAAGTTTTATTAAATTCCGTGCATCATTTCTTGAGATATGACTATCGCTAAAATCGTGTAAATCCTGCAAAATTCTGCATAGCAGCGCCACCTGCTGGGTGATTTTTACCAAAAACTAATCAACACCAATTTATATCAGAGACTAACTGAATATAAAGTTTTGTTAAATTCCGAGCATTAGTTCTTGAGATAGAGCTATTGCGGAAATCGCGAAAAATGCTGCATAGCAGCGCCACCTGCTGGGCGATTTTTACCAAAAACTAATCAGCACCAATTTTTATCAGAGACTAACTGAATATAAAGTTTTATTAAATTCCGAGCATTAGTTCTTGAGATAGAGCGCCCACAAAATTTTTGTCACATAGAGACAGACAGACAGACAGCGTCACAGACAGACATTTTCTGAAAATAGTCAAATCGTGTTCAGGAATTTCTAAAACGTATAAATCCGTCGAAAACAGGAAGTCGAAAATTTTCATGAATCCAATACTTTCTTCTTGTAAAGATAGAAGAAAGTAAAAAGAAAATTTATTTTAAAACACTATTGTCAGTATGAGAATGTAGCAGAAGTACAAACCCCTTACATTTCGCTCCTAGCAGACGACATAATTCGTTTCATTGAAATAATGAGAATTATTATTTTTTTACATTGTGAAACTAATTATAAAACGAACGCACCTCATATGTCACGTTTAACGTACAATTTTTAACTTGTTAAAAATTGTCTCTGTAAATTTGAAGTATTTTTAAGAAGATTATAAAATTTTATCAAGTGGAAATTTAAAAGTTTGTAGGGATTTTTTTAAATACTTAAAATTTAAATATACTCTTTTTTAAAAGCGTACAACTGCGGAATCTGAGGTGTACTTTCTGATGATGAAAACAGTATTTTAATAATTATATTAGGTAAAGAGTAACCGCGATTCTAATTTTTCCCATAGGTTAACATGGTATTTCGCGACACCTCAGATAAAATACAACATTAAGTATGGTTACTTTTTAAGAAATTCCAGTTTTCATTCACTCGCTCCAAGCATTGAACCGGCCTCGCCCATTTGTAAAGACTTTTCTGAGCGCTGTCCGTCAAAGGGTCGTCAATCACATATCATCAGATGACAGCTGCTTCTAATTTCGTCAATACCTCCCATTCAACTCCCATTCCGCAAGCTCATTTTTATGTCAAATTCCGCAAATTACAGTGCCCGAAGAACCTTTCACTCTTATGAAGTAGGATTTAATGAGAGCTGCAGCATTCACGTTTTACAATTTCAATTTAGATTTCATTGAGACCCTTCTTCTTCATCACAAAATAATCGTCTAGATAATATATCTCGATCTAATTTGACAGACAATTCAAACTGCATCTCATAAAAGGAAATGTCTCGTTCTTTTTAACGCATAAAAATGCTTCCGCCTGTAATTTCAGAAACATATACGGAATGTCTCAGTAAACACTGATACCCTTTAGAAATTAATATAAAAATAAGTACATATCACGCATTTGTTAAATGATACATTAAGATTTTTGGGGGTAAAATCAATAAATTCCAATGTGCGCTTTTTTTTTTTTTTTTCGCGATAAACATCCAGCAAATATTTAATTTTCTAAATCCGATCAAGGCAAAGTGAAGTCCATGTCCTGTAGCAATTTGGTAATCCTCTATTTTTATTGTAAATTCACAATAAAAAATTGCACGATTGCAAATTGATTGTTGTTTTCATATAGAGGAAGAAATCTGATGCAATTTAGTAAAACCCGATTTTTATTTCAAATTTACAGTAAAAAATTGCACGATTGCAAATTGATTGTTGTTTTCATATGGAGGGAGAAAATCTGATGCAATTTGGTAAAACCTGATTTTTATTGAAAAAAATTACAATAAAAAATTGCACGATTGCAAATTGATTGTTGTTTTCATATGGAGGAAGAAAATCTGATGCAATTTGGTAAAACCTGATTTTTATTGAAAAAAATTACAATAAAAAATTGCACGATTGCAAATTGATTGTTGTTTTCATATAGAGGAAGAAAATCTGATGCAATTTGGTAAAACCCGATTTTTATTGCAAATTATTCACAATAAAAAATTGCACGATTAGAAATTGATTGTTGTTTTCATATGGAGGAAGAAAATCTGATGCAATTTGGTAAAACCTGATTTTTATTGAAAAAAATTACAATAAAAATTGCACGATTGCAAATTGATTGTTGTTTTCATATAGAGGAAGAAAATCTGATGCAATTTGGTAAAACCCGATTTTTATTGCAAATTATTCACAATAAAAAATTGCACGATTAGAAATTGATTGTTGTTTTTATATGGAAGAAGAAAATCTAACATATACATGCTTTACTAATTCTGTTTTAGCTGTGGGGGTGAGGGTACTGACAAGGAAATTCTCCTTAAAGCGCATACTCAGAAAATTTTGAAAAAAAATGCTAATGAAGCTACTCATGTATGTGATAAAGGATCAGTCCAATTTAGCTGCGGAATCCCAGTAGAAATTCTGCAAAAAAATAAAAACTTTCGTGTATTTGGCGGGAAAAGACGCGATTTGGCTTAGCAACATTTTTTCCTCGCCAAACGCAAACGATCGTTTGCATTTTGAAATTGCTTGCAAAATTATTATTCGAATGCGCAATACGTAATTAATTTAAACTTAAACTATGAAATAGTTTGTTATTTTTTCTATAATATATACAACATATATTGAATTTCATTATACATACATATAGATGTGTACACAAAATTGTAGCTGTAAAAATTTACTTATTATGTAAGTTAAACTTATACATAAACAAGTTCAGCAAGAAAAAGTCTTTCCTTAAAGATTATTTGTCATAACAGCGTATTTTTTTAAATTTCATTCCGTCGCCAACCAGTGATAAATCGCCAACTAAACGAAATTTTCATAATTTTTTACGGACGTTATATCGAGGTTCCGCACAAAAATTTTTATAGATGTATATACACTTATGAGAAGTACATTCTGTAATTTTTTTCGAAATTTTCTGAGTATGCGCTTATCTTAGTAGACCTTCCTTGTGAGAGTTGTCCCCAGTTTTTTAGGACAGGGTACAAGTTCAGAGGGCCAGCATTAGTTTTACTGATTTGAAAAACTTATTAAAAAGTTGATACATTTATGATAGTTAAAAAAGTAAAGCTTAAAAATTTATAAATTTGTAAGGTTTTCAAAGCTTTGAATCAAACGAAACTTCTGTTTCTGAAACCAAATAGATTCCAAAGATTTAAATAAGCATTTCTGAAAAAAAAAATATTTTGCGGCCTGTACTTTTTAGAAACGTTTCCGAGTATTTTTTACCGTGTATTAATCAGTTTTCTTTACCCGGAATATCGGTTTTCAGAAGCTACACTGTAACAAAAGGACCAATGTTTCTTAATCTAACAATAACCTTAATTAAGGTTTACAAAAATATAATATAATCTTTTCCGAGGTACCACCGATTCCTAAAACCGCTTTTCTGCCTTTAGAAACCTCTGTAATCGATACATTTCAGAGATTTAAAGAAGCATTTTTGAAACAAAAATTACTTTTGCGGCCTGTAACTTTTTGAAAAGTTTCCGAGTAGTTTTTACAGTGTATTAATCCGACTTCTCTACCTGGAATATAGGTTTTTCGCATGGTATCAATTCTCAAATAAAAATTTTTCGCTGCGTAACAGAATTTATACATCCAAGAATAACAAAATAATGTTAATTTTAATGATAATGTTAATGCTATTAATTTTAATGTTTATGTTAATGCTGTTAATTTATCATGTTTGTTGAACATGAAATTTGATAATTGTTAGCATCCGAAAAACTGATATTTTGAATTGAAAAAAACTTAATAATACACTTTGAATACAACTCGGAAACGTTTCTGAAAATGTCGGGCAGTAAAAGAAATATTTGTTACACACTGCAAAAAAAAGTGTTGATTTTACAGTACAATACTGGCATCCCAGCTTCCAGTATTATACCGTAAAATTAACTGTAATAAACAGTAAAATAAGCAGTAATACGCTGCCGCGATAATACTGGCATCCCAGCTGCCAGTATTATACCGCACAATTAACAGTAATAAACAATAAAATAAGCAGTAATACGCTGCCGTGCATTGAGCGGCAGCGTATTACTGCTTATTTTACTGTTTATAACTATTAATTTTACGGTATAATACTGGCAGCTGGAATACCAGTATTATACTGTAAAATCACCACTTTTTTTTGCAGTGCATAAATGCTTCTTTAACTCTCGCAAATCTGTTGGTTTCTAAAGTTTCTGTAGATAAAAGAACGCTTTTCTGCATCCTGGATAATTCGGAAGAGATTATATGATGTTTTCGTAAACCTTAAGAAAGATAAAATCAATATTTAGAAACATTTATTATTATTATTTTTATTATTATTATTATTTTACAGAGTGTATGCAGCAACCAACAGTAGCCGGCTTTCATGTTTATTATGCCTCGTGTATGTACGCATAAATTTATAATTTACCAAACGAGAATTTTAGCGCTCCTGATGGCTAAATTTTACCAACCAGACAGAAAGTCGGAATGTTTAGTGAACGTTTGGCTGTACGTGGCGGAATTTTTTTAATACTTTTCCGAAATCAGCGTAAAAAAAACCCATTTTTTACTTTGTAGAAAAAAAATCATTTTAGGCTTGTGATAATTAATAATAGATTTGATATTTTAATAATAATAATAATAATAATAAATGTATATTTACTTTCTGTGGGCGTGTCTTTAGCAATAGATCGTGCAAGTGTCTGATCACAACCCGGAGGATCGCCACCTCCTGGATAGAAATCTAAATCACCTCCGTCCTCTGGCGTTCCATAGCCTGAAATTATGTTAATTAACATTAGTTATTTTCCGGAAAAATTATTCTTAAGAAAAAAGTCTTTCAAAACAGTATGCCATAAATATTATATTATTATATTTATCTTATATTATCTTATTTATCTTATATTATTTATATTTATGTACTTTATTATATTTATTATATTATTATTATATATATTAATATTGTTATTTCAGTTATCACTGAAATATACAGGGTGTTCCGTTAAAGAGGTTCAATATTAATAGGGGTAATAGAGGAGATCACATGGAGCATAAATCAGTATATAAAGCCTGGTCGGATCTCAATAGTTTTCAAGTTACAGCAAATAGAATGAAAATTCGGAAAATTGTAAAAGAACCCTCATTGCTAAACTATCGATAATGCTACATAAAAACGAAGCACATATTTAGAAAGAGCAGAAAAAAACCTACAAAATGACATCAATTGTATTAAAATAGCAATATTTATTGACGAGTTACAAGCCCTGAAACAGTGAAAAAAGTACGAAATCCAATATACATCAAAATAGTTAATCGTTAATTCCAAAAAGACAACTCTAGCTACAACAAGGAAAATGTAGTAAAATTTGGTCCATTCCGAAAACTTTCGAAAAAGCTTACAATGAACCATATCGGTTTAATTGTGTGAGAGAAATTAATCAGTTTCTTAGTTACAACTCCGCTTTCTTTGACACTAGCAAAGGTTAAACTCCGCCCATCACGATTGGAAACACCGCCTTTTTAATTACTCTCAACTATACATTTTCGATCATGCTTCTTCTGAGATGCAACATTTTTAATTATTCAAGAGTTGAATGAACCAAAATAACTTTACAATAATAGTCTACATTTTAAAGTGGTCTTTTATTGATATAAAGCTTAAGTTAAATTCCTTAAAATTAAACTGGTGGTGAAATTCGGAAATAATTAAAAATATTGCGATTTGTAACTATGCAAGAAGTTTCAGTACATGTTTTACATGGACAATTATTGTATGTATATGTGCATCATAATTTATGATAGGAAATAATAATAACAAATAGCATAATAATTTTATTAATTATAAATTTAAAAAAGACACTAAATTTTAAATTAATTCATACAAACTTTGTAATTTACAATTTGAGTACACCACAGTCTGTGACTTACAAAATACTGTGCCAAAAAGTGTTGAAAATAAAAGAAAAATGACAAATAAAGAATTACATTCCACGTACTTTATGACATATGTGAAGCATAGTCTTCTGGCCTGCGCTGCACAGTTCAATGTCGGAAGGCAGACGAACGGACATTATTATAATAGGTGTTCGAAGTTGCGCCCATTAACAGAATCGCACAGCCGACAGCGACGTCGTAAAGATTGGCGAACACGCCGAAAAAATCCGACGGAGTTGGGAATGTCTCCTGCAGCGACAACGATTCGCGCTAGTAAATCCTCCGGTGTATCCACAGGCGTTTCATACACCAGCGATTTAAGGTGTCCCCAAACAAAAAAGTCTAACGGATTGAGGTCTGGAGAGCGTGCAGGCCAAGCAACAGGTCCACTGCGTCCAATCCATTTCCCAGGATATGTTGAATTGAGGTGATTGCGAACACCTATGAAAAAATGTGCCGGTGCGCCATCGTGCATAAACCACATATTGTGGCGCAATGTTGCTGGCACATTTTGCAGTAACTGCGGTAAGATATCCCGTAGGAAAACCAAGTACGTACTGCCATTGAGTACATCTGGGAGTAAATATGGTCCTATGAGATAATCGCCGAGGACACCTGCCCATATGTTCACACTGAACTTTTGTTGTGCGTTCGACGGGAAAACAGTGTGCGGATTTGTATATGACCATGTGTGCATATTGTGCGTGTTTACCACGCCCTCTCTCGTAAATGTTGCTTCATCAGTAAATAAAATATTTTCCAGAAATTGTTGATTATTTTCTGTTACATTAAGCAACCAGCGTACGAATTCTGTCCGCTGAGCACAATCTGTTACTGATAACAGTTGTACCCGCTGCACATGAAAGGGGTGCATGTTTTCTGCACGCAGAACACGCCACACACTTTGGTGAGAAACACCGACTTCAGACGCAGCAGCTCGTGTACTCGTGGAGGGGTTATCTTTAAAAATATTCAGTACATCTTCTTCCATTGCAGGTGTTCGTACATGTCGAGGTTTCCCTGCATCAATGCTTGCTGTATTAAACGATCCAGTCTCCCGTAATCGTCTATCGATTTTTATGAAGAGTTTCGAACTTGGGCAACGTCTCCTTGGAAATTGCTCACGGTACATGCGCTGTGCTAGACATGCATTTCCATGAGCTTGCCCGTACATCAGATGCATGTCCGCATATTCTTCGTTAGAGTATTCCGGCATAATTATTATACATCAACTTACTACAATCCCACTTACAACAGCCTCCCTTTAACATAACGCCCACTGATGACTGCTGTTTTATTACACTTTTCTTCCTATACACATAGAAAATTTGCATAAAAAGTACTTCTTCTTCATCATCCTGAAAGTTCATGGAGGAAACGCAGCAGTCACGGAGTTTGCTTTAAGACAAGGCGAGAGCTGCACAATATGTCATTCACTTGACCAGACTGAATAATGAAAGGGTATTGATAGAGGTTGATCAGAAATGTATAATTGAAAGATATTAAAACGGGGTGTTTACAATCGTCATGGGTGGAGTTTCGCTCTTTCCGAGCGTGCAACAGTAGAGAGTTGTAACTAGGGAACTGCTTGATTTCTCCCATACAATTAAACTGATATGGTTTATTGTCAGCTTCTTCGAAAGCTTTCGGAATGGACTAAATTTTATAACATTTTCCTTGATGTAGGTAGAGTTGCATTTTTGGAATTAACGATTAACTATTTTGCTAAATATTTGATTTTGTATTTTTTCACTGTTTCAGAGCTTGTAACTCGCCATTAATTCTCAATATTCTAAAACAACTTATGTCATTTCGTAGGATTTTTTCTGCTCTTTCTAAATATGTGCTTCGTTTTTATGTAGCATTATCGATAGTTTAGCAATGAGGGTTTTTTTTACAAATTTCCGATTTTTCATTCTATTTGCTGTAACTTGAAAATTATTGAGATCCGGCCAGGCATTATATACTGATTTATGCTCCGTGTGATCTCCTCTATTACCCCTATTAATATTGGACCCCTTTAACGGAACACCCTGTATATATTTTTTTAAATAAAGCATAGTTTTACAAAATATGTAGGAAAAATCTGTACTGGTATATCCTTTACCTGAATTTTTTTTAGTATAGTGCATGACAATTTATCATATTTATTATTTTTTTATATTATTTTCTTATATTATTTCTTATTATTTTATCATATTTATTATTTTTTTAGGGGGAAAAGGTAATGCCTCGTGAAATACAATAATGTGTGTTCCTTGCCCATTGAAAACAAAATACTTAAATACAGTTCAAAAGAGATTCAGAAGTGAATTTCATAAATATTCCCAACGTTTGAACAATTTCATGATATTGAACATGTTTTGCAGAAAAGTAGTGGTAGGCAGGGCTTAATTTCTAAGGAAAAAAGTACCGGAGCACTAATTATTCTGTAGTACTAACACCCGTAGCGTACCCCTCTGCCGTCATTCCAATCTGCATATTTATATTTCATACATATTTATATTTCATACATATTATTTTCAAAATTTAAAGCATTGTTTTTTTTTTA
Source organism: Maratus michaelseni (assembly GCA_963931845.1). Classification (NCBI taxonomy): domain Eukaryota; kingdom Metazoa; phylum Arthropoda; class Arachnida; order Araneae; family Salticidae; genus Maratus; species Maratus michaelseni. The sequence goes on along the minus strand of OZ007598.1, from coordinate 26,837,790 downwards.
ATTTAGCAAAATAAAAAAATTAAATACATCTCTCTGCGTAAACTTAGCTGTCAACTATTCTACTTTTTAGTTATTATTACTTCCAAATAGAAACCTTTACCGAATCTTACTGTTAATTAATCGCAGAGTTCTGCGATTAAATAGGCTCAGGATTATTATTCGGAAATAGTGTTAACACAAAAAATGAATAGTTCGCAGCTATGCAGAATAGAAAAAAAACTTTACTCTTTATTCTGATGAAAATAGCATTAAAATGATTTGAAATGGAAATAAATCAAATTTTGAATTTAAGACAGATTGAGCTCGAACCGCCCGCCCAAACTCGAAGACTGATATAAAAACTGAGTTCGTTTCGTCTCCATCTCTTACGTGAGGGACACATTACGTCATTTATTAGTGTTTTGTTACAAAAGAAGGCAAAAGACTGGATATGAGAGGGAAAGAAAAGGGTAGTTTAGGATTCGTTTTTTGGAAGCATTATTGTACTGGGCTCCGGAGCGCAGTGTTTATGAGCTCCGGTGAATTCTATCCAATATTTAAATTTTTACTAAAAACAGAAAAGTACCGGAGTTGAGCTCCGGTGCAAATTAAGCCCTGCTGGTAAGTGTAGTTCCGAGCGTTACAGTTCTACCACAATTTTGGAATAGAAATTTTCGCCTTATTTAATCGCATTAAGATGTTACATATCCAGCGATTAATCACTGAAACTTGTTTAATCTGAAGAAAAAAAATATAAGACAAAGATTTCTGAGGTAGTATTTTCCTTGAAAATTCCAAGGAATGTACGCATCTTGTGTTGAGAAAAAAAATAGCTGCAGTCCTAACAAATCCAATCACCCTATTAGCCTTTTGCTAATAAGGACTCCTAAGACAACGGTATCCATCAACGGTGGAAACTCACCACCAATGTATTACATAGTGTTCAACAGCTTAGACAGAGCAACAGATTTCTCAGACAAGTTGAAGTGTACTGAACACTTTTCATGTTCGAAATTATTCCATAAAAATCTTTGAGTTGCTAAATAAAGCTCTGTAGGAATTATTTTTTTATAAAATATTCCACTTATGTTGTTGTTGTTTCTAATCCCAGATGGTTTAGCTGTGCTAAACCATCTCCACAAAACCAAAGACCTCCAGAAAATCATGAAAGAGCGCTGGATTTTCCAAGATTTCACAGCGGGTAAAATTTAGGCATTTGATAATATGCAGAGGAGAGGCCTGGTCTCCCGGCCACCGATGACACTCAGAAAAGGTTTTCTGGCCCTGATGGAAAGATAGACCTCTTAAGTGACCACTCATAAAGCGTGAGAGTGCCGTCTGTTGTTTCCTACAAAGATTAAGTTGGAGAGACCATCCTGGTGTTTTAATAAAGTACCATGGATGAATAGGAGGTACTCTCCAAAGATATTCCACTTATTATTATTATTATTGTAACTACATAAACAATAATTAATATATGAGTATCTTGTATAGTCGTGAAACGCTTGGAACCGGAAGCGAATGAAAAATTGAAGGAAAACTTTTATTTCTCATCAAACGAATTTCGGAACTGAATCTGAATTGTTTTTTCAGTGCCTTAACTGAACCGAAAATAATTTTCCGCTTCCAAACTGAACTGTAAAAAACTCATTTTTAAAGATTCATTCATAAAATTTCAATTATTTAAAAGATAAAATATAATCGATTGGTTACTTACCATTATTTCTGGAAGGTTCAACAAATTAAAGTTAAATATTTTGAAAATATACCTTGAAGAATGGTCTGGCCAGGATCTGAGTGAATAACATCAACGAAAACTGCGTCACTTGGATCGAGTCGAACACTGTCAGGAACATTACGGAAGAAAGGTCCTGCAGGATCCAATCCTAAATAAAAAGGAATTTGATGAATAGGGCTGAGATGAAAAGGACCGCATTAGCCGAATATTGATGGACAGGGCCTGGTCCTTTCCATACAAAATCTTTGTTGGTTTGTGACAGTTCGGTATAAAAGTTAAAAGTTCGGCCTTGCCTCGTTATGCAATCTAAAAATTCGAACCGCGCCCGTTCTGGCACGGACTAAAACTTTATTGGCCCGGCCAGCTCAGTGTAAAAGCTAAAAGTTTGGCTCGAGCCCGATATGAAATTTAAAAGTTCAGCCCGGGCCCGGCCCAACCCGACTCAATTTCTACAATACATCTCGATATTTATGAGGCAATATTACCCTGCATTTAAATTTTTTCAAAAAGCACACTTACTTATGTATAGTCAACCGGAAGGTTCTGTGGTCGTTTCGTCTAATTATTTTGCTACTGCTTCTAAGGAATGACCTTTAATGACACAGGTATGGACATCCGGTCTATTCTACTTGCGCTGCTTAATTTTCGCTTGTGTTGTGGCATAATTTTTGTGTCTGTGTAGTGTGAAGTATTAGGAACCAAAAAGTTCATTTCCGTCATATTATGTTCTTTTATTTCAAGAAAGGTAAAAATGCTTGTCAGACTGCTTGTAAAATTTGTGTTGTATATGGACAATGTACTGTTTCAGATGACCTAGTTCGAGAAGTGATTTGAAAAGTTTAAGCGCGGAAATTTCAGCCTCGAAGATGATGCGCGCTCAGGATGATTATCGTCTGTAAAGGAGGATCTCTTAAAAGAAGCTATCGCTGAGAATCCACGTTACAGAGTTCAGGAGCTATCACACAGACTAAATATTCCAAAACGTACAGTGCATGATCATTTGATATCTTCTTTTTTTAATAAGAAGTCTTTTACAGATGCTGGTCGTCCAGAGCCGGCATAATCTTCGAGGCTGAAATTTCTGCGCTTAAACTTCTCAAACCACCTTCGAACTGTGTCCATTTGGAACAGAGAAGAAAAAATCATTCTTAACTATACCGTAAAGAAATAATAATCTATTATCACATTTCTTTTATACATTTTATTTCTCAAGCAGTAAATTGAATATATACTCATTCAAATGCGTATTTATTTTCATCTGAAACATAGTTCTGCTCAAATTTTGTCAAAATCCCAACAACCTGTCTTGCAAAAAACCTAAATCTGACAAACACGAATTATTCTAGAGTGAACCCGGCCCGCAGAAAAAAAAAATTAGTGTCACCGCCCCCCCCCCCCCCGACCTGAAAAGAAATCAGGGACAACCCTTCCGATACAGGACTCTATTCAATGATCCCGAGGTGTCCGCTGTTCAGAGGTTTTACTATATTTAAATATTAAAGAATATAGACATATAATTCTTTTTTTTATATAAAAGATAAAATTGGTATTAGAGGTATGATTGTAGATTATTTTTGATAACTGCATTAAAACATTACTTACTTTCCTTTCATTTCGGGTTCGGGTCGGGTTGCAACATGTCAAGTTCGGATCGGGTTGCGGGTCGCCGAAAATGATTTTGTCGAGGTCGGGTTGGGTTGTGGGTCAATGAAATTTTTTGTCGGGTTCGGATCAGGTTGCGGGTTGACTTCAAATGGAATTTGAGGGACTCGAGTTCGGATGCACCGAATACAACATTTTTCTATCAGTTTCTCTTCGCTTTACATAATCGGGAAAAAATTGCAATTAAATAAGACAAAGTTTGCTACACAAAATAGTGGTATTTTGAGCTTCTAGATTCCCATTCTGGCTGATCGACTGTTGGAGTATACTTTTTCTAAATTGTTTTTTTCGTTTTTCATAGAAGAATCATAAAACTTCACACATTTTTGTTTCTTTCCCTTTTGCAAAAAATAACAACTATTTTATTTTTTTAAATTAGAAATCAACAATTGACCTGTTATCCTTCCAAGTTTGTGCAGTCGTTCTCCAGCATATCCAGCTAAATGTGCTCCCAGACTGTGACCAATTAGATGAAAACTTTCAGGACTGACTCCTTCCGTTTTCTGGAAAAGGGAAAAAGTACATAATAATGATATAGAAGTAATAAGCTATACTTTATTAAGAGGACGAAAAGGTTTCGAGTGACGAAAATTGACTGCAATTTGATCGTGGGTTATACAGCCTGTAATCAATTTAGACTACTATTACTATTTATCTTTGAATTTTGTCTATTTATGTTTTTTAGAAAAAAAATGTCTGTTAAATTGTAAAAAAAAAAATAAGAACAAAAATTTTAGGTACTTTTATGTTATCTGGGTGCCAGTGATAACTCGTCAAATCTTGTTTCAATTGGCATCATTTGAATTGCAACCTTTTACGTGAAATTTTGTTATTTGTATTGATATGTTTGTGTTTAAGCATTTTATTATGATTACGAGCTGTTTAACCCGTTCTACGCACGGGAGATCATGAATTTAATTCTAAAACCAAAACTAAAAATAAAAATCAGTACAACCAAATGTGTCTATGTAATATGTAGAAAAATATTTTTCTGCTACTGTGCATATTTTTAATGAAATTTTATTTAACATGTTTCTATGGCAGCAGACGATAAAACGATATCTTTGAAACAAGGGAATAAATAAAATAAAGAGTTTTGTTGATGTTTGTGATAAATGTTTTTCTTTATTTTTTAAAAAAGGTAATAATTAAGTGCATTTAAACAATCTCTAATTATTTGCATGCGAGGTAAAAGAATTATCGTAATACCCGCTACAGCTTCTTAGTATTGCAGCGTGGCGTACGTAATATGTATATCTCACATTGCAGTAAACATTTAGAACTGGCTAGAACTCGCGCGATTACAGGTTGAACATTAAAAATTCGTCAAAAACATAAAAAAATATATATATATATATTTAAAATTTTCAAATTTTTTGCCCCAATTGTTCATGGGCCCCCTACCAGCAACATGTGGGCCAAATTTCCTAGCCCTACGGCCTGTGGTTTCCGAGTTTTTGAGGTTACATACATAGATACGCGCACGGATTTTAATAGGGTAGATATTTTAGCTATTTTTAAGTAAGTTTTTAAGTTATTATATTGCAATGTTAAAATATTGGCTAGTTGTTATTAGCTAATGGTAAAAGATTGGCGAAAAAAATTAGAGACCACTGGCACCGGCTAACATAAAAGTCCCAAATTTTAATATTGAACGAAAAAAATCAATCTTTCAAAACTAATTTTGCCACGATTTTTAAGCCCAGGTTCCCTATTTATGAGTTGTTCCCTTTATATTGCCTATTAGTTTCTCTCGATTACACCTAAAACAATAAACAATTTTAAAACATGCAAAACATTATAATAAAAAAAAATCAAAATTCACAAAAATTGATCACATTTTTAACACTTTCCAACATAGTTGAAAAGTCTTTAGGCATTCGGTTTGTCTGTCTGTCTGCCATCTGTCCGCGTTTTAACTCTCGTAAATATCCAGGATTGCTATGTAATTGATATATTGGGTTGTTCGGAAAGTTTCTTCCGTTTGGAAAAATCAATTCGTACCGGAAAATTCTGCCCGTCAATTATTAGACATTAGATGTCGGAATTAATGTCTAATAATTAAATGATAGAATTTTCCGGTACGAACCAACTTTCCCAAACGGAAAAAAACTTTCCGAACAACCCAATATATTATTGAAATTCACTATGGTATGTTCGCTATTGAAAATGGAGTATGTAGCATTTATAGTTAGTTTATTTACAGGGACACTCAAAAGAATCCCGTCACATTATGGTCTATGAGGAAAAATCGTTTACGGTGTATTTTAATGATGCTATATTATTTTTGGTAAAATAAAATTTATATGCATTTCTGAGGTGCACTAAAACATGCTTTCTGTAGAATATGGAGTGCAAAACATTTATAATTTCTTTACAGGGTCACGTAAAAGAAATCGGTTAAAGTACTGTCGAATTCTGGAAATGCGCTTTCAGTTTTGGCATGCGTTTTAAAGTTTAAATAATTTTTTTTGCGTACTACGTGGTGTGTATAAATTTCATAGATCATATACATGGTACACAAGCAGTAAGCATTACTGTTTAGGAGCGTGAATTGCTAATTTAAAAAAAATTAATTTCATTTATTTAATTTTTTTTTAATTTTTTAATTTTTTAATTTTTTGCATTTTCCAGCTGATTACTGTACTAAAAGATGTTTGTAGAATATAAATAAATTCATATACATGACTACACAAATAACTGGATACATTGCCGTCTAAGGATGGTTATTTCTGAAAGTGCATTCTAAGTTGTTATGCGTTTTCTAAATCGTTTACGTAAGATATCTTCTTTCGCCTTACTAAACTTTAGTTACAGTATTCTGGAAGTGTTGGAAAGTGTTTCATAATCTATGCTTAATACATGATTTTTCTATCTTGCTCATTGTAATTTGAAAAAAAAAATGTTTGTTTTTTCAGGTATAGTGTGTAGATATATATATATATATATATATATATATTTCTTTTACTCTATTTATAAAACAAAACATGTAAATCCGTTAACGTGTTCAAAAATGATCTTGGCAAAACTTCTGAAAAACACTGTTCCGAGATAATTGAATTTCAAGTGTTATTTTAGTTAACAGTAGCTGACCCGCCCGGCGTTGTCCGGTCTCGTATTGTGTACCTTTTGGGTACCTTATTGGGTACCCGTATTGTGCCTTAAATCTCTTAAAAAACTAAACTCTGGACAGGAACCCCGCTGCCTTCGCACTAAGGCTGCTGTATATACTTCGCACCGTATACCGGGCATGCTGCGAGGAAAATTCCACCTTCCACCACCAGGGAGCGCATTCTGTTCTAAACAAACCTCTTTTCAAACTAACTTCTGCCACGGGTCCCCGCTGCCTACGGCACCGTATAGAAATAAGAAGGGACGAAAATTATTAAATTTTTAGGCTTTTAAAGGACCTCAGAGCACGAAAATAAAACTGGAAAGCTGTAGGTCAAATTGTAGAAAAATTGGATTTTATTCGTTAATGGTGGTGATACAACTTATCTGTTGGCGACATAAAGATGCTGGAATGGAACAAAAATATTATTATGGAGTTATGTACCAATTCTTAGAAAAATCCGATATTTATTACTGTGAAAAAGATGAAACTCTTATTAAAAGCTCCCTCTAGTGGTTAAAGAGTAGTACTAAAATTGAAAAATCACTGGTGAAAAAACTATACGTTTTATTATACGTTTTATTAAAGAAGAAATCGCAAAAGACCCTCAAAAATGCATTATTCGGAAATAGCGGTTTAGAATTAATACGTGATAAATGTAAATTAATTTTTAGACTCTAGAACAAGAAAATAAAACAAGGAAGCTGTAAACCAACTAAAAGAAAATTTAATTTTATACGGAAATGCTGGTGATACAATTAATTATTCATAGTTAAGTATAATTTACTTTAATTATCTTTGGTACGACTTTAATTTTACTAATTTTCTTATCAGACTAACATCATGAAATTCTTAAAGGATGAAACATTATATAAATAAAATAATAATAATAATAAAAATACTTTTTTCGTTATTTCAAACTTTTCTAACCCCCTTAAACAAAAATTGTATAGTTTTCTAATATTTTTCTTTCTTTTTCCTTTTCAAAGACAAAAAATAAAACAAGAACGAAAAATCATGCGTCAAGCATAGATTATGTAACACTTTCCAACACTGCCAAAATAATTTTACAAATCTTTACCGTTTAATAAGGTGAAAGGTGATATCCAGTAAACAACGCCAAACTGGGAGGGGAGGCCTACCTTTCGGCTTAAGCTCAACTAGCGCCCCCAGTATCTAAGTCAACAATTTGGTTGGCTGGTTGGTTGTATAAGATTTAATGGCACAAGATCCCATTGGGACAAGCTGCGCCCGTAAGAAATTTGGAAAACTCATAACATATATGAAAACCCAATTTCAGGAATTACCATTAATAGCCGGAAAAATATCTGAATTCTTTAGTGACGCTCTGTATATGAGCTACATATTTGCATATATTCACTACATAGAATGCTAAATTTTAGTTCATTTAGGAAAAGCGTAGCACACTTTAAAATTCCCCTTATGGAATATCCGTCAATAAACGGAAATGTACTCGAGGGCTTTTGTGCTGCCCTGTATATGATCTATAGAATTTATACTCATCCAGTAATAGACAAAAAATGAATTAAATTTAAAAACGTGTTCAGCAACTGGAAACGCCCTTCCAGCAATTATTGGCAACAGACAATACCGAATTCTTTTGTGTGTCCCTGTAAATGAACGATGAATGCTGTACATAAAATATTCTATAAGTAAACCTCTTGTAATTCACCTTAGTGATATACATCAATTTCAATATGTTTGAAGTAGTGAAACATTATTAAAATAAGCCCCAAACGATTGTTTTCCATAGACTGTAATGTAACAAAATTCTTTTGAGTGTCCCTGTAAAGGAACTACAAGTGCTATGCACGCACACCCTGTTCCGTTGTACGCTTCATGTGCCTTAGTGATATATATAAATTCCAATATGAAAATGTGTAACAGCATTAAAATAAACCCGAAATGGTTTTTCCCCATAGACCATAATGTAATGGAATTCTTCAAGTGTCCCTGTAAAAAAACTATAAGTACTACACACTTCATTTTCAATACCGAACATGCCATAGTAAACCTTAATAACATATACCAATTGCATGACAATTTGAATATATTTACGCGAGTTAGAGCATGGACAGACAGACAGACAAACCAAATTCATAAATACTTTTCAACTATGTTGGAAAGTGTTAAAAAACAATCCTGGAAATATGATTTGGATTATATAGAATGTTAGACTGTTATAGACTGTTATAGACTAGTTATAGACTGTTTTATCAAAGTACAAGTACAATTATGTACTTTATATATTTTTAATCTGTATAAGTTAAGCTTGTTGAAAATTTCACCAAAATATCTCCATCATTGTTCAATTTATGAACAAAAATCGGTGTTCAAACGATGATATACCCTCTGTTTATGATTGAATAAATGCATTCCATTCCTGATTTCCTGTACAAAAATTGTCTGTGGTAGTCTATTACCCCTTAACGTTTGTGACCCTGGTACTGAAACATCCTGCATAATAACTGTGCCTGTGACAATAAGAGGTCTTATGATAGGCTTATTGGCTTAAACTTAAAATAGTGAATGTTGATACTTACATATAGAAACTGGATGAAGCGGGCAATTTGCACACCCACGAGTCTGGAATTGGCAACAGCAACAGTATACGGAAGTCTATTTGAGCCACTCCAGTCGACGATGAAGATGTTTTCGTCCGCTCGATCCAATAGCGTGTCTTTCAATCTCTGCAGAAAATAAATACTGAATAAATGAAATAAATGCTGCAAAATGTTAAATTAAATGAATCAAGATTACAAAATAATAATAAAATCTTTGAATATATGTTTAATCATTTTTTTAGTAGATTTATTTTCCTGATTTACGCGCTCCTACCTATAACTGCAGCTGAGATATGGCAAAATGACCTAAAACATTCGACCACCTCCCTTTAACCCCCCCCCCCTTCTGGGGGAATTTTTAAAATCGCTGAAATATGTGTTTAATCATTTTTTAGTAGATTTGTTTTCTAGAATTTCAAGCTGCTACCTATAACTGCTGCTGAGATATGGCGAAATGACCTAAAACATTCGAACCCCCCTTTAACCCTCTTCGAGGGGGGGAATTTTCAAAACCCCTTCTTATTGCTTGCCTAGGCCATAACAGCAATCTACAGTCCAAATTGCGTGACCCTGACTTTAGTAGTTTCGGCTGGGTGTTGATGAGTCAGTCAGTCAGTCAGTCAGTCAGTCAGTCAGTCAGTCAATCACCGTTTTCTCTTTCTATAATAGTATAGATTAGGCTGTAGCAAAAGTATTTTCGTTTTTTGAATGCGTTTATACCAAAGCCTGTAGCTGGCACTTTATCACCTCTATTGTTGAACATAAGATGTTATTTAAGAGAATATATGTCCCTCTATATTCTATAATCATACAGGATTCTTTCTTTCATTTTTAGGTAACGTAAAGAGTGATACAAATGTTGAGATTTTATGTATCTTAAGACATGATTTTAAACTAGGCCTTAAAACTGATGAAGCTGTCTTCAAAACTCGTGCAGTTGGAGGCTAGGACAAAAATATTGTCCGGACAGTTCAAAACAAATCCAAACGTTTTAAGGAAGGGGACCTCAGTCTTGAAATCAAACCCAGAAGTGTCAGGTGAATTTTGACTAGTTGAAGAGAAAAAAGAGGAGAATCCATTCTTCGCAATAAATTTTGGTGTTAAAAATTAACAAAACTATACATTTAAACTTCTGGTTTTGATTTCAAGTCTTGCCCTGGTATCCAACTGCACGAATTTTGAAGACAGCTTCATTGGTTTTACGGTCTAGTTTAAAATCATGCTTTAAGATGCATAAAATCTCAAGATTTGTATCACTCTTTACGTGGCCTAAAAATGAAAGAAAGAAACCTGTAGGGGTTATAGAATATAGAGCGATATGTATTCTGTTATATAACATCTTATGTTCAACAACAAGGAATGATAAAGTGACAGCTACAGGATTTGGTATAAAAGCATTCAAAAAACGAAAATATTTTTGATACAGCCTAATAAAATCACTTAATAACGTTAAATTAAAGATGTAATTAATGCTTTAACTGATAAAACATTACACTAAAGGTTTAAAAATACCTTTTAATATACAAATGACATGTTTCATACGCTCAAACGGCGACACCTTCAAGATCTTAAATAATAAATAAACTATTTTCGTAAAAACAAGCAATAATTACATCTTTAGTTAAATCAAGATTAATTAAACACGAAAGAAAAGCTAGGTGTTACACATAAATTATGACAAATTTTCGAAATTATGAGAATATGAAAAAACAAGCAGTAAATATTCATCGATAAATCAGTAAATTGAGATACAGCTTTGAAACAAATTGCATTTGAAGTAGGGGAGATGGGGGATGAATGGGACATTTTCACAAAAATATTTATTTTAAATATTTTATTTAAGTTATTATCAATATTATATATCACATGTCATACAATAAGTGCTTGACTACATCTTATGCACAATATTTGTTCAAGATTATTATTATACAGAAATATAAATGAAATTAAAAAAAGTCCTTCCGGCCTGTACCGGGAGGAAAAGGTAGCTTTCCTATATTTTCGTTTTAAAATTTTAGCTAATGTTACACGAAAACAGCAAGTTAAAATGCAAAGAAACGTTTACAAAAGATTCGTTAATACTGAATTTGAATAAGAAATTCGCCAAATTATTGGGCAATAGCCAAATTGGCTTCATTTATGAAAACTTATTTTGATCGCCAAATTTGGCGATATTTCGCCAATTTTATCGCCAATTTTGGCGCCAATGTCGCCAATTTTGGTGCTAACGGATATGAATATATAGTTTTATGCGTATGATTGGGAAAATTATTACAACAATGAAAGAAAATAATTTGCGAGTAATCGCGTTAATGTGATGTTTTGTTTCAAAATGTCAGCCACCCTAGAATTTCAAACTGCCCTATATCAGCCATTTTTTAAGATAGAGGTAAACCAAAAAATGCTCTGGAATCCTTGTATCAAGGCCTAACAGGTAATTAAAAAATAAATTTGAATTTTTAACTTTTTTGTATATTTATTTTAGTTTAAAAGTTTTAAATGGCCGCCATCTTGAAACAAAATGGCGGACCAAGCTGGCCAACGAACTCGGTCGAGACATTGGTGAGCTTAATACACACAATTAGTTTCATCAAAATTGATTTATAAATACGAGCGTTATCGTATGACATAGGTCAGATATATATATGGATATATATATATATATAAATCAACATTTGAACGGAGGGTGGTTTTGGGCTCTGGGGGTTATGATCGGTGAGAATATATCGAAATTTTCCGGACCTGCTTTCCTCCGAACGGCTGCAATAGGTAGCTTTATACTTTTTTGTATTGAAAGCTACCTAAAAAAGTTCATCTATGTCCCAATCATCCCCACACCAGGGATGAATGGGACACAAACATTTTCCTCCCCGTATTCAATGTTAAGGACTAAAAGCTGACAAAAAGCCTCCTTGGCAAAAGCTGAGAGATTATAAATTGTAATATGATTTCCAGGATTATTTCTTAGCCAATCATCTTAGACTCATCTCAGCTTTGCCTTAAAAGACCCATAAACGGAAGCATTCAATGGCTAAAGACGATGGCTACAATGAGGATTAAATGTTAAAAGAATAATTACCATAATGTATTAATTTATGAACCTATTTAATATTATTTAGTTAATAAATATATTTTTCAGCATCCTCTAGGGATGAATGAGACAGTTCCATTCATCTCATTTGAAATGTCCCAATCATCCCCATGATGCCTATATTCAATTGTCAGCCATTTTGTCTCAAAAATCATTTTGTCACAATGGTTAATATGCATTCATTTTAATTACCAATATTGAGCCTTTAAATAAAAAAACTACAACATATCTTAAATGTTTATATTGCATAAGATATTTAAGTAACTTCAAATGTAAAAAAAAAAAAAAAAAAAACTTTTAAGCAGAGTTTTCAGGAAATGCAAATTTGAAGGAAACTGAAAACAGCCATGTGCTCTTTTTTTTGGTTCTGAAGCACACTATGGTATTGGAATCTATGAGGATAGGGAGCAACTAAAAAAAAAAGTTTATTGCCTGAAATATTGAGAACGTCCCATCCATCCCTTGTCCCATTCATCCCCCATTTCCCCTACCATTTTTCCCTCTATTCGACGGTGTAAAAATTATAATTGTACGATGTTTAAAAGTTTACAAAAAGCAGTAAAAGAGAATTTTATTGGTCAGATGTTGCCAACGTCGATATGACGTCAGCGTTACTCACAGGCCTGTTTTTGCTTTATAATGTAGATTTAAATATTTTTTTTGCAAGTAGGACAGCTTCATACCAATTTGTATGATTACGTTGCATTTATGAGTTTATATTTAATTACTGTAATTATTTTCACTTTCAGAAATGTATGTACACTTTTAAAATAAGACAAGTTTAAAGAGCTTTGATAGAAAAATAATTATTGTGGACTGTTCTAAATAAGCAGTTGTAGATGAAACTTTAAAACTCAGATAAACTAGTTTATCTCTTAACTAAATGGTAATAGGTTTAAGACCAGTTAAAGTAAAATGAGGTTAATTCATCCAAAAAATGTGTAAGTTAAATTAGTTAGTTAATTTTTACTTTCCTCTATCTATAATAGAAGAAAGTATGGTATTCGAAAATTTTTTCGATTTCCGGTTTTCGACGGATTTACACTTTTTAGAGGTCAGAGATCCCGAAAAACATGTTTATACAAAATATCTGTTTGTCCGTCTGTGTGTCTGTGTGTTTGCCTGTCTGCCCGTCCTCATTGTATCATTTAAAATTGTATGAAGTTATGCATAGAATTGAACAAAATTTTTTAAATAGATTTATGACCATACACCATAGCCAGAAGGTTCTTCTAGAATTAAGAGATATTCCTCTGGAAGGGGGCGCTGTAATAGTGATTTTGGTGCCACTTTCATTATTCTACCATCGAAAAGTGTATGAAGTTATGCATAGAATTGAACCAAATTATTTTACAGGTTTGTGACAATGGCCATCGCAGGCTCGTCTTGAATTTGGAGATATTTCGCCGGAAGGGGAGCGCTGTAATAGTGATTTTGGTGCCACTTTCATTATTCTACCATCGAAAAGTGTATGAAGTTATGCATAGAATTGAACCAAATTATTTTACAGGTTTGTGACAATGGCCATCGCAGGCTCGTCTTGAATTTGAAGATATTTCCCCGGAAGGGGAGCGCTGTAATAGTGATTTTGGTGCCACTTTCATTATTCTATCATCAAAAAGTGTATGAAGTTATGCATAGAATTGAACCAAATTATTTTACAGGTTTGTGACAATGGCCATCGCAGGCTCGTCTTGAATTTTGGAGATATTTCGCCGGAAGTTGGGCGCTGTAATAGTGATTTTTTTGCCACTTTCATTATTCTACCATCGAAAAGTGTATGAAGTTATGCATAGAATTGAACCATTTTTTTTGTAGGTTTGTAACTACGGGCTTCACGGGTTCTTCTTGAATTTGGATATATTTCGTCCGAAGGGGGTGCTGTATTAGCGATTTTTTTGTGCCATTTTCATTATAGTATCATCAAAAAGTGTATAAAGTTATGCATAGAATTGAACCAAATTCTAATGTCTATGTTTTTGATTATTGTCTACATGTCCTAGTTGAATTTGGGGCTATTCCGACGAAAGAGGTTTCGATTTTTCGTAGTTCTGTTGGAAATCGGCTGCTCGTGCAGCGAAGGTAACCCGGCGCTTCGCAAGCAGCTGACGTACAACAGAATAGCGAAATTTTTCTTATTTTATTGGCGGCGTGATAGCGAATTTTGAAGTATTAACATGTATGAGATAGAAGAAAGTTTTGCGATTGGCACATCCGACTAGTTAAGTTATATTATAATGCCACACACACAGAATGCATTCCGAACAGTCGTGCCTTGGAACATCTCTCGAAAGGCAAATTGCTTAGATGGTTCTCAAACTTCAATATTGTAAATTGTGATAAAACTTCGGAAGTAATTCGGATTGATCAAGATTTAGAGAATTCTGGGTACTTACGTATTAACGCCACCGCAGCTACAGATTTGGCAGTTTTTTAAGTGCCGCCAATCTACAACTAAAATTTTTGCGACAAATCATAAAATAAAACAAGGCAACAAGGAATCCAAAAGATAACTGCGTGCGCGTGCGAACAACAAGATTGCAACGGGAGAACGTTGCCATTGGAATATCAAAATAAATAAATAAATAAAATATAAGAATTTAAGGACACAATTGTTATTTTAATTAATGAAGTTTACTAAACTTCATTTACTAAACTTCATTTACTAAACTTCGTTTACTAAACTTGACTACTTTGTTTTTAAATAAAGTGTTTTGAATTTTGAAAGTGTTTTGATTTTAAATAAAGTGTTTTATTTTATGATTTGCCGCAAAAATTTTAGGTGTAGATTGGCGGCACATAAAAACTGCCAAATCTGTAGTTGCGATGGCGTTAATAAGTAAATACCGAATTCTGTCTGAAAATTTGTTGTGTTACTTTTAATCCGTTAACAGTGTCACAAAATTTCCTACTCGTAAGCTCAATAGGGTCATTCTAAAAGTATAACAAATTATAACACCTTGCAGTAATATACTTCTTATAAATGAAAAAATAAAAACTTTATAAACAGTGAAATAAGTTTTATTATAATATTCGTAGAATTGTTTGTAATAAATGTTTTAAGGTACACCCCAAATAAATTAATCGTGGATATTGCCAATTACAAGAAAACTGAAAACAAATTTGATTAGCAAAAAAATACAAACTTTAAACTCTGCAATAGTTTTCAAGCATTTTTGAGAAATTAAAATATAGTCTTAAGCGTTTCAATATCTGCTTAATAGCCAAAGCCCTCAGAAATTAAAAATATAATTTTTAGAATTATTCAGGAGTATAAGAAATACCATTTATTAAAAAAGACGGATCAAAGAACTACTATATTGCCATGACAAGCCGGAAATTTAATTACAGAAGAAAGGAGCATATAGCTGATATTAAGTAAAACAGAAAAACAACAGCCCTGGCAATATTATATAAAAAAGAAACCATCAAAATAATTTACAATGAAAGTAAGATAATTTTTCCCTCCAATCTATACTATTCATTCATAATAACAGAAACCATACAGATTGTAACACGTAAAAATAAAGATGCAGCATTATTTAACTTACCAAAATTGTGGCGCGAGTTACTCCATGGTTACAAATATAGAAATGAACATCCAGGTAAAAATAAAAAATAATGTGCGTAATTTGAAAAAGTGCGTTTAAAATTAAATGATAGCATTTTAAATAATAACTTCATAGACCGTGCAATTATGGAATATTCTTATTTGTTTTGATAATTGCTCGGATGGAGCCGAAACATGTCAACAATCTAATAAAACTTATTTTACTGTTTATAAAATTTTTATTTTACGCCTTTTAGCAATTATAAAAGGGTCATTCTATTAAAATGTTATTTTTTGAGAATAAAAATATAAAAACAAGTGGGTAAGTGTGATCGAAGATCACTCAAAGGGTTTCGTTTAATATTCCTTTCAAAACATTTTATCCTTTCTTTAATAAATCCAATTAAATTCCATTTAGCGAAAAAAGAAAAAAAAAACTCATGTTTTTTTTGTTTTTTATAAAGTAAAAATTTACCTGTCTATTTTTTCGTTTCTTCGAGTATCCCCACTATTATATTCTGTCATAATAATATCTGTCATGCGAACTAAATGCGATATTTTAAAAAATAATTTCAAAACTAAACATGTTGTACACCTTCAAAATGTTAAAATATGCGAATATTTCCATAATCGGATTTTTATCACGATTCAATATGTTTCTCAAACTCATATATTTACTATTCTCTATTACTCATATTGATACTCGCTTTGTATTATTCTCAAACATTTGAAAAATTCCTTAAACTTCCAATAGGACGTCAGATTTTCTTTTTAATTATCTAATGACGTGATATTAATCTTCTTTGTGTACATACACATACTCATACTCCTTGTATTGTTGAGAAATCTTAGAAATTTTCCGTTTTATTACCACTATCACCTCAATCAATTTTATTTCATATTTATCTTTTTTTTTCAATTGGTGAAACTTTTTATTTCATTTTCCTTTTTAACGTGGAAATCGTTCAATAGCAAATGAAATTAATTATTGTAGAAAGAACTTCATCGTGGATTTTTAAATTTGGCAACTGCTATAACGAAACAGATTTAAATTTAATAGGAAAAGGCTGTTAGAATTTTGTTTTATTATCTCTATTTATTAAAATAATAGGATTTTTTCAAATTTTAATATTTTGAGCTTCATAGCTGGTATTCAGCTATATACGCGCAAAGTTTCAACTCTGTAAGTTACATAGTTCCTGAGAATGGACAGACAACGGAGCGGGAGTATAATAGAATCTCGTGAGATGAACAAAATCCTAAAAATTAAAGCAAAAATGTTTATATTAATATTTGACGTTCATCTGTCCTCACTTTCAAGATTTATATAGGTGGTCGTATAGTCTTTCCATTACTTAATTTATTTTGTAAAGATTTAGGAGGGGTTTTTCTTTAAAATATTGTAATGAATAATGCATCTACGGAGGACACAAATACCTTTGATCCATAAGTTCGTTAAAATTTTAGAAATTATTAAAAATGAACAAATGATGCTAAAAAATTGCGGTTTGCAGTAATTGGACTAGTAGGAAATTGGATTTTTTTTCTAATAAGCAAAAATATTTGGTTAAAAAATTACCGATAGATGGCGCTGCATGCATAATATGAAGCAGAATTATGCAAATCAGGCTGTTAATAAAACCCCTCAATGCATACAAATTCTTCATTCGATCGTTACCAGATCAAGCGCTGTTGGTTAAATTATTTTACAAGAACGGGGAACCAGTAACTGCCGCATTGCGAAAATTTCGCACGGCAAAAGACGATAACGATAAAACAGCCTGTTTCATGGGCTAGGAAGCTTGTCAGACGCTTCGCAGAAATGGGTCCTTTACTATAAGCCTAATTTGCATACTTCATATTATTGATAGCAGCGCCATCTATCGGTTATTTTTTTAACCACTACTTTTTTTGTTATTAAAAAAAATCCGATATCCCTCTAATCCCATTCCTGCAAACCGCAATTTTTTAGCATCATTTCTTTCTTTTTAATGAATTTTTAAAATTTTAACGAACTTATTATCTGACCGGTACATAAGATAGATGTTTTGTTTCGAAATGCAAGGCTTATTTAGTGCTGGTTATGAAACCTGAAGTAAATGTCTCAAAAAAAGTTTTACATATATGGATTAAAAACTATTAAATAAGTGATATACTTTTATTAAATAAACTAGCTGTTACCCGTGACGTCGTTCACGTAACATCAAAAGAAAAATAAATGCATTAATTAAGGAAAACATTTCACCCCCGATAATTAAAAAGACATATAATTAACCAACTCTTTATCACATTTTATAGGGGACATGAATTAACCTATATTGTTCACAATTAAAAAGAAATGGCGCATCTAGTATTTGTCGAGAATTAAATAAAAATCATGCACTCGTGACATCATAATTTACTTTTATAATTTAATAGAATAAGAAGGCTACTATAATTTGTGACTCGTACTATACTGACGTGTATACTGATGTGTCCTGACGTGTATACTGGAAAGTATACACGTCAGGACACATTGCCGTTATCATTATTTTTTACGTGTGAAGGTTTCGCTATGGTACTCCATTGTGAAGTTTGGTAATTTTTGAAATTCAATATTTGAAAAACGGCATAATCATTAGATTTGAAATTTATATCAAGAAAAATACAATTTTTTTACCTTTCTAACGCAGTTTGTCTAACAATTTTCTGACGAATACTTTTCGAGCTATTATTTTTTTCAGTAACTTCAAATGTTTCATTTTCAGAGATTAATCTGTGGCAACGATTAGCGAAAAAGCCAGTCGTCAACAACGCGTAGCTTTTTATCAAAGGAGATGACGTTTTCTTTTTCAATGAAGATCGGAGGATACAATAAATTCACAATCATTTCTAATTAAGTAAGAATTCAACCGGATCCGTTTAAGACGCGATCCCGCTTAAAACGCGGATTTTTTCAGGTCCCTTGAAATCACTCATAAGACAAAGGCAAAATATCACGTTTAATGCGCGAACAGTCATTACGTGATATCGCTTAATACGCGAACGGTTATTACGTGATATCGCTTAATACGCGATAGAGTTTCGGTCCTATGAGGCCAAAAATCTCGCTTAAGACGCGAATTCATAAACCAAGGTGCGAATTCCTTCTGTCTTCTCCAATGTTGTAAATTTAGTAGATTTTTTTTATTCAGATAAAAATCAGTGTCCAAATAGTAACATTCGCTTTATTTAATAACATATTAGTTAAGGCGAACATTATACTAATCGGGAATAGTGGTAGATATTTGAATGAAAAAAAAAATCCACTAAATTAGCAACACTGCAATTCTTATTTGATCCCACGTCCTAACAGTCATTGTCTCTCGCTTCGTGTATGTTTTACTGAGAGAGATGGACGAATTTTTGTCGCTTTTTGTTACTTCTTCTTTTTTTGTACCGTCTATGCATTGAGAAAAATGACACTTTCAAATCTGAGTAAATCGATGTTTTCATTTTGTTATGAAACTTTTTGTTTCAAATAGGACGACTCAATGCTTTCAATTCTGAAATACCAGAAACACTCAGAATATTGAAACATGGACATACTCAAAAGTGTTCACATAGAGTGTTCATTTTCAAAACATGGACATACTCAAAAATGATAAGAATCAGTTCAAACTCATTTTTGAAACATGGAAACACTCAAAAAATGATCACATAGAAGTCAGTTTATGCTCATTTGTAAAACATGGACATACTCAAATATGAGCAGATGATGTTTTATTCTTGAGTGTGTGCATGGTTTCAGAAATGAGTATATAAGCGTTTCAAACTTGAGTAATTTTGATTCGGAGCCATTTTGACTATGCGACATACTCAGATTTGAGTATATTTTTCACTCAGTTTTGAAAATGTCGTTTTTAGAGTGTGCCGTCGATTCTTTATATCCACTCGTACAGTGTAGGAAATAAAGCCTCCGTAGTACTATGTGTTTATCTGTGTCATTATACGAAAATATGACTCTGAAGGCCATGATGAATAAAATAACATTCGCAAAATCAATTTCGTAGTGTGTTTCTTATTCTGCTAAAACAGTCTAGAGACAATCGCGAAAATTTCAGCTTCTTATTAGTCCAAGAGAACTAAGATAGAAACTAAACAATACGATGTCGTATAAAGGATATTGTTTGACTGGTATGCTCTAGCATCTCTATGGATCTCTTAATCATTAGACATGAAACTGAAGGTAATTTAAATATGTGTAAAATACACAATTTTGACCCGCACACATTTAAGCTAAAGCTCCAAAGTTCATTGAGATTAATAGATGTGTAAATAAACTCAGTTTCCCCTTAATGCGCGACTTTTGTCTAGTCCCTTGAAACGCGTCTTAATAGGGTTCAACTGTACTTCAAAATTAATGAAAAACCACAATGTGCACATTCACGGCTAGCTGAATCAAAAAGGGGATGCTTCCTGTCTTTGAATACAGTAATCTCTTAACATTCGCGAGGGTTACGTTCCAGGAAAACTTCGCGAATGTCAAATCCGCGAATGTTGAGTCCATCTCTCTGCACTAAAAAAGGAATTACGTTATATAAAATTTTAAGAGTGGCACATCATTTCAAAGAACAAAAGGATGCATGTAATAACAATACGTTATGCATTACATTATATGTAGAAGGTGAATGTACACACATCTTCATAAATATGAAATTTATTTATTGAAGATAATTCAAATTAACTGACTGGAGAAAGAATTACAACTGAAAAAAGCATAGGTTTTTGTATAAAGTAATTTCGACTCTCTCCATTCGGAAAGAGATGATAATGTATCAGTGGGTGAGTATGCGATACAATATTAAAATACGATATTTAAAAATATCTAAATGCGTTAGAAATGCTTTTATTTTCTATCTAAGTGCAGCTTCAGCTCCATCTCTACGAGAATCTGCACATTTTTAATTAATAGATTGAAGATGCCATTATACACTACCACTTCTAAACTCCCCACTGCAGTGAGTATTCTGCTGTTGTTATTATTTTGCTTTCTTACAACACTCGCTCCTTTTTCAGTTGACAACTGAAAATTGATTTGTAAATAAATACTGACAAAACACAAGGGAAATAATCTTTAACCACTATAAATTCTGAAAAAGAAAGATATAATAAAAAAAATCGCGAATAATCAAGTCAGATTCTCGCAAATGTTAAGTTTTTCCACATTTTCATATTCGCGAATAATCAAAACTCGCGAATGTTAAAACCGCGAATGTTGAGGGATTACTGTACTTTTATTGGGTGACGAATGCTGCTATATTTTGGAAATTACTGCACAACATTTTATTGTAAAGGAGGATACACGAAATACTTGTACTAATAATCCTAATAATATTATAAATCTGATTGTGTGCAAATGTTAGGCTGAAGCCAGTGTCAAAATGGAGCATTTAATGATCCTGTATCTTTGCATATAGGCTGATTACAACCCTCATATGAACATAGGCTAGGTTTTGTTTATTTTATTCAAATATTTTTCTTAATACTTCAAAATTTCGTTATTTTCATTGAGAATAAATGGACAGTTTTTCGTATAGCATTTTAAAATGGTTAAATTTACTTTACCGTTGCTAATACTTTATCGTTGCCAAAACTAATTCAAAACCCGAAAAATAATTTTTACTCAACAATTTAGTTTCAATTGAAAAATTTTCACGGGAAAAATGAAAATGAAATTAAAAAAATTAAAGAATTAAGAAGAAGATTAAATAATATTATTAGAAATAAATAGTACTTTTTTTTTTTAGTTTTTGATAATAATACGAGGTTTCAATATGCGTAACCATAGGAAACAGCCGAATATGACATCATTTATCGAAATAAAGCGGATATGCTTTGATTGGAGAAATAAAATGATCTTGGGTTTTTTCTTCACTTTTTTTCTTTTTTTTTTTTTTTTACTTCTGTATGGTAACAACACATTTACCGTCTGCGCACGGCTAATATAACTATACCGTATTTTTTATTTAAATTTTAAAAAAGTAAAAAGAAGTTTCAAAAGAAAATGGTTAGAAAATGTCAATAATATGCTCCGCAAAATTATCCATGCCGTAAATGATGTCATGGATCGCGAGAAATAGTGATTTTTCATTCTTAAAACTAAAAGAAATAACTCGATTACCTAAAAAAAATGACGAATTTTAATAATTTCATTTTTGTTGATAAAACCTAAAGATTGAATATTATTTCGTTAGAGTAACATAATTTTCCCTATGCCAGTGTTGAAATTAATTGCCTGGAAAAGAAAATTAACAAGAATTATGTCATTAAAAAGGGATTTCTCTGGGGAAAAAGGAGACGTCATATCTTAATAATATTATAAATCTGATTGTGCGCAAATGTTAGGCTGAAGCCAGCGTCAAAATGGAGCCTTTAATGATCCTGTATTTTTGCATACAGATTGACTATAACCCTCATTTGAATATAGGCTGGTTTTTGTTTATTTTATTCAAATATTTTTCTTTATAATTCAAAATTTCGTTTTTTCATAGAGAGTAAATGGACATTTTTTTCGTGTAATATTTTAACATGGTTAAATTTACTTTACCGTTGCTAATACTTTATCGTTGCCAAAACTAATTCAAATTCCGGAATGATAATTTTTACTCAACAATTTAGTTTCAATTGAAAAATGTTCACGTAAAAAATAAAAATGAAATAAAAAATTTCAAGAATTAAAAAGACGATTAAATAATATTATTAGAAATAAAACGTACTTTTTTTTAGTTTTTGATAATAATACAAGGTTTCAATATGAGTAACCATAGGAAACAGGCGAATATGACGCCATACATCAAAAATAAAGTGGATATCTTTGATTGGTGAAATAAAATGATCTTGGGTTTTTTTTCTTCGCTTTTTTCTTTTGTATGGTAATAATTCTTGGCGTTTTACCGTCTGCGCAGGGCTAATATAACTATACCGTATTTTTTATTTAAATTTAAAAAAAGTAAAAAGAATTTTCAAAAGAAAATGGTCAGCAAATGTCAATAATATGCTCCGCAAAATTATCCATATCGAAAATGATGTCATGGATAGCGAGAAATATTTATTTTCATTCTTAAAACTAAAATAAATAACTCGATTACCTAAAAAAAAAAATGACGAATGTTAATAGTTCCATTTTTGTTGATAAAACTAAAGATTTAATATTATTTCGTTAAAGCAACATAATTTCCCCTATGCCAGTACTGAAATTAATTGCCTGGAAAAGAAAATTAACAAGAATTATGTCATTAAAAAGGGATTTCTCTGCGGGAAAAAGAGGCGTCATATTTGAAATAAAACGGGAATTTTCCAATATGTTTTAAAATGAGTGTGAATCAATTCCTTACATTAATAATACAAGGATCAGTAAGTATAGAAAGTAGATGAGTTTCACGCCGTATTTATAACGAAAAATTTAAATGTTTTTTTATCTATACGATTATTAAGCATGAATATCCGTTATATACAGATGAGAATTTTCTGCTAAAAATCGCATCATAATTTTAAGAAAAGGAAAATGAACACGAATCTATGTTTGTATTTCGCAACTACTCCTCACTGTAAAAAATTGCTGCAGTAAAATTACTGCAGCAGAGATTCCAGGTAATCTCCATAAGAAAACCGGTTTTGTGACTAGATAAATGAGCTTTGTTATTAGATAAATGGTTTTTGACCGTAAAAAAAAGGAAATTTACTGAAATGGACCGTTTACCTTGAAAAGGGGGCATTTCCCGTAAAATTACGGCAGCAATTCACGGAGAATGCCCGTGAATTTACAATTTTCATTTACAGTGCCAGAATATCGAACGCAACGTGATTTACTTTATACCGGTTATCATTGATCCGAGGATGTTACACAAACTGTCAGAATTTAAAAAATTAAATTAGATGCCAAGATTTTTTTTTCTTTTTTGTTAATTTTAACGAAGTTTCTCTAAAAACGGAAAGTAAATTACTGCATATTTGTGTATAAAAAAAGGAGAAATAAAATAGATCTGTACATTTTTTACACCATTTTCTCATTAAAACTGAAAAACAGAATTGATTTTCACTTTGAACAGATGGTGAAAACAAAATCTTGATTTCAGTAAATTATCCGAAAAATAAAAACATATTTTCACATATTCAAACTTCATGAATCAATTTATTCTGGAGAACATAAATTGCCTGTCAACATACTGTCATTTAGAAAATAAGATTTGTTTCAGCTATACATTAAACCAAGGAGGCAGAACTGAATTTAAAGAAAAAGCATGTACTATTTCCAATTAATGTTTTTTTGAAGGATGGCTGTTAAAACGTTTCACAAAGGCGTTAAAAGTAAAATTGTTTATCAGGTAAAATTGACATTTGTTTTTACCCAATTCGTCTATTTCCACGATTTTATTTGGCCCTCCTTTTTGCATTGGTTGCAATTTCATTTTCGCGATTATTTGGCACAAAATTTCACTTTTTAAAGACTGAGTTATGTCAAGGTCCCTATAACAAAAAAATACCGTATTGTCGCCTATGAAATGTGATAAATAGTTAGTTAGTTTTAACGTTTTTAATTATCGGGAGTGAAATATTTTCTTAATTAATGTATTTATTCTTCTTTTAATGTTGCGTGAACGAAGTCACGGGTAACAGCTAGTTTAAACATAATTTGCGAAACAAATTAATATTTTTATAGCAAAATTTAATTTACATATAAAGGCATTTTCAAAGAAAAAAATTCATTATTGAATGAAAAATATATTTATCAGACTTACAAAATAAGTAAAGATGCTAATAGAGGAAATTGACAACTGATAATAATTTAAACAGAATTTGTGGAACAGAATTAATATTTGTTACAGCAAAATTTAGTTTACATATAAAGGAATTTTCAGAGAAAAAAAATATTATCAAATGAAAAATATATTTATCCCACTTACAAATTAAATAAAGATAGAGAAAATTGGCAACTGATAATAATTTAAATATAATTTGTGAAAAATAATTAATATTTTTTACAGCAAAATTTAATTTACATATAAAGGAATTTTCAGAGAAAAAATACATTATTCAATGAAAAATATATTTATCATACTTACAAAATAAGTAAATAGGCTAATACCGGAAATTGGCAACTGAACCTATTAATAAATGACCTGGTATTATTTACCTGAAACCTATTAATAATGCAACGAAAGTATGTATGAATACCACTGTTCGTTAAAAAAACAGATAATAAAATTCACAAATCAGCAATCTTCATCAAATATATATTTTTTAATGTGCTATATCATGTAAAATCTCCAAATCATTTTTTTAAAAAAAATTTGTCAAAACTTAAGTATTATGTACTGAAAAAGTAATGTTTTTTGTAGAATGCCCCAATAAGAACAGTATGAAACTACTGTTCAACCACGCTTCTGAGAACTCCGGTTGGCAGAATTCCAAGCCGATTCCATTCACACTGTAGGGAGACTAGCCACGGCAAAAGAAACTGAAATCATCACTCTTTATCTTCTTTATCTTAGGCAGCATACTTACGGCTTACGGACTTCCCCATTTTCGACATGGACTAGCCATTTTCGCCCATGCGCAGTTCGCTCCAGGTTTCTATCAAGCGTGGTGCATCAGTAGCGAATCATATATTAAATTGTCCATTCGAAATATAAACGAGCTCAATTCGGCTTTCAGATAAAATAATAAAATATTAAATTCGAATAATTACAAATATATTGTTTGTTTGAGTTACCAGAACTGGAATCGGGCATCATGAAATATAGATACAATTTTTTGACTTAATTAGAAATTGAAGCTACTTACAAAAATCCATGTTGTAAATACTAGATTGTCATTGAAACCATGGATAATCATCCTAGTAATCGCGCTCGGGTTGAAGGTCGACTTTTTAATGGCTTGCGGACGATGCGGCAGTATCATTATGGGTCGATTACGATTCTTTCTCGTGTACAGCATGAACATCGTTTTGATAATTTCTGGCGGTTGTGGCGGAGCACTCAGAGGGCGATATACAGGATGGTAAAAAGGCGGTCCACTGGAAAAACATCCCAGATCTCTGTAGCATGTTTTCTTCTCCACAAAAACTGAAAATATTAAACAAATTTTATAAAGAGGCTGATTTAAAGACGCAAACATAATTCTTCTTCTTATCAAAGGATGATTGTTTTTACAAATTGATAATTGAGGTTTATGCGCTACTGAAAAAGCAGAAAATTGGTAAATCCTTTGTTTCACAAATAAATCCCAGAATTCACCAGTTCAAAGTACAAATTAAAAATTTTACCGACAAATATCGGCCTTTACCAAACATAATAACTAAATCTCAAGTTTTACTCATCAAATCTTCATTGACCAGAACGAGAAGTTAAATGATAATTATTACTGGTAAATCTTTTTATCTACCTTGATTAGGTGATAAATCACTGTTTTCACTGCCAAATATCAGCATTTACCAATAAGAGCTGGCAAATCTTGTCGTAAACTCCAGCATTTTCTTAACGATGTGATAAAACTAAAATTTTACCGGCAAATCCCATCATTTACTAGGAAAAGGTGGTATATCCTTACCATCTACATTAGGAAAGTGGTAAACCCAAGTTTTATCAGCAAATCTTCATTTATCAGAGCGAGTCGTTAAATCTCAATTCTCCCCCAGGAAATTGAGCCATCTACTAGAACGAGGTGACCAATCTTAAATTTTACCGGCAAATCCCAGCATTTAACTAATGCAAGGTTTTATACTTTAAGTTTTAACGTAAGTCCCACCATTTCCCTAAGCGAGATTGTAAATCTTAGATTTAATAAGAAAATTCCAGCATTTATCAGAGGAAAGTGGTAAACCTACGTTTTATCAGCAAATCTTCATTTACCAGAGCTTATCATTAAATCCTAATTTTCCGCAGAAAATTGTGCCATCTACTAGAATGAGGTGACCAATGTTAAATTTTACCAGCATATCTCAGCATTTAACTAATGCCATGTTGTATACTTTAAGTTTTAACGTAAATCCCACCATTTCCCTGAGAGAGATCGTAAATCTTAGGTTTTACTAAAAATATTCCAGCATTTATCAAAGCGAGATGATAAATCCTACTTTTTACCAGTGCGGGGTTGTAGAAGTTCAAAAGTAAACAATGCTGATATTTATCACCATTTGTTAGCAATGGGTGACATTGGAGTTTATTAACCATTGGGAAAATGGTTGTTGTTTTCAGTCGAGAATGGACCTCTTGATGTCGCCACTTTATTTTTTAAGTGTTTTTAACGAAATTCTGTAACTTTAGAATTTTTTTTGAATAGAATATATAAATGCATAAAATCGTTACAAAAATGTTAAAGTTACAAAAAGGATAGATGCAAACTATCAGATATGAAAAAAAGCCGAATTCAAAAATTGACGTCGGATGAGATCGTCTTATAAAGCAAAAAACGTGGTCTTCAACTTTAATTTCCTGAAAATACTTTTAGCTCAGACATCAATCTAAACAAGAGTTAAAGTTATTGCAGAAAGTACCCGACAAAATATTAAGGTATATATTAAGGGTAAGGTATAGTAAAGGAAAATGCGTTTCAATGACTGCGGCGATGGTTCAAACGAATATTTTTACGAGGACAGAGAATGCCAGGATCTCTTCAACTGTAGTAATGGAAAATGCGTTTATTTGTAGATGGTTCCGATGAATATTTTGAATAATTAATATTTTTAATGAATTTGAATTTTTTTTTAAAGTTTTTGGAACATTTTTCCAATGGTTGTTGTAATTTGTTAAATTTAAATTTTTTTTATTGTTATTGCCTTTATAGACCAAAATATAAGTATTGATTTTACTAATAACCCAACCTTGCTGATAAAAGACAGTTTTGTTTGATTATGAAAATATATGTTTGATTATAAAAATACGTATTATTGAAAAAGAAATAATGAATCAAAATGCAATATGGATAAAAGAATATAAATAAAATTAATTCTATTAATCAGACTTTTAATTTATTACCAAATTGTAAATAGAAACAGATAAGGATTATTATGATTTTGATAAAAAAAATTATGATTTAAAATTTTCTTTTTGCAAGAATATTTTCCTCTCAATCAAGTAAAACGGTCTTTAGCTAAGAAAAAGTATTAGCAAATACCGGCACTTATCGAAAAGACTTGATAAATGTGTAAAAGTAGCGTTAACAAGTGCTTTTCGGTCTTTTGGTACGTTATTTTGATATATCTTTTAGAAAATACATTGGTGAAATAATTGAAATATTGGTAGTGTGCCAAAATAGTTACTGAAATTAAATTAAAAAATAATTAAAAAATAGATTATGATATGTATGCTGTGGATGTATGTATACATGCCTGTATGTATTAAGCTTTTGCTCAGAATAAATTCTGATTATTACGTTACGTTAGATTAACACATTTACTGCCAAGTTAAAATTACCGGAATTTTATGTTATTTAGAAAGTTTGTATTTAATTACAGACATTTCCTGATTATCTAAAATAAAAATTCTTCTTCCGAATTTTCCGGTACGAATTCGTAATTTTAGATTGAAAAAACACGAGTATACTCGTGGTTTTCAGGGAATGTGTTAAAAGATTTAGCTGTAGGTTCATACTTAACCCTTAATTGCATGGTGATGTAAATTTCCATCACTTTTTATTTAACTTTTAATAAATAAATCAACTTCTTCGCCACCACTATATTTATATAGAAATATTAATCCAGTAAATTTCCTGTGAACTAAGTTGCTGAACAAAGTTAAAAATATCTTAAAATTTCTGGTGTCTAATATTTAATATATGTATAAAAAAACACAATTGTAAAAGAAAAACTCATGCAAAGAAGGGTTAAGATGTAGTATCACTCCATAAAAGTAATTTTACTAAAATAATTGCTAAAGCATAGATAAATGGGCAAAGGACTATGGTCAATAGAACTTTTGAATACTAGAACGATCTCAAGGGTAAGTTTTATACAATAGACATTTTTTGCAGTAGGAAGTTTCTCATAAACAAGTACCACGTAGTTACATTTTGTTCAATTTTAATTTCTTGTTTATGTTTACTTGACTTGAGTCAATTTGGTATTTGCGACTGATCTAGTGTTAAATGGTAAAACCAAAGATGAACTTAAAATTCAGTTAGTTAAAAAACATTAGTTAAAAACTAGTTAATATGAAAATAAAGGTAAAACAAACTTCAACCTTCAATATTTAGAAGTAAAAAAGAAAGAAAAAAAAAGAAAGAAAAAAAGAAAAGAAAGGAAAAATATGATGCGCCACCTACACCACGAATATCACCCGCAATTTTCAAAGTTATGTAGTTCAACTGAACAGAAAATAGCCCTATCAGACAAGTCTGGTATTAAACAGTTTCAAGTATGTACACCGGAACGAGTTTCATAAAAAGAAAAGTGCCCAGTTAAACTGATGGCATTGAGGTCACATGATATTCACACTAATTGTACATTATCCTCTTATTTCAAAGAATAATACCCCTCGAAAAATAAAGAAATCGATAATAAATTAAGAGGTGGGATTATTCCCCCGTCTCCCCTTTATATTTAACCAATGAACCTACAAAACTAATCAGGAAAGCGCCTTATCACAATGAACCTATAAACAAAATTTGAAGCAAATCGGATAATTCTTCAGGAAAAACCCATTTATTAAAATTAAGGGGGGTGGGATTAGCCTCTCGTTCTCCCCTTTTATACTTAACCAATGAACCCCCAAAACTAATCAGGGAAGCGCCTTATCAGAATGAACCTATATACAAAATTTGAAGCAAATCGTATATTTCTATCAAGAGTTATCACGTTACGTACATACATACGTACGTACATACAGAACCTGTCGGCACATTAGCTCTCAGGCTTTGACAGCCTGTGAGCTAATAAAGGCAAAATTAAAAATTCCTTTATAGCGAAATTTTGCTATAGTGAACAGATATTTGTGACCCGCGATTTTCCTTCAAACGATATTCCATCGTATTCTGTATTTCGAAGTGCATTCAAATTAGGATGCCTGTTCACTCCATGACTTTTAACTAGTTTAGAACAATATAACGATCACAAGTACGTGAAAGAACACTGTTGGAATAATAATATACAAGCTTAAGTGTTTTGATGTGCTGGTAACACACTTTTTTATTTTCAAATTTAATGAAGTCTTCAATGACGGTCGAAAAAATGTAGCATACACCTTTATGTATTCTTTTCTTGCGTTTTGACCTCATTTTCACACCATTTCCGCCTTGAACCCACTTTCAGTGTCAAGCGGAACACAAACAATGCTTAAAGAGAGTGAAAGTTTAGAAAGTGAAAGAGTCAAGAATTTTATATTACAGTAAAAGCTGATAGTTATCTTATCAAAAATGAAGAGAAAATTACAGTTTATTTATTTTTTATATTTATTTTAATTTTTTTAAGAAAACGGGCTATTATGAAACTAAGGGATGTTTGACCAGATATACTTTAAAACAAAGTTACAAGTTTATCATTTGGA
Source organism: Maratus michaelseni (assembly GCA_963931845.1). Lineage (NCBI taxonomy): Eukaryota > Metazoa > Arthropoda > Arachnida > Araneae > Salticidae > Maratus > Maratus michaelseni. The sequence continues at coordinate 26,807,572 of OZ007598.1, read as the reverse complement.
GATTCTATTTCTTTAGGTCAAAATTTTTGATTTTTATTATTTTTACTTTTTTGCATCCCTTAAGTGTGCAGGTTATTGCTGTTAAAGTTGTTTCAAGATATTAAAATTCCTTACAATATTTTTTAGTTCGTTGAATATAACGGCGCTCTTTGAACATAACGCTATTGTAAAACTTAAACTTTTTTTTTTTTTTTTTTTTTTAAACTCTGCTTTAAGTAGATTTCGTAAGAAGTACTATCTATTACATTCTCCCCTAAGTTGGAATTTTTGAAAAATGTTTGCAGATATACGCCGATTATGATTCCCAGAACCCAAAACCACCCCCAGTTTAAAACTTTATCTATCTATCTATCTAGCTAGCTATGTCACCTTTTTATGGATACGATAACTTCAATAATTCTGCACAAATCTCTTCCACACTGATACATAAAGTCAAGGGGCATAAAATCTCGGCCAAGTTCGTTAATGGGCAAAATTGAACCAAGGGGAGAGGGGGGGGGGCTTTTTGTGAAAACAGAAAAAAACCCATAACTTCTTAATTATGATATGTATCGAATCCGCTTAAAGTTATTATTACTTACAGGAAAAGGGTCGAAAATTTATGTATGACAGATTTTTAATATCATTAAAAATGGCCCCAAAGGGGAAAAAAGGGGGTTTTAGAAAAAAAAATTCATAACTTCGTCCATTCACAAGATATCAAATCCGCTTGAATTATAAATCCTCTTAATATTATCTACAACTTTTATATTAATAAGTTTTTTATATGAGACCAACCCTTATAGCAAAAATAAAATAAAATAAAAACAAAAGAATCCCTGCCGGCTCCGCCTGCAAACAAGTTAGATTTAGAAGTGGGCGGTCCCAACTGCGACATCATGGCAAAAAGGTCATTTCTTCCGCAATTCCCAACAAACAGGCGCCCCACGGTCTGCGTCTTCGAAATCTACCTGTGCCTGTAGGCCGAGCCTTCAGGGATTTTTTTTTCTAAATGGGTGACCCTTTTCTCGAGAACTCTTCGACCGATTTCCTTCATTTTTTGTTTGAAAGAAAGATAATCTTTCGCTAAATCTTTTACCGCCTAAAAGTATGATTTTCATTGATTAATTTTTTTTCTCGATATTTAAAAAAATTAAACAAAACCAAAAAAATGGAATTTTTTGTTCAAATGATCACCATTTTGTCAAAAATCAACTGTTTAAACTAAATGTTAGGATATACTCCATAGATTTAATACACTTTTATAATTTGGTGACCCAATATGTTTCAGATAATTGTGAGCGGAAAAACGATCTCCTGATCGAAGTTCACAGTGATCACCTGCAGGTACTTCCCGTCACACAAGCCATATTATTATTATTTTTTTTTTCACACACAAAAATATGTAACAGAAATGTCAATAAATGTAACCCAAAAAGTCCGAAGATGGTATCTGTCTTCTTTGCAGTCGAAAAAAAAAAATCGTAAAATCACGGGAATTTCAGGCCATAGTGGTAACTTTCCCTTAATGCTGAATTTTTTGTTACTTTCTAACGTAATGAAAAATTGTTTATAATTTCAATATAAGAATTTTTTTTGTGTGTGATTTTATGAATAAGTCTATTGGTCTGTTTTTAATATTTCGTTACAATGCAAGAATTTCCCAAAATATTGTTTAGATGAACCATAGAATATTCCACATGGAGTTGAAAAGAATTAGTACAAATTATGTAATGAGGCTCATAACCTTTTGAAAAAGTATATAATTCGTCTGGAGTAAACTGATTCACTGAAAAGTCAATAGTGATAAGTGAAGTATAATGGCGTCTCTCTTTATTTGAACTAGTGAAATTACTGTTTGGAGGACTGATTATGTGAAACGAAGCTATCTAAAACCATGCTGAAGGCCTAAAAGGGAGTTAGTTTATGAGAGAACATGATTCATTCTTCTTAACAAATATTTTCCCATATACAGGGTAAGTCAAAATGATTGCCCCGATCACAAATGACACTAACTTCGTTGTAAACAATGATCGGTAGAAACACTGTAAGCACGTCATAGAAAAAAGCTTAAAGTTTTGTTTGCATACTTCATAACTGTTCCATGTGGCTCCTTCAAGTCATACACAAAACATCCATGAAATCAACCAACCAATCAATCAATCAATCCATTTTTAGTCAGATATTGGGAATAATGTTTGTATAGACACTCGTGTCAGTGCATTTTCTAACTGCACTTTCAGTTGGATCACTTTTATAGGCAAAGAAGTAATCTCTCCATAGACAAGAGTTATGTTCAATGTCTGGTAAAAAATGGACTATCACTTTGATAATTTCTGCATGACTAAAAAACGCCACATAGAACAGCTATGAAGTGCGCAAACAAAACGTTGCCCTTTTTCTGTAATATACTTAAGGCGTTTCTTTCAATTATTTTTCACAATAAAGCTATTGTCATTTGTAATCACGTCAATTCTTTGACTTACCCTGTATTTGTAATAATGTAATTAGCCTGTATGAAGTAGCAACACTCTTTGGCTTACCTTCTTTTTTAAAGTAAATGATTTCACCAACCTATCATGTATTGGGAAAATCGTTCAGCTTAAGCAAATTGATATAGAGCTGAAAGAGGAATATTGGACAGAAATATTTTTTTTTCTTAAAAAACACAGCATTCATGTAAATCTTACGTCACTTTTTATAAATGACAAATACTTCACACTGTTACCACAGCTTAGATTTAGATTAAATTGCTGAAATACATTATAAGAGATCCATAACTGATTGATTGTTATTTTCATTATTTTTCCACATTGCTTGGGTTTGAGTGAAATAGTTGAACTGCATTCAATTAATCCATAACTTATACTGATTGATATTTGCGTAATTACTTAAAACTACTCAGGCCTGGATTAAAAAGTAGGAATGCTTTAAGGGAGACTGGGAGCTAATGGAACATATTTTACATTTCATAGAAAGTATAATTTATAAAATTCCCAGATATATTATACGTCTAATGCGACTTGCTATGGGTCTAATGGAACACGTTCATTAAGCATAAATGTTTCATAAATAAGCGAATTCAAGCGTTATATCACAAATACTATAAATTCAAAAAACAAAATCTTACTTTAAAATTTAATTTTTTTTTTTAATTTTGGAAAGCTTACTACAGGAAAATTTATTGAGGTCTTTATTACCTTGTCATGTACTTATTGAAAATTAATTTTATAAAGTGATATTAATTTTAACAGATATAAAAGAAAAAGGTACATTAAGTTTTTTGTACACAAAATGTATCATTTAACATACATTTTAGATGCAATATAATCACTTTTGGGTGATTCCCCAATCTGACATGTCCCATTAGATTTAGGGTAAGTAAATGGATGAATTGTGCATGTCATAAAATACATAGAAGATGACATGCAAATATTTTATCCATCAGTTACTTTCTTTCCAATTTATTGTAATTCTTTTAAGTATGTACGTATATCTCATAACATTTGAACTGCATTTAGACTTCTTGTAAATTAACTCTTTATTACTAAAACAAACCCAATATTGGAAAGATATAATTGTGATTTTTTGTGAAAGTCAAATAAAAAATATAGGTATACTCATCAATAGAAACTTTGATTTTTCAATGTCCTCGAACTAGTAATAATGTCCATTAACATGTGAATTTTTAATGACATTTCAGTTTCGTGCCACGTCTTTATTTTTTAAGAAAATAACTGTCTGCTGTATTAAACAAGAGCGAAAAATCATGCGTCAAGCTTAGATTATGTAACACTTTCCAACGCTTCCAAAATAATTTTACAAATCATTACCGTTTAATAAGTTGAAAGACAACATCTAAGTAAACAATTTGGAAAACGCATAACATATTTAAAAACTCAATTTCAGGAATTTCCAACATATATTTCCGACATACACAATATTCGGAAAAATATCCGAATACTTTTATTCAGCCCTGTCTATAGATTTGTATATATACTACATAGAATGCTAAATTTTAGTTTAGTTAGGAAACGCGTAGCCCAGTTTAAAATTCTCCTTCTTTAGTTTCTGTCAATAAACGGAAATGTGTTCGCGAACTATTGTGCTGCCCTGTATATGAAATACATAATTTCTACACACCAAGTAATCGACAAAAAGTGAGTTAAATTTAAAATCGCGTTCAGTAACTTAAAACGCACTTCCAGGAATTATTGTTAACAGACATTAGAGAATTCTTTTGTGTGTCCCTGTAAATGAACGATGACTGCTATACACACACTATTCTGTAGTAAGCCTCTTGTAATGCACCTGACTGATATATATAAATATCATTGCGTTAATTAAACCACAAACGAATTTTTTCCATAGACGTAATGTAACGGAATTTTTTGACTGTCCCTGTAAAGTAACTATAAGTGCTATGCACACCCTATTCCATAGTAAGCTTTTTGTAATGCACCTTAGTAATATATATCAATTACAATGTATTTGAAATTGTGTAACATCATTAAAATAAACCTCAAATGACTTTTCCCATAGACCGTAATGCAACGGAATTCTTTTGAGTGTCCCTGTAAAAAAACTATAAGTGCTACACACTTCCGTTGAAATAGGGAACATGCTATAGATAACGACAATAACATATAAAAATTGCAGCTCAATCCGAGCATATTTACGGGAGTTAGAGCACGGCCAGACGGCAGACGGCAGACGGCCATACGGCCAGACAAACCGAAGTCATAAACACTTTTCAACTAGGTTGGAAATTGTTAAAAATGGATAGCTTATATTTAAATAAAGCCCTTTTAAGTAATAAAATTGAAAAAAGTGGTGAGAAAAGTTTGAAAATTGTAATTCATGGAACATTAAAAACATCCTAATTAATAGATTAAAAAAATTAAAATGTTCGATAAATTGATTTTTTTTTCAATTATTTATGAATTTCATGGTACAGAATATTACTTAAATAAGTTTTGTTATAATTACATAAACAGGGCTCCTAAATGGTCCGCCAACTGAGTACCAATATTTTTTAACAGAAAATCTCATGGTAGATTTCTACAACATTTCCGTAAAAATTTACCTCTAAAGGTAGTTTTTGCAAAATTTGAAAGAAAAATATAAAAATAAAAATTGTCTAAGAAAATACCAGTATTCAAAAAGCGGACCATTTGGAAGCCCTGCATAAATAATGAAAAAATATTTTTTAAAGTCTACCGTTTCCTTTTAACCCTTTAAAGCCGGAATTATTTTTCTCTTTAAAATGCAAAAGTTGCATTTCATACCAATTTTTCAATATAGCAACTTTAGTTTCCTTTTATTACGGAGTTTCTGTCATCAAATAAAGAGAATATTTTTCTTAAAATATACTGGTATACATACAATAAAATAGAGGGCAGCTACCACGGTACCATATGGTACCAGTAGGGTTAATGGGTTAATGTTGAAAGGATATCGGTTATAAAGATGTCCACTTATAACGGATAATTTTCATGCTTGCTTTAGTTTTCTTATAATCGGTTCCCATTGTATATAGAACGAATCCTCGAATGGCGATTGCAAAACCTTTTGTATTTTCTTCATGTGCATGACACCTTTATTTCAAAATATTTCCATTTAGAATTAATTTTCAGTGTCAATGTTTGACACGATGCTTAGAGACAATGTCATTCACAATGTCAGTGTCACAGACAATAAAAAAGTGATATTGCAATAAAAATTGAAAGTTATCAAATCAAAAGTTAAGAAAAAAAATAGCTTTTCTTTAAGAAGACTGTGTATTATAACACTAAGCAATCCCTCCACAAAGATTGTTTGCAACAAAGTTGCAAGTTCATTGTTACGTAATATGTAATTCTTGGAACATTCCAGCATTCTAGAAAATAGTTTATGATTTGGGTTGGTCTATCTGTCCACACTTTAAATTTCGTTACAATGCTTGGTTTAAAACAAAATTATTGAGACAATGAGTTTTGTATTTAGATCATGGTAATCAGAACAATTCGAATGCAATATCATTTGTGAGCTGCAGTTATCTGAAGTACGTTCAAATGATATTATACATTTTCATATTCAATTCAATTTTCTGGTGTTTTTAACACTTTCCCACCTAGTTGAAAAGTGTTTATGACTTCAGTGTTTGTCTGCCGTCTGCCTGTAACAAACATTAAAAAGTACGTGTGTGTTTATAAACTCGGTCGATCATATACAGGACTACACAAAGGCATTCCTAAGTATTACAGACTATGAGAGTGAATTGCTTAAGGGTAGTTTTTAATTGTGTTTACGCATTTTCCTGCTGAACTACATTTATAGACTAATAGAAGTTTGTGGAATATAAATAAATTCATATACAGGGCTAAGCAAAGAAAAAGATACATTGTCGTTTACGGTTGGTAATTGCTGCGAGTTTTAAGTTCCCTTTTAGCTTAATATGTTGTATGTACAAAAGCCTTCAGATAATATAGAGGGCTGTACAAAAGATTTCGAGTGCACTTCCATCGATTGGCGAAAATTGCTAAATGTGAATAACTATTCTAACTACTCTAACTGAACTAAATTTTATTATACTATACATCCACATCTATTGGTCATATACAGGGCTGCACAAAATAATTCGCTACTTTTTTGACACTGGAAGGTAATTTCGAAAACTGAATTTTTCAACGTGTTATATGTTTTCTAAACTGTTTACTTACATATCTTCTTTCACCTTATTTAACGGTGAAGTTTCGTTGCAGTTTTTTGGCTGTGTTGGAAAGTTTTTCATAATCTATGCTTGACGTATGATTTTTGGTTCTTTGTAAAATTTGTCTCCGTAAATTTTAAGTATTTTTAAGAAGATGATAAAATTTTATCAAGTGGAAATTTAAAAGTTTGTTTTTAACTTTGTTTTGCGCTTTTAAGTTTAACTAAATTTTTTCCTAGTACGCTTGTGTTTATAAACTCGGTTGTTCTTATACAGGGCTACACAAGGGAACGTAATTACTACAGACTATGGGAGTGAATTGCTTAAGGGTAGTTTTTAATTGTGTTACGCATTTTCCTGCTGAACTATATTTAGTAGACTAATAGAAATTTGTGGAATATAAATAAATTCATATACGCAAAGAAAAAGATACATTGTTGTTTACGGTTGGTAATTGCTGCGAATGAGTTTTAAGATGCCTTTTAGCTTAATAGGTGGTGTGTTCAAAAGTCTTCAGATAATATACAGGGCTGTACAAAAGATTTCGAGTGCATTTCCATCGATTAGCGAAAATTGCTAAATGTGAACTAACTCAACAAAATTTTATTATGCTATATATCCACATCTATTGATCATATACAGGGCTGCGCAAAGTAATTCGACTACTTTTTTGACACTGGTAGGTAATTTCGAAAACTGTAATTTTTAATGTGTAACATGTTTTCTAAACTGTTTACTTACATATCTTCTTTCACCTTATTTAACGGTGAAGTTTCGTTACAGTTTTCTGGCTGTGTTGGAAAGTGTTTCATAATCTATGCTTGACACATGATTTTTCGTTCTTGTTTAAGTATTATGTATGAAATTTTTGCTCTGAAAATGATGTCAGTTGCCATATTGAAAACATGAAAAATAATTGAAACACGTTTTTGTTTTTATCATATATTTTAAAAGTTGAATTTGATAAACAGATTTGTTATAATATTTTTTTATACAAAATCCAGATCTTTTCCACAAAACTGCTTTGAAGTTATTTGTAACGGTTATAATTGTTGAACACAGGAAGAGGAAAACGATTAATGAAAATGAATAAAGTTTAAAGAAATATTGAATTATGTGCTGTGTTACAAGCTGAAAACCACCTATTTAACGTTTTCCAATATTTCTGAAAACTGTTTATGAATTCGGTTTGTCTGTCTGTCTGCCGTCTGTCTGTCCGTACTCTAACTCGCCTAAATATATTCGGATTGTCATGCAATTGATATATGTTATTGATGTTTTTCCATACCATGTTCGGTATTGAAAATGAAGTGTGTAGTACATATAGTTTTTTTTATAGGAACTATAAACAAATTTCGTTACATTGCGGTCTATGGGGAAAAATTATTTGAGGTGTATTTTAATGATGTTACACAATTTCAAACATATTAAAATTGACATATATCACTGAGGTGCACTGCAAGAGGCTTAATCTAGAATATGGTGTCTATAACACTTAGTTTCTTTACAGGGACACTCAAAAACATTCCGTTGCATTACGGTCTACAGAGAAAAATCGTTTGCGGTTTATTTTAATATTTTTTCATCATTTTAAACATGTTGAAATTGATATATATCACTAAGGTGCATTACAAGAGGTTTACTATAGAATATTATGTGCATAGCATTCATCGTTCATTTACAGGGACACACAAAAGTTTTCGGTACTGTCGGTTAAAAATAATTGCTGGAAGTGCGCTTTCAGTTGCTGAACGCGTTTTTAAATTGAACTACTTTTTAGGTGCGTTCGTAATTATATAAATACGTAGCACCTATAGTCGTCGTCTGGTCCGCATATAACAACGCAAAAACTACCCAACCGAATGGTTTGAAATTTAAGATATATTATCTTTGCAGAATTTTGTCGAGACATTTCAAATTTTATGAAAATCGAATCAAAACTTTAGAAAATATTAATAAAAATACTTATTAATAAATTTGAATTTTTTTTTAAAAATCGGTGCTTTCTTGCTATAGGAGCTTCCGAGGTTGAATCGTCAAGCGAGCGAGATACTTATTTTATTACAGAAATTAGTCTGCAGACGATAGAATTCATTTCACAGAATTAAAAATCATCAAGATCTGAATATTTATATAACTAGCTATAGTACGAACGCACCTCATTTGTCACGTTTGACGTACAATTTCCAACTTGTTTGTCTATTATTTGTGTGTATAAATTGTATAGATCATATACATGGCAGCACAAAAGTTCTAGAGTACATTTCTGTTTATTTACGGAAAATCCAGAAGGTGAATTTTAAACTGTGCTACGCGTTTCCTAACTGAACTAAAATTTAACATTCTATGTATAGTGTATATACAAATCTATAGATCCTATACAGGACTGCACAAAAGCATTCGCATATTTTCCCGAATATTGTTGGTAATTTCTGAAATTGGGTTTTTAAATATGTTACTCATTTTCCATCACCTTATTAAACGGTAAAGCCTTGCAAAATTACTTTGGAAGTGTTACATAATCTATGCTTGACGCATGATTTTTTGTTCTTGTTTTTATGGTTTCGTTCATCTCACGAAACCCTATTACTCCCGATTCGTTGTCTTTCCGTCTCAGAGCCGGTTCTCAGAAACTATAGAACTTGCAGGCATGAAAATTTGTGTACTTATAGCTGAATATCTCATATGAAACTCAAAATCATAAAATTTGAAAAAATCGTATTATTTTAATATAGAGAGATAAAAAACCAAAAATCTAACTACCTTTTCCTATTAAATTTAAACATTTTTCGTTCTAGCAGTTGCCAACAATTAAAAATCCACAATAAAATTCTTTTTACAGTAATTAATTTTCTATTGAAAGGTTTCCACTTGAAAAATGAAAATGAAATAAAAAGTTTCACTAATTGAAAAAAAAAAAAAAAGATTAATAGGACGTCATATTGGTACTAAAACGGAAATTTTCAAACATTTTTCAATAATACAAGAAGTATGAGTATGTGTAAATACACAAAGCAGCTTAATAGGACGTCATTAGAGAATTAAAAAGAAAATTAATCTGACGTCATATTGGAAGTTAAACGGATTTTTAAATGTTTGAGAATAATACAAAGAGAGTATCAATATGAGTAATAGAGAATAGTAAATATATGAGTTTGGGAAACGTATTGAATCATGATAAAAACCCGATTATGGAAATATTGGCATATTTTAACATTTTGAAATTCTCTATACAGCATGTTTAATTTTGAAATTGTTTTTTTTTTAGCACTTTCCAACCTAGTTGAAAAGTGCTTATGACTTCGGTTTGTCTGGCCGTCTGTCCGTCTGTCCGTGCTCTAACTCCCGTAAATATGCTCGGATTGCTCTGCAATTTTTATATGTTATTGTCGTTATCTATGGCACGTTCCCTATTTCAACTGAAGTGTGTAGCACTTATAGTTTTCTTACAGGGACACTCAAAAGAATTCCGTTACATTGCGGTCTATGGGGAAAAATCATTTGCGGTTTATTTTAAAAATGTTTCACTATCGTAAACGCATTGAAATTTATATAGATCACTAAGATGCATTAGAAGAAGCTTAATATGGAATAGTAGGTGTATAGCACTTAGAGTTACTTTACAGGGACAGTCAAAATAATTCCGTTACATTACGTCTATGGAGAAAAATCGTCTGCGGCTTATTTAAATAATGTTCCACTATTTTAAACGCATTGAAGTTTATATATATTACTAAGGTGCATTACAAGAGGCTTACTACAGAATAGTGTGTGTATAGCAGTCATCGTTCATTTACAGGGACACACAAAAGAATTCTCTACTGTCTGTTAACAATAATTCCTGGAAGTGCGTTTTAAGTTACTGAACGCGATTTTAATCTTAACTAGCTTTTTGTCTATTACGTGGTGTGTATAAATTCTGTAGATCCTATACAGGGCAGCACAAAAGTTCGCGAACACATTTCCGTTTATTGACAGAAACTCCAGAAGGAGAATTTAAACTGTGCTACGCGTTTCCTAACTAAACTAAAATTTAGCATCCTATGTATATATACAAATCTATAGATCATATACAGGGCTACATAAAAGTATTCTGATATTTTTCCGAATATTGTATATATTGAAAATTCCTGAAATTACGTTTTTAAATATGTTATGCGTTTTCCAAATTGTTTACTTAGATGTCATCTTTCAGCTTATTAAACGGTAATGATTTGTAAAATTATTTTAGAAGCGTTGGAAAGTGCTACATAATCTATGCTTGACGCATGATTTTTCGTTCTTGTTTAATATCGCATTTAGTCCACATGACATATATTATTATGACAGCGTATAATAGCGCGCCTCGCCGGCTAACGGACCGGTTCATATTTTCAATAAAACGAGAAAAACAGACAGGTAAATTTTTACTTTATAAAAAACACGATTTTTTTTTTTTTTTGAAAATGTAATTTATTTGGATTTATTAAAGAAAGGATAAAGTGTTTTGAAAGGAATATTAAACGAAACCCTTCGAGCGATCTTCGATCACACTTACCCACTTGTTTAATTTAATGCATGGTAAAGTAAAAGACGGTAAGTAAATGGTTAAAATTAATGGATGAATTGCGCATGTAATAAAATACATAGTAGATGACATACAAATATTTTATCCATCAGTTACTTTCTTTCCAATTTAATGTAATTCTTTTAAGTATGCATGTATATAATCGCCTTCTTAAAATATACCATCTATAGAATGAATGAGGAAAAAAAATGACAGTCAAAATCAAGAACAGGTGCATTCTGAATTGAAAAAGTACCGTGTATTCTGGCGTTCTTTTGATACAAGAAAATTGGTCAAAACTTATAGGTGCGCGCTATACACCAGTTATAAAAATGAAAAATTACGAAAAAATCGATGATAATAAGAAATAACATTTCTAATTTAATAAACATGCTGTTATTTACAAAGGAAAAAAAAAGCTTTCGATATCAGATTTCATGAAAAATAATAGTTATTATACATTAATCTCCATTTTATTTTTTGTTAGGCACGTAATGAAGATTTATTTGCAAAAAATGTGGTGCACTCATTAAGTTTTAATATTAGTAATTTAAAGAGCAATAAGAGTGCAGACACAGGTATTATAGTATTACAGAAACAGGTTAAGTTATTACTACAGTCGAAAAAGAAATACATGGAGCTACCTGCAGAGTGCACTCTTTAAAAATTTTAAAATGAATGGATTTAAGTATACACTACAAAATAATATAGGCTCAAATTGTGTCCTTTCCCCATTTTTATAACGCTTAAAAATAGTAAAAAATCTCCATGGAATTAGAATAAGAGTTAAAATCTAGAGTTGAGCATAATACTACACTTAAATAAGAGTGTGTTTCCAAAGTTAGATATGCCTGAAGAAGTAGAAGTTATAACTAAAAACTAATTAAAAATAGCAATACTAAATACAAAGTACTAAAATTACTCACGTAATGCTCTTTTCTTCAAGGTATGGCACGTACTATTGTATTTATTTTCACAAGTTCCCAGTACTATACCAAATAAACACAGGACAAGCGTTAAATATCCAAAATACTTCATTACACCTTCGACATCAAAACGTGATCTCACCTACTGCACCGGAACAAGAATCAAAATATACATTCGGTATTTCCCATGTCCCTACTTACTGCCGAAAAATGACAACAAAAAAGAAGCAAAATCAAAAATGAAAGCCGGCTAAATTAAGCAGGAAAAAAGAGAAATAAAGGAGATTCATTCTTTCTTTTTGTGTTTTAGGCAACTGTGACGTAACACGGACCACTAAAGGCTATAACTGGTGATGTAACACACTGGGCCTCAGCTTGGGTGAAAGTGGTGAAGTAGGCGGTGGCATCGCTTCCTCTGACATACTTTTGCTTTTCATACAATTTAACTTTCTCTTGTTTCACATTTCCCCCGTTTGCCGCTTTTATTTATTCTTTATAATGCACAAATATTTATTTAAATAGATGGAGGTGTGTTATACAAAAGAAATGTGCAGATTAGAGATGAATTCGGGCTATTTTTCCGGAGCCCGAACACGACGATTTTAAATCCGAGCCCGCCCGAATCCGAAACATTTTGTGTCATCAGAGCCCGAATCCAATACCTAAAGTATGCAATAAAAAATATGCATTATATTTAAAAATTGCTTCAAAAGTAATACAGTGGAACTTCCATTTAACGAAGTCTCATCGTTACACTTAAAAACTTCTTCGTTAAATAGAAATCAACTTAAATTCATGAAATTTTTTCTTGAGATATGACAAACAGGTATTGGATTCAGAAGCATTTGATTCAGTTTTAATTATGAAGCCGTCTTTTACAAAACAGATGTGTATGGTCGATAAAATCACGTCACATTCCCAAACTTTCATCAGCTCTGATACACAGAATCTCAAACTAATGTTTTCACTACATCGGATTTTTTCTGTCTTTTTCGATAATGTATTCGATAATGCAAGATTTTTTATTTTTCCTTAGACTAATGATTGAAGTTTAGCTGTATTGGCAGGAACAAAAATAACTTTGATGTTCTTCGATTTGTATTTTGAAGCACGTTCTTTTGGATGTACAAAGCAATTGTCTATCAGCAATGGGAGGTCAGAATGGTACCTGTCCGACTCTAATAAATATTTTTTGTTTCAATGCATCTGACGCAATTGCGACACCTCATCTTCTATATCATTGAAGGTAAAAAGGGGATTTTGACTTCCCCCAACTGTCAGCGCTGGAGTCTCAGAATGGGAGAATAGTGATAACAAGTGTTTTCCTTAGTGTGAAAAAAATTGTTTTATTTAGCACCAAGCAGAATGGAAATTATTTAAATGTGTTCATTTTCATACAATCGAATCCGCTGAAATAAATTTGCATATCCTTCGAACAGCAATCGCTTAGTTTGAATTATGTACACGTACAAAAGTGGAATAAACTTCGTTATATAGAATATATTTTTCGTAATATGGAGATTAATTTACATGCTAATGGTGTTCAAAGTCAAAGTTCTGCAGAAAATTTCGTTAAGTAGAAAACTTCGTTAAATAGGGACTTCGTTAAAGGGAAGTTCCACTGTATGTCATTTTTAAACTACTTCTAACAAAGAAATTGCAAAAAAATTTGCATTATACTTAAAAATTGTTTCAAAAGTAATATCTCATTTTTAAACTACTTCTTACATAGAAATTGAAAAAAAAAAAAGCATTATATTTAAAAATTGTTTCAAAAGCAACATCTCATTTTTAAACTATTACTAACATAGAAATTTCAAAAAAATTTGCATTATACTGAAAAATTGTTTCAAAAGTAATATCTCATTTTTAAATTACTTCTTCCATAAAAATTGCAAAAAATTTTGCATTATAATTAAAAAAATGTTTCAAAAGTAATATCTCATTTTTAAACTACTTCTTACAGAAATTGAAAAAAAAATATATATTTAAAAATTGTTTCAAAAGTAAATATCTCATTTTTAAACTACTTCTTACATAGAAATAGCTGTTAATCCCCAGCACACAATTAATTTTATGAAAAGTTACATTCAATCTTGTTAAAAGAGAAGTTTGGTATCAAATAAAAATATACTTCACATAAGAGGATTCTCAATTTTTTTCCCCTCAACAAGCATATCTGATGGATACATTAGCGGAGTGCGTTTTATGAATAAATGCATGAAATTTGCTGAAATTACTATTTATATGACGAAGAATCGAATAACGTTTTTCAATTTCCTATAAAAATGTACATCTTAAATTATAATCGAATCCTTCCGCATAACAATGTCTCGTGATTGTCGTGCCACTGAAAATCAACTTAAATTAAAAATTTGACACCGTTATCTGAAGGATCCGATGTTTTTATAGGAGAAGAGGAAAAACTGCTCGATTGCTTTCTATCCGAATAACAATACAGGCCAATTATATCTACTTACGAATAAAGTTACTTAATGAATGTGCAGAGCAAAATTCATGATGAAAAATAGATATAAGAACCACAACATTATTTTCATATGAAGAGCGATTATGACTTGTACACAATAGAAGACAATTAGCAAATTTCAAGCTAATGCTAATTGACTAGAAACAGAAGCAAATATTCTTTTCGCGTTAGATTTTTAAATAAAAAAATAAAATAACCGATCCAATTAAAAAAATATTCGGCTGTTTATTTGTCACAAACGAAAATCGAACCAAGCAAGCTGTTGGCGCCTCTTCCTATTGGAGCCATATCAACAGGTCGTCGCCATGAATGTCAGACACAAATCGGCAAATACCACATATCTTTTTTTAATAGCATTCTAATACAAAAATAGAAAAATGTGATTTCTGTTTTCCCTCCATTCTGATGAAAATAGCATTAAAATGACTTGGAATGAAAAAATTAATTTCCAAGGAAAAAAATAAATAAAATTTATTTTTTTATTTTTTCTATACTTAAATAAATAATATAAATAAAATTTTCAGTTTCAGAAAAAATGAGGCGAGCCCGTCCGAGCTCAAAGGCTGGTATAAAAATCGGGGCCTGGGGCTGAGTTTTTTTTATCCATGTATGTTTGAATAGTAAGGAAAATTTAATATTCTTTATATATATACTAGGGGGCCTACCCCCTGCGAGCTACGCTCGCCAACCCCCGCTCAGACTTCGAGGCCTCTAAAAACATGACAGCGTGCTTTATTTTAAAAATATTGGTAAATCTATAATTGGGTTGCCATGCTTTTAACATTTTAATGGGACATTTTTGGATTATCATGGCCTCATACACAGCTGTTGCGACAACTGACGACTGTTTTCGGGATTGATAAGTAAAATCAATTACTACTTGAAAACCAGCTTGTATAAAATGGTTAGGTTTAAATTGTGACTACCTCTCGGACTTTTATAACAACAATCTCTATTCTATTCTTCCTTTGCGTTTAAGGATGAGAAAAATTCCATCTACTTGTGAATAACATTAAGAACCATGGTATTGAAAAGTACTATGTTATAGACATTTCAGTAACAGGTTTTAATTTTCTCTCTATTTTAGTGCACCATCATGCATATTTTCATGTTATTTTAAATATGTAAATTATTTTTTTAAATTAATATGTATATACGAATTTTATAATAATTATTTATCATACAAAATTAATTAAATATTTTGTGCATGCATGTGCCTGCATTTATTCGGCATCAATTGATGAGATATTTAAACAAATTTGCTATCCGCGGTAATTTTACACCATTTTCTGTCACTTGAATATTGTCCATAAGAAAATCGGGTATTTTTCCATTATAGGATCCTTTGCTTTTAGGTTTGGCGTAATTCGAGCTTCAAAAAGGGATAGATTCGTTAATATACATAGATTTGTTGGCAAAAGTTATGAAAATAAACCCAGTGAACTTTTGGTGCCTTTCTATTATAGGGGTCTTGACGCTTTTTTAAAAAGCTTGGCGGAAAAAACCAAGCAGGATAGAAAACCAAGCAGGATATTTTATTCTTCCGTTCAGTTGGGCAAATATTATTTTATATATTAGTTTCAAATATCCGAATTAATGATTTTATAAATTCGTTTAGTTAAATTTTACAAAAAAATAACAAAATGATATCAATAAATAATAATTACTATTAATTCCTTTTCCTCCCTTTCTTTTGCGTTTACCTAAATGACGTCATTTGGACGAATTTATTCAAAATATTTTCAGTTTATAAATTAAATTAAATGCTGACAGACGATTGAATCCTGACGATAGAAATGCGATTTTTTTTTTCAAATTTTCCTGAAAAACATAATTTAATCACAATCTTGTCTTCATTATCGATTGAAATAAAAGATAAATTCAATTTCAATTTGAAAATGACGAATAAAAAGAAATCAATAATCCCTATCGGGATTCTTTTCAATTTTTTTCCCTTTTTTGTCACAAAAAAACTGAGTAATTAGTTGCCATCATTACAGAAATGTCATTAAAATTAGAAAAAAATTAATATCTCGAAAACTATTACCAATTTCAAAATTCTATTACCAGTTTTGACATCCGCGGATTTTTATGAACAATTGGTATTAATTTCACCATCAAGCGTTCAATATTTTATAAAAAATAGCCTTGAAACAAAATCAGTCGTTTAATCAGTCGTTTCATAAAATCGTTTCATAAATTCGTTTCATAAAATCGTTTCACAAATTCGTTTCATTAGGATTTTATATATATAGGGTAGATATATATTTTAAGGCTGTTCTCAAATCCAAAATACCTAGTTTCCGACACACTTTTAAATTCATTTTTGTACCCAAACGCAATAAATTTTCAGATTCTCCTAGTCAGAAACTATGTAATCGAACAGTTTTTCTCTTTTTTTTTTTTTTTGGTAAAAAGACCTTTCAGAAAATGCTGTCTAAGTTGACGTTTTTAACGGAGTTTCCGGGTGCGAAAGCTCAGGAAAAAAAAAAAAAAACTTCCGTTATGAGACAACAATTGTTTATAACGCAAATTGTAATTTATTTATCGAAATATGAAAAAAAAAAAAAAACCTGTTTGGTTTCAAATCACTTTAATAGTCATAGTCATGTTTCCAAGTGTCATGAGTAAATATTTCTTTGTAATTAAAAACAAGCATAAATTATTAGTATAATATTTTAAAAATATGTTCAATGTTATTATTTTTTAAATATAACTTGTATTTTGTATTAAGTAGAGGTATTTTATGTTTATGGAATGATACAGGACTAAAATTTCCCCGTTTGTGAGAATGTTTTTTCCAATCAATGGAAGTGAAGTATATGGCTAAAGCAAAATATTGTTTAATTTAAACTTTTTAATATTGAAATTTTTGGTATGTTTAGTTAGCAAATTTTATTTCAGATTCGTATATATGTAAAAATAGCAAATAAAAGATTTGTGTAAGAATATTAAAAGGAAGAATACCAACGTTAAAAATGCATAAATAATACACAAAAAGCAGCAAACAGCTGTTTCGGATCCACAAGCGAGATTCTTCTTCAGTGCGTACTAGAAAAAGCAATACTGGGCAAAACGACAGAAATGTTCTTCTAACCTTGATCTTGATTTTTGGGAAGCTTACCATATCATTAAAAATTCTCACTCCTCAGTCAATGACTTATCTAGTACTCCTGATTTTCCAATTATTTGGAAAGCGTTAATTTAATTTCCTTTTTTTGTGTTTTTCTTTTGCTTCTTTTGTTCTCCGGTAGATGTCTCTATTTGTCCACTCAGTTGCTTCTCATCTGGTTGCTTTTGGCGCATTCTCTACCCGCATCAGATATATAAACCACTCTCTGTCGTTCTGCCCAGTCTTGCTTTTTATAGCATGCTAGTCTTGCTTTTTAAAATCCTAGTCTCGCCCTTTAAAGACGCCGTGCTTTGCTCTTTGTCGCACTGAAGAAGAATCTCGCTTGTGGATTCGAAACAGCTGTTTGCTGCTTTTTTGTCTATTATTTGTGCATTTTTAACGTTGGTATTCTTCCTTTTAATTTTCGTATATATGTATTTTTAAAATGCATTCCTATTTAAAAAATATAAACCCAGAAAATTAATATCCTTAACGTCTTTATTCCGTGTTATCTTCTTAAACAGGGTTCGTACGCTTTTGTCGCAATTTTTTATACAAACTACTCATTTAACCAAGAATTTCCAAATGAATTAACTTTTAGACTCTCAGTGGGACACTATGTCCCAGTTCAACTTCAAAAATTGCCACTGGACACAGCAGTCCCTGAAACGCTTGGAAAACCATGTCTGCTTGTCCCACTGGTCTCTTAGGTTCATTTGGGATCGTAGTTGAACGCTTGCTTGATAGCTGGCAGCTGAAGGCGGGGCTTAGCGTGTTAACGTAGCAAAAAAAAATGGTAGTCAAGGGGTTAAAATTGCTTGCATTTGGCGAGGAATAAGTATTACTCGCCAAATCACGTCTTTTTGCACCAAATACAGTAATCCCTTAACATTCGCGACGGTTACGTTCGAGAAAAACCTCGCGAATGTTGAGTCTATCTATCTGTACTAAAAATGGAGTTATGTTTTATAAAATTTTAATCAGAGTGACACAACATTTAAAAAAACAAGAGAAAATATTTATTAACAATACGTTATGCATGTTATATGCATGTATGTTAAAAATTGGTCATGTATCATGTATGTTCATAAAGAACAAGAACTATATTCTTCAAAGAACAAGAGAAAATATTTATTAACAATACGTTATGCATAACATATATGCAGAAGGTGAATGTTCACACATATTAATAGATATGAAATTTATTTATTGAAGATAATTCAAACTGAAGAAATAATCACTGCTAAAAATGCATAGGTTTTTGTATAAAGTAATTTCGACTCTCTCTATTCGCAAAGAGGTGATAATGTATTAGTGGGTCAGTATGCGATACAATATTAAAATACGATATTTAAATATCTAAATCAGCTATATGCTTCAGAAATGCTTTTATTTTCTAAGTGCAGCTTCATCTCTATCTCTTACAAGTCCCTGCACCAGTTACTTTACCACTTCCAATATGCCAATTGCAATGACTATTCTGCTGCTGTTATTATATTGCTTTCCTAAAACATTCGCTCCTTTTTTAGTTCACAACTGAATGTTAATTTTTAAATACATACTAAGAAAACACAGGGAAAATAGTCTTTAACCACTATAAATTCTAAAAACAAAAGAGACAAAAAAAAAAAAAAATCGCGAATGATCAAGTCAGATTTTCGCGAATGTTAAGTTTTTCCGCATTTTCATATTCGCGAATAATCAAAACTCGCGAATGTTAAGGGATTACTGTAATCGAAAATATTTTTTTTTTTACAGATTTTCTACTGGGATTCTGCAGCTAAATTTGACTGATGCTTTATTGCATACATGAGTAGTTTAATTGGCATTTGTTTCAAAATATTCTGAGTATGCGCTTTAAGGAGACCTTCTTTTGTTAGATCAATTAAAAAAAAAGCCAGATCAAATAATTTGTTTGCCAGATAAAAAAAAAAAAAACTTGGCGACCGTATTTGTCAAGCCCTGCTGGAGGGTATACGGTGTTATATTCCATAAACTTCTCGAATTTTTAAAGAAAATTCGTATAACTAAATTTAGCGTATAACTAAAATTAGCGTATGTTCTCTAGCGTATATCCTCTGTTTTTTCTTTTTCTTTTTCTTTTTACGACTACAGCGTTGTGTAGATGTGCGTTTTGTTCTTACTCCCCCTCAGGTAAAAAAAAAAGGCAAACAATAACCCTTCTGCGCTTCTTTATAATATAAAAATAAAGGCAAAACTGTATGCCTTTTGGGTGTGTTAATGTTAAGCTAAGAAAATTCAATGATGAAGAATGGGTTTTGTTTGAAAGGTAATTCACTATATGAAAGGCGTGTACAATTGAAGAACAAATGTGTGCTTTTTTTTTATTTCCTTGTACATTTGTTATAACGGAAGTTTTTAAGGTAACCTTTGTGAATTTGGAATAA
The DNA here is from genome assembly GCA_963931845.1 of Maratus michaelseni. Classification (NCBI taxonomy): domain Eukaryota; kingdom Metazoa; phylum Arthropoda; class Arachnida; order Araneae; family Salticidae; genus Maratus; species Maratus michaelseni. The sequence continues at coordinate 26,787,422 of OZ007598.1, read as the reverse complement.
TAGGACAAATTAAGGGCGATTAATTACCTTTTGGGATTGCTAAAACATACATATCGTCGCTACCATGTCAAACTATCGAATATGAAAAAATGCATTTTTCATTACTTTTAAAAATTTGCCGATTGTCATCACTAAATTTTATTAGAATTTTTCGCCTAATAAAAATACTAACAAAATTTCTGCGAAGAACAGGGTTACCATTTTAGCCTCACTTATTATTCAGAGATGTCGAATTCATACCGGAAATTTTGAGAGAAGTATTTTTACTTTAAGTAATCATGAAATATGCTGTCATTATATAAAGCAAAAATTTCTATTTTAATATTTTGGTATGGATTCGAAATTTCTGAATGGAAAGAGAGGCCAAACTGGCAACGCTGGTGATGTTGCAACCCTGAAACCCCATTAAAATTTACTGGTGACAATCAGCTCATTTTTAAAAGTTATGAAAAATGCATTTTTTCACATTCGACAGTTTGACATGGTAGCGACGATATGAAGTATATATTTTACATTTTAAATGCAAACAAAATATTAATTTTGAAAAGAAAATGCTTTTAATATTTAAAAATATATTTAAATACTATTTCTTATTTTAAAAGATATATTTTGTACCATCCTGTCTGAAGCCTAAATAAAATTTAGAGATAAGGCAGATTTGCAGTATTGTCAATGGAAAATCTCTTTGTAATTTATTTTCTTTTCATTTCCATAATCGAGGTGCTTATATCTTTTCGATTATTGGTGTTCTTTTTTGTCCTATGGAATATCTTGCAAAATATATATACAGTAGACTCCCTTAAATCCGCATTGCTGCAAGCTTTAATTGCTCCACATTGCTGTGCAGATTTTAAATTCGTCTTACTTCACCTCTTTATTTATGCATAGTTGAGTGCAAAATTATTTACTAACGTAATTAACTATTACGTAAGTATACTAACGTAATTAACTATTACGTAAAATTATTTACTACATTAATAACAGAATTATGCCTCCTGGTAAAGCAGGAATCAAACCATCCATAATGACCTTAAACCATAGCTGTCAACTTTTACGTTTGTTTGCAACCACTAAAAATTAACAGAAATTTTTGTGTTATTGAATTACATGATTTCAGCATTTTAATAAGTTAAAATTTGCTATAAAATATTAGTGCTAGGAAAAAAGCGTAAAAGTTGGCCGCTATGCCTTAAACTAAATCCTATTTGGAATGTTAAAAATAATGCAATACATATTTTCGGCAAAACTATTTCTATTCCTAATCCTGAATTGCCCAGTCTCTCTGACTATGATAAACGGGCAAGTTATAGGCGACCTCGCGCTGTCCCTCACATCGTTATTAAACCGTAGCTTCATTTTAAAGTTTCTTCTGCAAGCTATTGCTAGGGCTGGATACCTTCATGTGTCTTTTGCATATATTTATTTGTATATAACATTTTTCTCTTTTTGATTTATTTTTTAACTTTAAACGTTTTATTGGCTTATTTATATATATTTTTTTATTTCTATATCATTAATTCAATTTAATTTGTACTTTATTACTTTATTCTATCTTTACAAGAAGAAAGTATTGGATTCATGAAAATTTACGACTTCTGGCTTTCGACAGATTTATACATTTTAGAAGGTCCTGGACACGATTTGGTTGTTTTTAGAAATGTCTGTCTGTGGGTCTGTCTCTCTGTGTGTGTCTGTATGGGACAAAAATTTTGTGTTTGCTCTCTATATCAAGAAATAATGCACGGAATTTAATAAAACTTTAGATAAGGTTAGACCTTGATATAAATTGATGCTGCTTAGTTTTTGGTGTAAATCGCCCAAGAGGTGGCGATGCTACGCTGCATTATTCATGATTTTCGAGTTAGCTATATCTCAAGAATTAATGCACGTTATTTTTATCAAACTTCAGCTTCAGTTAGACGTTGCGATAAAATTTGCTTATTATGTTTTGGTGTAAATCTCCCAACAGGTGGCGCTGCATTTTTCAGGATTTAAGCGATTTTAGCGATAGTCTTATCTCAAGAATGAATGTACGGTATTTCATCAAACTTCATTTTCTGTTATTTTGAAATATGAACATGTGTATAAGATAGAAGAAAGTTTCGGGATTGGCACATCCGACTAGTTTATTTTTGACTGAAAGCAGCCTTTTTGTTGTTTATTTTTTATTTTTTGCTCTTCTTGGGCTCTCTTAACTTTTTCGAAGATTCCTTAACTTTTTGTTTTTCTGGACTTTAGCCACCATCAAGCAAATCTAAGATTCATATTGCTATTACTAGAGATACGGAGGCCATGGCTTCAGGGACTCTGTATAATGAACTCGTTCCAAGTTCCAATAAAGGCTCAACTCTTGCAATTTAAAGAGAACATTGCAGACGTTTTAATGTGAAATATTCCCTAGAAGAGATGACAATATGCAATATTTAATCACACATATTCGATAACAATGTTCTGTAGCTGACTTACCTGGCACAGGGTTGCTACGAGTCAGGGAATTTTCCGGGGAAAGTACCAGTATTTTCATATGGAAAATCTCATATTAAAAAACGGGGAAATTTCGCGATATTATATTAGACGAATTTTTCAGTAACAAAATACTGGTATACAGTAAGAAAAATTCCCTGACCCGTAGCAACCCTGCTGGCATAGGTAGATCACATAGACCTTTAATTCCGTGACTACGGGCAGGACTGGCGACTATTTTTATATTCAATCGTACACAAATTCCACAATTCCAGTTGTACACAAATTCCACAATTCCAATCGTACACGTTTCCACAATTTACAAAAAAAATTCTTTGTGGTAGTTTTCTCATAGGAATATCTTAGTATAACAGGGTTCGTACGATTGTACCACAAATTTTTAATAGATTTTTTTCTATTTAATATTTAAATAGTCGAAATCGTAGACGCCTCGTTTAATTGCAGTGTTTGTAATACTTTTCTGCATTTAAATAAGGCGAAAAATTTTATTAAAAAATTGTGCTAAAATCGCACGAACCCTGTATAAGTGTATGATAGAGATTATTTTTCAAAATTTGATATACTGCGACGTATATGTCCTAACCTTTAGTCAAAGAGTGAAATCACAGAAGTATTGGGTCCGCAAAAATCAAGCACTGATACTTAAAATAAAGTTCTACCACTTCTCAACTTTCTTCAATCGCGAAATGGTAAAACTCCAAAGTTCCAGCATCAAAATTTCGGAAACGGAAAATAACAATTTAGTCAAATACTATTAATATTTTTAATAAACAAATAACTTTTGGGGCTCCGTGTATTTTTATTTTCAGGCCATTGTCCTGAATTCTTTAAAACAAAATTTTAATTTGGAGACAACACAATACCTATTATTTTAAAACAAATACTAGATGTGTTAATGTCCATCCTGCCTCATGCAGTGGCGTAGCCAGGGTGAGGGTTCAGATGCTCTGCGTACCACTAATATTGCAAAGTTTAATTTGCCTTATCTAATCGAACGTTCTGCGATAATCAAGGGGAAGAAAACTTTACAATATTACTGGTATTCAGACCATTTAGACCCCCCTCCCTGCTACGCCACTTGCCTATGTAATACACCGCAGGATTCAGCTGTGCAAAATATGTTGATGATACTATTAAGTATTCTTTGCATAAAATTGCCATTCGGTGACAGATTAATAATTAATGCAGCGGAAATATTTCTTTTATCAAATAACATTAATGTCATTTTCAAGCATTCATTAATTTATTTCACTTATTAAGTACGTAAAAGAACAAATAAATTGCCGATAAAATTTGTTCTACCTTACCTCTTTATTTCCGCATCTTTTTGCGGTCGAATTCGTTTCGACTTCGAAGGAATTCACTTCCGACTTCGGACGTCCGAAGTGCCAATGCACTGATATTTTCAATCAACCTCTCAGCGTGACGCAAGATGTTGCATAAATGAAAAATGACATCCATAAATTGTGTCACCAGGCGGCTTAATTTTAGGTTTGATTATTTCTGTTAAAAATCATTTAAAGATAAATTTATGCAATGAGGTTGAGCAATTTCTAATTTTGAATAATCTGCAATCTGAAAAAGTACCCTACATTATCATAAAATATTTCGAAAACAAAATTGAAAAAATGTTATTGTTGTTGTTTAAGTTCTGATGAGAAGAGGCAGATTATACAGAAGGGCAAAAATTAAATAATTCCATTAAAATATCATCGCTTATAATGTCAAACTATCGAGTATGAAAATATGCATTTTTCAATACTTTTTAAACGGGACCAATTGTCACCACTAAATTTTCTTAGAATTCTTTGCCTAGTAAAAATACTAATAAAATTTCTGTAAAGAACAGGATTGCCAGTTTGGCTTTTTTTAAAAATAATTTAGAAATGCCGAATTAATACCGGAATTTTTTTTTTACTGAAATGTCTATCATTAAATAAAGCAAAAATTTTTTATTTGAAATTTTTGAATAAAAAAGGAGGCCAAATTGGCAACCCTGCTGAAGAGTACTATTAAAATTTAGTGGTGACAAACGGTCGATTTTTAAAAGTAATGAAAAATGCATTTTTTCATATTCGATAGTTTGACATGGTATCGACGATATAATCAGATGCATTGTCTATTTTCTTCATTCATGTGTTTTTAAAATAAATGTACGATCTTGCGAAGGAAAAAGGTACCTCCTTCACTCGCCCACTTCATACTCTGCTTCATTCGTACTTCATACATTAATCTTCATACTTGTACCTACCGATTAGTAATAATGCCTACCATTTAATGCAATACATAAATTATGCTTTGGGCTAGTCTACATATTGAAATAGTAACAAACTTTAAAAATTTCAATACTAAACCTAATTTTAGCATCCTATTTGGATTCTTCGATAAAATTTACCTTGGGAAATCAAATAGAAAACCAATGGATCAAGTAGCTTACGAATTATGTCGGTTTAAAGTTCGGATCTGTTAATGGTTAATTCAATTTTTATCAATATAAATGCTGGACAATTACACCATGAAAAAGTATCACAATAATGACGTGAGTATAAAATATCACAATTTTACGAATGCGGTTGGTTGGAACGTTGGTTGATTGTTAACTTAGTGAACTTTTTAAATTTGTGGACGGCTTGTCTTTCTCCTTTGAAACTTTAGAAGCAATGTAACAGCTATTTCCTGAGGATACGTTGAAACGTTGATGGTTTTAATTTGATTTTACTATTTATGTAGTTTTAAGTTTAAGACATTTTTATACACAATTTAGTAAAATTGTGATATTTTACACTTCCGTTATTATTGTAAACAATTTTTATCGTTGAGAAAAAAGATTGCAATGCGGATAGTTTTTATAAAGCGTAAATCAAAAATCTATTTCTGGGAATGAGCTATAATTTTAACCACTTAATTGTTTTGCCCGAACGTCGCTCGGGCAAGTAGAGTTTGCTTGCTTCATTAGTAAAAGCTTTTGGATACCACTAATTTTAATTGTAATTTTCCCTTTAATAATTGGCAATTATTTCTCCATTATATAAAGTAAATATTTTAGTACGATAAAAGTGGTGTGTGGTCCCAATTTTTAGTTTATTGCGTAAAAAAAAAAAAAAAAAAAAACCAATTTTAATGCTTTAAGAAATTTATTACCGTTAAAAAATTTATAAGTTGTGATGCACATTTTACCAAATATTAATTACAGTATATCTAGATGCCTTTTTTGTTACTTGCTTTTCTGTTATCTGTCTAGCAACAAGCTGACATTATCATATTACCTATGTCAGGTTATGTCAGGTCTTGACTAAATTATTGTCGCATAGGAAACTGTTATTTTAGCAAAATTAAAACGCTGAAATACAGAACGACAACGGTTATCTCCGGCTGAGTTGACTGCGATCTCAGCATGAGCTGCAAGCTCTTCGAGGTGCTCTTCATTCCTAACTTTTCTGAATCACTCCTGAATTTTTTCCTTAGCGTGGATGCTAGAGAAACGTTAATTTATTAATTCAATAATTATATTCAAGTGTTGTTGTACCGTAATTTCCGGCCTATAATCCGCGGATCAAAGAATTATCTTTCGATTTCGACCCAGAAATCTTATTTAATAATTGAAGTCAAATACTTACAGCTGTCTATAAGTTACATTATGTAAAATAAAATTTTTGGGTTGAAACATAATTGTTAGATCTGCAGATTATAGGCCGGAAATTACGGTACCTATGACTATAGAATGAAAGAAAATTATCTTTTCAAATCACGAAATATTTGAAAGACTCATACAATTCCTTCTTAAATAGAAATAACAAAATAATATATGCTGCTGTGCGTAAAATGCTATGACATCATGAAAATTGCAGAAAGAGAACAATAATTTGTTAAGTGATACCGTATGTACTATCAGCTAACACAGAATTCGCCAAATTTTTTAGACCGTCGAACCCGTCAAGACTTTCTCAACTGTTTTTCGACCACCACTACTTAAGGGTACTCTTCACGCACTTGAAAACACCCGCTAGCTAATGTTAATCCTATGGGGCATTATTTTTCTAATATCTCGTTTGCATTTCAATATTTTTAAACTTTTTTTTTTTTTTTTTTTTTTTTTTTTTGCATTGGATTGCAGAGATTAACCTCTATTTCCGCTGTTGATTATTATTATACCAGTGGCTGAGAGGTTATGCTCTCGAAGCTGGTAGACGGGAGGTGCTGGGTTCGATCCCAATCGCGCCCGTCGGCCTAATCGTTCGGAGTTTTCGTGGTTTTCTTCGAGCCGTGGATTTATCCATGCGTAAATACGGGTTAGGTTCCCTTAGAAAGACCCCCCACGAAGGGCATTCCCCCCGGGCCTATATCCCATGTGTAGATAATTGGCCGTCAATAATCAACCCAACCCGCTGTTGATTACTTTTTTTAAAATTTTCTTTGCGGATTTCTTTTATGAAGGTACTTTGACTTTCAGAACCGGTTCCGAAAGATAGTGTTCCGAAGGTGAAAGTACCGTAATTTCCGGTGTAAAAGCCGCGGCTCCAAGAAATCGGTTTCTGACCGGAAATTGTTTTAAATGAAATGTAACGCTTTGCATCTTGACACTTATTTACATTTATTTTTATAAAAATAATTCTGGTTTGAAACAGACTTAAATTACCCGCGGCTTATACACCGGAAATTACGGTACCTTCGAAAAAAAAAAAAAAAAAAATCCGCAAACCAAATCGAAAAAGTAGTCAACGGCGGAAATTGAGATTGATCTCTGCTATCCAATGTAAAAGAATCATTTAAGAATATTGAAATTTAAGAATAGTGAAATGCAAACGAGATATTAGAAAAATAATGCCCCATACGATTAATATTAGCGAGCGGGTTTTTTCGTGTGAGGGGAAAGGACCCTTAACTATTTCTTAATTAAAATAAACAACAATAGAAAAGGCGCTTATGCAGCTTTTAGATTGTTTATTATTTGTATCATATATGTTTAATAAATTGATATGCCACTGAGATCCATTATAATATGATACTTTTATTTAATTTTTTGAAACTGATTGACATTGTCATGTAATGTATGTGATTGGTGATTCTTAACAATGGGTTCAAAATTCGTAAATTTCAAATTATTAAATCCTTACGAAATTCAATTTCTAAGTTATTTCTTTGTTTGTTAGGATGTAACTAATATGACTGAAATCAGTTTCATACATGAGCTTGGAAGTGTAAACAAAAGTAGGAGTGTCGTTTCAGACAGATTCTAAAATTTTTATGTAATATTTATGTTTTGTCCAAAAATAACGTAAAGTGACATTTTTTAAAATCGCCGTAGCTTCAAGATCAACTGATAACTCAATAATGTCTGCTAGTTATATTCAATAGTTTTAACTTCGATATAAAATGGCATGGTACTTTCTTGTTATAGCGGCCTGCAATTACGATTACGCCAGGGTTGTAGTTATGATTTCTCCAAGATTATATATACATTATATATACGGCATATACAGTGATCTCTCACTTATACGTGATGTTCAGTAATTACTTTTTCATACCACTATTTGAAAACAGTAAAATTCGATTTATAAATTCTGCGATTTATAAAAGACGAAAATTACCCTAAAAAAAGTGGTGCTGAAAAATGATTTCCGTGTATCGCGTATAAGTGAGAGATCACTGTACTCGCAATGTATGTGCCATATGCCATACATATATACCTCAAATGCTGATATATATATGCCATAAGTCATATTTACTTTCTACAGATGCCGTGTATACCATATAGGTCTTATATGTCATATTTACGTCATACATACGTAATATTGGGTTGTCCGGGTCCGGGAAGTTCGTGCTATTCGGGAAAATCAATTCGTATTGGAAAATTCTGCCCGTTAATTATTATACATTAGTTATCGGATTTAATCTATAGTAATTAAATGATAGAATTTTCCGGTACGAATTGATTTTCCCAACTGGCACGAAATTTCCGGACGACCCAATAGTATATACGTCATATTTACGTCTTATGTTATATGAACATCCTAGACGTGTTATATATATATGTCGTATATATACGTCATAGATCATTATAACTTGGTCATATACACCATAAAATATCACATACATCATATATGGCTATAATACCATCTATGCCGTATAACTTGGGGATACCTCATGGTTGCTTGGCGATACGTCCCGGTCGCTTACCGCTTTACCCTTGGAGGCCACTATAATAAGGAAGTACCTATGGTATTATAAGTAATTTAATTTGGAATATTCTAAATTTTCACAATTTTTCTCAGTTATCCAATATCAACTGTGACCTCAGAGGCGAAGTACGACAGACACTACCGCTTTTTAGTCTTTCATCGACACTCAGGTGTCGATACGACATTGAAAAGGTCGATTGGAGCTACATAGATTTTTTTTTTTTTTAAATCATATATTATGATTGACACCCAGGTGTTGATATCGACTATTTTGGCGACCCCTGAGCTAACATAACCAAATACAGTGTACAAGTTAAGTGTTGTTTTGGTACTTTCAGCACTTGCTCGTGATGTTGTCAACTTTAACATAAAGCAAGACAAGTGTGTTGAGAAATACCATTATAATATCTCCACTATTCTTAAAGGTGTGAATGAAAATCTGAGTGCAGCTTGGATTTTGAGACACATTGTATATTACTAAATATGTAAATTAAGCATAGATTTTTCGTCAAATATAACTCGTCTTGCTGTTTACTATCATCCTTCTTTTTTGTTGAAAGAGTCCAGGAATTTTAAGCACATTCATATAATTTACATAAGAAAATATTTTTAAAAATCCCACATCCCCCCCTTTTTTACCAATTTTAGAATGCTTGGAGGAAGAAGCAGCTTTGGCACGTGGTTTAAATACTTAGTAAATTATTTTGAAACTAATATTAAGCCTTTGACTTTGTAATTTTTAATGCTAAAGATATCGTGGATTTTACTCAAGTTTTATAAAAATATTTCACACCAGAATATTTATTTTAAATTACTTAACTGATTCATTTAACTTATTTCAATGTGATTTATATATTATTTATTTTTAGGAGAAATTTCTGGTTCGAATCGATATATTTTCATTTGGTACTGGTCAAATGATTGGTTTTTGCTATGTTTAGTGTTAAGTCAATATCGTTTCGATTATTGTTTATTTATTTTATTATCTATTTGAAGTCTCCATGTATTTGAAATATGTAGTATATGTCAATGAAACAAATTATTTGCATTTTTACCCTCTGAATGAGCAATTAAAAAATAGAATCTCTTAAAAAATGTATATATTTTAAGTTTCTATTTTTGTGTTGCCCGGGGCATCGCGAAATACACAGTCAAAGAGTAAAATTATAAATTCATTTGAATTAGAAACTTAATTTTCCCTGAAGATCTTTCAAAAAACCCAAAATAAATCGTATTCAGCTTTTGAAATATAAGTTTCTTTGTATGGCTTTAACTACTTTAAATTTTGCTACTTTTGTGTTGCCCGTGGGAATCACGAGATATGCAGTCAGAGAGTTAAACTATGAATTCATTAGAATTAGAAATATAATTTTCCCCGAAGACCTTTCTACTACCTTTTGAAAGCACTAATAAAGAAACCACATTCAGCTTTTGAAATGTAAGTTTTCTTGTATGACTCTAACGAAGTAACAAATGATTTGCTTCACTAAAAACAGTAACAATGAAAGCTTCCAGTAAGCATTAAGTGACATGTTCAATTTAGAGAAAAACATTTAATCAATCATATAAACGCTGCATGGGTTGAGTGAGTCAAAACCATTTATGATTTTTTACGGAAAGTAAGGCAACTGACAATCATACAAACCGAAATACTTCTGGTCACTGAGTTTGAAAATGTTTTATCTGAAAAGTTACTGGCAAGCAGGAAGTGCATTTTTTTTTTCAGCGAGATGGAACATAAAACTATCGTGGACTGGGATGTAGGCTATTTAAAAATACCAGTGGACTCGTGCGAAGATTTCGCACTGCAGTCTAATAATTTTTAACAATATCTAATATTTTTTAGATGCAGGTTCAAACTTCTACAGAAAAATTAAGGATAAAAATATCTGCAAGCAACATGCAACATTAGTCATCATATCGTCTCATTTATCCATATTAGTCATAATATCGTCTCATTTATTTAATCAAAGTTACAGTAAAAACTAATTAAAGATAGCAACAGGCACGCTTGAGAAAAAAAAAATTAACATTCGTATTTTAACTGCATTAGCAGATGACGTCATCCGCTTCTTGAAAAACATTAAACAAAGAAAAATAAACCGAATGAATTTAAAATACCGTTTAATCTAATATAAAAAAGCATACCTTTTATTCTACACGTGAAATACCACTGCTTAGATCGATCTATGATGTATTTTTCTTCTAAACATTTCAATTTAAATTTTGCCATAAATGTGCCATTTAACTATAAATGTATAAAATAAACCCGTGCGCAGAAATTACACTTTATCTTTTTTGTACTATTTATTTTTTATAATCATTGTTGAGCATCCTATAATGCTGTATTTTATTTTTGTGGCAACACTTATTTGAGGAAAACCTTTCATTTCATTTCTGAAAACAATGTCGATTTAATTTTTAATAAAAACAGCAATTTTTAATTAAAACACACGTTTTAACGAAATGTGAGTGTACTATGTCAAAAGTCGCTTCAAAAGCCTTTCGAATGATACCCCATTCGTTGTTGTGCGTTTCGTAAATGCATAGAAAAAGGGATGTTGACGACAAAAATAATATATATGATTAGACAATTTTTAAAGTCTTTATTTTATTGGCAAGGTGTACTTGCAGATAGGGCTTTACAAATTTGAAAAAATCTTGTAGCCAGGTATAAATTGTAGTCGCCAGTAAAAAATTTTAACACCCTCACCCCTCCCCGTTATTGATTTTCAAAAAGCACAAACGTTTGTTTATGAATTAAGTAAGAAAAAATAATAACAAACATAGTTTAGAATTATTAGTTACATAGTTTGGAATAGTACATAACTTAGAAAGATAAAACTAAGTTTTCCAAAGAAACTTATCAATGTTATATATTTGTGAAAAAAAATAAAATAAAGGAAATATTGTGAGGTCTGAATTAACCGACATGTTCGGGAAATGCTGATTGCCGTATGCTTAATGTCCAAATAGTTGAGTGCTACAAAATCTATATCTGATGAGAGGGCATCTATAAAATAGTGAAGCCGGAAAACGATTTTATGCCTATTTAGCCAATCGAATTAAAAAAGTCAAATAATTCTGATTTAATTATTTCAAAATTTGCATTTAATGCTTTCTTAGGTTTGCCAAATTAAAAATAAAGTTTATTTTGTTGTTGTTGTTGTGTGTGGTGTGTGAATATAATTTCAAGTTTATTTCTTATATTTTGTAACTTTGCAGTATCTATAATGAGACATCTTAAAATAAATTTAATTCAACATTGTGATGTTCGCAAAATAACTCGAGAGTTATTACGTACTATTCTTTTCTAAAAAGAAAAGAAAACAAACACCTTTTCCCGCGCTGGATCAAATCGAAATCAGCAGCCGGCTGAGGTTGATTTTGATCCAACAATCTACGATAAGAATTTAAGAAAAAAAAAATATATATACCTTACTCTTCTGAAGTGCAATCAATGATTTTTTATTTCCATTTACTGCAGATACTTTCAGATCCAAACAATGTAATTATAAAATATTATTGAGAAACAACTCAGAACCAGACACTTGTCGCTAAGATAGAGCAACGCCGAACTAATGTCCAACGTGTGTAGTCCACACAGACGCGAGGCGCCAAGCATTTTAAGCGGGGGAAGAAATATTTAAAAAATACATATTTTTATTAAAATGCACAGGTGTAGGGAGAGTGAAAATGGACAGTTCTACGAAGCTTGAGCAGGACCTTATTACCAAAGGGTCAATTTTCCATTAGTAAATTTTAATAGAAATTTTTGCCTTATTTAAACGCCCTATTCATGCAATTAAATTCTTGAAATTTTAATTAAGTTTTATAGATTTACTTCGAATGAATTACTTATAATAACTTACATGTTATTCTTTAAAATGAATACGACAGATTAATCAGTTTTAATTCTGAACACAAAAATCTGATTTGAAACATATAAAAACCCCTTTTTTATCATTGCATCCAATTTTTGTATGCCACATAAGTTGGATTGACAATATTTCTTATTGAAACTTCCCCCTCTCTCCTCACATTCTAATCAGGTGACATACTAGCCGACTAAGAGCAGAAAAGAATAGCGTTTTATGTGCATGAAATGGAAAATGCCTTTTAAACTTGTCTTTAGACAAAATGTCGCTTGTGCTTATTTTTTAGTTCAATTTTTGTAAAAATAAATAAATAAAACAAAAAAAGTCAGATTAAAAAACTTAGTCGCCAGATAAAAAAAGTTGGTCGCCAGTGGTGTCCTGGCGACCGCATTTGTCAAGCCCTGCTTGCAGAGATGTGTTTATATTTTTTATGTTAGTACTGAACTAGTATCTTTTTTATGTTAGTACCAACATTACCGTTTTATTCTATTATTTTCTCAGTAAGTAGAGTTGACTGTCGATTTCCCCAACGATGAAATTAATTGTTATCAAGGGCCATCGTGCACAGGTGTAGGGAGAGTGAAAATGGACAGTTCTACGAAGCCTGAGCAGGACCTTATTACCAAAGGGTCAAGTTTCCACCAGTAAATTTTAATAGAAATTTTTGCCTTTTTTAAACGCCCTATTCATGCAAAATTACCATCATGAATCAGAAAAAAATTCTATACCTTTTTACTGGTGGAAGTTTGCCCCGTTGGTAATCAGTCACTTGCCCTGAGTCGATGATGCAAATGGAACCCTTATTCCCTTTCATCACATTTGAGATTCTGAAAATTTTTTAAGGTGCCATACGATCAGAAATCGAAGAAATAATAATAATAATGATAATGACCCTAGAACATCGAATATACTCTAGCACAGCGGTTCTGCCAAGGAGTCCATAAGGAGTCCTCGACGTGGACGTGCAGATTTTACACTCATTGCAAACAAATTTCTCTTATTTAAAATGTGGGAGGAGTTTTGAGAGTAAATTGAATGAAAAACTAAGGATACTATTTAAAAATAGAGTATAATAAGTTTATGTGCATCTATTAGTTTATATATCCTCTATTTGATATTCTATAAAATATCAATAATTTCCAATTTAATCGCTTGAAGGGTAAGTGGGGATGTTTTTATACAACTTAATTTTAACCATGATTTGTACCAGAATTTTTCAGCAAAATTTTAGTTTTATCACTTTAGTGAAACAGAGTACCAAATTGCATTTCCTTATTTTCAATTAAAATTTTTCAAAATTCTGGAGTGAATTCAACATTACAGAAACACAATTACGTGCCTCTTAAAGAGCTGGATTCTAGGGTTCTGCATTTAAAAAGAACATAAAAGTTTTCTGGTTGAAATAGTATTCAAATTTAGGTACAGTCTTAAAATATAAATTATAGGCCTCGGAGCGGTCTATTTTATTAAAAGACCAAATTAAAATTTTGACCACCACTATTTCTTTGCGAAAATTTTCCTTTTAGATTTATCTTGAAAATGTCGCAGAATTCCACTTCGTGATGAGCTGTTTCTTAAACTTGTTGTAGTAATCTACTATGAAAGTAATTAATAAAAATAGTGGTCGCCAGACCAGTCAAGTCTCCGGCTTTTTGAATACCAGTATTTTAGTACAGAAAATGTTGTTTTATTTAATTGTAGCATTTTGTGATTTGAAACAACAACATTTTTCTCTAAACAATTACTGGTGTGCAAAAAGCCGGAGGCTTGGCAACTCTGGTGGTGGCCATAAAAGAGATCGCTTCGAGGCCTATAAATATTATTGGTAATTTGTAAAAAATATTTATAAAGTGCAACCGATATCTTTCGTTGTAAAGAAAAATGTTGTGAGGTAAATTGCTTTAAAGAAATTTTTAATCATCGTTTTCAAAAAACACCTGATATATTTTCTTCTAAACTGCAGTTATTATAGGGATTTTTTATGTTTTTTTTTTTTTTTTTTAATAGCCAGAAAATATTGCTTGTTCATTATTTTTTATAAAAAAAATAACTTGTTTTAAAGATTTATTCTTGTATGACTTTTTACAAAAAAAGAAAAATTCTGTAAACCTTTTTCTGTACTACGATATTTCAGTGTGTCTGTAATTTTACTACTGAACGTATATAGAAATCTAAAGTACTGCCATTGTTGCACCAAGTTGACATTCGAATAGTTGAAAATGTATTTTCATTTATATTATAAAAATCTGTGAATCTTCAAATAAACAATATAAAGCAGCTTTATCAAGAAAAATGTATGAGAAAGTGGGGACAAAATTTTAGAGAATAGTCCCAATTTTCTGAAATGTGAATTATTGCAGGCAAGTAAATGTAACAATCCAAAAAATTCCGGTATTTCCCATACAAAAATTTTAGGACTTTAAAGTTTAAGAGGACGACAACAACTGCAATTTATATATAATAATTTTTTTATGGTCGTTATCTATTAATTGATCGTTAGCCAAATTGGTGTAAATAAAAATTGCAAAAGTTACGTTAATAAAAAGAAAACTAGATTTCTTTTGTTTACAATGTTGCAAATCTATTATATTTTGAATTTTGATTTTTTGCCGAACGATCAATTTATATAGATCTATAAGCAACTACTAAAACTAATTTTAAAAGCACTGAAATCGCTTGATTAGTTCTCTAGAAAAGGTACATGAGTACCAGGTGTTTTACACATGTGATTTCGCAACTGTTGTCGCCCCTTTAAAAACCAAACCAGTTTCCGAATACCGGGATTGTTTTCCCTAACTAAAAGACAACATGTGTTTTTGATTTATCGTAATCTCCGTTTTACTATAAAAAAATTTTCCCATAAAATTCTCAGATTTCGCAACTGTTCTAGCCACATTAAAAACCAAATTAGATCCCGGATCCCGAGATTGTATTTTTTAACTAAAAGACAACATGTGTTTTTCAGTTATGGTAATTTCCATTTTACGATCAATTTTTGTTCCATAAAATTCTCAGATTTCGCAACTGTTATCGCCCCTTTAAAATTCAAACCAGATCTTGCATTTCGGGATTGTATTCCTTAACTAAAAGACAACATGTAAATTTTAATTATCGTAATCTCCATTTTGCTACATATTTTTTTTCCATAAAATGTCCAGATTATCAGATTTCGCAACTGATACCCCTTAAAAATCAAACCAGATCCCGAATTTTGGGTTGTATTCCCTAAATAAAAGACAACATATACTTTTCAGTTATCGTAATCTACATTTTACTATCAGTTTGTTTTCATAAAATTTGCACAACCTCATATTTCGCAACTGTTGTCGTTCCCTTAAAAATTAAACCAGATCCCGAATCCCAGATTTGTATTCCTTAACTAAAAGACAACATGTGATTTTTAGTTAAAATAATCTTCATTTTGCTATAAGTATTTTCCTAAATTTCTCAGATTTCGAAAATGTTATCACCCCTTTAAAAATCAAACCACATCCGAATTCCGAGATTGTATTTTCTAACTAAAAGAAAGACAACATGTGTTTTTCAGTTATCGTAATCTCTATTCTACTATTCATTTTTTCCACATAAAATTCTCATAATCTCAGATTTTGCGACTGTTGTCGTCCCTTTAAAAATCAAACCAGATACCAAATCTATAGACTGTATTTTCTAACTAAAAGACAACGCGTGTTTTTCAGTTATCGTACTCGCCATTCTACTATCAGTTTATTTTCATAAAATTCTCATAATTTCAGATTTCGCAACAGTTGTCGTCCCCTTAAAAATCAAACCAAATCTCGAATCCCGGGACTGTATTTTCTAACTAAAAGACAACATGTGATTTTCAGTTACTGTAATCTCCATTCTACTATTAATTTTTCTCCAATAGAGTTCTCAGATCGAAAAAAAACCCACTAGGGAGCGGAATAATAACAATTCACGCATTTTAAATATATAAATGAACAAGATGAGAGAAAGTTGTATAATTTTCCCTTATCATCTATGTTATCTAAAAGATGAAATTAAGAGGTTATACTTGAATCGGAGAAAGGATAAACATTTAAACTGATATCCACCTGTTAAAAAAACCATGGGAAATTTTACAGACATGTGCATATTACATAATGGTCTTAGGAAAGAAAAAAAAAATGCAAGAAGAGAAGCGATTCACATGTTGAAAATGTCACTGACGCACTATTGAATGAATTTTTAGATGAATTTTAGTGTCTGCCAAGTCAAGAAACAGAAAAAATAAAAACGAAGAAATAGCAAAAGGAAAAACAAACAAAAAATATGAAAATGGAATTAATATTTCAAATTAATAACAGATAGAACTAGTACTTTGAAAACATTATTTTATGAAGGACAAAATATTGCGATCGTTTGATTTCACTATGTTACATTAAAGAAAATATGGATTTAATGAAATGTTTTATTACAATTATGAAATACCAGATATATTTTAGCATTAAAAAAAACAAACAAAGATTCACTGCTTTTTTAAAAGTAAAAGCTGACACATTTCTAAAATAGCAAATGACGGTAGTGACAAAAAAAAAAAAAAAAAAAAAAAAAAAAAAAAAAAAAGAACAAATATCTAAATATTTAAACCTTTTAGATATTGGACACGTATCACTTTTTTCCCTTTTATCTAAGTATAACTTTATATTAATCAATTCTATGAATAAAGCAGTTCATTCACTCCTTCACAGCTACACTATATGACTAAAATCATCAGACACTGACGATTTTAGTCGTTTAAATACAGTTAAATTGCAATTAGAAAATGATTAGGATAACTTCAGTACACTGTGGAAAGAAAAAAAAAAATACAAAGGTTTCTTAATCTAGGCAGATATAATTTGACCATAAACAAAAATATACAATAACCTCTTCCGAGTTACTAACGATTGCGAAAATAGTTCTTTATCTTTAGAAACCCCAGAAACCAATATATTTTCCAGATTTAAAGAAGTATTTACAAAAGCAACGTTTCTGTTGCTATCACTGATTTTCGAAAACGTTTCCGAGTACTTTTTATATAGTGCATTAATCAACTGTCTCAACCTCGAATATAGGTTTTTCGGATGCTGTCTATACTCAAGTCAACATTTTCAGATTCATCAAACATGTTTTATAGACAAACATGATAACAGTGGCGTAGCCAGGGTGGGGGACCAGATGCTTTTGATACCACTAATTTTGTGAATTTTTCTTTGCCTTATGTAATGGGAAAACTTTACAATTTTACTGATATCCAGAGCATTTGGATCCCCTCCCTGGCTACGCCACTGCATGATACGAGGGTGGTTTGATAAGTTCTCGGCCTGACAGTGAAAACACAATATTTTTGACATAATTTCATATTATTTTTCAATGTAGTCCCCCTGCAACTCAATCATTTCAAAATACTCTCTTGTGTGCAAATTCTTCGGTGTAGGCCTGTATGAGGGTGTTTCGAGACAATAGATGCATATATGCACCTTCAAAAGGTGCATACAACAATTGTTTTTAGTACAAGAACTAAAGAAAAGTAATATATGCCTTATTTAACTACGCTGAACATTGTAAACAACTTTGAGGAGCTTACGAGCTGAAATCAATTTTACGCCCAGTCTATAAGCGGCAGTCTTGCCAATAGGTGGAACTATGAGAAAAAGTAGAACTATAGTTTTAGTAAGTACTGGAGAAAGTCTAAATCTAGGAAAGAAAAGTAGAAAATTTCTATTTGGTCGAAGTCAGTAGGCTCCTCCCACTTGAAATACTGCTGGAAGAAAAAGAGAAGATTTACATTTAGGTAAAGCGATTAATTTATGAAAAGAGAAAAAGAATAATTAATTTACAAGTTTGGACTAAAAATGATACATAAAAAAGTTTACTAGTTCAAATTATGTGGGGTTAGCGAAAGTCTAGCAAAAAAGCGGAACATTTAATCAGGGTATTTTTGTAATTATATAAAATAAAATAACTGTTTAAAAAAAGTGGTGCAAACTGAATAAAATTCGTGTATAGGTTGCTGGTCCTGAAGAAGTTAAATTTTAAAATGTATTGAAGATTTACTCTCTGCATTCCTACTCATATTTGTCTTAAACCACAATTTTATTCCTATTTTTCACAACAACAGAAAGAAGTAACGTTTAAATTAAAAATTTAAAATATGCCATCTGAAAAAAGGAAACATAAGCAGATGGCACGTATATTATCATATAAAAAGGATCAATGATTACGCTTATCATCAAGTCTTAGATTATGTAATTCAACTTATCGATTTTTTTTAAAAATCCTTGTCCATCTACTGTAACTGAACAATTCTATAGCTTTGACAACGAAAAAAATAAAAAGAAGATATTATGTTTGGAGTTTAGATTATAGCATACAGTCAATTTTGTACTCAAAACTATTAAGCTATCTTTTGAATCGTCTCTTTGCATAATCCAACAATAAACTGACACAGCTTTCAATAAAGATACAGAACATATACAAATAATTTTAAAAATGTTATTGCATTCAGTAATGTATTCCAAATATTGAACGTAAGTTCACATAATTTGATGCAGATTATCGAACTGACTGATTTTGAATCTGACTAATTTTAGAGATACATGCCTAATTTCGCAGCCAGGGGCCATTTAGTGTTTTGCTCATTAAATATTACATCTTTATTTTGTATATGGAAGGTATTATTATGCTGCTCATTAATGTATATATGAATTTAATAAAGCGCATTTCAAATAATACTGTCTACAGACTGTGATATGAAATATCACAATTTCATAATTTTTATTCGCCGTTCTGTAATTTTTATGAGGTACATTTCACTGGCCCCTCCACCCCCGGACCTGGGAATTTCGTATTCACCAATCGTTTGTACTTCGTTAGTACCGGTAAGTACCGAGAGATTTTCGTTTGTACCGGCTCAGGTACCGAGTTATTCTAAATTCAAGGTGGAGGGGCCAGTGAAACGGGATTTCCCATAGTAAAAAAATTAAGTGTTTCAGATTTTGACAAAAATTTGTCAATCGTTTGTACTACGTTAGTACCGGTAAGTACCGACATATTTTCGTTTGTACCGGCTCCGGTACCGAGTTATTCAATTTTTAAGTTTGAGGGACCATTTCACTGGCCCCTCCACCCCCGGACCTGGGAATTTCGCACTCACCAATCGTTTGTACTTCGTTAGTACCGGTAAGTACCGAGAGATTTTCGTTTGTACCGGCTCCGGTACCGAGTTATTCAATTTTTTAGTTTGAGGGACCATTTCACTGGCCCCTCCACCCCCGGACCTGGGAATTTCGCACTCACCAATCGTTTGTACTTCGTTAGTACCGGTAAGTACCGAGAGATTTTCGTTTGTACCGGCTCCGGTACCGAGTTATTCAATTTTTTAGTTTGAGGGACCATTTCACTGGCCCCTCCACCCCCGGACCTGGGAATTTCGTATTCACCAATCGTTTGTACTTCGTTAGTACCGGTAAGTACCGAGAGATTTTCGTTTGTACCGGCTCAGGTACCGAGTTATTCTAAATTCAAGGTGGAGGGGCCAGTGAAACGGGATTTCCCATAGTAAAAAAATTAAGTGTTTCAGATTTTGACAAAAATTTGTCAATCGTTTGTACTACGTTAGTACCGGTAAGTACCGACATATTTTCGTTTGTACCGGCTCCGGTACCGAGTTATTCAATTTTTTAGTTTGAGGGACCATTTCACTGGCCCCTCCACCCCCGGACCTGGGAATTTCGCACTCACCAATCGTTTGTACTTCGTTAGTACCGGTAAGTACCGAGAGATTTTCGTTTGTACCGGCTCCGGTACCGAGTTATTCAATTTTTTAGTTTGAGGGACCATTTCACTGGCCCCTCCACCCCCGGACCTGGCAATTTCGCTATCACCAATCGTTTGTACTTCGTTAGTACCGTTAAATACCGATATATTTTCGTTTGTACCGGCTCCGGTACCGAGTTATTCAATTTTTTAGTTTGAGGGACCATTTCACTGGCCCCTCCACCCCCGGACCTGGGAATTTCGTATTCACCAATCGTTTGTACTTCGTTAGTACCGGTAAGTACCGAGAGATTTTCGTTTGTACCGGCTCAGGTACCGAGTTATTCTAAATTCAAGGTGGAGGGGCCAGTGAAACGGGAATTCCCATAGTAAAAAAATTAAGTGTTTCAGATTTTGACAAAAATTTGTCAATCGTTTGTACTACGTTAGTACCGGTAAGTACCGACATATTTTCGTTTGTACCGGCTCCGGTACCGAGTTATTCAATTTTTAAGTTTGAGGGACCATTTCACTGGCCCCTCCACCCCCGGACCTGGGAATTTCGCACTCACCAATCGTTTGTACTTCGTTAGTACCGGTAAGTACCGAGAGATTTTCGTTTGTACCGGCTCCGGTACCGAGTTATTCAATTTTTTAGTTTGAGGGACCATTTCACTGGCCCCTCCACCCCCGGACCTGGGAATTTCGCACTCACCAATCGTTTGTACTTCGTTAGTACCGGTAAGTACCGAGAGATTTTCGTTTGTACCGGCTCCGGTACCGAGTTATTCAATTTTTTAATTTTTATGTTACTAAGTATGCTGTTGTCATTCCTCTTCCTCGCCGTCACGCTGTCTCTCTTGGTAGCGTTTCCCCCTCTCTCCCATGCCTTTGCTGAGCGCCCGACAATCTCTTTTGCGCATGCGCGCAGCCTACTGCATCGTATGTTTTGGTTCTGTTTTCCGCCGATACAATGTACGGCGCGGCGTTCAAGTGCCGTTTCTACGGAATCTAAAGTTTTCTTATTTTTATTTGGCAATAATTAATTATCAAATCAATTTAATTCTTTCTTTATTTTACCTGTGTGATCCCCGTGGTGGTTATATTTATATCGGTGCAACGGCATTTTGTGTCAGAAGTATTCGAAAATTCGATCATGTAAGATCGCGGAAATTTTATTTTATCGGCGCGTTCTCCGGTAACGGAGATTCGCATTTTCATGCCGAGTTTGTTCTTTAAGTTCAGTAAAGTTTTTAATAGTTACATTTTAAGCCTTTTTAAATTTGATGCAGTGATTTTTAAATTAAATGATTTAAATTGTTAATAATTTATTTAAAACGAGCTTGCCAAGAAATCTCTGCTTCATATTCTCAAGAATTCAAGAATCAATTAGAACATTCTTATCTTGATAAATGCCGTCAGAAAAATTAATATTTCGTCCTTCTAAAGTTAAAGACTTTCGGTTCTCATGGTACAGTGGCCAACTGGATTTATTTGGATAAAGCCTTCCTTCTATATGCTACAAAGATCTTTAATAAAGAATTTGGATTTAAAAAAAACAAGAATGACTTCGTTTTCTTTTCAATGGCTGTGTGTCTGTCTCCTTTTTAAAGTAAGATGAATTATTTTATTAAATTTTATTATTGCTCTTTAACGTTGACCAAAAAGAACTATCTCTTGAAGATTGGGGTTATTGCTTCCTTCAACAGCAATGTACCCTTTTTCCACTATTCCACTATACGGAAAAATAAAATTAATAACAGCACCAATCATCTTTAGTTACATCACATCGTTAGTTACATCACACAGACAGTAATGCAATCGAGTTATTTTGCCCGTTTTTATAAATAAACAAAAAATCCTACCCACGCCCTTTTTCTACAGCAAACATATTCTAATGCTTAACAATTTCGTAATGTTTAAAGTAGAATAACATGATTAAAATATAATTCACACACTTATCATTGTAGACCATAAGTACCGGAAATATTTTGCGAGTTCCTAGAAAGAATTATGAATACTACATATTTCATTTTCAGCAAGAAACTTTTGGACTGAATTTCAATAACATATATGCATTTCGTGGCAATTTAATAATATTTATGAAAGTTAGAACGTGCGTAGACGGTCTATGCATGCGAAGTCAAAACACTTTTCCACTCTGTTGAAAAGTATTAAAAGGAAAAAAAAAACCCGCCAACGACATTCAGTATAAACCAAAGAAAATACAAGAATGTTGCCATAAAAAAAATAACACATATTACCAAATTGAAATAAACTTTTATAAACGAAAACATAATATCACAAGCAACATAAAATACAAGTTGGGATTTGTACATCAAACGTAACAAATGAGGTGCTTTCCTACTATAACTAATTTTATAAATATTCAGATCTTGGTGCAATAGCTGTTGCACTTTTATGCAAAAATGCATGAACACAAAATTTATTTTATGTGCAGATTTTCATATTATAGATATTCATTTTATTTTATGAAATTAAGTTTCAATACACTTTTACAAACAATTAATTACGATTCTGTTACGTCAAAACTATACAATGCACAAATATCCAATACAAGATAATGTAAAAAAAATCATCGTTATTATTTCACTGAAAAATGAATTATAAACCGTCTCTTATTATGATATGATTATTTTCCGTAATAAAATAAGTACATTTTAAGTTGTTAACACTTTTTCTTTTGTTGACATTTACTGAAAATTATCATGGGAAACTTAGGCCTAGCTTTGAAAATTTCAGAGCTTGAAATCCATATTTAGACTCTTTTTCCGTTTAGTATCTATTTCTCCGGAAACATCTATCCAAAAAAATGTCGGTAGATTGTAGGACTGCTATAATTAAACAATTTTAGTATACAAATTCGGTTTTTAAATTCAGTAATACGGAAATAACATGACTCCATCTTAAATAGGACGTCATCACCATGGCAACCTAGGATCAGTACCTATCATGGAATATCATTGAATTAATTACGTATGATAGGATTTAATAGAATGAAGAAAACTTTTATTAATATCTTTTTAAATTTTGCTTCGATTTTCATAAAATTTGAAATGACTCGACAAAATTCTGCAACGATTATATATAGTATTAAATTTCAAACCATTCGGTTGGGTAGTTTTTGCGCCGTTATATGCGCACAGACAGACGGACCAGACGACGACTATAGGTGCTATGTATTTATATAGTTACGAACGCATCTAAAAAGGTTACACCTACATTAGGAGTCGTCAACCGTGCCTGCGTGCGTACTTTCCCTCTTAGTTTTCTTTCTTTGCGCTCAGAAAATCTCTATAAATTTAAATTTAAATTAATTTTCTTTCGTAGGCTAATTGAGAAATTCCACTCTTTGCAAAGAGTCAAAGTGATTGGAGTATAATCTGCCTTTTCCCTATCAGCCTGATATTTTTTAACGCTTATTGAAAAGAGCCTATGCAGCTTTAGGCCAATTGGAAAATGACCATCGTCGCTACCATGTCAAACTACCGAATGTGAAAAAATACATTTTTCATTACTTTTGAAAATTGGCCGATTGTCACGACTAAATTTTAATAGTATTCTTCAGCAGGGTTGCCAGTTTTGTTTCTTGTTTTATTCAGAAATTCTTAATTCACACCAGAAATTTCAAACAGAAATTTTTGTCTTATTTAATGACAGGAATTTCGTGATTACTTAAAGTAAAAATTTCTCTTTCAAAATTCCCGGTATGAATTCGGCGTCTCTGAATACATAAGAAGGCCAAACTAGCAACCCTGTTCTTCACAGAAATTTTCTTAGTACCGATACTAGACGAAGAATTCCAATAAAATTTAATGTTTACAATCGGCCTATTTTTAAAAGGAATGAAATTTGCAATTTTTAAAATTCGATAGTTTGACATGGTAGCGACGATATGTTCTCAATCAGCCTGATTATTTTCACACTCACTGTATAGAGCCTATATGCAGTTCTAGACTAATTACAAAATTACCACCTATTTGTCCAAACAGCCTAGCTTTATCAAGGCTTATTGCAATAGGGTTTGTACGGCTCCTGGAATTTTGCGACCAAGAAATTCTGTGGTACCAGTATTTTCCAGTATTTTCTTACAGAAAAAATCTCAGCTTAAAAGAAGCGAAATTTCCCGAGTTTAATCTAGATTTCTTTTTCTAATGAAAATACTGGTGAAACTCCTGGAAAATTCCCTGATCCGTACGAACCAAAGCCATTAAATAATAAGCCCAGTCAGATAGTGTTAAATTTGTTAGCGACACACTAGCGCCAAACCTCTGCTGCGGAAGGAGGACAAAACAGAAGTGCGTCGCAGAGAAACGATACGATTTATTTATATCGATATTTTATACGATTTTTATCGATGTTTTGTTTTTGCACTTCCTTTAAAAGCTTGCTAATTATTGGGATCTTTTACAATAAAGCTAAAACTATAATGAAAAAAAAAAGGTGGAAATTTACTGGATTAATATTTCTATATAAATATAGTGGTGGCGAAGAAGTTGATTTATTTATTAAAAGTTAAATAAAAAGTGATGGAAATTTACATCACTATGCAATTAACCCTTTCCGGCACAGACAAATTCTGTTCGTAAAATGTGAAATTACTGACTGACACCG
Source organism: Maratus michaelseni (assembly GCA_963931845.1). Taxonomy (NCBI): domain Eukaryota; kingdom Metazoa; phylum Arthropoda; class Arachnida; order Araneae; family Salticidae; genus Maratus; species Maratus michaelseni. Next base: position 26,762,485 of record OZ007598.1, on the reverse strand, counting down.
GAATTTACAGACGACTTTCTTAGAAAATATGAACTCCTTATTTTAAGCTTTAATTTTAGAAGCAAAATTTTATTAAAATATTCTTGGTGCCGAATGCAGCACTCCCAACCGCTAGATGGCGCTATTTTCAACTTGCGAAAAGTTTCCCATTTATCTGACTGGGCTTATTATTTAATGGCTTTGGTACGAACCCTGTCTAATGTACTGAATGTTTATGTACAATTTTAGTAGAAAAATAGAAGCAGGAACTTAAAATACTTACAAAAATGTATTAAATCTTATTGACAAATTTGATAAACGTGTTTGAATGTCTAAGGTCGCTGAATGAAAATAATTCCAGTAAAACCAGTTGGAAATTATATAACCAATTTTGCTAATATTGATTTTTCTCAATTTCACATCTTTGGTGCTGTTATTAGTAATCTACAGTTTCCTTCTTTATTTCCCAAGATCTATTCCACCAGTGTTTTATCAATTTTGAAGTGTTTTGAAAGCATCAGTAAACTGAAAAATTTCCTGAAACATTTAGATTCTTAAAATTTTCCCTTTAAAATTAATGGCTTTCTTTCTTTGGTCTTTCTCGAAACATGAAAAAGTCTCTAAATTAAGAATACGAAGAACACAGAATTTTCTAAGAACGAAACAAATGCTGCAGATGTTTTTTGAAGCTTTCAGAAATGTATCTAATAGTACGAATCGAACAGTAAATGATACAAAATACAATGTAAAATGTGGTAACTGATATGGCGTTTGCCTTTTTCTTGGCCTGTTTCTTTTTATTCTCGAAAATTTCGGTCTTCAACTTGAAGTAAAAAGCAATTAAAATTAGATTTATTAAAATATCTTTCTTTGTTTCATAATAAAAAAATCGCATATAAGGTTTTGAGTGGTACCATATTTTATTCCTTACCAGCTGACCTAGTGGCGTTACCCGGGTCGGTCACGAGAATGTGACGTATATAATTAACCTTAATCAAATAATCCCATCTCATCTCATAACATAGTAATATGTAATAACTTCCCTGTGCTGCGTAATTTTCAAGTCACAAAATAATCATTAACTAAAGATATAGACACTAGGAGTGATTTGTGAATGAAGATTTCAGAGTTAGTAAGATAACTAAACTTGGCTCTACATGATCTGAGAGCTTTTTACGGTAAAAGAGTCACGAGACTTGGCTACATTTTTTACATGTGATGTTTTTGATGGGATTTCACTTGTTTTTGTAAGTAATCGTCCTTTTCTTGACTCTGGGCTCTGATTAGACTTCATCCACCGGTTTTCGCCCTGTCTCTGTTATATGAAGGTACCAAAAATTTGGAGCTTGAGTTCCGTTTGAAAAGACTTCTAGATCAAAATTAGTTTCAGGTTCCTAGGCAAGCACTAAGTTATGCGGGGGAGGGAGTAAAAAATACTCAATTGCTTCCAGGAACGGTACTATCACTATGAGGTATTATTCGCTACTAGATACTTGTTATTTAGCATAAAAGTACTGTTTAGGATAAAAATAAAGACAAAGTTAAAAATTCTGAAAAATTCCAACAAATTGATCTATTTTCGATTTTTTTTTTCGAATTTTTCGAACTTTTGATTTTTGATTTTTTCTCGAAATTTTCTGATTTTTAAATTTTTTTTTCTTTGTACCCTAAACCATGCTTTTATGCCAAATTTCAAGTTTCTAGGGCTACAAAATCGAATTATTTTCAAACTTTCGATTTTTTACAAAGTTTTCGATTTTTCTGTTTCATTTTCGAATTTTCATGATTTTTTAATTTTTCCTTTTATTGAATCCTAACCACTACATTTACACGAAATTTTAAGTTTTTAAGACTACAAGATCGAATTATTTTCATTTTTTCGAATTTTTTCTAATTTTTCTAATTTTGAATTTTTTTTCGAATTTTTCGTATTTTTTAATTTTTCATATTTTCTATCCTAAATACTATATCATTATTCCAAATTTTAAGTTTCTAGGGCTACAGAATGTACCTTATCTTTTTTTAATGTGAGTGAATGTCAAAAAATGAAAATTTGGAGTTCGTATATTTTCTGAACTAGAAAAGATAGAAACGTGAAATTTGAAAATTTGGTCCTATTTGCAACGTACTCTAGATAAGCCAAGTTTAAGGTTTCTGGAGTTTAAAAGTGCTCTAAGTTACTTCAGAAAATGATGCTTACGGCTGTGCTTACTCGACTTGGTGAAGGCACTGAAGTGCCTCCAGATCAAACGCTGTCTGGGGAATTCAAATTTTAGAAAACCTTCTTATAATTCTTTTAATGTTATTTCTTTTTTCGACATTTTTGCAAATTTCCTTTTAAACATTAGACGCCACTTTGCTGGAAAGAAAAAAAGATCATTCATTTTGTGCTTTCCGCAATCATCGAAATTCTGTCCGCATTATAAATAAGTTTATTGCACTAACTGAAAATCGCACTAACTGAAACCGCACTGAGCGAGGGATATACAAAAATGTTTTCAAGTAAATTAAATAAAAGTTTAGAGCGCGCTTGTCAAATACACGCAGAGATGCCAAGCTCTCACTAATCTTCCGTAATATGTGGATTAATTTAACCCAGGTTTAATACGTTTCGCACCAGAAATGTCTTTAAGAAATGAAATGAAATATATTCCCTGTAGAAATCTGAAATTAAATCAATAAATATTCATCAAATAAATTTTATGGTTCAAAACTTTGTTAAACTGGGTTAAATTAATCCACACATTACGGAAGATTAGTGGAAACTTGGCATCTCTGTATACACGGCAAGCTTGCGTGCACTAAAAGTAATCGACATACTATCTACCCTAAAAAGTCAAGCCGAAAATGATGCATGTAATGATGATGAATGAAAATGCAAATGAGGTTATAAGACACATATTTAAAACAAGAAAGAAAAGTAATGTGCATAGTTTATTATACTCTTTCCCAAATTAAAAGAATAATGTTACAAAACCTTAATCTTTTGACACAGTGAAAATTTTTTGTACATATGTATGTTGGATTCTGCATGCAGTTTATTTCAGAAATAGTCAACAATTATGACGCATTAATCACAATTTGTATCACAAAATTTGTTATACGTTGCCCTCAAAGCAGAAACCAGAGCATAACACTGAACTCTTAATGACTATTATTTTTTTTAAATTTTCATTTATCGTGAAAAAGATAATTTTTTATTCTTTTGAGGGAAAATTGCTGTCCGCTATTCGGAATGGCCGCTATTCAGAGGTAAAAACATACAAACAAATAGATTTGAGAATGAAGATTGAAAAAATGCCCGTCAAATAGAGATTTCCGCTATTAGGGAGTTCCGTTATGAAGGTTTTATTACATACTAGCAAAACCCGCGGCTTTGCTCGCGTAATTCTTGAAAACTGCCAAGTGGTATTCGTTAGCCTATTTTCATTAGAGGAAATTTTACTGCCACAGATAATTCAGAAATTACTAATTAAGCCACTTACAAATTCACTAATGTCGAAAAAAAAAATCGAAAATTTAGAACGCTTTTCGCTCTTTTAACCCCCCCCCCCCTGTCGTAGTGTCACCGATATAAAATATAGCCTATGTTACAGCAGGAACTGTTACCATCACTTTTGAAAATGGTTCTGTAGTTCCAGAGATTCCATAGAAATTGTAATTTAGAATGTTTTTAGACCGCTTTTCGCTCATCTCACCCTTTTAAACTTCGAATGTTTTTAGAATTTGCTCTTAGAGAACATTTACATTTTATAAATAAGTACCATGCCAAATTTCAAGTTTCTAGTTCCTTCAGTATGAAAAAAAATCGAAATTTTAGAACGTTTTTTGCTCTTGCACCTACCTCTCTGTGGTAGTAGCACCAATTTAAAATATAGCCTATGTGCAGGGACAGTCACCATCAATTTGCTACCATAACTTCTGAAAAGGGTTCGGTAACTCCAGAGATTCCATAGAAATTGTAATTTAGAATGTTTTTAGAAAGCTTTTTGCTCTCACACTTTTAAATTTCGATTTTTTTTAGAATTTGTTCTTAGAGAGCATTTACTTCTTATAAGTAACTACCATGCCAAATTTCATGTTTCTAGCTCCTTCAGTATAAAAAAATCCAAATTTTAGAACGTTCTTCGCTCTTGCACCCCTCCCCCTTGTGGTAGTGGCACCAATATAAAACATAGCCTATGTTACAGCAGGGACTGTTACCATCAATTTGCCACCATCACTTTTGAAAAGAGTTCTGTAGTTCCAGAGATTCCACAGAAATTGTAATTTAGAATGTTTTTAGAACGCTTTTTGCTCATCTCACCCTTTTAAATTTCAATTTTTTTAGAATTTGCTCTTAGAGAGCATTTACATCTTATAAGTAACTACCATGCTAAATTTCATGTTTCTAGCTCCTTCAATATAAAAAAAATCAAAATTTTAGAACGTTTTTCGCTCCTGCACCCCTCTGGGAGTAGTGGCACCGACATAAAATATAGCCTATGTTGGAGCAGGGACTGTCACCATCAATTTGCCATCATCACTTTTGAAAACGGTTCTGTAGTTCCAGCGATTCCATAGAAATTGTAATTTAGAATGTTTTTAGAACGCTTTTCGCTCATCTCACACATTTAAATTTCGATTTTTTTTTTGAATTTGTTCTTAGAGAGCATTTACATCTTATAAGTAACTATTATGCCAAATTTCATGTTTCTAGCTGCTTCAGTATAAAAAAAAAATTGAAATTTTAGAATATTTTTCGCTTCTGCGCCCCCCTGGGGGTAGTGACACCGACATAAAATATAGCCTATGTTGGAGCAGGGATTGTCACTATCAATTTGCCACCATCACTTTTGAAATCGCTTCCGTAGTTCCAGAGATTACCCCCTACAAGCAAACAAACAAACAAAAAAAACAATGCTTACTAATTTATAATATTAGTATAGATTATATATATTTGTAAGCACATTTTTAATATTTAGTTTAATTTTTAAATTTTTTTTAAGCTGCAATACATTTTCTAAGACAGGGGGGGGGCTGCATTCACTTTCCTTAACTTGTGGCCAATAACGTTTATAACGTTGATTGTTAAGCATTAAAATGAAGTACAATTATTGAATATTTAAATGCACAGAAATTTCGTAGCATAAAATCAAAATTACTACTAAAACAAAGTTTTCTTTTTTTATATTCTTTTCTTACCAGAGAAAATATGAAAATATTTTATTCAGTAATTACAAATCTAAGCAAGTGAAACGAGTTTGTTTTCGAAAGCAGTTGGCTCATGTAATCTGCTTCTTTACAGAAACAGAAGTAATAACGAATTTTACAGAGAAAAATTTACAATAAACTTACAATAGGGATCGTGGAAAGAAATCTCGGGCCTGGCAATTGAATTAATGGAGTTTCAAGGGCTCTCCATGGTTATTATATAACTTGGGACGGACATTTTTATTTATATATTTTTATTTTTGACCTTTTTCTGAAAATTGAGCTTCGGGACTACAATGCTATTAACTAACCTTTTCGTCAGACAAACAAACAAACAAAAAAATTATACTGCCAAAAAATATATATTGCCACTTTTAATATATTATCCTTTATTTTGTTATATTTGCGTTTATCCTTTATTTTGTTTAGCGGAAAATAGCGGACTTTCGCATATTTCATAAGGTGTGGACCTAAATCATTCAACCATTTTTTTTTTTCATTTCTCATGAAAAGTCGGAATGACTTCAGTTCGTCTGTCTCTCTGTCTTTTTATCGTCCTTCGCGCTCTAACTTTCATAAATATTCTTAAATTGTCACGAAATTGATATATCGGATCATCAAAAATTTTTTTGACATATTTCAAACAATCATAACTCTATAAGTAATTGAACGAACATAATAATTTTCTTTGCAAAGTACTCGGCAGTTCTCCGATTTTCGTTAAATGTAACTGTTTCGTAGCCGTGACCTTCAGACGATGCATAGAAAGGATGCGCTGTGAAAGTAATCGTAGTTTTGTTGAAACTTTTTCGGTGAACTTGTACAGTAATACCTCGGTTTTCGTTGACTTCAGCTATCGTCGGTTTCGGTCTTCGCCGGTTTTTCCCGCGAAAAATTTGTTTCGGTTTTCATCGGTTGCCTCGGATTTCGTTTATTTCCAGTGCATTTTTGTGCTATTTTTATTGATTGCGAGTGATCCAGCATGGGGCCAAATAAAGTTTCTTGTAAGCCACTTGTTTAATGATAATGTCTTGCCCTATTTTGGGAAAATCTTAAAGAGATGGCAGAAACAGACCACTTTAGACAGCTTTTTTGAGCGAAAGAGGCAGGGGTGTAAACACTGGGTGCCAATGAGCCGATTGTCGCCACTAAAATTTATTAGTATTCTTCGTCTAAATTTTATTAGTATAGTTCGCCTATATTGCATTAATATTCTTATTAGGCGATGATTACTCAAAATTTAGTGGTGGCAATCGGCACAGTGACGCCCAGTTTTTATACCCCTGGACATAGATCCTCTGATTTTGAAGCTAGTCCTACTGCCAATAGCCCAAAAAGGGAAGTGACCCCAGATATAGAGCCTTCATACCATACGCCCAGAACATTTCTTATTGTGTTTAGTATTAAACGCTATACTTATTCTCTATAAAATGTGTTTTTGGTACGTATTTTGGAATTAATTAAGGTATTAATTGGTATTTTAGAACGAATTAATTGGATTTACATAAATTCATATGGAAATAATTGCCTTGGTTTTCGTCGGTTTCGGATTTCGCCAATGGTTTTCGGGCGGATTATCCACGAAAACCGAGGTATCACTGTATGTGTATTTTTTATTTTGCCTTGATTATGTTGCATTATTTATGAGTATAGTCATTATGAATCATTTGTGTTTTGGAAATTATATACAGTATCACCGAAAACAGTTAACACATTTTACCATACTAACACCGCGCATTTCTTCTTCGCATCACAGAGTAAGGAGATTTAAACAGAGACCCGACTTCGCCTGAAAAGAGCGACTGCAGCGGATGACATAATAAAAGAAAACTGCCAAGTTAAACTGACGGCATTGAGCTCACAGGCTATTCACACTAACTGTAAATTATATTCTTATTTCAAAGAATTTGAAATAAGCCCTCGAAAAATGAAGAAATCGACAATATATTAAGAGGGGGGAACCATCCCCCGTTTCTCCTTCTTATAATTAACCAATGAACCCATAAAACTAATCAGAGAAGCGCCTTACCACAATGAACCTATATACAAAATTTGAAAAAATCGGATAATTCTGCATGAAAAATCCATTTATCTAAATTAAGGGGGTGTGGTTAGCCCCCCGTCCCCCCTTTATACTTAACCAAAGAACCCCCAAAACTAATCAGAGAGGCACCTTATCACAATGAACATATATATAAAATTTGAAGAAAATCGGATAATTCTGCTTAAAAAACCCATTTATCTATATCAAGGGGGGTTAGTCCCCCCCGTCCCCCCCCTTTATACTTTACCAGTGAACCCCCCAAAACTAATCAGGGAAGTGCCTTCCTTACCACAATGAGCCTATATACAAAATTTGGAGTAAATTGGATAATTCTGCATGAAAAACCCATTTATCAAAATTAAGGGGGAGGGGGGGGGTAGCTCCCGTTTCCCTCCTTTACACTTCACCAATGAACCCCCAAAACTAATCAGGGAAGCCCCTTACCACAATGAGCCCATATAGAAAGTTTGAAGAAAATCGGATAACTCTGCATGAAAAAAATCATTTATCTAAAATAAGGGGTGAGGATTAACCCCCCCGTTACCCCCTTTGTACTTAACCTATGAACCCCCAAAACTAATCAGGAAAGAACCTTATCACAATGAACCTATATACAAAATTCGAAGAAAATCGGATAACTCTGCATGAAAAAAATAATTTATCTAAAATAAGGGGGGAGGATTAACCCCCCCCCCGTTACCCCCTTTATACTTAACCTATGAACCCCCAAAACTAATCAGGAAAGAACCTTATCACAATGAACCTATATACAAAATTTGAAGAAAATTGGATAATTCTGCATGAAAAAACCATTTATCCAAATTAAGGGGGGTTAGCCCCCCGTCCCCCCCCCCTTTATAGTTAACCAATCAATCCCCAAAACTAATCGGGGAAGCGCCTTATCACAAGCAACCTATAAACAAAAGTGGAAGAAAATCGGATAACTCTGCATGAAAAATTCATTTATCTAAATTAAGGGGGAGGATTCTCCCCCCCCCCCCGTTAGCCCCTTTATACTTAACCTATGAACCCCCAAAACTAATCAGGAAAGAACCTTATCACAATGAACCTATATACAAAATTTGAAGAAAATTGGACAATTCTGCATGAAAAAACCATTTATCTTAATTAAGGGGGTTTAGCCCCCCGTTCCCCCCTTTATAGTTAAACAATCAATCCCCAAAACTAATCAGGGAAGCGCATTATCACAAGGAACCTACAAACAAAATTGGAAGCAAAACGGTTATTTCTGTCAAGAGTTATCGCGTTACGTACGTACATACGTACATACATACATACATACATACATACATACATACAGAACGGGCGGGCACATAAGCTCTCAGGCTTTGATAGCCTGTGAGCTAAAAACTAAATCATCGCTTTGGCGATTTTTATCTTCGTGATTTCCATTTTATTGTAACCCTATTCTGCTTGGCGTTTTTTGCTGTTATCATTTGCACAAGTGCAAATTTTCGGCGTTCGCTATTTGATTTTTGAATCTTGATTAATATTTATTATTAAAATTACTCTTTGAAGATCAAATAGGTCATTATAATTCTTCAAAATGTAAGTTATGATTTATTTTCATGTGTTATGTTTGTTCTTGTTTTTCAAGTTTCGTAATGTTTGAAATATTTTATATATATTCAGTGTTGACAAAATTTTGCCGAAACGTCATGTTAAGGCTCACTGTGGAGACGCGAAAAGTTTTTGGCTTCCGTCTGTCTGTTTTCCGTAAAAATGGTCCGATTAGGTTGATTTTTAGTAGGTATGTTGGCGAGGTATCCGGAATTAGCTGTATAGTTTTTGGTTAAATTTGGTTCATTCGTTCGGAAAATATAGAACATTTTTGGGGGGTCATAATGCTTTCCTATTGGGATGCAGACGATTTTTCAGATTTCATTTTTATCTGAAATGAAAATGGAACATTTGCATAATGGATTTAGATTACTAATAGTTTTAAAATTTTGCCGATAAATTTAATAGAATTTAGAAATTAATTGCTTAAAAGATTTGAAAATGTTTTTTAAAAGCGTTTATTTTTACTTTCCATTTTAATTTATTCGTTGCTGATGAATACCTGTTTATTTAAAAAATTAAAAGAATAAGAAATTCATCAGAATTTTACACTATCATTGCATAACACCGTGTTTAATTTAATGATTCTAATTTCTGGAACATTCGAAGAATTTTATATGCTTATAAATATGCATGCAATTGAAAAAATAATAATTGTAGATTGTACGATGTTAAATGATATCAAAAATGAGATTTAAAAAACAAGCAGTCGCCGTTTTTTCCCCCTTCCCTCATTTGTCGCCAAGAAAGCGATATGTAGCCGTTATTAGAAACCTCGCTTCTGTTATGGCCGTAGTTTCTGCGTCATCCGCAGCTATCGCCACTGTCTATGTGTAATCCCATGTTAAAGAAGTTACCATTGCAGTGTATGAGAGTGGATTCTCTGTTTAAATCTCCTTACTCTGTGCTTCGCATCGCAAGAAGGTGACGGCTGCAAAACAATTACACCTAACAAATTTCGGAGAATTGCCGAGGGATTTGCTTAGAACATTTTTGTGTTTCCTCAATTACTTTTGGAGTTACTGTTTTTTTTTTTAAATATGTCTAACTTTTTCCGATGATCTTGTATGTCATTGAAGTTTACTATAGAATGTTTCCTATTAGAAAGGAAATGTGTAGCATATAGCTCATAGAGGGACATTCAAAGAATTCGGATACATTATGGTTTATGGGCAAAAAATGTTTGAGGTGAATTTTAATGATGTTACATTACTTTGAGCATTACGAAATTGATATGCATTGCTGACATGCACTACAACATGTTTCCTATAGCGAATGGTGTGCGTGGCGTTTATTTTCATTTACATTCTAAAAATGACATTTTCAAAACTGAGCAAAAAATACTCAACTCTGAGTAGGTCGCATAGTCAGGGCCTGATTACCAACGGGGCACACTTCCACCAGTAAAATAGAATAGAAAATTTTTCCTTATTTATGGCAGTAATTTTGCATGAAAAGGGCGTTTAAATAAGACGAACATTTCTATTAAATTTTACTGGTGGAAGTGTGCCCCGTCGGTAATCAGGCCCTGCGCATAGTCAAAATGGCTCCGAATCAAAATTACTCAAGTTTGAAACATATATATATTCAATTCTCGCGCGCACTCAAGAATAAAACATCATGTGCTTATATTTGAGTATGTCCATGTTTCAAATTTGAGTATGTCCATGTTTCAAAAATGAGTTTAAACTGATTCTAATCATTTTTGAGTATGTCCATGTTTCAAAAATGAATATGAACTGACCTCTATGTGCTCAGTTTTGAGTATGTCCATGTTACAATATTCTGAGTATTTCTGGTATTTCAGAATTGAAAGCATTGAGTCGTCTTATTTGAAACAAAAAGTTTCATAACAAAATGACAACATCGATTTGCTCAGATTTGAATGTGTCATTTTTCTCAGTGTACAGAAATATATATATTGAAAATCGATTTCATTACGGTTTGTAGGCAAAAAATTGTTTAAAGTGCGCTTTCTGAAATTGACATGCTTTATCAATGTGCATGAAAACATCTTCCGTTACAGAAAATAAGGCATGTAACATTTACCGTATAATCCGCCATATAATGCACATTTCAAACAAACATATTTAGACCCAGAAATTTCATGTAAAATTTAACATATTATTGCATGGTATTTATTTCACTTTATTTATTAAATGAAAACTCTGGTCTAAATATGTTTGTTTGAACTACGTGTTATTTGCCAGAATATTATATGCCAGTATTCTTTTAGAGTACTGCACAAGGTAATTGAGATATACATTATTGTACAAAAGTGATAATTGCAGAAAGTTCGTTTTCATTTGTGTTATGCATTTTTCAGGCGAATTAAATTTTAGTATACTATATATGGTAGGTTTAAAAAAGGGTTGTACAGTCGTGGAAAAAAAAACTGGACAACCCCCCCCCCACTAACTCTGCAACAAATTATAGTATAAGGAAGTGACTGGTACCAAACGATTGGAAATAAAATCTACTTTTAATCTATGTATCTAAAATTTGCTTAAGGGGCCATCTACATATTAAAACCAGCCTAAACTTTATTTTTTTCAATGGCAACACCCACTTTTGACATGATATTTTAAATCTTCGGTTCAAACTATTCATAGATACAAAATTTTAAGTCATTTGGATGATAAGTTTTTGAGTTATAAGCATTCAAATTTTAGAGCTTCTAATGTTAAATTACATTTTCATATTTTTATTAATATCTCCTGAAATTATAATCCTAATGTGCTAACGTTTAAAACTCAAAAACACAAACATAACTAAGTTAAATTTGTAATTTTTAAAATTTTATAATATGAATTCTGAATTATGAAATTAATATTCGAAAAAATTATGAATTGCAACCTACAATTTTTTTGATAGATTTATATTTATTATGTCCTGCTTTATGTGTATTCAAAGTTTCAAATTGTTCTTCCAAGGAGTTTTCAAATTATGCTTAAACAAGAACGAAAAATCATGCGTCAAGCATAGATTATGTAACACTTTCCAACGCTTCCAAAATAATTTTACAAATCATACCGTTTAATAAGCTAAAAGATAACATCTGAGTAATCCGAATACTTTTATTCAGCCCTGTATAAAATCTATAGATTTGTATATGTACTACATAGGATGCTAAATTTTAGTTCAGTTAGGAAACGCGTAGCACAGTTTAAATTTCTCCGTCTGGAGTTAAATAATACGGAAATGTGTTCGTGAACTTTTGTGCTTCCCTGTATAGGATCTACAGAATTTATACACACCACGTAATAGACAAAAAGCGAGTTAAAATTAAAATCGCGTTCGGTAACTTAAAACTCACTTCCAGGAATTATTGTTAACAGACAGTAGAGAATTCTTTTGTGTCTCCCTGTCAATGAACGATGACTGCTATACACACACTATACTGTAGTAAGCCTCTTGTAATGCACCTGAGTGATATATATAAATTTCAATGCGTTTAAAATAGGGAAACATTATTTAAATAAACAGCAGACGATTTTTCTCCATAGACGTAATGTAACGGAATTCTTTTGATTGTCCTTGTAAAGTAACTATAAGTGCTATGCACACCCTATTCCATATTAAGCTTCTTCTAATGCACCTTAGTGATATATATAAATTTCAATGCGTTTAAAATAGTGCAACATTATTTAAATAAACCGCAAATGATTTTTCCCCATAGACAGCAATGTAACGGAATTCTTTTGAGTGTCCCTGTAAAAAGAATATAAGTGCTACACACTTCCATTGAAATAGGGAACATGCTATAGATAACGACTATAACATATAAAAATTGCAGAGCAATTCGAGCATATTTACGGGAGTTAGAGCACGGACAGACGGCAGACGGCCAGACAAACCGAAGTCATAAACACTTTTCAACTAGGTTGGAAAGTGTTAAAAACGGCAAGATGCTGCTTTAAGGGGCCGTCTATGATGTGCATTAAAGCATAGTTTGAACAGGGATGGGAGCGCTCCGGCTCGAAATCCCGATTGACACCACTAAATTTTAATAGTATTTGTTACGTTATTCAAGGGCAAAATTTCTGAAAATTCATTACGTTGGAAAATACTATTAAATTTTAGCGGTAAGAATCGATATTCGGGTCGGAGCGCTCTCATCCCTGTTTGAGAAAATATTGTTATGAATTTTGTATATATCTGTAAATATTCCATTTGTTTAAATTTATTTTATTTTATTATTGTGAAAATTGCAGTATTATTAATGTATCTCCTATTGAGCATCATGTAACTCAATGCTAAAGGCCTCAGATGGTTTGCAAGGAAAACAACCTTACACCCTCATCTTTATAATGGAAGTCTATTGAAATATCGCCAAGGAATGGGTTTATCGCCAAGTTGGCGATGGTTTTGGCGACTTATTTTTGTCGCCAAATTTGGCGATATATCGCCAAATGTCGCCAAGTTGGCGACGGATTTGGCGACTTTTTGTGCAACCACACCCCCCCTTATACCTATACATTGGGATCCTTTCTTGCTTGGGTTCTCTATCGAAAGTTAAAGCACTTTCTGGTAATTTCTAGCATCTGAAGGCTCTGGAATAATCTAGAAAGATCTCTGAAACCTATATAAGGACCTCCATCAGTTCAGTTAGTTAGTTGTCTGTCAACTGCGATTGAATTCATACGAGAGGCTTTGCATTGAGAACTGTGTTTCTCGGATCGATTTTGTCGTTGATACGTTGTATTGAACGCATTGTTTCTGTGTGAAATTTTGCTGTGCTTTTATTGGATTTGAAGATTACTGAATATCTTGTAATTTTCAGAAGATATTGGTGTTCGTACTGCACTGTTTATAGTGAATAAAGCCTTTTAATTGTTCTTATATATTGGCATCAGTCCTTTTGAACCCCGAGCTCACAACATTTGGTGTCAGGAGTGGGGTTGAATGCCGATCACCAGAGCAATGGAGGCGCAACTGACTAAATTATTGGAGAAATTAGGAGAGATGGATGAGAAAATGACTGCGAATCAGGCTGAAATGAAGAAGGAAATGTCAGCGATGGATGAGAAAATGACTGCGAACCAGGCTGAAATGAAGAAGGAAATGTCAGCGATAGATGAGAAAATGACTGCGAACCAGGCTGAAATGAAGGAAATGTCGGAAGAAATGAAGAAGGAAATGTCAGCGATAGACGAGAAAATGACTGCCAACCTTGGCGACTTAAAAGATGAAATGAAAAAGGATATGTCAACCAACCTTGGAGAGTTGAAAGACTTAATAGAGGATAAAATAACATCTTTAAATGACAGAATTGACGGCGTGGAAGACAAAGTTGAAGGAAGATTTCAAGAAATAGAAGGAAAGGTAGAAGAAATTCAAATGACAGCGAAAACCGTAGAAGAAAGAGTAGAAGAAAAAGTTCAAAAGATCGTCAAGACCGTTGAAGAAAGCATAGAGAATGTAAAAAAAGATTTGGAAAAAGTCAAGAAACAGAAGATAACTGCCGTAAACTTTTCCGAAGATTTCAAGTATCCAGATATGCTTCCTCGGGCCTTTATTAAACTTTCGACCTATGACGGCAAATCCTCCTGGCCAGTTTTTAAGACACAATTTGGGATCGTAGCGGACGCCAATGGATGGGATTCCCAGACAAAGGCTTGCCAGTTAGCTGCTTCTCTACGAGCTGATGCTGCCGACGTCCTACAGACTTTGCCTGCAAATGAACCGCTGGATTTTGAAACGCTCGTCAGTGCCTTAGAATTGCGCTTTGGCGAGAAATGCATGAAGGAATATAGCAGACTCCAGCTCAAATCTCGACAGCAGAAATCCACTGAATCCCTGCAAGAGCTTGCTACGGATGTCGAGAGACTTTCCCATCTTGATTATCCTGACTGCCCGACTGAAACTAGAGAAAGTTTAGCTCTGCAGCATTTCATCGATGGTGTGCGTGACTTTGAGATCCAGAAACAACTCCGGATTGCAGATCTCAGTGACTTAAAAGGGGCTTTGGTTTACGCTCTGAAATTCGAGGCAGCCCAGCAAGCTACTAGGAAAGATCGACACTTTGTGCGAGCAGTCAACCTGCCTGAGATGTCGGATAGAGCTGTGGAGCGCTTACAGCAGCAGATGAATGACATAATGAGAAAGATGAACTCCTTAATGGCCAACAAACCGTACAGGAAGATCAAGTGCTGGAAATGCGGTGGAGAAGGCCATATCCAAATCGACTGCCCAAGACGACCCAGCACCGAAGGTAAAGGCTCACCCGCGAACAGAGGAGAAGGAAAACTGATTAATGGCCATCTTGCGGGGCGGAGGTTGCCAGATCTTGAGAAGACTCATTTTCAAGTATGTGAAATTTCTGCAAGAAGTTGCGGCGAGAACGGAGTTTTTCTAGTCGGAAGTGTAAATGATTTGCCCTGTAATATGATCATCGATACAGGAGCCAATGTGACCATCATTCGGAAAGATCTGGCTCAGCGGCTGAAGATGAAACTCTCCTGGACCCCGCCACGTGTTATCCTTCAAACTGTGACCGGAGATAAGATCGACGTATTTGGAAGAATGACACTGAAAATAAAGTTTGGGAACGCCGCTTACCGCCATACAGTCTATGTGGCCGATATTTCAGACCCTTTCATACTCGGACTGGAAATTTTAAAAGAGCATGGATTTACACTGGACTTTAAGAATAATGAGTTACGCTCTGCTCAAGAAGATGTCACTATTTTCAAACTTGGAAATGAGTCCGGGTCTATTCAACGGATCACAGCCAAGGCAGATGTTATCATCCCTCCTCGGACCGAAATGATGATACCTGGATTAACTGTAAACGAAAGAATTTTCCAGTATGGCTTGACTGGATATCCTGAGAAGAGCCCAAAAGGAGTGCTAATAGCATCAGCGTTGGTAGATCTGTCGAGAGATGTGATACCCGTGAGGATGGCGAATGTAAGTGAAAAGTCTAGAATTATCCAGAAGGGTGAAGTGCTTGCTACCTGTGCTCCAGTCACCTGTGTTTGCAAAGACCCGAGCTTGACGTTGTCGGAGCCGCCTACAAGTTTAGCACCTGAAATTGGACGAAATGAGAATTTATCTCCTGAGCAGAGACATGCCGCAGAAAGACTGTTCCAGGAGTTTAAGGATGTGTTTTCACAAAACGAGGGTGATATAGGTCGCACTTCTCTGACACGTCATAGAATTGACACTGCCGACCATCCACCAATTAAACAGCATCCAAGACGCTTGCCGTTCGCAAAACAAGAAGAGGTTTCTAAGCTCTTACGAGAGATGCAGGATAGTGACATCATCGAACCGTCATCAAGTCCGTGGGCCTCTCCTATCGTGTTGGTCCGAAAGAAAGATGGCTCCACTAGATTTTGTGTGGATTATCGTAAACTTAACGATATCACGAAGAAAGACAGCTATCCTCTACCAAGAATAGACGACACGCTAGATACTCTTTCAGGTCATAAATGGTTTTCCACACTGGATTTGAAGAGTGGATATTGGCAAGTAGAGATCCATCCTGATGACAAAGAGAAGACCGCATTTACTACTGGACAAGGACTTTGGCAATTCAAAGTTATGCCGTTCGGGCTCTGCAATGCTCCAGCAACGTTCGAGCGCCTCATGGAGACAGTGTTAAAAGGCCTTACTTTTGAAGCTTGTCTCATCTACCTAGACGACGTCATCATTGGTGGCCGCACGTTTGAAGAACATCTAGAAAATATTCGAAAAGTGTTAACGAAACTAAGAGCGGCGAATTTAAAGCTGAACCCTTTGAAATGCAAGTTCTTCCAACGGGAAGTAAATTATCTAGGACACATCATTTCAGCTGAAGGTGTTCGAACAGATCCTGAAAAAGTGTCCGCAGTAAAGAACTGGAAGCGTCCGGAAAATGTCCATCAGTTGCGAAGCTTTCTGGGACTATGCACTTATTACAGAAAGTTTGTCCAGGGGTTCTCCAACATCGCAAGACCATTGCATAGGCTCACTGAAAGCAAGCAGAAGTTTCTATGGACACAAGAATGCGAGAATTCCTTCCAGCGACTGAAAGAAGCTCTCACATCCTCTCCAGTCCTTACCTATCCGCACCCCGAGAAACAGTTCATTGTGGACACGGATGCCAGTCATGAAAGTGTCGGTGCTGTACTTTCCCAAGAAATAGATGGCCAAGAACGAGTCGTAGCATATTGGAGCAAATGTTTATCGAAACCAGAGCGGAATTATTGCGTCACTCGTAAGGAGTTATTAGCTATAGTAAAAGCCATAGAACACTTCCATCACTATCTCTATGGCAGGAAATTTCTCCTTCGTACTGATCACGCATCCCTAACATGGCTGATGAATTTTAAGAACCCAGAGGGCCAAGTAGCCAGATGGATACAACGACTCCAGGAATACGACTTTGACATCAGGCATCGCAAAGGCTCATCGCATGGAAACGCCGATGCCCTATCAAGAAGACCGTGTCCCGAGAGCTGCCGCTATTGTTCCAGAGCGGAGAGCAAGTATAATCCCGAATATGTCATACGCCAGACGAAGACTTCACTATTGACGCCACCAGATCCCTGGAGTGATGAGAAGATTCGAGAATATCAAATGGCATACTCTGAGATCAAACCAATCTTGGAGTTATTAGAATCTTCTAGCACGAAGCCCAGTTGGAAAGACATCTCGACTTACAGTCCTACGACGAAGCAATATTGGGCTCTTTGGAACTCTCTCCACGTCAGGAATGGTGTCCTGTTCCGAAAATTCGAATCGGAAGATGGGAAGACATCTCGGTGGCAGATGGTACTTCCTCGATCCCGAATACCAGAGGTCCTCAAAGAATTACATGGCAGTCCCACTGGTGGCCATTTTGGGGTCATGAAAACATTACATAGAGTCCGAGAGCGCTTCTTCTGGGGAAAAGCGAGAGCTGACGTCGAACGATGGTGCAAATCTTGCGATGCATGTGCAGCTCGAAAAGGACCAAAGAAACGTAGCCGAGGAAGACTACATCTCTACAATGTAGGAGCACCTTTCGAACGCATCGCCCTTGACATCCTAGGCCCTCTTCCAAGAAGTGCTGATGGCAACAAATACCTCCTTGTTGTCATGGACTACTTCACGAAATGGCCTGAAGTTTATGCCATCCCTGATCAAGAAGCTTCTACGGTTGCGGATGCCTTGGTACACCAGTGGATATCAAGGTATGGAGTCCCCCTTCAAATGCATTCTGACCAGGGGAGAAATTTCATCTCTGCTGTGATTGAGGGTCTCTGTCAACTTCTCGGAATGGACAAAACTAGGACGACGCCTTTACATCCACAATCGGATGGCATGGTTGAGAGATTTAATCGTACCATCCTTAACAATCTCTCACTGCTAGTCTCAAGAAACCAACAAGACTGGGACCAAAAACTTCCCTTGTTTCTTCTCGCCTATCGCAGCGCCGTCCATGAAACAACCAGCTATTCCCCGTCTCAGATGCTTTTCGGTCGTGATCTTCGTCTACCTTGTGATCTGATTTTTGGTCGCCCTCCAGATGCGCCTTCATCGCCAGAGGGATACGTGCAGAATCTCCAGGCACGATTTGAAGACGTCCACAACTTGGCTCGAGAGCGGATCAATATACAGACGGAGAAGATGAAGACTAGGTACGACACGAAAGCCACGGGACATCAATTCAAAGAAGGTGACAAGGTTTGGTTTTATAATCCGACTCGACGTAAAGGACTTTCTCCCAAACTGCAATCGCACTGGGACGGTCCTTATACAGTCCTAAACAGACTGAACGATGTCGTAATTCGGATCCGAAAGTCACCAAGTTCGAAGCCTAGAGTCGTTCATTACGACAGGCTGGCTCCATACTATGGCCATAGTACTTAGTTCATTGATTGTAAATAGTGTAATGTAAATAATGTAAATTAGTATGACCATGGTCTTGTATATAAATTAATGTAATTATTTATTTTGCTTAGCATTATCATTATTATAGTTATTATTATTTAAATACTTGTATGTAATAATGTCTATGCTTTAATTTTATTTTTAAATAAGTGTATAGTTTGTATAATTCAGCATTATGAATGTGTTTTAAATAGTATAGCATTTGTTGGTAACGGGTTTGCTTTTCGATCAAAGGTTGAACTGCCCGGGACGTGCAGTCCTTGAGAGGGGGGCAATGTTATGAATTTTGTATATATCTGTAAATATTCCATTTGTTTAAATTTATTTTATTTTATTATTGTGAAAATTGCAGTATTATTAATGTATCTCCTATTGAGCATCATGTAACTCAATGCTAAAGGCCTCAGATGGTTTGCAAGGAAAACAACCTTACACCCTCATCTTTATAATGGAAGTCTATTGAAATATCGCCAAGGAATGGGTTTATCGCCAAGTTGGCGATGGTTTTGGCGACTTATTTTTGTCGCCAAATTTGGCGATATATCGCCAAATGTCGCCAAGTTGGCGACGGATTTGGCGACTTTTTGTGCAACCACACCCCCCCTTATACCTATACATTGGGATCCTTTCTTGCTTGGGTTCTCTATCGAAAGTTAAAGCACTTTCTGGTAATTTCTAGCATCTGAAGGCTCTGGAATAATCTAGAAAGATCTCTGAAACCTATATAAGGACCTCCATCAGTTCAGTTAGTTAGTTGTCTGTCAACTGCGATTGAATTCATACGAGAGGCTTTGCATTGAGAACTGTGTTTCTCGGATCGATTTTGTCGTTGATACGTCGTATTGAACGCATTGTTTCTGTGTGAAATTTTGCTGTGCTTTTATTGGATTTGAAGATTACTGAATATCTTGTAATTTTCAGAAGATATTGGTGTTCGTACTGCACTGTTTATAGTGAATAAAGCCTTTTAATTGTTCTTATATATTGGCATCAGTCCTTTTGAACCCCGAGCTCACAACAATATTATACTTATAGGCTGGGATTACAGTGACTTGATAAACTTAGAGATTAAGTCTGTCTTACAATATAAACAATGCGTAAACCGTATTTCAGTGCTTCGCGATCTTACGTTAATTTGAAAGCTAGCTTAAACTGAAGCGTAAGTGAATGATCGCGGGAGCACAACATACCTGACAACGACCTGTTATTGTAGTAAGATATAAGATAGCGAGGCACCAGAACCCCAGCCTTTATTAGTATATATATATATATATATATATATATGTATGTATGTATATACATTTCTTTTACTTTTTCAATGTCTGCTTTAAAATTTTTCATTAAAATTACGTAAAACGTATTTGCATGAGATGTATGTTTACGTCATTTATGTAAAATAGTTTCGCTTTTATTTTTAAATTAAAGCTCATTTTTGAAAAATATGATAAGTTCTACCTTAGAAAAAACGTAATCATTTTTGTTACCTTTAAATGGATTTATAGCTTCTTTTCCAGTCTAATAAAGCTATATTGTTTTTTCTGCAGTATATATGTTTGAAGTGAAGTTTCTTATAAATGCGTCATATGCGTAGAGTATTTGCTGAAACAAAATGGCCCCACAATGAAAACAAAATTGGCCCCACAATTAACTGAAGGCCAAATGATTGGAATGTGGCATAGCTGGATGAAGTTTTCGTAGTATAGCTAGGTCATTTTCATGTGTCTCTTCAAACTGTTTCAACATGGATTAACAGGTAAGCTTTATATTACATTTACATTCAATTTATTTAAATTTAAATTGAATTTACATTACTGGTAATTTTTTTTTATGTTTAGCAATACAAATTTGATAAATCGTCTTTGTAGTAGTGGTCGGCCAAGGATCTTATCAGACAACCAAGCTCGAGAAGTTGTTTCAATAGCTATACAGTAGATCCCTATATGTCTTCTAATCAAATTAAACATGATTTGCAACTTCAAGTGAGCATATATAACTAACAGACGATAGAATGTATTATGAATATATATATATATATATATATATATATATATATATATATATATATATATACATATATATATATATATATATATATATTTACGGCATACTTTCTTTTTATTATGTATCATCTCGCACCATTCACAACACGCTCAAAGAAGCAAGTTTTCGAATTCGGATGGCGGCTAAAAAACCAGCATTAACTGAAAACCAGCGACTTCAACGCCTTCACCAAGACCTCCTTATCATAGTATCAGACCTCTCAATCAGCAAGTTGCCTTTGACCGCTATACTTGTCCTGCTACTAGCGCCATCAATCGTCAGTAATAGTATTTACGACACGAAATAACACAAAATTTTTTCACAGCTCCATTTGTTCTATGCATTTGCTTATGAACTAGTAGTTTTCCAACCACTAAAATTTTATAGTACATTTTATCTTATTAAATTGACAAGATCGTGTGATTACATGACGAAAAAAATTCTATTAAATTTTAGTGGTAAGAAAAAAGCGTAAGAGTTGGCAGCTATGCGGTAGCAGACCAGCTAGATTTTTCTATAGATTTTTCTATTATATTTTTTGATACCAGTTTTTTAGTAGAGACAATTTTGTTTTGTTTGATCGGAGAATTCTGGGATTTAAAAGAATAACATTTTCTCTAAAAATATACTGGTGTTCAAAAAGCCCGAAACATGGCAACTGTGCGGTAGTATCCACCCGGCGGCGATACTTTCCGGAGAAAGTCAATTAATAAGTTGGCAATTACCGCGGACATTTTCTCCCATAGACTTTCTCCGGATTGTCAAGTCTGATCTATGATAAGGGAGTCTTGGCCTTCACTTTGCCCAAACATATATTAACTGAGGCATAAATGAATGGAGCTCATTTTTATTTAAAGACGAAAGCTGCCTTTAGTCAGTCTCCAGTTCTTCGTTTCGAGTGTCGTCGATTTTGATTTAGGTTTCAGCCACGGTATACAAATAATATTAAACGCAGCGGCAGAATATCAATTTCAATGTGGGACTGCATGTCGGCGCTGGGAATTGCATCTCTGCTATGCATTGAGATCATCTAGATCTAGACGGAATATCTTATGGTGACACAGTAAAACACGCAATGATACCTGATGTTTTAGAAAATCACTCTCTGGATGGATTTTTTCTCTTCCAACAGGTATATATTGTTATTTGGTAAATGATATTATTAAACAATATGGTTTTCAGATGATACTATATACTATTATTTATTAATATGAATAATATAAATATATTAAAAATTATTTATTTTATAATTTTGCGCGTTTTAGATCATAATTTTTTACTGGTTTATTTTCCCAACACACCCCCCCCCCCCTTCGCGCTTCAATATTCAAATCCGAATTATCACTGCTTGCTCTAGAATGTTTATTGATTCGTTCATTAAATGAATTAGGAAAATATTTTAAAAAGCAACTTTCTCTATATGCTATGCCATAGCATTAGAATTAATTTCGGTTTTATAGAATAACTAGTTATTTTTAATTGCAATAAAAATTCTTTTTATAACAGGTGTGCAGATATAAATTCTTTAACTAGTCAACTTTGGCACACGTATCATATCTACAGTGATAAAACACGCCTCTGGCCCATCTTTACAGAACTGAGTGAAAAATTTCAATATAAATTCAGTAATGAAATTAATTTTCTTTTGTTTCATGTTTAACCCCTTAATCGTCGTGCCCGAGACATTCACGGGCAGCGTAGGTTACGCCTGTTTTATTCAGATTGTTTGATTTCCACCAGTTTTTTAAAATAGTGTAACTGGCTTTATTCTCGCATTATTTTATCAGTCTAATAAATAACGCCAATATTTATACTTAAAAAAAACTGGTGGTAATCAAGCAATCTGAATTTTTCAAAAGTAGTCTACGCTTATCTGGCGCGACGATTAAGAGGTTAACGATTTTAGCAGATGAATCAGTAAAAAAAAAAATGCATGTAAATTTATAAAAAAAAATAATAACCGCTGTTTTTTGAAAAAAATGAAGACAAAATCTATCTATCTATCTATCTATCTATCTATCTATCCATATATATATATATATATATATATATATATATATATATATATATATATATATATATATATATATATATATATATATATATATATATATATATATATATATATAACCATAAATGAAACATTCTCATAACACCAACTTAAACAATGAAAAAATAATTAAGTATGAAATAATTAGTTGACAATGAGAGATTCCCCAACACACTTAATATGGAAACAAAAACATATTAAAAGAATAAGAAATTAAATAAAAATGGAATTAAATGAATGAAATGAAATGACATTTGTGGAATTTAGACAGAATTATCAAGTCCCAAATGCCTAAACACCACAAATAAAATGAAATGAGATGTTTCATCATCATATTAACCATACATTGCTAAAAAATATGATTTTGGGACTACATCTCATAAACATTGAAGCAAACCAGTGATAAAATGAAAAATAAAATACAATATTAAAAAGAAGAGAAGCCTTACATATAATTTACAAAGAAAACAATTTATAGAGTCAGTAAGTATAAAATCCATAAAGATTAAAAAAGATTAAAATAGATATCGTTCACCTCAAGAACCAGCATGAAACTCAACCATGACTTTGGAATGAATTGCAAAAAAAAAAAAAAAAAAAAAATCATTGCATGTTGCCAATTTTAGAAATATAAATTTATACCTCAAGAACCAGCATGAAACTCAACATTGACTTGGGAATGAATTGCAAAAAAAAAAAAAAAAAAAAAAAAAATCATTACATGTTGCCAATTTTAGAAATATAAATTGCTTTATAATGATGCCAGAAATAATGTTAGAATATTATGGATTGTAAAGTAAACAGGAACATAAGTGCTGCCATCTATTGGGAAAAATTAATATAATCTGAATCGAAAGTATTGGATGGATATAAATGTTTAATAATTAAACCAAATTACTATCTTAAATAATACCAATTAGTTAAATAATAAATAAAAGAAATTAATAAATAGAATATCGGAATACATTAAAGTAATGGATGTATTAATGAATAATTCTATGTTATAAATACGTATAAAGATGGAAAAATTAATTATTAAAGCAACTTAAAATAGTGCTACCATCTATTGGTAAAAGTGAATAAAATCTGAATAGAAAGAAATGGATATAAATTATTGTTTAATAATTAAACCAAATTACTATCTTAATGATAGCCATTAGTTAAATAATAAATAAATGAAATTAATTAATAAATAGAATATTGAATTACATAGAAGTAATGGATGTATAAATGATTAATTCTATGTTATAAATAAGTAGTAAGATGGAAAAATTAATAATTAAAGCAACATAAAAATATATGTACCATTAAATGACAAAAACGATTAAATAACTGTACCAAAAATGCAACATCAATTAAATTAAATTAAAATAAAATACTAAATATTTGAACTATGATACAAAGGATTTAAATTTAATGTTGATTAAATATTGAAATGAATTAGTCATAAATAATGTTCCTTCATACCAAATTAAATAAAAGATAAACACTTAATAAAATTAAAACATATTATATTATCACTGTATAAAAGTAAACATTATATTAGAAGTAAATATGATATTGTCCACCATAGGTATTAATCCAAATCATTATATCAAATACATTCTTAATATTAATGAATATAAATTCATTTAAATTAATTAAATAATGAAAAAGTAAATCTAACTAAATTAAAAAACATATAGAAATATCACATCGCAGTCCATTATAAAACGATTATCAAACAAATATGTAATTCAAAATGCCCCCATTTTTTTATATTAATAATATAAATTAACCATGCGTATTTTTCCATACAACTCCGCGACACACCTCCTCAATCCAACGTCTACCCACCCAATCGTCCTATAATAATTTTTTTTATATATATAAGATTATATGATTTTTTTATACATTTTTTAAACGCATGTGTTAATTTGGTTGTAAAGATCAAATAAGAACTAACTGTAGATTAAGGAATATATGAATTTTTTTGGAAAACCATGTTGTAATGCTTCATAGATAAGTTTTTAATATTGTTGTTAATTAGTTGAGAGGAACATAAGTTTTTTATTCTATAAATATGATTACGGAGTATATTACGATATACAGAATTATGAAGACATGATTTAAAATTAGTAAATGTATTAACTTTAAATTTAAATTCTTTACGTTTATCAAATGGATCAATTATTGTTTTGTTTTCTTTAAGTGTAATTTTAAGATCTAAAAAGTTAATAGTATTGTTAGAAAGGAGGTTTTCCGTTAATTCTAAATTAGTAGGATAATCAACTGGAAATATAGAAATATTAGTGTGATCAGTGGCAATTAAAATTATGTCATCAATATAACGATATAAATGTATATTACTATTAATAAAATTACGTTCATAATGATACAAGTATAAATCTGAAAGTATACTAGATGTACATCCCCCTTGTGGTATACCGACTTTCTGTAAATATAACGTGTTATCATGCATTATATAATTATTATATATAATGAAATTTGTTAAAGTTTTAAAATAAGCTGTATCTATATGAATTGGTAAATTAAGTGAATGATGATACTTATAAAATAATGCATTTATAATATTATGTAGATCTACTAAATCTATATTATTAAATAGATCTTTGAAATCATATGTCATTATATTGTTAACACATTTAAGATTTTTCAAAATATTGACGAGTTGATAGCTATTTTTTATACAATGTGTATTATCAGTGGATGTTGGCAGTGTATAAATTTGATTGAGAATTTTTAATAGATGTTTATTGGCTATATTATTATATGTATTGCATCCTATTGTTACAGTCCTAAATAATTTGCTGGAACAAATGTCTTATGTTAATTTTAACCATATGAGATATATTATGTTTTAAAGACGAACTTAATTTTTCAATAAATAGTATTTTCCATTGATTAAAATATTCAATAGGTTTACTATATGAAATTGAAATTTTATAAATAAAAATGTCTATATCATATATAAACTGTTTTATAATAGAATTTACATTAAATTTAGAAGGAAGTCTATATTTAGTGCCATAAACCATTAGTTTTTGTAGTTTATAATCATTCACAATATTAAGATTACCAGTGATTATATGTACATGATCATTATTAATGAATTTTTTTAGAGTGGGGTCATTGCATTTACACTGAAAAGTACTAGCATCAGATGTATTTTTTGAAAATGCATTACAGTTAAAAATCTTTCTTCCGATTGTATTAGGATATTTAAATGTTTTTGAAAGTTGAAGATATTTTATAGGAAAATAACAGTTTTTATCATTAATTATAGAATTAATATTAATTTTATTAAAGATTTGATTTGAAAAAGTTATAATCATTTGAGTATTAGTGTTTTGAGTTTTTTGTTTTTTATTTAAATTAATGTTAAAAAGATTAGCTCTTGTCATAATTAGATCATAAAAAATATCAGAGAAATGATTTGAGTAAGATTTACTAAGAAATACATTTAAATATTGTACTATCAGTTTCTTTTTAATAGCAAAAATGTATTTTCGTATTAAATACCAGTTGTAATTCTTAATATAGTTATGATGAAGAGTATTGATTTGTTTAACAATAAATTTTTTGGAAATAACAACTGTAGCAGTGCACTTTCCTCGCTTGTTACGTGTTGTTTTATGATTTAAATTATGATTTAGAGTAGGATAAATAGGAGAATAATCTGTACTGTTATTTGTGAAAAAACTTTAACTGGTCTGTTAAATAATTCACTATTAAGTCCATAAGGATAAATAGTGTTATAATATTTCATATATGAAGACTCCATAAATAAACATTCTGATTTAGATTTTATGATTTGTATAATTTCAATTGTAGTATTTTTAAATTTATGTTTATGAAAATGTTGTATTTCTGCTGTAGACTGTAAATTTTTTGCTTTGTTCTTGTTAGTGTCTGAGCGATGTTGATTAATACGTTTATGTAATGGACCAGATGTTTCACCTACATATTTCAAACTACATAAGTTACAGTTTATACAATATATAACATTAAATGCTTTACAAAAAGTTGATAAATTAGGATCTCATACAATTTGTTTCTGAGAAGCAAATGGACAAGTCTTGCAGCGAGCATCATTACACAATCGAAAAAGTGTATATGTATATATATCCCGTATAGCATGTATGTTCACAGGGACGTCACAGTGACGTCACTGTGAGTCACGTACGTCACGTCACATATGTGACCGAATTACCACCATTCAGTGAAGTCACACTGAGACTAAAATGTGAATTGCTTAGAAACCTTAAAAAAATTTCAAAAACACTACAAAATAAATATTCAATGTAAAAAACATGTTTCTGATATTTATTTTTTATTTTTGTGACGTCACTGTGACGTTACTGCAAGTCACAAACGTTACGTCACCTGTGTGGTCAAAAGACCACTATGTTTTGAAGTCACAGTTTGACCAAAATGGGAATTTGAAATATATATATGAAAAAGAGGAGAAATATATTTATCAGGAATGCCTATGCACTTAAAAGGTCTGATTCTGAGTGATTTTTATGACCCCTGAAAATAATTTTATTTATTTATTTATTTATCGACCTACAGGAAAATACTTCGTAAATAGATAAATTTCAATCAATATGAAATTATAAATTATAATACAAACATAATTCTGCATGTACTCCATGAACAATTTTTTAAAATTAAGACACATTTTCATTTGCTTTTCATATTATGTGAAAAACTAACAACTTTTTTAAAATTAGAACAGCAATCTATATTATAGAGCGAAATCATATATGAGAGTAACAATGACGGTATTAAGTGAACATTAAATAACGCTTTTACTGTGATTTTTTTAATTTCCAAACATTGCACAATTTCGATATTTAATCGTCAGGAAAAAAAAAATGTTCTTTCAAATGCAATATGCTTGAAACTGTACTGCAATTTACTATTCTTTATGGTTTTAAAAAATAATTTTCAAGCATGTTTTTATTTTTAAATCTCTCTATTGAGGGCATTCCAATCAAAACGGATTAAAACGTTTATATTTAAATACAAAATGTTACAATAATTAATTTCCCATAATTCAGCGTTTATTTCCGACTAATATTCAACATAGAAATTAAAAACTTCATAAAAAATAGGATTTCATATTCTTTTAAAACACAAATTTAATAGACATAAAATCAAACTATTCGCTTAAACCACTAAAACTATTAGAACAAACAAACAAACAAAATTATATATATATATATATTATATATATATATATATATATATATATATATATATACAGGTGGCGATATTTTCGACTAATTTAAACCTGATATGCGACTAATACAAAAGTATCACTAATGAATTTTAAAACTTTATTTAAATACATAATTGATAATTTTCATATGAAAATTATTTTTGGTGTTGTTAGTGGACAATCTAAAATAATGTATTAAATGTAAAAAAAAAAGTATTAAATGTAAAATTAGAATTTTCAATTTCAGAATATATCTATCTATATATATGCTCTATTCTATAACCCGAGGAACCCGGGTTGGATCCCCTATTTGTTTCAATTGCAAATATTAAAGATTTGTTTTTGTGAAGGGAGGTAGGTTGTGATAAATAAACATTTATTATAATAAAAACCCTTGTATATTTCCAATAATAATTGTTTTTCTGTTAGTGTTTAAGTAGATTAAGTACCTCTGCCAATATATATTTTGGTACTTGTTTCATACTTCTTAAATAAATTTAACATTTTCCGAAAATAAAATGAAATATAGGAAACGTATGCAAAACGCATGACATAAATAATTATTTATCTTTTCCCTTTTCATTTATCAGAAATTTATTTTAAAAAAATATTGCTATTTTACAAGCTGTTTTATTCTACAGGATATTAATAAATAAAAAAAGAAAGGTTGAAAAAGGAAAAATGCCTCCTCCCATCTCCCGCGATAAACCTTTTCTATTTTTTATGATCATATTTTGCATTTATTACGCGTGATACAAATGTTACTGTTTTTGTTAACCGATCTTGCATTATTGTCCATTAAAATATTTATTATATACTCCAAAATTTAAACAATGTTTTATTTGATATGCCATAAATATTATAATATTATTGTTTTAGTTTACAAAAAAGGAACTTACAAATCATTTAAATTGAAATTATTGTGAAACTAATCGAAAAAAATAAGATCAAATGCATAAAAAATACTTCTTCAAATAACAAATTTTAATTGGAGAGAATCTCAAAAAAATATTCCGTATTTAACTTTCTACTCTAACCTAAACTATATAAAAAGAAAAAAAAATCATCTGCCCTTCTAAGTAGGCAGATGTTTTGAAAATATCGTCTGCAGATCGACGTCAGAGTACGAAATTCTTAATAAGTAAAAAATAACAGTGTAGGGATGGAAGTGGGATGTGAATGAAGTACTTGGACAATAGACGTGTATAATGAATGTGGAATTAAAATTTAACAAAAACCTGCACAGAACTTCGCATATACATATTTGATTGAAAATTACGTTCGAGAAAGGTACAGTTTTTATTGGCGCGGTGAAATTTGAGTCCGGTCAATGATACTGTACCAGATTTGGACGAATTATTTTCGCCGAAAGAAGCGAAGCTTTCGTTATTTGGATTATATCAAAACAGAATATTGAAGATGATGACAAAGGAAAATTGGTATGAAGAAATATTATTTTACTTGTTATATTTTTATTAAATTATAAAGTTTTCAATTAATTCCATATGAGTTTTTTACACTATATATTTCATTAATTTAATTTTTATAAAAATAAAGTTTATTAAATTTAGAATGTTTATTTTTTTTTAAATAAATAGCAGTATGTCAACGATTTTAATCAGATGATTAATGTTACTGTTTCACTTCCTGAATCATTTTATAGTTATAAATTTCAAAATATGTAGGCGCTATTATTAAACATTTATTATTAACAGGGGCATGTTATTTTTAATTATCATATTCTGTCATATTCTGTCTATTCAGATTCTATTAAATCTACTTGTTCTATTGATGGTGATATCAGAATTACAGAAGGTTATTGTGGTTATTGTCCCGTCACCAAATATCAAACCAGATAGATCCTTCATCGGCGTCATATGATACATATATGTATCACTATCGATGCATCTAAAATCTGCAGTAAAACGTAAAAAATGACTCACATTAGACGCCAAACAGAGTAGGTGTGGTGCTGTGTCATTATAAACAATTATGATCTGTGTTTTCAAAAAATAATCCCTAGTAAGATCTATTACTTATATAAATATCCTAATTTCCTAAATAAAATTATAAATTTGACAATCAATTAATAAAATTATATTTTTAATAACCAAAATATTGTTTTTAAGTAATATATTTTACTGCATTCAAACCCAATTGCAAAATGAATTAACCCTTTGTATCACCGTGTTGCATATCTGTACACATACCCAAAAGTCAAAGTTTTTTACAGTGAGCTTAAAAAGGCGATTTTATTTATTACTGTTATATTTCAACACAGAAGTTAATATAAATTGTTCACAGAATTCTCAACATACGACAACGCTAAATTAATTTTTCATATAAAAGTCTTATTTATCATTTGAACAGTTTCACCCCGTTATTGTAAACTAAATTTTGTTGCATTTAAAAGTCCAGAGACGTTCAAAAATAGATTTTTTACAAAGGTAAGTTCGTACACTTTAGAATTTTGTATTAAAAATGACAATATTTATGAGAAGTAGCTATGTAATTTTCAGTTTATTACAAATATGAAAAATACTCTTTTAGCCAATAATTTTTATTTTTATGATTTAATTTTTTTAATTACTTTTTACTTTCTTAAAATGATGTATTCTATCATGTGAGTATATATTTTTCAAATCGATGTTGTTGAGCCCCAAAGGGTTAAAATATAATTATAAATAATAGTCTATTTTGATCTGTAGGTTAAATTTTTGTTTTTCTCTTTCAAAAAGGGCAACTTTAATCAAATATTTTTCCAAAATCATCCTTAATAAATTAAACGTATCGTTTTTTTTTTTAAATGTCATCTAAAATCTGGACCCCAGAATATGATAGAATACATTGTGTTGATATTTTTATTAATTAAATATATAAGATTAGAGATGGGAATACTCGGGAAAAAACTGAAACTTTTGGGGGAAAAACTGGGTTTTTTCCGTTTTTTTCTAAAGGGGTATTTTTCAATTTTTTCAAATTGGAAAAATTGAAATTTAATTTATAAAATAATGTATTCAAAATGTAATGGCTGCATTCTGATACTTTTTTCTTTATATATTTTCATGTTCAGTGACTACCATTAAAATGTTAACATAGAAAATATGATATGTAAGCAGTTCAAGAAGAACTTGAGTCCTTTAAAAAATCCTTTATAATTTTTTCACCTTAAAACATGGACCCTTCAAAAAATTCATAGTTTTTTTTCAATTTCCATTCTGAATCCTCCAGAAATGTGATGATTTTAGAATAACAAAACATGTCACATAACAGCTGAAATCGCCAATGAATCTCGTATCTAGCTGTATATACAGTAATGGCCAAAATTGTGGAAACCTTTTGGGAACAATGTTTTTTTTTTAAAGTTTGATGGCTCATAACACCCAATATTTCTTAGTTATACCATAAAAGCTTTATACCGCTGGAAAGATAATTTAATCAAAAATATCAGGCAATACAGTTTGTTTAATTCTAATTAATTTATCAAACATTATAGCCAAATAATCAGAAAAAAGCAGTAAAATTTGGTTAGGTTGATGATAATGATTTTTCTTTTTCTTGAATGTAGTCAATGCATATGAATGTTTGGAATGTCAGACAGATTCCATTTTATTTGGTAATGTGTCGATCAAAGCTAGGGTAGGATTAAATATATACATGCCATATTTTGGTACTTATAGGAGGACTAAAAATGGAATAACATCTAAAAAATGGAAAACGCTATTCATTCCAAATCACTTTAATAATCAGTCATGCAAGTGCCACACGTTTAAAAATTTGTTCATAAATGCAGGGCTCCCAAATGGTCCCCCTTTTCCCCCTAAAGTCCCCTTTTTAGAAAAAGGTCCCCTTTAGTCCCCTTTTATGTGTTTTGGTCCCCTTAGTCCCCTTAGTCCCCTTTTCATGACTGGAAAAAAATTTGCTAATGTGGAAAATATTCCGCAAAATGCAAAACTTTAAAAATTGTTGAAAGTTAAAAAATTGTACAAAGTTTATTATAACGGGCTCAAACATTGTAATCAGAATTCTTTCACGAATGTCAAAAAATTGCCATGGAATGCAGAAAAACATAAAAGAATACATTGGAAATCTCATTATAGAAATCACTAAAAATTCAAAAATCTACAAGAATAAATCTACTGTCATAAAATCACTGCAAAACTCAAATTGCATAAAAAATTAGCCAAAAGTGAAAAATCGCTATACGAATTCCAAATAAATTTTATTGAAAGAAGGACAAAATTTATTAAACTGGGCAAAAGATTGAAACTAGATTTCCCCTAAGCAGAATATGTGTAAAAGTGTGACATACATCGCAGAACAACGGGCTTCTCTGCAGGACATTTAAAATTCTCAATTTCAACGAAATTCGTCATTCAGTTGTTATAAAAAAAAAGGTGTGAAATTCATCAGACTAGCATTGTAAAAAAAATCACGAAATTCTTTAATTGTTCATGTAAAAAGTATTGTGAAATTCATCAGTCGGTCGCGGGGGAAAAATTGCAAAATTAAACAGTCGATTGTGAAATTCTTCAGCAGGTTGTAGAAAAAAATGCGAAATTCATCGATCACTTGTGGAAAATAAACTGCGATTTTCAATAATCAGTCACAAGAAAAAGCTACAAAATTTGTCAATCGGTTGACGGAAAATATCTCAAAATTCAGCAATTTGTCGTGGGTAAAGATACACAAAATTCGGCAGTGGATCATCAGAAAAATTCTTCAATTCTTCACGAGCAAAGAATTTTGAAATTTGTCAACTGAATGAGAGGAAATAGTGTGAAATTCGTCTGTAGATCGAGGGGGAAATCACGAAATTCTTCAATAAGTCGTGGGGAAAAATCATAAATATCGTCAATTGGTCGTGAGAAAATATCGTGAAATTCATCAGTTGATTGTGAAAAAAAAAATCATGAAATTCTTTAGTCAGTTGCAGAAAAAATGCAAAATTTGTAGATCAGTTGTGTAAAAAACCCACATTTTTGCTAATCAGTCGCGAGAAAAGTCTGCAAAATTTGTCAATCAGTAAAAGAAAAATATCTCGATTTGCCAATCAGTCGCGGGTAAAATCACAGGATATTCGGCAGTGGATTGTCAGAAATATTCCCGAAATTCTACAATCAGTCGCAAGAAAAAATTTCGTCAATTGGTCGCAGGAAAAAACATGAAATTCACCAGTCAATCGAGTGAAAAATCTCAATGTTTTCTAAATATGTCTGTAGATCGGGAGAGAAATTGCAAAATTCTTCAATCAGTCGCATGTTAAAAATGCATAAAAAAAAAACGTGAAATTCGTCGATCGGTCCAGAGAAAAGATAGCAAAAATTATTAATCCATCAAAAGAAATCTCAAAAATATTACAAAATTTGTTAATCGTTCTCGAGAAAAGATTGCAAAATATGTCAATCAGGAAAAACTTTTGCAGAATTTGTCAATCAGTTGTTGGAAAATATCACAAAATTCGTCTGTCGGTAGCGGGAAAATTCTACCGATTAATGGGGACTTCAAACAAACCAGTTTAACAAAAGATGCTTTTTGAATAGGATGCAATAGTGCCTCTTTCAAAAACTGTATGCCTCTTTTAAAAAATTCTCGCCCAGTGCCCCTTTCGTTCTAGAGTCAATACTATATTTGTTACATGCAGATCTTCTTCCTCCAACAAATGATACTCATAACCTGTTAGATAATATTCAGTAATGAAAGAAGAGCTCATGGGCCTCCACATTGACATAATTCTGTTAGAAAACTTCTTGGACTTATAACTAACTATGCATGGATCAAATTTCCAAAGACATCCATAAAAGTGATATATCAAAATATGTCAAGTAATGCTGTTAGAAAACTTCTTGGACTTATAACTAACTATGCATGGATCAAATTTCCAAAGACATCCATAAAAGGGATATATCAAAATATGTCATTTCTAAAATTATTGACAGAACTGAAAATTCTTTGTTAATGCAATAGTTTTCAAAATAAACCATGGTCTTCAGTCTCGGGACTGATTTCAGTCCTGGAGAGAATTTTGATTAATAGTAAATTCTACTTTTATATACTTACTAATAGCAATTTGACTATCAAGAACTCTTAATCACTGTCTTTCACTGCAAGATATCCATTTTTAGCCATAATGCAAGTATAGAAATCTTCTAGTCCATTTCCATTGGGTTATTCCTAATACTCAGAAAAGTTTTCAGTCTTGGCTTGGATGGCCTTCTTGCACCCATGAAATAAACCCTACAGCAAAATGTTTCTTGTGTGTGTGTGTCTTTTTTTTTATAAAGATAATCAATTAATATATTTTCTGAGGTAGTTTTAAAAAAATTGCATATTTAGGAAAACTTGGTGCAGTATTTTTAGACATGTAGTCCCTTTTCAGTCGCCTTTTTTAATATAAATGATCCCCCGAAGTCCCCTTTTTTTAGTATAAATGGTCCCCTAAAGTCCCCTTTTTAAATAAAAATGGTCCCCTTTCCCCCTTTTGGAGGGCTAAAATGTGTTGGGAGCCCTGTAAATGTGTCAGAAAGTTTCGTGTTACTGAGAGAAGGGAAATATGGCACATTTAAAGACTTCAATACTTAACAGCAAAATAGCATAGTTTTAATTATTGTCAATATTTTTCGTGGTTACACAAAACAAATAGAAGTAGGAGTTAATTTAAAAAGTTGTTATTTGCACAATAGAATTTCATATTATTGAAATATTTACTTTTATTATAATTTTTGATGGATTCATCTATTACCGTAATTTCGAGCGTATACGCCGTACCTCAGACAATTCGATTTCCTACCAGAATTTATTTTAAATAAAATGTGACTTACTTCTGCTTAGAACTTATTTGACTTCTTATTTTCAATAAAATTTCTGGTTTGAAAAAGACTTAACTAGGGTGCGGCGCATACGCGCGAAATTACAGTATTTTTATATTAGTATGCGTTTTTTACATTTATAATTGTCTTGCTTAACGGCTACATTAGCCGGTTTCCCAATCAGATGCAAAGTTTTAATTTGAATGCGAGTTGCATCAATAAAAATTATTTCCGATCCAATCCTTATCGTCGATCTTATCCGGATTTGGTAAAATCTTATTATCCGAATCTATACGAAATCATTTATCAGGTTCGGTCGGGTTGTGGGCCTACAGATTTTGTTGTTGTTGTTGGGTTAGGGTAAGAATATGGGTTGAATCAAAATATAATTTCAGTCAATCATCATTCATGCTCAAGTAGACATTCAACCATGTTCAAAAAGTATATAACCGGATTCGTGCATGACTCTAGATCCGAGCCGACATCAGAAATTGTGTCGTAACACCAATTTCTGATAAAATCTGGTTACTCTGTCGTATGCAAGATTCTATTCCGAACAAGACTTACAGTAAAAACATTATACCCGACTCGGGTTAGTTCGGGTTCACGAAAATCAGGTCACCCGACCACTAATCCAAATCTATTCTTTAGCCAAACAAATCCAAAAAGATCGATCCGAACTTTCTGGATTGGATTCCGGTAAAATTTGGTCACCCGACCCGGTGCAGTGTCGTCACAAACGTCACAAATATGTAGCATAAAAAAATGTCGATCCGAACAATCCGGATAGGATTCGGGTAAAATCTGGTCACCCTATCCGATGCACATTCGTCACTTTTTTAACACTGAAGTCGCACGGTGACTTCACAAAGTAGTCACATTGTGAGGTCACAGAAAGCCTTGAAAACGGCCATAACGACTTCACATTTAGGTCACAGTGACTTCACATCGACGTCACGTGACGTCACGACGACGGTCACAAAGTTACAGTGTGACTTCACAATGACGTCGCCGTGACGTCACCATGCCTTACGGGATATTTATATCTATATTAAAAAGAAATTTTAAAACAACATATTTCCTAGTTTTGTATGTTTTCAGAACTTTTGCTATTATCAGGTTGTAATCTTTCATAGAATTATAATATTTTTTACTAAAAATAAAAATAAACCATTTACAATTTGTTCACGTTTTGATTTATAAAAAAACTTTTCGCAAAATTTACGCTAAAATATTTGCGAATATATTTAGATATTTATTTCATTAAGATTTTTTGTTGTAAATATAAATTTTAATGTTATAGGAATCATTATTTATTAAGTGTAGTTCATAATTCATAATTTTGTTTGGAATTTTCAGGATAATAGTGCTATCTACAGAAGTGGTGTAGTTAAAACTTGGTGCGAAGAGAACTGCATAATGAAGTTAGAATGGCGAAGCAATGTTCGGGTTCTGTGGAATGATGAAGTTCGCCTGCAGGGAATTAGAACGACTGATTAGCTATGGAAATCTGTTTCTTATGCTTCGCAAACTATTAACCCCTTGGGTACGAGCGACAAGTATACGTGACGCATAAGATGCTCAGAATCCATGATTATTCCCACCAGTTACTTATTATTGTAAACTCTGCCTTATTTAATGACAGCATTTCTGCGATTCGATTAGAAGAAAATATCTGTTTTAAAAAACCAGTAGTAAAAGATTAAAAATTCTGTAAAGGACGTTCGTCGCGAAAGGGTTAAAAGAGATACTGATATTGTTAACAGCCTCATTGAATCAATGCCACGCAGATTGGAAGAAGTTCTTGATAAAACTAATTGCTATACATTATATTAGCAAAT
Organism: Maratus michaelseni; assembly: GCA_963931845.1. Classification (NCBI taxonomy): domain Eukaryota; kingdom Metazoa; phylum Arthropoda; class Arachnida; order Araneae; family Salticidae; genus Maratus; species Maratus michaelseni. The sequence continues at coordinate 26,725,860 of OZ007598.1, read as the reverse complement.
TCGTCCCTCCCCTTTTTGTTATTTAATTACAAAATGAGGCTTATTAGTAGGGCTGAGGATTTTGCCTTTTAATTTTTTGTGTACTAACCAGCCCACGATGTTCTTCTACTCTTTTGTTAAAGTTCTATGATTTTCTTATTTGAAGTAATCATATTTTTGTTATTTAGATAAATATCAGTATTTTAAAATTTTGGTTGCCAGTTGCTTCCACTGTCGATTTTAGGTTTTATTGTGTGGGCCAGATTGTCCTTGTAGATCATGTTTGCATTTGGAAAAAAAGACAGAAAACATAGTAATTTAATAATGTTAGGTGAAAAATACAATATGATTACAAATCTTTCTATTTGCTTTATATCTTTAATTTTGAAACACGGATTTAGAACATATCAAATCCATAAAATTATATACTTGTTCATATATAAATATTCAAAAAACTGTGAAGATCAAATTAGCATAAAATTTCTGAGAGCAAAGCTAATATTTCGTGGTGTATACACGTAATTATTCATTTCAATGTATTCCACAAAATAGTAGGACTCGTCAAATGTTTTCTGTTCTTTTTAAATAGATTCCGATGATGCATTTATGAGAAAAACTTTATATAATTCTTGCATTAGGTATCTTCACAATTTTGGTCAAAAACAATTTACATCATTTAAACCTTTAATATATAAACATTATAATCACTGAGATATTTATACTTATTAATTCAATTTACTCAAATCTTGTTAAATTTTTTGCAATATTACACTAAATGGTTGTTAGATAAAATATTACCGCGAAAGTATTAGTTTGTTACTTAAAAATGATAATTTAAACTTTTATTAACTTTTGTATATCAATCAAAAATTGTAATCTTTACAAATATGTATGGATGTTCAGTTTTTATTCCATTAATAATGAACTTAAAATAATTAAACTTTTTCTTCTATAACTTTCGTATTTAGATCTATTCGATTAAACAGGCTAATTGAAAAAAAAAAAAAAAACAAGTTATTTTTATGGTTTTCTGATAGGCAAAATTATTTCCCAATCGCTAGCAGTGTGCAAAAAAATCTAATAATAATAATAATAATAATAATAAATGTCAAATGACAAGTTTTCTTGCCAAGAGGCATTAATGAGTTAATTGTAAAATTTCAAATGAACTACCAGAATAGGTTTAATCATAGAATTATTAACCCTATTCCGAAGGAGAATAACGGATGTAAAGTTATTCAGAGGTCTTTATAACATAGATTTAGTTTTAGGTCTTCAAATAAATCGGAATATAAATACTGCGAACATATCTCAAAACAAGACGCCCCCCCCTCCCCCTCGCTACTAAAAAAAAGCAATGTCTGGATTTATTTTCAGACTAAAAGACAATTTATCTGCGTTTTTTTTTACTTTTTTTTACTTTGATTCCTTACGCTGCTTTATACTATATATTTTTTAAATTCTAAATTTTGTATTTGTCAATATTATTCACGTTTCTGCCAATAAACTAAAAAAAAAAAGGCAAGTTAAATAGATGCAAAATCTGAGAAAAAGCATTATAAAAGCACCTGTAAAATTCCAATAACATTTACATATTCTAAAACTATTTTAATTACAAATAATCTTATGGTTTTTTTAACCCCTTCGTGACGAGCGTCTATTACAGATTTTTAATAATTTACCACCGGTTTTTCAAAACAGAAATTTTCGTCTAATTGAATCATGGAAATTCTAAGATATAATAAGGCAAAGCTTACAATAAAAAATAACTGGTGGGAAAAATCGAGGATTCTGAGCATGTTATGCGTCACGTATGCGTGTCGTTCGTCCCCAAGGGGATAAAATCGGATAATTCAACACTTGTAAACATTATTTTACCGCATATAACAATAACCGAAACTTATTAAGTGAGTAAAATGGTCATATCGGTAAAACATAATTCATTAAAAGAAGTGACATTTTGCAGCATTTCAACAATCGAGTACCGAACTTCAATTTGGATACAGCCCCTTAAATATGCTCATTATAAAGTAATTAATTTCTCAGAAACTAATCGTAGGAATTTAATGAAATTTGGTATCTAGGCATAGTTTGAACTGCAGATTTCAAATATGTTGTCAAATTTGGGTCTTGCTATTGAAAAAAACAAAGTTTGGGTGAATTTTTATATGTAGATGGCCCCCTAAGAAAATTTTATATACATCATTTAAAAGTAGACTTTATTTCCAATCGTTTGGTACCAGTCACGTCCTTCTACTATAATTTGTTGCAGAGTTAGTGGGGGGTGTCCAGTTTTTTTTTCCACGACTGTACAAAAGCATTCGAATTTATAAACGCATATGAACGGTTGCAGAAAATGGGTTTTTAACTGTGTTATGCACTCTTTATATTGTCTATTTAGACATCTTCTTACATTGTATGTAAAAATCAAGTTTCTTAACAATATTTTGATTGTGTTGGAAAGTGTTTCATAATTTTTGGTCGCTGCATTATTTTTTTTCTTGAACAAGATACCGTGGTTGAACAAGCTGGTGCGTCGAACTCTACAAATGGGTTCAAAAACAAGAAAAAAAGACGGCTTTATTATATGTGGAATACTATTTGCTGTAAAAATAAAGCATAGGAAATCGACTAGTTACTGAGAAATTAGCTAATGTTTTCCAATACCGGAACAATGGCGTTGGATTTAAAATAAAAGCAGCCTGTTATTTTTTTTTTTTTTTTTTTTTTTTTTTTTTTTTTTTTCAAGTTACAAAATATCTATATTATTTTCGTTTCTTGAAAAGATTTTTGTGTAAAATAGTGATGATTCTGGCAATGCAAGATTCTCCAATTTATGTGTAACTTATAGTATAGTTGAATCAGGATTAAAAAAAACATAAACTAGTAGAGTATGTGATTTTACTATTTAGATAGACCACACATAGATAAAATCATAATTTAAAATATATCTATAAATACGATTTGTGATATATCTGAACTATGTTAGATCGGATGATTTAATAGAAAAGATTTTAGATGATTTTATAAATAAATCCTACTTTTCTTGTAAATACACCATAATTTTTCTTTTTATTCTTTTTTAACACTTTTCACACAAATCATTGACGAAACATTGTTATACAACTATTTAAACCTTAGGAAGCCTTGACACAACGTTGTTCTAGGGTTATGTTCTACGTGGAAAAGGTATATTTGGCACCTTGCGACATAGGTTGAAAAAGAAGCTAGTCATAGAAAAGGGATAAACATTCCAATTATAGTCAGATGATGAAGAAAAACTATAAAAAGATTTTCAAATGAAAATACAAGATACTTGCCCCTGCTGATTTTATTGACGTATCAATGTGAGATAAATACTATTTAAAATTAATTTAAAAAGAATAGTGGTCTCGCGATAATTCGAACTGATAATTAAGTACAGAAAAGTTCGCTTTCGTACTAATATTAAAATTAGTCCGTTCATTTGAAATTTTTTTTAATGTCATTGGTTAAATAAATTGACTGAAAAATTCTATTAGTTTTTCTTTTAACACAATATTAACAGAGAATAGTACAGGGCTCCCAGTTGGTCCGTTTTCTGAAAACCAGTAGTTTTTTAGAAAGAAAATTGTGGTAGTTATTTGCAACAATTGCAACTGAAACGAGCTTCAGAGTTAGTTTCTACAAAATTTATAATGAAAATTTTTCTCCGAGTGGGGACCCTGATAGTAGTAACAGTAGATAAAAGATTTAAAAAATCTGGGAAATTAACACATTTGCATCCAAAGCGTGCATTGCAGGAATTTATTTTTTATTCAGAAATTCCAAATTCATAATAGAAATTCTTAATAGTAATGTTTAACGCAATTTCATGAAACACGCTTCGTGATTACCTAAAGTACAAATTATTCTTTCGGAATTTACGGTATGGATTCGGAATTTCTGAATAAAAATATCCCTGAAACGGATGTATGTATCCGCTTTGGATTCAAATGGGTTAAACGATAACAAGACCGTTTTTTAAATACAACTAGTATTTTCAAAGAAAAATTTTCCTTTCAGATTTCTGTTCAAAATTTGTAGAAAACTACCACGAACGTTATTTGTGTTGAAAATGTTGTATAAACTTTCCACGAAATTTTTTCTTCAGAAATACTGATATTCAAAAAACGGATTGAGTGGGAGTCCTGTGATAAGGAAATCAATCAAACTACACTGGTGTGCAAAACTTAAGCAACAAACACAAAATGGTAATTTCTGAATACGTGAGTACCCAAGAGGAAAATCTATAAAGAGCAGGTGTAAGAAAAGAGGTACTACCTTAACAGCACGGCTAGTCGATGTGAAGTCCCCTTGACGTCACACATGGTTAGAACGAGGATAACGAAAAAGACAGGCTACCGCCGTACATTCCACTTATCTTTTTTTACAGACCGCTAGAGTGACGTGTTGCTCTTTTCGTGCACCTTCATTGGTGCATTCGAGCATCACGTGACTCCCGCAGTCTGTAAAAAAAGATATGAATAAAGCACCGCGGTAGCCTTTCTTTTTCGTTAGCCTCGGATTAGAAGTGTCACAATCGCTACGGTGAATCAAAATATGGGATATTTCACTGTCTCATTATTACTCTCAAATGATTGTTAACACTGAAAAGTTACTGTGACTGTCGCTTTATGATGGGTCACCAGGTGACATTACAATGAAGTCACCTTGTGATTATCAAGTAACTGTCAGTTGAAGACTGAACTTTGAAGTCATTGTGAGCATTGCATTGTGATGAGTCGCCAAATAATGTCACAATGAAGTCGCATGGTGACTTTCCGGTGATCGACACTCTATTTTGAAGTCATCATTGCACTCCTTTGTGAAAAGTCACCAGATGATTTCATTTCTGTCACTTGGGAATTCGTCACAGAACAGCTATCATGATGACTTTACAATGGAGTGTTAAAATGACAGTCACATGAGAATCCCAAGATGACTTCATTGTAAAGTCACCTGGTGACTGTTCAGTGGAGTGACCAAATGAGAGTAAAAATGAGACGAATGAAATATATCACATTTCTGTTCATTGTAGTGACTGTGACAATTGTGACCATTTGTGATGTCAAGAAGACTTCACATCGACTGTCTGTGCTGTTAGGGTAGTACCTATTTTCTACACTTGCTGTTTATAGAATTTTCTTTTGAGTACTCACGTGTTCAGAAATTAGCATTTTGTGTTTGTTGCTTCAGTTTTGCACACTAGTGTATTACAGGCACAGAGTCGAATAAGATAATTAAATCGGGAAATGATTTCGGGTCAGATAATGAGCCTCCCAGGATCCTTAAACAAATGTAATGAAATCTAATGAAAAATCGGTAATGTATGAAATTGATACTTTGAAATTTTCTGACAACAAAGAACTGAAATATTTATTCGAAATTGAAACATTGGCCGATAAACGTTGGAAATAACAATTTACAATAACATTACTTCAACTTTTTTCAAAACTCATTTTTTTTGCATTAAACTTTTTAATTTCATAATATATTTCAATTTATTTTCTTGCTGTTTTTCTGTTATTATGAATTTATTTACGATAACGGTAAGATTTTTTTTTTCTAATAATTATAATTTTAGAATTTAATATGATTTTTTAAAAAATAATTTAACAAGTTGAAAACAATTCGAATTATAGAAAATGTACTTTTTTTTTGTAATAGTAGAGAAGTATTTTTTTTTTATAGTGATAGCATTAAAAGTATTTTCCATTGTTAAAATCAGATAATTAGAACTTTTTTCGAATATTTATGTATATACAGTGGTGGCCAAAAGTTTGGACATTTTTTGAAAGTTTCATGTTTTTTAACTTTGTGTGCTTGTAGAATATATTAATTTTTCCTTAAGTATAAACGTTTATATATCAAATTGAAGGTAATTTAATGTAGAATTTAATAATAAAAACAGTATTACAATATCTGTATTACAAAAAAAGTTATGCTCATTTTAGTACAACAAACAAACACAAATCGTTTTGAATAAGGACGTGTTTTGTAATAAAAGCGTACTAGCCAATCACAAACACTGTTCTGAGGACCAATCAAATGTCTGTAACTATAGTTTAGGTTATTTGGATGAAAAAAGAGTTATTGTTGTGGAAATATTTTGCGGAATGATGCATACTAGTACAATTAAATAGAGTATTGCTGTTTTTGAATATTTAAAGTCCTTTTTTTTAAATTAAACTAATTTTAAACAATGTCATCAACAAGAAGAACTAATTGGACATCTACAAAAAGAAGCCGAATTGTCATATTGAGAGAAAATGGCCTCTCTTATGCTGAAATTGCAAGACAAGTTGACGGTTCAGTGACTTGTTCTGGTGTACGAAAGTTCTGTTTACGTTATGAAAAAACGAAATCAGTGGAAAATAAGGCCAAATCAGGCCAAAAAAATGCACAAGTACTACTGCCGATAGAAAAATTAAACGGCTATGCCTTCAAGGTAGAAAAATTTCATCAAATGCCATTAGATGTGAAATGAATGCAGCGGGTATTGCAGTAAGTTCAAGAACAATATGAAGAAGGTTATCAGGATTTGGACTACAAGCTAGAATTCCAAGGAAAAAACATATTTAAATCAAAAGCAACGCAAAAAACGAGTTAAGTGGGCAAAAGAACACATTAAATGGTCAGAAAATCAATGGAAGCAAGTAATCTGGAGCGATGAGAGTAAAATATCGCTCTTTGGTAGTGATGGTAGAAAATACGTGACACGTAGAGTAGGAGAAGCACTTCATCCTGATTGCATTGAAGCAACTACAAAAAAACCAACAAATGTCATGATTTGGGCATGTATGTCTGCAGATGGTGTGGGCCGAATTCAAGTGATTGATGGCATCCTGAATGCCAAAAAATACATCGGAACTGTCCTGGAACCAAAATTGATACCTTCCATCAGGGATCTCTTCCCCAACAACGCACCATTTATTGTTCAGCAGGATTCAGCTCCATGCCACACAGCAAATGTATGCAAAGCATGGTTTCAAAATAAAGGCATAGATATATTACCATGGCCAGGAAACAGCCCTGATCTCAATCCAATTAAAAATTTGTGGCGACGTTTGAAAATTCTTGTACGAAAAAAACGTCCATCCAAAAAAAGACAACTTATTGAAGCTATAATTGATTCTTGGCACCATGTGATTACGAAAGATGAACTCCAAATACTCGTTCACTCGATGAAAAGACGCTCTGAAGCTGTCTTAAAAAATAAGGGTTATCCTACTAAGTATTGATTGTGTAAGTATCACTTTAAAAAAAATGCAAATCTAAGATAGATCTTACTATTAGTTGCATAACCTTTTTTGTAATACAGATCTCATCAAAAAGTCACCTGTAAAAAATGCAGCCAAGTCTCGTAACTCATTTACCGTAAAAAGTACTGAGATCGTATAAAGCCAAGTTTAACTATCTTATTAACTCTGAAATTTTCATTCACAAATCACTCCTAGTCTCTACATCTTTAGTTAATTATTATTTTGTGACTTGGCAATTACGTAGCACGAGAATGTGATGTATATATTTAGTCTTAATCAAATAATACTATAACATATTAAAGTATAATAACTTCCCTGTGCGTATATAATTTGCCTTAATTAAATTATCCCATCCCATCCCATAACATAGTAAGGTGTAATAACTTCCCTGTGCTGCGTAATTGCCAAGTCACAAAATAATAATTAACTAAAGATGTAGAGACTAGGAGTGATTTGTGAATGAAAATTTCAGAGTTAATAAGATAGTTAAACTTGGCTTTATACGATCTCAGTACTTTTTACGGTAAATGAGTTACGAGACTTGGCTGCATTTTTTACAGGTGACTTTTTGATGAGATTTCACTTCTTTTTGTAAGTAATCTTCCTTTTCTTGATTTTGGGTTCTTTTTGGAGATCATCCACTGATTTTCGCTAAGCCCTCACTCTGTCCCTATTATTTACAGGTATCAAAAATTTGAAGATTTAGTTTCGTTTGCAAAGTACTGTAGATAAAAAGAGATTTCAGGTTCCTAGGCAAGCACTAAGCTATGGGAGGGGGAGTGTCAAAAGTACTCTCAATTGCTTCCAGGATAGGTGCTATCCATCTGAGATATTACTCGCAGCCCTAGATACTTCATATTTAACATAAAAGAACTTTTTAGTATAAAAAGAAAGCCAAAATTAAAATTTCCGGAAATTTCCAATAAATCAAACTTTATTCCTTTTTTCGATGTTTTTTTTTTTTTTTTTCGTTTTTTTAGTCTTTTTTTTTTTTATTATTTACGGATTTTTTAATTTTTCCTTACTTTGTGTGCTAAACCCTGCCTTTCTGCCAAATGTCAAGCTTCTAGGACTACAAAATCGAATTATTTTCAAATTTTCGACTTTTTATAAATTTATTGATTTTTCGATTTTAATTCTAAGTTACCTGATTGTCATGCCAATATAGTAATTCTTTGATCCGTCTTCTTAGGATCATTTAGGTTCAATTTAGAGATAAATCAAGTGAATCTTAGAGTCACCATGATTTTATTTAGAAAGGACTATCAAGCCATAACCAGCCAGTAATGTCGGGAGGGTAGGGGGAGCTGTGAAAATTTTTGTGGGGCTAACATCATTTAACAATCCATGTTTCATATGTGTAGTAAAAAGAGTACAACCTGTGAAAGAAAACAAACCTGTCTATAAAGAAATCGTCTATATCGTAGCCAGTCTATAGCGGAACTTTTCTATAACGAAATTCGTAAACGAAAGAAAAGAAAACCATAATCCGGGGGAAATAACATAAAACAATTAGGGGCGTTGTACTAGCTAATAGGACAATTATCTTAAAACTAATGTTTCTAGCAGTACAAAATCAAATTGTTTTCGAATTTCCGATTTCTTAAAGATATTTCGATTTTTTTATTTTATTTTCGAATTTAACGAATATTTTAATTGTTCCTTTTATTGAATAGTAAATACTAACTTTACACCAAGTTTTAAGTTTCTAAGACTACAAGATAAAATTATTTTAAATTTTTGATTTTTTCGAATTTTTTTTATAATTTTCTAGATTTTTTAATTTTTTTCTTATTTTGTATCCTTTATTACAAATTTCAAGTTGCTAGCGCTACAAAATCGAATTATTTTGAAATTTCCGATCTTTTTCGAGTTTTTTATTCTATTTTCGAATTTATTGTGTTTTAATTTTTCCTTTTTCTGTATCCTAAACAATAAGTTTACGCCGAATTTTAAGTTCTAAAGCTACAAAATCGAATTTTTTTCAATTTTTCGAATTTTCGATTTTTTTTTTTTTTTTCGAATTTTAAAATTTCTTTCTTTCTTTCTTTTTTTTGTATCCTAAATACTACCTTTATTCCAAATTTTAAGTTTCTAACTTTACAAAATCGAATTATTTTCAATTTTTCGTTTTTTTTTCGATTTTTTGATTTTATTTTCAATTTTTGTTGTGTTTTTAATTGTTTATTTTTCTGAATCATAAACACTACCTTTACACCAAATTTTCAGTTTCTAAGACTACGAGATCATATTATTTTCATTTTCTCTCTTTTTCTTTCTTTCTTTCTACTTTTTTTTTTTTTTTTTTTTTTTGAAAGTTTCGATTTTTTCTTTAATTATCCATATTTTTTAATGTTTCCTTATTTAGTATCTTAAATATTAGCTTTATTCCAAATTTCAAGTTTCTAGCGCTGTGAAATCGAATTATTTTCAAAATTTCCTTGTTTTTCGATTTCTTTCGATTTTTTTATTTTATTTCCGAATTTTATTGCGTTTTTATTTTAACTTATTCTGAATCCTAAACACTATCTTTACCGCGAATTTTAAGTTTCTAAGGCCACAAATCAAAGTAACCACAGATTTTTTTTCGAATTTTTCGAATTTTTGATTTTTTTTTCGAATTTTCTGGATTTTTTAATTTTTTCTTATTTTGCATCCTAAATACTACCTTTATTCCGAATTTCAAGTTTCTAGCGCAACAAAATTGGATTATTTGAAATTTTTCGATTTTTCGATTTTATTCTCAAAATTTTTTTGTGTTTTTGATGTTTTCTTTTTCTGAATTCTAAACACTACCTTCACACTAAATTTTAAGTTTTTAAGACTACAAGATCGTGTTATTTTCAATATTCAATTTGTTCGATTTTTTTTAATTTTCGAATGTTTTTTTTTTTTTTTAATTTTCCGGATTCTATAATTTTTCCTTTATTTGTATCAGTTGATTCCAAATTTTAAGTTTCTGTGGCTGCGGGATCTACCCAATCTTTTTGATGACGCGAGAGTGAGTGAGTGTGTGAGTGACAAAAAATCGAAACTTTGAGTTCATATATCGTCTGCACTAATTTATGGGTATTTTTTGAATTATCCATATTTTTGAATTTTTCCTTATTTAGTATCTTAAATATTACCTTTATTCCAAATTTCAAGTTTCTAGCGCTGTAAAATCGAATTATTTTCAATTTTTCCTTATTTTTCGATTTTTCCGATTTTTTCGATTTTTTTATTTTATTTTCAAATTTTATTGCGTTTTTTATTTTAACTTATTCTGAATCCTAAACACTATCTTTACTGCGAATTTTAAGTTTCTAAGGCTAAAAAATCAAATTATTTTAATTATTTTAATTTTTTTCGAATTTTTCGAATTTTTGAATTGTTTTTTCGAATTTTCCGAGATTTTTAATTTTTTCTTATTTTGCATCCTAAATACTACCTTTATTCCGAATTCCAAGTTTCTAGCGCAACAAAATCGGATTATTTGAAAATTTTCGATTTTTTTCGATTTTTCGAGTTTTTCAATTTTTCTTTCGATTTCTTTGGTGTTTTTGATGTTTTCTTTTTCTGGATACTAAATAGTACCTTCACACCGAATCTAAAGTTTCTAAGACTACAAGATCGTATTATTTTCAATTTTCAATTTTGATGGAATTTGTTGAATTTTCGTACCTTTTTTCCAAATGTCAAGTTTCTGGGGCTACGGGATCTACCCAATCTTTTTGATGACGCGTGAACGAGTGAGTTAGAAGTGACAAAAAATCGAATGTTTGAGTTCATATATCGTCTGAACTAGAAAAGACAGAAAGTTGTAATTTTAAATTTTGGTCCTGTATGCCGAATACTCTAGAAAAACGAAGTTTCAAATTTTTGGGATACTCCAGTGCGGAGATATGGGGGGGTCAAAAGTGCCCTGAGTTGCTTCCAGAAAAGTATGCTTACGGCTGTCCTCTCTCGACTTGGCGAGGGCACTGCCGTGCCTCCAGATCTTGCCAAGGCTGTGGTTTTCCTATTAATGTTAGCTATATGCTCCATTTTTCTGCAACTAAATTTCCTCATGCCAATATAGTAATTCATTCATCCGTTTTCTTAGGATCGTTTATGTTCAATTTAGAGATAAATCAAGAGAATCTTAGAATCACCATGATTTTATTTAGAAAGGACTATCAAGCCATAACCAACCAGTAATGTCGGGAGGGAGGGAGAGATGTGAAAATTTTTGTGCGACCAACATCTTTTAACAACAAATATTTCATATATAAATTAAATAGAGTAAAGCCTGTGAAAGAAAATGAACCTGTCTAAAAAAAAAAAGGTCTATAACGTAGCCAGTCTATAGCGGAACTTTTCTATTACAAAATTCGTAAACAAAAGAAAAGAAAAGCATAATCCGGGGAAAATAACACAAAACAATAACGGAAGGTGTACTAGCTAATAGGACAATTATCTTAAAATCTATCTAAAACAAACTATCCCCATCCTGTGGGATTTGTTTTTCAATGTTTTACTTTATTTAATGCAAAACATAGATTGCATCCGACAACTCATAAAAAAGTCCTCCGGCCTGTACCGGCAGGAAAAGGTAGCTTTCCTATATCTTCGTTTTAAAATTTTAGCTAATGTTACTCGAAAACAGCAAGTTAAAATGCAAAGAAACCGTTTACAAAAGATTCGTTTACACTGAATTTGAATAAGAAATTCGCCAAATTATTGAGCTATAGCCAAGTTGGCTTCATTTATGAAGACTTATTTTTGTCGCCAAATTTGGCGAGATTTCGCCAATTGTCGCCAAGCTTGGCGAGAATTTGGCGCTAACTGATATGAATATATAGTTTTATGCGTATGATTGGGAAAATGATTACAACAATGAAAGAAAATAATTTGCGAGAAATCGCGTTCACTAAAACTTATAAATTTATATTAAAATCATTAAAATTACAGACATTACAATACACTTTCATAAAACATTAAAAACATATTAAAATTGGACGTTTCGGATTTACATGGAAAATCCCTCTTCAACAACAACATTTCACTTAGCGTAAATCATAGTTCAAAAATATCAACAAATAGAAAATGCAACGTATCAAAATTTCGAAGTCAAAGTTACAGTTATAATAACACGGAGTATTCATTCGGGATTGCACCTGCTTGACCATTATTGACTTTATCGTTGGTTTTTTGTAATGTGCTGTTTTGTTTCAAAATGTCAGCCACCCTAGAATTTGAAACTGCTCTATCTCAGCCAATTTTTAAGATAGAGGTAAAACAAAAAATGCTCTGGAATCCTTGTATCAAGTCCTAACACCTAATTAAAAAATAAACTTGATTTTTTAACTTTTTTGTATATTTATTTTAGTTTTAAAATTTTCCGTGGCCGCCATCTTGAAACAAGATGGCGGACCAAGCTGGCCAACGAACTCGGTCGAGGCATTGGTGAGCTTAATACACACAATTAGTTTCATCCAAATTAATTTATAAATACGAGCGTTATCGTATCAAATTATTTTAATTTTTTCAATTTTTTTCGAATTTTTTTATTTTTTTTTCGAATTTTCTGGATTTTTTTAATTTTCCTTTTTCTGTATCCTAAATACTATCTTTATTCCTAATTCGAATTTTCTAGCGCAACAAAATCGGATTGTCTTCAAATTTTCGGTTTTTTTCAATTTCTTCGATTTTTTCAATTTTGCTTTCGATTTTTTTGGTGTTTTTGATGTTTTCTTTTTCTGGACGTTAAACACTACCTTCACACCAAATCTTAAGTTTCCAAGACTACAAGATCGTATTATTTTCAATTTTCAATTTTGATGGAATTTGTTGAATTTTCGAATGTTTTTTTTTCGAATTTTCTGGATTTTATAATTTTTTCTTTCTTTGTATCCTAAACACTACCTTTTTTCCAAATGTCAAGTTTCTGGGGCTACGGGATCTACCCAATCTTTTTGATGACGCGTGAACGAGTGAGTAAGAAGTGACAAAAAATCGAATGTTTGAGTTCATATATCGCCTGAACTAGAAAAGACAGAAAGTTGTAATTTTAAATTTTGGTCCTGTGGGCCAAATACTCTCTATAATTGAAGTTTCAAATTTTTGGGATACTCCAGCGCGGAGATATGGGGGGGGGGTCAAAAGTGCCCTGAGTTGCTTCCAGAAAAGTATGCTTACGGCTGTCCTCTCTCGACTTGGCGGAGGCACTGCCGTGCCTCCAGATATTGTAATACTGTTTTTATTATTAAATTCTACATTAAATTACCTTCAATTTGATATGTAAACGTTTGTATTTAAGTGGAAATTAATATATTCTACAAGCACACAAATTTGAAAAAAAATGAAACTTTCAAAAAATGTCCACACTTTTGGCCACCACTGTATGTATATATTTGGAATTTTGGTGTTGAAATTAATGAGAATCGATTGTATTTATCAATCTTAGCCTTTTGTGGCTAATATAAAATCTGTCTAAAAAGAAATTTTCTTATATTTTATAAATAAACCTTATCACTATTTGTAATGCATGCAAATTTTAAAAAGTACTTACAGATTGTTTTAATATCTTACATTTATTCGTTTTATTTTTATTTAAAATATTTGACTTAACTCTTTGAGAGGTAGTGGAGTATTTTTTATCCCACCTAATTTTTATCTTATCTTATCTTTATTTAAAATGAAGGAAAATTAAAAAGGACTCACAGATTGTTTTTTAGTAGTATGTCTTACTTTTATTCGTTTATTTTTATTTAAAATATTTTAATTAACTTTTTGAAGAGTGGTGGGGATATTTTTTTTCTTACCTAATTTTAATCAAGATTTGTACCAGAATTTTTCATCAACATTTTATTTTTATAACTTTGGTCTAGCTTGGGTGTCATTGGGTAGTAGCCATTTTTTACTAAAGTCTTATTATTTTATTTTTAAATGAATTTATAAGTAATGGTAAGCAAAGTAGACATTTTTAACCTTTGAGCAAATGAAAGCAGATTTAGACAACGTTATAGCAACCATTTTGCCATATCCAAGAAGCACAGATAGTTATGACCTTACATTCGTGATTTCTGAAAACTGTTTATAAATTGTAAGTAGGCGTGAAAAAAAGGGCCTTTAGTTTTAGAATATTGTTATACTAAGTAACAACAAATGTATTGGAACATTGTTGCCCATTTGTCGAGTGATTGGTTCTCAATATGTAAGAGGTTGGAACTTTGTTGGCATATATTTTGTTGAGCAACAAATGACAAAGCAGACATTTCTAGTAATTGGTCATTGATGATTTCACAAGTAACCAACGTTGTAGCAACCATTTTGTGCTACTAGTGCACTAATGAATATTATAAAATGTCACGGGCGAAATGTCCTTATGTTTTACCAATGATTATTATCATCCAACATACCCGTAGCATTAATGTTGAGTATCTACAAAAGCCCATTCAATACAGTTTTGAACAAGTGCTTGTGCAATCGGATTGCCATGAACCTATTTGAATTTCTATGAATGTGTTCTGTTATTACTTGAATTTCAATAATGTGTTTAATAAATCCATCGCATTGGTACGAATTTGAATAAACTGTTTAGGTGAAACATTTTCTTTTTCATTTTTTTAAAGGTGAGATCTTGGGACATAACATTCAATTTAATACAACGGTAAGTGAGAACAATTTTTTTTTTCTCCTTTAGCAGCTCTCGAATATTAGCTCTTCTCATAACTGAGCTTCTATTTCTGATTATACAGTTCAAAAAAATTACGTCGTTGTTCAAAAAGTTAAGTTTTTTTTAGTATGTGTTGTGGCTGAATTTTGTTTATTGTTATTAATATATTATGTAATTAACTTATATTGAAAGTATATTTCAATAAACTGTACAAGAAGTGCCTATTTCAATAAAAATTCTTCTTTCGAAATTTCCGGTACGAATTCGCAATTTTAGATTGAAAAACTCGTGGTTGGCAGCGAATGGGTTAAAAAACAAACTCCTTTATGACGCATAAGAAATAGTGAAAATCGTTTTGTTTTAATCTGTAAATTTTATTCGAACTAAGACTAAAATATATTTAAATGGATAATTTAGATGTAAAAAAATAAAATGCAAAACTACGTAATATGATTTTTTTAAAATTAAATTTAACATAGATTACAAATTATCATTATCATTTAAAATAAGAATTATTCAACTCAAGCCTTATCACTTCAATTAATTACAAACAATAATACAGCTCTGACGATAAAAATAAATAATTTGATAAAAACATGTAATTTCACACAGACTAAAAATACAGTCTCCTACTGGAAGTTCCGACATATGATCGTTTGTGATTTAAATAAAATTAAACAATAGGAAACAGACATGGTTTGGTGCATTATTGTTTTATCTAATTACGTGACGCCGGAAGAGGAAAATTAGTCTCCTTGTTTCAAAACACTTTTTAATTTCTATTTTCCTATTTTAGATGACAACAATAGTCTAGAAGTAGCATCAGTGAATTTGATGTTCTATTCTATAAATATTTGTTTTATTTAGACCTTAACGAAATTTCCGCTGAAATATATTTCCATAATTGTTTTCCTTTCACTTTGTCCACAAGCATTGCTTATTTTTTGTTGCCTGCTGAATTTCTATTAATTTCTATTTTATTATTTTTTTCTCGTTCTCACGGTGACATGTTTCATTTGAATTTCTAGTTCTGTAAAAATATAAACCTTTGTCTTTTCAAACTAGATCTTTATTCCAAATGTCATTCTCAGATAATGTTAAATATTGGCTATAAAAAAATTAATTTTATTGTTTTAATTCCTGATTGTTAGCTCAAACTATTACATATTAGAAAATGATGACAACTTTAGCCAAGGGATAGTAATGAATTGAGAATGTAAAACACGGTAAGGGATATATATATTTATTCAGGTTTTGATTTAAGGTGGTTCTTAAACAGTGGCGGATCGTGACTGGTTCTTTTTGGGGTACTAAATGCATGACTGAAAAATTTATTATTTTCTTACCATTATTATTATTTTTAACACGTTGACGGACAGTAGGAAATAGTGAAGTTCGAAAATTGACACTACATGTTTTTGTAATTTTTAGAATATTAGAAGTATAGTTTTACCCTTTCTGATTAAATAAACTTAATTTTGATTCATTCAGCACCTTTAATTAGGTTGCACTACTCCCTTCACAACCACGTCACGGTGGCTAGTGGTCAGGGAAAAATACAGTCAAAAAATGATAAACACCAGTATATTCTTATAGAAAAATTTATGTGGATTATTCGATCAAATAATCAATTTGAATTTTTCTATAAGAATATACTGGTAATTATCATTTTTTTACTGTATTTTTCCCTGACCACTAGCCACCCTGCGACGTGCATACTGAAGCTGCAACTCGTATAACAGTTGGAAAACGAACTTCAACCTAAAAAATTGTCTCCAAAACATGACACTGGGCTTCTACTTGTACGCCGGTAAATGCACATTTGTGCTGCTATAGCCGTAGTGTCTAAAAACGACCGTTTCGGTTTGGGCGGCTATTGCCGTCATGCCCAGTGTTGCCAGTGGGCTACTTTTTTTAAATTCAGTTTTCTTGATTCCCACCAGTTTTTTGAGAAAGGAAATTTCGCCTTACTTAATGACAGATTAAATAAGGCGAAAGCAAGCGGAATTAAACTATTTGAAAAACATATTGTGAACTTCGCTTTGATGGCTATAGCCGCAAGTGTCCGTCAACGTGTTAAGAAATATTTTCCTACCAACAAATAAGCCAAATCATTCTTTTACAAAATAGTGGTGAGACAATAATAAATTTTCCAACCATGCATTTAATAAAATCTGTCCCGAGCCGCCACTGTTCTCAAACAACCAGCTCAACAACGCGAAACTTTCTGATGCCTTTTCTTTCTCATTTTTTAAAAGCAAAAGCATAAAATTGGCAGCGATGACTTTTGTAAACGTTTCTTTGCATTTTAACTTGCTGTTTTCGTGTAACATTAGCTAAAATTTTAAAACAAAGATATAGGAAAGCTACCTTTTCCTCCCGGATATTACAGCGATTTGAAATCGAACTGAGTTCTCCATTTTATGATAAATAAATTACTTATTGAGTTATAAGTGATTCGTGTCACGTGACGACGAGTTTTGCCCTATTCTCGCAATGCCGCGTCGAGAATTTGATTCAAAATTCCAACTTTGGCAGTATTTTCTGAAAGATCTTCTGCCTTTACTAAAAAAGTGAAAACATAATTTGATTACGTAGTTTATGAATAAGCAAACCTGCCAATTTCATGCGTTTGTCAAAAAATTTGAATTAAAATATGTGTCAAAAAGTAGCCAATTTTGATTTTGATTTTGATTTTGATCCACTAAATTGGCCTTAAAACTGTTTAACTGCACCCTGACATTATTTTTATACCTTTATTGCCCATTGTACTATGCATTCTAGAAATTCAGAAATTAGGATAATCCGAATTCATACCATAAATTACTTATATAAAAACGTTTCGATTAAAAAAAAATAATAATCGCGGATTGTTTGTCATTAAATAAAGCAAAAGTTGAAATTTCAATTTTCTGGTATGAATTCGGAATATCTGAATTATCCACTAATTTGGCAACACTGACGGATTTTAACTGGGCAATAAGATGATTAAAGTACAAAATCAAAGATGCAGTTTAGATAAGTGCAACGAATTTTCGTATAAATCCTATAAAATGAAATTTTATTATATGAAAATTTTCCAACGGAATGAAAAATTGTCCGGGTCGGGAATCAAACCCAAGATATTTGGCTTAAATTGCCAACGCCTTCCCTGGAAAACTATCTAGTCTAGACCGACAACCAGTTGATACAAATCACTCATACAACCTTTTTAACCATAGCCTCTGGTTAGCCATGCAGACAGATCAACGGAATATATCGCATGTACTGGAACTCCATTAAACGACGGATACGCAGATAATCTTTCTTATTTTTTAACTCAGTCATATTGATTGGTAAAGATGTGCGATTTGACATTTTTCCAACTGAGTGAAAAGATTTCTCACTCAGTTGGAAAAATGTCCTTTTTCACTCAGTTCGAAAAATGTTAAATCATATGATATCTTTACCAATCAATATGATTTAATTTTAAAAAAATGTTGCACATAATTAACTGAATATTGAAGCTGTTTTGGAGAAAACATTTGTAATAATTTTGGTTGTAGATTTTTTAAAAAGAAAACTTGAATATTGAATCTATCAAAACTTGTATTTCGTTTAATTACCTTGATTAACACTCGATCCCTTTAATTTTTAAAAATGTTTAAAATTGTCCTTACATTGTAAAAAATGACAGATCTTCCTTAATTTACGAAAATATAATACACTATATTTCCAATGATGATCGGTCACTTGCGATTTTAGACGTTTTGTTAAATATCTGGAAAGATACATGAGGAATTATCCTGAAACTTCAGGAGTGTAAACAACAGGATAAACGTCACATATTTCCGCAAAGATTTTTTCGCGAAACCCCATAAGGGGCCGTCAACAAATTGAAGAAAAACGATTATATTTTGGATAACCCTGTAGAAACTAATATTGCAAAAGCATTCAAACTGTAGATTATGATTAAGTGGCTTATTGTAATAATGTGGGTTTATTTTTATGAAGATAACATGTATACTCGAAGGAAAATTCAGGTTTTGGTAAAAACAGTCCCAAATTTTTCTAAGTTTTTTGCTTATAATTTGCAGTGTTTTTAATATAAAAACAAGTTATTTTCAGAAAATATGACAAACAAAATTGTACACAATACTCTGCAATCAGAATTAAAAAATAATAAAAATTGTATGAAAAATGAGCAGGTTTACTAAATATTGTTTCACTGCGCATGCGCGAACTCAATCAAAATATACTGTGCATAATATATTAGCTAAATGTATAGACCAACTTTTATGAAAGTTTCAAAAACATAGCTTGAAAATTCTGATAGTAATCGTCGATAGAAAAAGCTCGAATTTCGCTGTTCCCAAAAGGAAGCAAAAAGATGAGGGGTTGTATTCAAATATACTAGCTTATCAAAGTTGACATAATAAGAAAGAAGTGTCTCTCATTCTATATTTGATACAACCCCTCATCTTTTTGCTTCCTTTTGGGAACAGCGAATTTCGAGCTTATTCTATCGACGATTACTATCAGAATTTTCAAGCTATGTTTTTGAGACTTTTACAAAAGTTGGTCTATATATTTAGCTAATATATTATGCATAGTATATTTTGATTGAGTTCGCGCATGCGCAGTGAAACAATATTTAGTAAACCTGCTCATTTTTCATACAATTTTTATTATTTTTTAATTCTGATTTCAGGGTATTGTGTACAATATTGTTTGTCATATTTTCTGAAAATAACTTGTTTTTATATTAAAAACTCTGCAAAGTTTAAGCAAAAAACTTGATAAAATTTGGGACTGTTTTTATAAAAACCTGAATTTCTCTTCGAGTATACATGCTATCTTCATAAAAATGAACCCAAATTATTACAATAATCTACTTAATCATAATCTACAGTTTGAATGATTTTGCAATATTAGTTTTTACAGGGTTATCCAAAATATATTCGTTTTTCTTCAATTTGTTGACGGCCCCTTATGGGGTTTCGGGAAAAAATCTTCGCGGAAATATATGACGTCTATCATGTTGGTTACACTCCTGAAGTTTCAGGATAATTGCTCATGTAGCTTTTCAGATATTTAACAAAACGTCTAAAATCGCAAGTGACCGGTCACCTTTGGCAATATAGTGTATAATCCCATTTTTTACTTTCTTCTACCTATAATAGAAGAAAGTTTTGTAATCGAAATTTTTTTCGACTTCCGGTTTTCGACGAATTTACACGTTTTAGGGGTCAGAGATTCCGAAAAACATGTTTTTACAAAATGTCTGTCTGTCCGCCTGTCCGTCCGTCCGTCTGTGTGACTTTTAATTGTACCATCGAGAAGTGTATGAAGTTATGCTTCAAATTAAACCTAATTTTGTTTCTATGTTTTTGGCTATGGCAAGCAGATGCTATCAGAATTTGGGGATATTTCGACGAAAGGGGCGCTGTGATCGATATTTTTGTTCCATTTTCACTATTGTACCATCGAAAAGTGTATGAAGTTATGGTTCAAATTGAACCCAATTTGTTTTCTATGTTTTTGGCTATGGCAAGCAGATTCTATCAGAATTTGGGGATATTTCGATGAAAGGGGGCGCTGAGATCGATATTTTTGTTCCATTTTCACTATTTTACCATCGAAAAGTGTATGAAGTTATGCTTCAAATTAAATCTAATTTTTTTCTATGCTTTTGGCTATGGCAAGCAGGTTCTATTAGAATTTGGGGATATTTCGACGAAAGGGGGCGCTGTGATCGATATTTTTGTTCCATTTTTACTATTGTATCATCGAAAAGTGTATGAAGTTATGCAGATAATTGAACCCGTTTTTACTTTCTTCTGCGTGTTTTCCAGTAAAATTAGCTAAAATCGTAAAACCAAGGAATAGGGAGGCTATCTGTTCCTGTCGGTTCAGGCCAGAAGGACTTTTCGTAGTTTAGTATACATCGGTTGTTCGCATCCCTGTAACCCGACGATTCGCAAGCAGCTGACGTACAACAGAATGACGAAAAATATTGATTTTATTGGCGATGTGATAGCGAATTTTGAAGTATTAACATGACTGAGATAGAAGAAAGTTTTGGGATTGACACAACCGACTAGTTCATATTTGGTTTCGCCTTTTAAACCAGCGTACATTCCGGAAGTTACAGAATTTTTTTCTCATTTTCGTCCTCTTGATGCTGGCCAGGTTCTGGTTGAAAGCGCTCGGAACTCTGACGAAAATTTTAACATCTATAGAAGGGTTTTAATGTTTTAAAACATTTATTTCATTTTATACCTGTTTTAGTAATAAGCAATAAATTGTGATTCATTTGAAATGTTTTCATGCTTTCAATTTTAATAATGAAATTGACATACATTACTGAGAGGCACTACCGCATGTTTTCTATAGACTCGTGAGTTTGTAGAATTTATCGTTTATTTACAGAGACATTTAAAAAAAATTCTATTACAGGACTGATTATGAGCTATAGCTGCTGGATATATGCATTTTCGGCTCTGATATGCATGTTAAACTTAAATATTTTTTGGGGTATTTCGAAGTATGTAGATTAAATACAGGGCTGCTCGAAAAAATCTGCATACATTAACAACTACACTGTAAAAAATGACCAATGTTTCTTATTTTATGAAAATTTGCTATAACCACGAACGAAAATATAATATAATCTTCTGAGTTATCCGAAATTTCAAATAGAATGTTACATTGTCTTTTGAATCCCCAGAAACGAATACATTTTCAAAATTTAAAGAATAATTTATAAAAACAAATTATTTTTAGCTGCCCGAATTTTTCAGAAAAGTTTCCGAAGGGTTTTTATAGTGTATTAATTAGTGTCCTCACGCTGGAATACCTGTTTTTCGAATGTTATCCATTCTCAAGTACACGTTTTCAGCCGCATAAGTTAATTTATACATGAAAGAGTAAATAAATAATCTTAATTTTAATGTTATTGTTAACGCTGTTAATTTTGCATGTTTGTCTGTTAAACATTTTTTTTTGAGCATGAAAATGTTTACTTCAGAATTGATGGCATTCGAAAAACAGGTATTCTAGGCTGAGGACACTAATTAATACACTATAAAAACCCTTCGGAAACGTTTCTCAAAAATTTGGGCAGCTAAAAATAATTTGTTTTTATAAATTATTCTTTAACCCTTAATTGCATAGTGATGTAAATTTCCATCACTTTTTATTTAACTTTTAATAAATAAATCAACTTCTTCGCCACCACTCTATTTATATAGAAATATTAATCCAGTAAATTTCACATGAACTATGTTGCTGAACAAAGTTAAAAATGTATCTTAAAATTTCTGGTGTCTAATATTTAATATATGTATAAAAAAACACAATTGTAAAAGAAAAACTCATGCAAAGAAGGGTTAAATTTTGAAAATGTATTCGTTTCTGGGGTTTCAAAAGACAATGTAACATGCTATTTGAAATTTCGGATAACTCAGAAGATTATATTACATTTTCGGTCGTGGTTATAGCATATTTTCATAAAATAAGAAACATTGGTCATGTTTTACAGTGTATGTACAGCAATTGCTGAAAACGAATTTTTACATTGTTTTTTTGTTGTTGTTTAAATGTTTATTTAGAAATCTCATTTCATTGTATGAACAAAAATGAAATTTTTAACAATATTCCAATAGCGTTGGAAAGTGTTTCATAATTTATGCCGAGACGTACAATTTTTCGTTCTTGTTGGAAAATGTTTAAAATAATGAGAACAAAAAAAACTAGACACAATTATTTACAAATGTTTAAAAGTTTATTTATCAATTCATAATAAATATAACTATCACAAACAGAAAGGTTCTGCAGCAGTTGTATTCAAAAATACATTTATAGACTGATTCTTCTTTATCATAGTTGCATAGTGGTCTACATTTATACCAAGTGGTACACAACCTCCGTCGTTTCCGTTTGCGCAAGTGCCACATTTACCAGCAAGGTAATCTTCCCAGTTGTTACAAATGGCTCCCCATAAATCACATTTCGTGTTTCTAATACTCGACAGGAAGAGATAGATGGATCTCACATGATTACATTGGAATTCACGAAGACCTTTAGCATCTGGAAATAAAAAGAAATCATTTAAAGAGACAAATAATAGAATAAAAGAAAACATAGAGTATATAACTGATGAAGCCCCAGTACTAGTGATGAAAATATTTTAATGAATTTTTATCAATATAATAAACTCTTTTAACGTTGACTTCGTCTATTTATGAAGTGGTTGTCACACGCAGACGATGATACTCTTTAATTTTTCGCTTTTCTAGCTCTTCCATTTAACTTAATTTTCTCTATTTAACACTAAACATACCAGAAATTTCACTACAGTTTTATAGAAATATTTCACATCAGAATTTTTATTTAAAACAATTTAACTTTTTTATTTTACTTATTTTTGTGTTGTTTATATATAATTTATTTTGTGAAAATATTTCTGGTTCACCGAAATATTTCCATTTGCAGTGATGGAACAGTGGCACTCCATTTGGGTGATTGTCACCACTTAATTTTAATAGTATTTTTCATAGTAAAAAAATCCCAAAAATTCCGTCCTGAAATAAGACGAAGAATACTATTTAAATTTAGCGGTGTCACTTGCTTTTTTGGTGCACCACTGTTCGATCACTGCATTTGGTATAGGTCAAATGACCGGTTGTGTTAATTAAGTGTTTAGTGTTAGTTAGTGTTTGTATTAATATTTAGTGTTAATTAAGGTGGTTTAAAAAATATTTCTCGCTCAAGAACGCGAAACTTCCTGACACATTTTCTGACTAATTTTGAACATAAAGTATGATACTTGGAGTGATGATTATTAAAGTGATTTGTTTCCAACAGTTACTTTTTCCCATAAATGAATTACATCTTGAGTTATTAGCGATTATTGTCTCAGAACTGAAGTTTTTTCCTTTCTTTACCTGTCGCGTTCGAAAATTCGTTTCAAAACGACAACTTTAGCAGCATTTTCTGAAAAATCTTCTGCTTTTACGAAAAAGCGGGAAAAACAATTCTATTACGCAGTTCCTTAATAAGCGAACCTGCCAATTTGAAACGTTTAAGAAAAAAAATTATTTTAAAAATGTGTCACAAAGTTGCCAGTTTGGATTTGAGAATAGCCTTAATTGTTTAATTTTTTTTTATCTAACTGCCCTTTCCTTCCTCGACCGTTTGTATGCAAGTTATTCCATACGATGTAACGTGTAAAACAATGCATAGTGTATGTTTTCCAAAAACGCTCAATTGAAGTTTCATTGATCTTTAGTCTTTACTCTTAACAAGTACCGCCATCTGTTATCAATAGTGGAGTGCAACATATCATTACAAGTATTTGAATTTAAGGTGGTAATTTCAATTTCTTGTCTGCATACCTGTTGAGCTTCAAGATGAAAGATAAGTGAAACTTTTTATTGAGAATTTTTGGAAAACATACAGTATAACTGATGATGCCCCAGCACTGGTGATGAAAATATTTTTATGAATTTTTATCAACCTAATGAACTTTTTTAGCGTTAACTTCTTCTACTTATGAAGTGGTTATTATTTTAATGACGTCTTTAAGCTGTTTTGTGAATTGTTTTTAATGTCTGAAATAATTGGTAGATTATCATGTAATTTCGTATTTGATTACGAGGCAAGCCTACTTTCCGGCCCTAGGTTCTCAGAACTCCTTACGCGCAAAAGCGCCAGGTGGGCTCGGTTTACCCGGGACACCGCACAGGCCGAATGCTTTTGGCCTGGGAGGAGTATTGCCCAATGCACGTTATTCCCCCTGACACCCCAAGATTTGACGACTGGTCGCCATGAATGTAGTACCCTTGCACTAGAGGGCATTACCACATTGCTCGGTGTTCACATACCCGAGTCTCCCAGAGGCTTCGGGTATGCCAGAAACCCACAAGAGTGACTGGTCCCTAGGCCATATTTCCCAGTTTCTCGGACGCAGCTACTCTACCAACGCCTTCGGTCATGTAAAATCAACAAAGATAATCACTAGGCCGTCAGTTTTAGGAATGGAAACATATGCTCCACTCACAAGTCCGAGAGGGTGCGGGAACTTCCTCGATAGACGCATAGACATGTCCCTGTTCAGACCGTGAGCTCTAGGGTCGGTAGCCCCTGGCCTCAAGCCCACAAACTTCAACACACCTGACCTCCCGGCAACTTGGTACCTGAGCACCGAGGCGCTCTTAAATCGTATAATATTGCTACTACCAAGGAGAGTAATAGACACCGCTGACTAGTCCAGAGGACTACAGAAACTTCCTTCCGAGCACCAAAGTAGTGCTTCGCTCTTGATTTAGTAGCTTGGAAGTTATTTTTGAGAAAGTCAACCGTCGGGAACAGAAAGCTCCGACTACGCATAGACATGCTAGACTGGTTCTCGACACGGCGGTCTGATTTTGGTCTGAACACCGTCAACTGACGAGCCTCCGACACGATTCTTTTTGGTCGGCCGATAGGGGAGAACGTGCAATCTCACTACCACAGCCGTAATACGGACCATAGTGCCACTGAGATGGCTACCATAAGACACGAACTACCTTCTGGTCGTCAGGCCGTCGTCGGCACACAACTACTCCAGCTACAGCAGGACCGCAAGGGATGAGCTAGTCCATGAGCGATCCTTATGCTTCTGTCTACGTTTCACCGCCTGCCAGTAACGAGGATTGTTTCACGCCGCCTCACTCACTGACCAGATGACACTACAGAACAGCAACCGATCTTTGTTCTTCAGAGTCCGTTCTCACATCCATCTTGCCCCAGATAAACGTGGTCCTATCACATTGGCTAGCCGTTGCCTCCTGTATCACCTCTCCGACATAAGCTGGATACGGGGGATTAGCCTATGAGGAGCCTCCTCGCACCGGAAAAACACGGAGCTAAGTGCTTTTCCTTTAGCCTAAAACCCATTTGAGCTCGGGTGGAATGGGGGATGGCCCGCAAAGGCGCAACCACCGGGATTGTTCACACCTCGTTCTCCGGGGGTCACCGCTCGGAGGTTGTGAGTCGTCCATATATCTGCGAATTTTATAACTACGATTTTGCCATGTACATTTATATGTGTATATAAAGAAAATTAACTATCGTATTCTACGGTTTAGAAAATTTAAATTGATTAAAAATGCTTCAAACTAAAAATTAATGTCCGATTCTGAGCACTGTCAATTTGACTTCGATATTATTAGTGTCGGGGACAACAAGAGAAAAGTATTGTTGTCATGGAAACAACGGCTTATTCAATATCGAAATGTATATAATGAGAGCGTTCTTAATCGGGCCATAACTATTAAAATACACTTAAAACTTTTCCTGCCGGCAAAACCGCGTAATTCAGCAATATGCAACTTGTATATTATTATTATCATTATATATTACTAGCAAGCTACGCCCGCTACGCTGGTCAATTTCTTTTAACGAACCTTTAATCAAACAAAATATTGACATTTCATAAGTAACTTTTATATTTTAACAGAATAATAAGGCTACTATAATTTGTGACTCGTGCTATAGCCAATATACGCACGTCAGGACACGTCGCCCTTATCATTATCTTTTTACGCATGAAGGTTTCGCTATGGTACTCCATTGGAAAATTTGGTAATTTTTGAAATTCAATATTTGAAAAACGGCATAATCATTAGATTTGAAATTTATATCAAGAAAAATACAATTTTTTACCTTTCAAACGCAGTTTGTCTAACAATTTTCTGACAAATACTTTTTGAGCTATCATTTTTTTCAGTAACTTCAAAGGTTTCATTTTCCGAGATTAATCTGGTGCAACAATTAGCGAAAAACCCAGCAACGCATAGTTTTTTATTAAAGAGGCTGTTGGAGTAGGGATTGTCACCACCAATTTGCCACCATCACTTTTGAAATCGGTTCCGTGGTTCCAGAGATTTCATAGAAATTGTAATTTAGAATGACTTCAGAACGCTTTTCGCTCATTTCACCCATTTAAATTTCGACTTTTTTAAAAATTTATTCTTAGAGAGCATTTACATCTTCTAAGTAACTACAATGCTAAATTTCAAATTTCTTGCCCCTTCAGTATAAAAAAATCGCAATTTTCGAACATTTTTCGATCCTGCACCCCATTGATGTTAGTGGCATCGACATAAAATATAGCCTATGTTGGAGTAGGGATTGTCCCCATCAATTTGCCACCATTACTTTTGAAATCGGTTCTGTAGTTCCAGAGATTTCATAGAAATTGTAAATTAGACTGTTTTTAGAACGCTTTTCGCTCATTTCACCCTTTTAAATTTCAATTTCTTTTTTATTTTGTTCTTAGAGAGCATTTACATCTTATAAGTAACTACAGTGACAAATTTCAAATTTCTAGCTCCTTCAGTATAAAAAATAAAAATAAAACTGCCCAGTTAAACTGGGGGCATTGAGTTCACAGGCTATTCACACTAATTGTATATTATACTCTTATTTCAAAGAATTCGAAATAAGCCCATCGAAAAATAAAGAAATAAACAATATATTAAGGGGGGGGGTCATCCCCCCGTTACCTAATAGTTAGTTAACTAATGAACCTCTTAAACTAATCAGGTAAATCTCTAATTACAATGAATATTTATACAAAATTTGAAGAAAATCGGATAATTCTGCATGAAAAACCCATTTATATAAATTAAGGCGGGATTAGCCCCCCTCCGTTCCCCCCCTTTATACTTAACCAATCAATCCCGAAAACTAATCAGGGAAGCGTCTTAACCCAATGAACCTATAAACAAATTTTGAAGCAAATGGGATAATTCTGCATGAAAAATCCATTTATATAAATTAAGGGGGGGATTAGCCCCCCGATCCCGCCCCCCTTTATACTTAACCAATCAATCCCGAAAACTAATCAGGGAAATGCCTTAACACAGTGAACCTATAAACAAAATTTAAAGGAAAACGGAATAATTCTGCATGAAAAACCCATTTATATAAAATAAGGGGGGATTAGCCCTCCGTTCCCCCCCTTTATACTTAACCAATCAATCCCGAAAACTAATCAGGGATGCGCCTTAACACAGTGAAACTATAAATAAAATTTGAAGGAAATGGGATAATTCTGCATGAAAAACCCATTTATATAAATTAAGGGGGGATTATCCCCCCCGTTCCCCCCCTTTATACTTAACCAATCAATCCCGAAAAACTAATCAGGGAAGCGCCTTAACACAGTGAACCTATAAACAAAATTTGAAGGGAAACGGAATAATTCTGCATGAAAAACCCATTTATATAAAATAAGGGGGGATATGCCCCCCATTCCCTCCTTTATACTTAACCAATCAATCCCGAAAACTAATCAGGGAAGCGCCTTAACTCAGTGAACCTATAAACAAAATTTGAAGGAAAACTGAATAATTCTGCATGAAAAACCCATTTATATAAATTAAGGGGGGGGGGGGGGAATTAGCCCCTTGTTCCCTCCCCCTTTTATACTTAACCAATCAATCCCGAAAACTAATCAGGGAAGCGCCTTAACACAGTGAACCTATAAACAAAATTTGAAGGAAAACGGAATATTTCTGCATAAAAAACCCATTTATATAAATTAAGGGGAGGGGGGGAATTAGCCCCTTGTTCCCCTCCTTTATACTTAACCAATCAATCCCGAAAATTAATCAGGGAAGCGCCTTAACACAGTGAACCTATAAACAAAATTTGAAGGAAAACGGAATAATTCTGCATGAAAAACCCATTTATATAAATTGAGGGGGGGGGGAATTAGCCTCTTGTTCCCCCCCTTTATACTTAACCAATCAATCCCGAAAACTAATCAGGGAAGCGCCTTAACACAATGAACCTATAAACAAAATTTGAAGGAAAACGGATATTTCTATGAAGAGTTATCGTATTACGTACGTACATACATACATACAGAACCGGCTGGCAAGCTCTCAGGGCTTGATAGCCAGTTTGATAGTTAAAAAATCGCCACCATCACTTTTTAAATCGGTTCGGTAGTTCCAGAGATTACCCCCTACAAACAAACAAACAAACAAACAAACAGTCTTTACTCCTTTATAATATTAGTATAGATTTAATCTCATAGAAAAAAATAATAAACTGTTTAATCGTTTAAGTTTAAATTCATAAAGGACTACGCATTTAAACACTCATTTCACTAAGAATTTTTAAATACAATAAAATCGCTTGCATTTGGCGAGGAAAAAGTGTTGCTCGCCAAATCGCATCTTTTTGCGCCAAATGCTCGAAAGTATTTTATTTTTTTACAGATTTTCGACTGGGATTCTGCAGCTAAATTTGACTGATACTTTATTACGTACATGAGTAGTTCCATTAGCATATTTATTTTTTTCAAAATATTCTGAGTATGCGCTTTAAAGAGACCTTCCTTGTGAGGTTTCTACAGATAAAAGACGTTTTACGGAATCGTAGTCGTAGGTAACTCGGAAGGTCGGAAGAGATTATTGTACATTTTTGTTCGTGGTTATACTGTATTTTCGTAGATTAAGAAATATTTCCTTTTTTTTTTTTTTTTTTTTTTTTTTTTTTTTTTTTTTTTACAGTGAGTCCACTGTAATAGCATTTTTATAGTTACAAATCTTCATATGACTTTTTTTTCAAAAACAACAAACTCTGTGTGTGATTTATAAATTTTGTTTCATTTTATTCAAAAATGCAATTGAAATTTTGTTAAACAAGAGGCTTTTGTAATATTAGTGTTGAAACTCAATAAAATATAGATAAGAAATTCTTGAAAAATGCGGTGTGGACGGGTGTTGTAACTCGCTGAAAGAGGAATGCTCGAGGAAATTCCATGAAGATGCAGTACCTAAAATACTATGTTCAAAATATCAATTTTTTATTACAATATACATCAAAGCTACCAAATTCTCAAATCCATGTGCAAAATATGAAACTTATATTTTGATTATTTTATATTAAAAAAGGGATGCACGATGTAATTTTTTATATGAGCTGAAAACTTTAAACGTGTTTTTCTCAACTGTTACTTCGCTGCGTTAGAGTGTATTCAAAATGCTATGGCTTTTCGATTTATTTAAGTTAGAATTTTGACATTTTTTTGTAGATACTTTCAAATGTGTGTAAAAGAAAGGGGATATGGATTAGTGCCGGATTATTTATCAATATATAGGTCAAATATTGATATTTTTAACTATCGCAATAACGATATCTAAGCTCTGATTCTGACGATATAACACAATAACAATAACTAAGCTCTGACTCTATCGATATATCCCAATAACATCTTTTATTCTTCAGTGCGACTCCGAAATCTCAGAAAAAACGACGAATATTCCGTACTAATATTGGAATATTTCTTTCTTCCCATGCATTTATTCGCTGCCCGCATCATTCAAAGCCAGATATACCTTCTAATGATTGATCGTCTATCTCTTTTGTTGTTATTCTATAATATATCCCGATACATTCTCTGCTTTACTGCTTATTTCCACCAACCGCATGTCCGCATAACAACTGTCCGTTCGTTACTGAATAATACTATTATCATCTGTGTTTCAATACCGTCGCTGCAATTGGTCTAGACATATTGCAATATATCACACAGATTGATATATCATGAAATAAAGAAGCGCTAAAATACGTAAGAGTTATTATGGAGTCGATAATATTACCAGAGCTTAGCAGCTGAGAAGCTCGGTTCGCAATCATAGTGCGCTAATGATAAAATTTCACCTTTCGCCACATTGGTGAAGCGAAGCCCGCTCTTTCACTGTGATCAGTTACTTTTGAGCGGAGCTTCCTAGCTATTAATGTCTAGTATTGCGTACGCTGAATATCGGCCAATGCTCATTCCTATTATCCTCTCTGTCGTATTATCGGTAGAGAGAGCGTGAATCCGAGTGAATTTAATCTATGATTTCTTGATATTTCAGCCTAAAATGAAATAAAATAAATAAATTTTAATTAGTAAAAAACTATTCCGAAATGTGATTTGAATATTTATATTTCAAAAAAGATTTCAATGTTGTATTTTTATACAGTAAATAGATAGGAAGGTATAAATACAGTGAATTTTAATCATATTTATTTAGCAGTTTAATTCATCACGATAAATGACTCTCAGGCTCTCTGATACTGCATTAAATCAATCAACTGAGATTTGCAACATTATCATCAAACAATTGAGAGAGAAAAGTTAACTTCAAAGGATATTTAGCATATTTCGTTCCTCCACTGATGTCTACAATGTTTACAATACAAAAATCAACAGAAAAGAACAATATTCACGCTGGTGTAAACTTATTTAAAGCCTCGGGCGCAAGGATACAAAAAAGGAATAAAGAAGTAAAAAGGCATAAAAAGAGCTCGAAAAGACCTTCTAACGATATTCTAGAAAGACGTGGAAATAAAAACAGACGATGAAATTAAAGGGAAAAGGGTCTAGCCGGATAAGCATAGCGAAATAGCCCCCATGTCCGATGTTTGAAATAACATATGTGGTAATTAGGCTTACCATGATAATACAATATAGAGTGTTTTTAGTTCCTGACCTTTAACTGTCCTTGAGATAATTAGGAAAGTATGCGCCGGCGCCACTATTTTTCAAATGCGTTTTTCTCAAAAAGTATAAAAGTTAAAAAAATCAAACTAACGCCAATTATTGAAGAATATATTAGTTCATATTATATATTTTTTTCACATTACACTGTAAAAAATGACCAATGTTTCTTATTTTATGAAAATATGTTATAACCACGAACGAAAATATAATAAAATTTTCTGATTTATCCGAAATTTCAAATAGCATGTTACATTGTCTTTTGAATCCCCAGAAACGAATACATTTTCAAAATTTAAAGAATAATTTATAAAAACAAAGTATTTTTAGCTGCCCGAATTTTTCAGAAACGTTTCCGAAGGGTTTGTATAGTGTATTAATTAGTGTCCTCAGGCTGGAATACCTGTTTTTCGAATGTCATCCATTCTCAAGTACACGTTTTCAGCCGCATAAGTTAATTTATACATGAAAGAGTAAAGAAATAATCTTAATTTTAATGTTATTGTTAACGCTGTTAATTTTGCATGTTTTTCTGTTAAACATTTTTTTAGCATGAAAATGTTTACTTCAGAATGGATAGCATTCGAGAAACGGGTATTCCAGGCTGAGGACACTAATTAATGCACTATAAAAACCCTTCGGAAACGTTTCTGAAAAATTCGGGCAGCGAAAAGTAATTTGTTTTTATAAATTATTCTTCAAATTTTAAAAATGTATTCGTTTCTGGGGATTCAAAAGACAATGTAACATGCTATTTGAAATTTCAGATAACTTAGAAGATTTTATTATATTTTCGTTCGTGGTTATAGCATATTTTCATAAAATAAGAAACATTGGTCATTTTTTACAGTGTATTAAGCAATTTTTAACATAGAAAAATAGACAAAAATATTTTTAAAAAATATTAATATAGTAATATTATATTTACACCAACCAAAAAATTACATAATAAACCTCAAAGTATGTACTTTAACCAAAAAAAAATTTCGTTAAAATCGAAGATGCGCTTTTTGAGTTATAACAAAAATAATGCTAACAACTTGTTAAAAGATTCCAAACTTTTCCTGTTTGTATTTGCAAAAATACCCTATTATCAATTGATTGGTCAATTCGTGATATTTCTACTCGGTCAGGATGCGCAGTACGCCAAAATAAAAGAATGTTTCCATAGATACCACTTCCTTATAGGCTTGTTTCGTGTTTGTAAACATTCTGTTATTTTGGCGTACTGCGCATCCTTCTCGCATTATAATCAAATGGTAACTTTTGCCTACCATGCCTAACACGATTGTCACATAAGGAAAGGGCAGATGACGTCACTGTTGGTTAAATTACTGTTGGATAGCAATAAAAACCTGTTTATTCTTTATGACTCCTACTGTATACATGAGATGACGCGATCTGATTGGTCTTCGTTAAACAGGTCTATGCTATGATTGACCTACGTCGTCTGGCGATTCCTGCTACGTCAAAAATGTTGTGGTAGATTGGTTGACAGAAGTTTTTGTTTGTAAATGTGCCCTTTTCATATAGAACAAGCCTATACAGCTGCACTGCACACAGCACAATCGCGTGTACGTTGACTATATGCCTAACAATTATAACATCAACGGCATTCAAAAGTACTGCTGTGATTGTCCTAATGGTAACAGGACTGTTGGCTGTTGTTCTCATGTGGCAAGTTTAATATATTACCTATCTCATGGAAGATATTTGTCACGGATAATACGCCCTGCTGAAATATTAACACAAATCTTTTCTATTGATAATGTTAATGTTATGATAAATGAAAATAGTGGTGATGATGATTGAAATATTTTCGAAAAGGCTCTTTTTCTGAAATGTTCTATAATTATCTCCTTTATGGTAAAAAGTGAACTCTTATTCATAACTGATTAAAAATACATTGTTATATGAAACAATATTGGTTAATATTGTAATGTGTAATCCATTGTTATAAAAGGGCCTCTAAACATAGCTCCTTCAATAGAAAAGTGACACAACTTAAAAATCGTCATTTTTGAGATCAGTTTTTAACAGTTTTTAAGTCCTAAGTACTGATATTTATCTGGAAAACGGTACAGTGGCAGTTGGTCTATTATGCCATCAGAGGGCAAAAGTGTCACTATGCTTTTCCAACATACAGTGACCTCTCACTTATTCGACTCTCGGTTATACGCCGAATTCCCTTGGTCCCGTCCACGCTTTATGGGAAATAATGCTAAACTTCTCTCAGTTATACGACTGCTTCTCTCACTTATACGACGCTTTAAATGGTTCAGGGGATTTTAATTTCTCACTCAAGAATTCATTTTTATAATCATTAATGTACGAATCATTAATGTTTCTTATTATACTTTTGACTATTGTTAAAGTGTTTATCAAAAATGAATAATATTTCTTATCTACCTTGGTGTGTCATTAATGATGAAATCTATGGCGGGAAGGTGGTTGTATGAAATTTTCTTGTTCCTGCCATTTAACAAAACCGATTAACAAAAACCAAATGACCACCAGCAGATCACGTCTCTGTATAGTACTGAGTGAGAAATCAAGATTATTGCAAAATGCACTTTCCTGGATCAATGCCCATCACGTCCAGATATAAAAGGTCTACCAATTCTGCAACACATTAAAGTTCGATTTTGCCAACAAATTCTACAAACAGATTGAAGCTTAGGATTTAGGGATTATAAAGCATTTCAAGTAAACTACAGAAGGCGCTTGATTTGTCGTTTTATTTTTGATCGGAAAACTAAAAGGAAACTAAAGCAATTTCCATTTTATATGCTACGCATCTTACAGCATCTATGCATGGGAAAATGTGACATCGCAGACAGATAAGAATTGTTTCAGGAAATGTGGTTTTTCACAAGACCAAACTGCTAGGTCTACAAATGAACCCGATTTTGAAAGCGTATGGGAATCCTTTAATGAGAAATCTTTGAGGATATCAATAATGAAAACGAGAGCGAGGAGGATGACAAAGATGAGAACAATGTTCCTGCTGTTGTAAATTTTTCAGAAGCAAGTGCCGCTTTAAATACATTAAAGAATTATGTCCACCAAAATTATTATTACAAAAATAGCTTAAAAGCTTTATTAGACTTAGAAGAAGATATTTTCTCTTTTTGTCAACGACAGAGACAAACTAATACCATTTTTTGAGAAAATCTGAACTGTTAATCTTCAAAATAAACATAGTGGTGAGTGAACTATTTTGTGAACTTTTTAAAATATATTTTATGTTTTATTTTTTACTATTTTTTTTATAAATTTTATAAAAATCTGTTCTTAGTATTCAAAAATTATCATTTTTAATATAGGTAAAATAATTAATGCATATAAAGTTTGAAACTTGTATAATAAGAAAGTCTCTCACTTATACGACTGTCTCAGTTATGCGACTTTTTCCTACGGTCCCCTGAAAGTCGTATAAGTGAGAAGTCACTGTATTTACATTATTCTTTGTGGTAAAGTGACAATTTTGAGTTGTTATTGCTACTGGAATAATCTAAATAAATCTATTAACCTAAAAAAAATCACAGGAAAAAATATACTTAAGAATCTTTTAATTAATGAACAGAAGATTTTTTAATTAAAATTTTTTGAAACAGTTGTACTGAAATTTTGTTATTTTTGAGTCATATCATTTTATATTAAACGAGCGAGATATCTAATTATTTACAGACTATTACGTATGTACTTAGAACCCACTTATTGTATTTGTTTTGCAGTAACAATAATACACGCGTAATTGTACAAATTCAAACAGGAAAATATAGGAAAATTCTAACACGTTGGTAGCATTATTTATGTTATAACTCAAAAAGTGCACCTTCGATTTTAACAATTTTTTTTTTTTACTTAAAGTACATACTTTGAGCCTTATTCTGTAATTTTTCGGTTGGTGTAAATATAATATTACTATATAAATAATTTAAAAAATATATTTTTGTTTACTTTTCTATGTTAAAAATTGTGTAAAAATGTGGAAAAAAAAATAATATAAACTAAATATTTTTCAATAATTGGTGTTGGTTTTATTGTTTTAACTTTTATACTTTTTGAGAAAAACGCATTTGAAAAATAGTGGCGCCGTCGAATAATTCCCCGATTATCTCAATGACAGTTCAAGGTCAGGGGCTAAAAACACTCTATATTATATTCTCATGGTATGCTTTATTACCATACATGTTATTTCAAACATCGGCCGTGGGGGGCATTTTGCTATACTTATCCGGCTAGACCTTTTAGAAAGGAAATTTTAAAGAGGGAAAAATAATACTGCAGGAAAGCAAGGTAGAATAAAAATAGGTAGAAAAACAATTAGATTTTTGAAGACAAAATAAAAAGATTTATATATATAATTTGCTATATGCTGGATTAAAAATTTCATTCACAATTTTTGTTTAGTTTTGTTTTAGTATACAGCAAATCAATTGAATCAAAATATTTAATATTTACGTAGCAGTAGCAATTTCAAAATTTCTAAAAAAAAGTTACATTTAAAAAATTGTTTGAATTGCCAGTTGAGTAGGATTTTTTTTAAATTAATTTTTTATGAATTTTGCGTATATAAAAAATACTCAAATACATGAAAAAAAAAACTGTTTAAAAGATACCGTGTTCCCTTAAGAGGCCGATTTACCTTCACTCCCCAACCGAGAATTCCCGTGTTAATCCTATGGAAAAAAGTAATTAAGTGATTATTCATTACCTAATCTAATTGTAAAAAAAAACCCAGTTTTCTCCATCTGAAAGTAGACGAATTGCCGAAGTAGTGCTGTTTAGTAATAGTCTCTTTCAATTTTAAGTATATTTTAAGAGATGATAAAATAAATAATTTTTCAAGAAGTAGAAGTTTAATTCTTTACTGGGAATTTAAAAAATGCTTAACCCAAGGTGCGTACGATTTTTACAATTGTAACCACTATTTTTCGAAAAGTAATCTTCAACTTACTTTACCGCAGAATTTGTAACAATAGTCTCCGACTAAATAAGATGACGATTATTATTTGTATTTATTGGTGACAAAGTAAAAACCATTCATACCCAGGATA
The DNA here is from genome assembly GCA_963931845.1 of Maratus michaelseni. Lineage (NCBI taxonomy): Eukaryota > Metazoa > Arthropoda > Arachnida > Araneae > Salticidae > Maratus > Maratus michaelseni. The sequence continues at coordinate 26,689,368 of OZ007598.1, read as the reverse complement.
TGCGCGATTTCTCCCGGGTTAAAATTTACGTGTACAACTTTAAACTAGTCGTTGGGGGGCCACCGGAATACTTACCCATAATGGATATGCCTAATGTAAAATATTAAAATAAAAAATGTGTAAACTACTTATGAAATGCATTGCAATTCGAATAAAATCGTGGTTTGATAACGTCATAAACTTTAAAGGCTCGATTACTGGATTGCTTAAAAGAAACATCCTTATAACTCCAAAAACAATAATCCTATTAACTAGCGGTTTATTGCATCTGATTAAGCGTCTCATTTCCAATTAAAATATATCTTTGAATTGAAATTTGGATGAAATACAGGGTCATGAAAAATCGAAGAGTGCGGAAAATACGATTACAAATATCTCGACAGCTAATTATCCGATCAACTTCATGCTTTATGCAAAATTTATGTTTTTTATTGTCTTTTATATTCACTCCTTAAAATAAACAATTTCGAAAATTTTTATATACCTTTTATCAGAATGAATATTGCGAGAGTCTGAAAAAAATAGTTCCGGATAATCGAAGTTACTGAATTCAATAAGCTTCTTCCCATTGTTACATACTAAGTACATACCAAATTTCAAGTCTCTATTTCAATTTCTTCGGGAGATAGAGCGTTTACAGACACACAGACATACAGACACACAGATGGACGGCAATTTTTTTTTTCTAAAAATATGTTTTTCGGAGTCTCCAGTGTCTGAAACGTGTAAATCCGTCAAATTTGTTTTTTCGATTTTCAAAACGATTACAAAATTTACCCTATACTACGTATGATGGGTAAGTAAAAACACACTACGCCAGCGTCTGATGTCTACTTTCAGATGGGGAAAGCCGTATTCCAACATCACGATTAGGCGAGTAATCACCCAATTAAATTTTGCCGTACGTTAACGTGGGATTTTGCGATCGAAGAAAAGAAAACGTGTTTCAGTGAAGAATGCCGTTAAGTAAAAGTATTTCATAACATATAACTCAATAAAATATAGACAAGAGTGTTTTAAAAAGGCAGTTTTTGAAAGTTGTAAGCTGTTAGGGTGTTGCAACTCACCGAAAGACGGGTGCAGGAGGAAGTCCCATATAGCATGTCCCATGTCTTTACATCCTGGTTGGAGGTGGCCTCCATTGGGGAAGAAGTCTAAATGTCCTATACTCTGAGTCAGACCAAATCCTGTTAAACAAAATAATCTGTTATGATAACAGTAAGTGAAAACCCGTTAATTATGACGTGTAAAACAAACATCTAAAATGGACGAGTTTATTGGCAGATTTCATGCAACAAAAATAAAATTTCGTGAAAATTGAGGTAAAAGCTTTTTATTGTAAATTTTATTGATTATTTTCTTCTTGGTAGCATATCCTCACTACCATGTTAAACTATCGAATGTGAAAAAAATGCATTTTTCATTACTTTTAAAAGTGGGCCGATTGTCACCACTAAATTTTATTAAAATTCTTCGCTTAGTACGAATAAACTTTCTGTGAATGGCAACCCTGGTGAAGAATACTATTAAAATTTAGTGGTGACAATCGGCCCAATTTAAAAAGTAATGAAAAATGCATTTTTTCACATTCGATAGTTTTGCTTGGTAGCGACGATATGTTTGAACTGTTAACAGGTCTTACTAAATTCTTTCTGAAGAACTTATTAACATTTAATGTTTACAGATTAAATATTATCAATATTATTTTAATCCTATAATAAAGTATTAAATATTTGAAAATAATGTCTCCTATTTTAAATCATAATTAAAAACTTAGTTTATTAACTTTACCATATGATAAATTACCTGATAATATCTCACCTTCATCGTATAATAAAACATTTTTTGGAAAAACTGTAACATAATATTTTCTTTCACAAAGCTCTGCACTAGTTAAATATTTTCCATTATATGTACAGAAAGAAAATCTCAAATATATGAAATATATATTATAAAGCAAAAGCACATCCGTGAACAACGCCTACGTCATATCGACTGAAGCAACGACCAAAACAACCAATTGCGTTTTATTATAATTTTTTAAAACAAGGTACTTCCAAATGAAAATTCTTTGAGAACTGTTACTCAATGTATTGGATTTTTATGGTTTTCAAATGTTTTTCAAACAAGGAATTTTAAATATACAGGGTGTATCTGAAATGCTTCAACAAACTTAGAGGGATGATAGTACTCATGAAGACGAACAAAAAATGCAATGGAACATGGGGTCGCAAATGACGTTTAACCTTTTCAGGGGCAGTGGTATGTTTATGAAATCACTTAATATTAATTCCAAAACGCCACAATGGCACCAGAATTTTGCTAAAATATTTTTCATTTAATAAGTATGTGAAATATAGCCTTTTTCTTATTTACAAATAATTTTTTTTTGTAAATTCCGGTGCCAGTCATTTATTTCAACATTTTAGTACTAAAAGTACTTTGCCCCTGAAAGGCTTAAAGGATGAAAACCAAGAAAATTCGTCTGGAAATGGACAAACTGAGACAAGAAAGAAACACTCCAGAAAATTATTTATTGCACAGAATAGGTACAACACAGCTCGTGATGTCCAGAGAAAACAAATATTTTACAACAATTGTTCAAAGTGTCGACCGCGGACATTATTACACAGAGTACATCTACGGAGTAACGACTGGCGGACACGCTATGTGTAATAATGTCCGCGGTCGACACTTTGAACAATTGTTATAGAATATTTGTTTTCTCTGGACATCACGAGCTGTGTTGTACCTATTCTGTGCAATAAATAATTTTCTGGAGTATTTCTTTTTTGTCTCAGTTTGTCCATTTCCAGACGCATTTTCTCGATTTTCATCCTTTAAGCCTTTCAGGGGCAAAGTACTTTTAGTACTAAAATGTTGAAATAAATGACTGGCACCGGAATTTACAAAAAAAATTTAAGAAAAAGGCTATATTTCACATACATATTAAATGGAAAAGATTTTAGCAAAATTCTGGTGCCATTGTTGCGTTTTGGAATTAAAATTAAGTGGTTTCATAAACATACACTGCTCCTGAAAGGGTTAAATGTCATTTGCGACCCCATGTTCCATTGCATTTTTTGTTCGTCTTCATGAGTACTATCATCCCTCTAAGTTTGTTGAAGGATTTCAGATACACCCTGTATATCCAAAAAAATTAACGTTCAACCCAATTATGTTGCCATGACTGCATTTTTCAAGCCCTGCTCATGTAAGAGATTTTATAAGAGGTCATTACTAGTTTTCAATGTCATGTAAAAAAAACCAATAATAAATTGACTTTCGTCGATTTTGCCTTTAATTTCCGCAACGCCTCAATCGTAGTCGAGAGGAACATGATGTACAGAATGTAAATTCTCGGACAGAAGTTTCCACCGATATAATCCAACGAGTTGACTGATTCTTGGTACACATTTTCTAAAAAATGAGTACTAAAAAGTTACAGAAAAAAATTGCGCATGTTTGAAAATTTAACTGTTTTTAACAAAAATATAAACATACTGTAATTTATATATTCTAGTTCAGGAAACGCTTACAATTCTTACGCACTTAACTATTGAACGCCCATAGTCATAGTGATAAAAATGGCATCTAGGTATAGTATAGTGACTATGCACAAATGAAACATTTACAAATAGATGTATATATGTAGACAGATTTCTAGACATTCTTTAATGAGGCTGCTTAACACTAGAACGACCGGAAATTTTACTCAAGTTTTATAAAATTAATTCACATCAGAATTTTTATTTAAAACAATTTAACTTTTTTATTTTACTTATTTTTGTGTTGTTTATATATAATTTATTTTGTGAAAATATTTCTGGTTCACCGAAATATTTCCATTTGCAGTGATGGAACAGTGGCACTCCATTTGGGTGATTGTCACCACTTAATTTTAATAGTATTTTTCATAGTAAAAAAATCCCAAAAATTCCGTCCTGAAATAAGACGAAGAATACTATTTAAATTTAGCGGTGTCACTTGCTTTTTTGGTGCACCACTGTTCGATCACTGCATTTGGTATAGGTCAAATGACCGGTTGTGTTAATTAAGTGTTTAGTGTTAGTTAGTGTTTGTATTAATATTTAGTGTTAATTAAGGTGGTTTAAAAAATATTTCTCGCTCAAGAACGCGAAACTTCCTGACACATTTTCTGACTAATTTTGAACATAAAGTATGATACTTGGAGTGATGATTATTAAAGTGATTTGTTTCCAACAGTTACTTTTTCCCATAAATGAATTACATCTTGAGTTATTAGCGATTATTGTCTCAGAACTGAAGTTTTTTCCTTTCTTTACCTGTCGCGTTCGAAAATTCGTTTCAAAACGACAACTTTAGCAGCATTTTCTGAAAAATCTTCTGCTTTTACGAAAAAGCGGGAAAAACAATTCTATTACGCAGTTCCTTAATAAGCGAACCTGCCAATTTGAAACGTTTAAGAAAAAAAATTATTTTAAAAATGTGTCACAAAGTTGCCAGTTTGGATTTGAGAATAGCCTTAATTGTTTAATTTTTTTTTATCTAACTGCCCTTTCCTTCCTCGACCGTTTGTATGCAAGTTATTCCATACGATGTAACGTGTAAAACAATGCATAGTGTATGTTTTCCAAAAACGCTCAATTGAAGTTTCATTGATCTTTAGTCTTTACTCTTAACAAGTACCGCCATCTGTTATCAATAGTGGAGTGCAACATATCATTACAAGTATTTGAATTTAAGGTGGTAATTTCAATTTCTTGTCTGCATACCTGTTGAGCTTCAAGATGAAAGATAAGTGAAACTTTTTATTGAGAATTTTTGGAAAACATACAGTATAACTGATGATGCCCCAGCACTGGTGATGAAAATATTTTTATGAATTTTTATCAACCTAATGAACTTTTTTAGCGTTAACTTCTTCTACTTATGAAGTGGTTATTATTTTAATGACGTCTTTAAGCTGTTTTGTGAATTGTTTTTAATGTCTGAAATAATTGGTAGATTATCATGTAATTTCGTATTTGATTACGAGGCAAGCCTACTTTCCGGCCCTAGGTTCTCAGAACTCCTTACGCGCAAAAGCGCCAGGTGGGCTCGGTTTACCCGGGACACCGCACAGGCCGAATGCTTTTGGCCTGGGAGGAGTATTGCCCAATGCACGTTATTCCCCCTGACACCCCAAGATTTGACGACTGGTCGCCATGAATGTAGTACCCTTGCACTAGAGGGCATTACCACATTGCTCGGTGTTCACATACCCGAGTCTCCCAGAGGCTTCGGGTATGCCAGAAACCCACAAGAGTGACTGGTCCCTAGGCCATATTTCCCAGTTTCTCGGACGCAGCTACTCTACCAACGCCTTCGGTCATGTAAAATCAACAAAGATAATCACTAGGCCGTCAGTTTTAGGAATGGAAACATATGCTCCACTCACAAGTCCGAGAGGGTGCGGGAACTTCCTCGATAGACGCATAGACATGTCCCTGTTCAGACCGTGAGCTCTAGGGTCGGTAGCCCCTGGCCTCAAGCCCACAAACTTCAACACACCTGACCTCCCGGCAACTTGGTACCTGAGCACCGAGGCGCTCTTAAATCGTATAATATTGCTACTACCAAGGAGAGTAATAGACACCGCTGACTAGTCCAGAGGACTACAGAAACTTCCTTCCGAGCACCAAAGTAGTGCTTCGCTCTTGATTTAGTAGCTTGGAAGTTATTTTTGAGAAAGTCAACCGTCGGGAACAGAAAGCTCCGACTACGCATAGACATGCTAGACTGGTTCTCGACACGGCGGTCTGATTTTGGTCTGAACACCGTCAACTGACGAGCCTCCGACACGATTCTTTTTGGTCGGCCGATAGGGGAGAACGTGCAATCTCACTACCACAGCCGTAATACGGACCATAGTGCCACTGAGATGGCTACCATAAGACACGAACTACCTTCTGGTCGTCAGGCCGTCGTCGGCACACAACTACTCCAGCTACAGCAGGACCGCAAGGGATGAGCTAGTCCATGAGCGATCCTTATGCTTCTGTCTACGTTTCACCGCCTGCCAGTAACGAGGATTGTTTCACGCCGCCTCACTCACTGACCAGATGACACTACAGAACAGCAACCGATCTTTGTTCTTCAGAGTCCGTTCTCACATCCATCTTGCCCCAGATAAACGTGGTCCTATCACATTGGCTAGCCGTTGCCTCCTGTATCACCTCTCCGACATAAGCTGGATACGGGGGATTAGCCTATGAGGAGCCTCCTCGCACCGGAAAAACACGGAGCTAAGTGCTTTTCCTTTAGCCTAAAACCCATTTGAGCTCGGGTGGAATGGGGGATGGCCCGCAAAGGCGCAACCACCGGGATTGTTCACACCTCGTTCTCCGGGGGTCACCGCTCGGAGGTTGTGAGTCGTCCATATATCTGCGAATTTTATAACTACGATTTTGCCATGTACATTTATATGTGTATATAAAGAAAATTAACTATCGTATTCTACGGTTTAGAAAATTTAAATTGATTAAAAATGCTTCAAACTAAAAATTAATGTCCGATTCTGAGCACTGTCAATTTGACTTCGATATTATTAGTGTCGGGGACAACAAGAGAAAAGTATTGTTGTCATGGAAACAACGGCTTATTCAATATCGAAATGTATATAATGAGAGCGTTCTTAATCGGGCCATAACTATTAAAATACACTTAAAACTTTTCCTGCCGGCAAAACCGCGTAATTCAGCAATATGCAACTTGTATATTATTATTATCATTATATATTACTAGCAAGCTACGCCCGCTACGCTGGTCAATTTCTTTTAACGAACCTTTAATCAAACAAAATATTGACATTTCATAAGTAACTTTTATATTTTAACAGAATAATAAGGCTACTATAATTTGTGACTCGTGCTATAGCCAATATACGCACGTCAGGACACGTCGCCCTTATCATTATCTTTTTACGCATGAAGGTTTCGCTATGGTACTCCATTGGAAAATTTGGTAATTTTTGAAATTCAATATTTGAAAAACGGCATAATCATTAGATTTGAAATTTATATCAAGAAAAATACAATTTTTTACCTTTCAAACGCAGTTTGTCTAACAATTTTCTGACAAATACTTTTTGAGCTATCATTTTTTTCAGTAACTTCAAAGGTTTCATTTTCCGAGATTAATCTGGTGCAACAATTAGCGAAAAACCCAGCAACGCATAGTTTTTTATTAAAGAGGCTGTTGGAGTAGGGATTGTCACCACCAATTTGCCACCATCACTTTTGAAATCGGTTCCGTGGTTCCAGAGATTTCATAGAAATTGTAATTTAGAATGACTTCAGAACGCTTTTCGCTCATTTCACCCATTTAAATTTCGACTTTTTTAAAAATTTATTCTTAGAGAGCATTTACATCTTCTAAGTAACTACAATGCTAAATTTCAAATTTCTTGCCCCTTCAGTATAAAAAAATCGCAATTTTCGAACATTTTTCGATCCTGCACCCCATTGATGTTAGTGGCATCGACATAAAATATAGCCTATGTTGGAGTAGGGATTGTCCCCATCAATTTGCCACCATTACTTTTGAAATCGGTTCTGTAGTTCCAGAGATTTCATAGAAATTGTAAATTAGACTGTTTTTAGAACGCTTTTCGCTCATTTCACCCTTTTAAATTTCAATTTCTTTTTTATTTTGTTCTTAGAGAGCATTTACATCTTATAAGTAACTACAGTGACAAATTTCAAATTTCTAGCTCCTTCAGTATAAAAAATAAAAATAAAACTGCCCAGTTAAACTGGGGGCATTGAGTTCACAGGCTATTCACACTAATTGTATATTATACTCTTATTTCAAAGAATTCGAAATAAGCCCATCGAAAAATAAAGAAATAAACAATATATTAAGGGGGGGGGTCATCCCCCCGTTACCTAATAGTTAGTTAACTAATGAACCTCTTAAACTAATCAGGTAAATCTCTAATTACAATGAATATTTATACAAAATTTGAAGAAAATCGGATAATTCTGCATGAAAAACCCATTTATATAAATTAAGGCGGGATTAGCCCCCCTCCGTTCCCCCCCTTTATACTTAACCAATCAATCCCGAAAACTAATCAGGGAAGCGTCTTAACCCAATGAACCTATAAACAAATTTTGAAGCAAATGGGATAATTCTGCATGAAAAATCCATTTATATAAATTAAGGGGGGGATTAGCCCCCCGATCCCGCCCCCCTTTATACTTAACCAATCAATCCCGAAAACTAATCAGGGAAATGCCTTAACACAGTGAACCTATAAACAAAATTTAAAGGAAAACGGAATAATTCTGCATGAAAAACCCATTTATATAAAATAAGGGGGGATTAGCCCTCCGTTCCCCCCCTTTATACTTAACCAATCAATCCCGAAAACTAATCAGGGATGCGCCTTAACACAGTGAAACTATAAATAAAATTTGAAGGAAATGGGATAATTCTGCATGAAAAACCCATTTATATAAATTAAGGGGGGATTATCCCCCCCGTTCCCCCCCTTTATACTTAACCAATCAATCCCGAAAAACTAATCAGGGAAGCGCCTTAACACAGTGAACCTATAAACAAAATTTGAAGGGAAACGGAATAATTCTGCATGAAAAACCCATTTATATAAAATAAGGGGGGATATGCCCCCCATTCCCTCCTTTATACTTAACCAATCAATCCCGAAAACTAATCAGGGAAGCGCCTTAACTCAGTGAACCTATAAACAAAATTTGAAGGAAAACTGAATAATTCTGCATGAAAAACCCATTTATATAAATTAAGGGGGGGGGGGGGGAATTAGCCCCTTGTTCCCTCCCCCTTTTATACTTAACCAATCAATCCCGAAAACTAATCAGGGAAGCGCCTTAACACAGTGAACCTATAAACAAAATTTGAAGGAAAACGGAATATTTCTGCATAAAAAACCCATTTATATAAATTAAGGGGAGGGGGGGAATTAGCCCCTTGTTCCCCTCCTTTATACTTAACCAATCAATCCCGAAAATTAATCAGGGAAGCGCCTTAACACAGTGAACCTATAAACAAAATTTGAAGGAAAACGGAATAATTCTGCATGAAAAACCCATTTATATAAATTGAGGGGGGGGGGAATTAGCCTCTTGTTCCCCCCCTTTATACTTAACCAATCAATCCCGAAAACTAATCAGGGAAGCGCCTTAACACAATGAACCTATAAACAAAATTTGAAGGAAAACGGATATTTCTATGAAGAGTTATCGTATTACGTACGTACATACATACATACAGAACCGGCTGGCAAGCTCTCAGGGCTTGATAGCCAGTTTGATAGTTAAAAAATCGCCACCATCACTTTTTAAATCGGTTCGGTAGTTCCAGAGATTACCCCCTACAAACAAACAAACAAACAAACAAACAGTCTTTACTCCTTTATAATATTAGTATAGATTTAATCTCATAGAAAAAAATAATAAACTGTTTAATCGTTTAAGTTTAAATTCATAAAGGACTACGCATTTAAACACTCATTTCACTAAGAATTTTTAAATACAATAAAATCGCTTGCATTTGGCGAGGAAAAAGTGTTGCTCGCCAAATCGCATCTTTTTGCGCCAAATGCTCGAAAGTATTTTATTTTTTTACAGATTTTCGACTGGGATTCTGCAGCTAAATTTGACTGATACTTTATTACGTACATGAGTAGTTCCATTAGCATATTTATTTTTTTCAAAATATTCTGAGTATGCGCTTTAAAGAGACCTTCCTTGTGAGGTTTCTACAGATAAAAGACGTTTTACGGAATCGTAGTCGTAGGTAACTCGGAAGGTCGGAAGAGATTATTGTACATTTTTGTTCGTGGTTATACTGTATTTTCGTAGATTAAGAAATATTTCCTTTTTTTTTTTTTTTTTTTTTTTTTTTTTTTTTTTTTTTTACAGTGAGTCCACTGTAATAGCATTTTTATAGTTACAAATCTTCATATGACTTTTTTTTCAAAAACAACAAACTCTGTGTGTGATTTATAAATTTTGTTTCATTTTATTCAAAAATGCAATTGAAATTTTGTTAAACAAGAGGCTTTTGTAATATTAGTGTTGAAACTCAATAAAATATAGATAAGAAATTCTTGAAAAATGCGGTGTGGACGGGTGTTGTAACTCGCTGAAAGAGGAATGCTCGAGGAAATTCCATGAAGATGCAGTACCTAAAATACTATGTTCAAAATATCAATTTTTTATTACAATATACATCAAAGCTACCAAATTCTCAAATCCATGTGCAAAATATGAAACTTATATTTTGATTATTTTATATTAAAAAAGGGATGCACGATGTAATTTTTTATATGAGCTGAAAACTTTAAACGTGTTTTTCTCAACTGTTACTTCGCTGCGTTAGAGTGTATTCAAAATGCTATGGCTTTTCGATTTATTTAAGTTAGAATTTTGACATTTTTTTGTAGATACTTTCAAATGTGTGTAAAAGAAAGGGGATATGGATTAGTGCCGGATTATTTATCAATATATAGGTCAAATATTGATATTTTTAACTATCGCAATAACGATATCTAAGCTCTGATTCTGACGATATAACACAATAACAATAACTAAGCTCTGACTCTATCGATATATCCCAATAACATCTTTTATTCTTCAGTGCGACTCCGAAATCTCAGAAAAAACGACGAATATTCCGTACTAATATTGGAATATTTCTTTCTTCCCATGCATTTATTCGCTGCCCGCATCATTCAAAGCCAGATATACCTTCTAATGATTGATCGTCTATCTCTTTTGTTGTTATTCTATAATATATCCCGATACATTCTCTGCTTTACTGCTTATTTCCACCAACCGCATGTCCGCATAACAACTGTCCGTTCGTTACTGAATAATACTATTATCATCTGTGTTTCAATACCGTCGCTGCAATTGGTCTAGACATATTGCAATATATCACACAGATTGATATATCATGAAATAAAGAAGCGCTAAAATACGTAAGAGTTATTATGGAGTCGATAATATTACCAGAGCTTAGCAGCTGAGAAGCTCGGTTCGCAATCATAGTGCGCTAATGATAAAATTTCACCTTTCGCCACATTGGTGAAGCGAAGCCCGCTCTTTCACTGTGATCAGTTACTTTTGAGCGGAGCTTCCTAGCTATTAATGTCTAGTATTGCGTACGCTGAATATCGGCCAATGCTCATTCCTATTATCCTCTCTGTCGTATTATCGGTAGAGAGAGCGTGAATCCGAGTGAATTTAATCTATGATTTCTTGATATTTCAGCCTAAAATGAAATAAAATAAATAAATTTTAATTAGTAAAAAACTATTCCGAAATGTGATTTGAATATTTATATTTCAAAAAAGATTTCAATGTTGTATTTTTATACAGTAAATAGATAGGAAGGTATAAATACAGTGAATTTTAATCATATTTATTTAGCAGTTTAATTCATCACGATAAATGACTCTCAGGCTCTCTGATACTGCATTAAATCAATCAACTGAGATTTGCAACATTATCATCAAACAATTGAGAGAGAAAAGTTAACTTCAAAGGATATTTAGCATATTTCGTTCCTCCACTGATGTCTACAATGTTTACAATACAAAAATCAACAGAAAAGAACAATATTCACGCTGGTGTAAACTTATTTAAAGCCTCGGGCGCAAGGATACAAAAAAGGAATAAAGAAGTAAAAAGGCATAAAAAGAGCTCGAAAAGACCTTCTAACGATATTCTAGAAAGACGTGGAAATAAAAACAGACGATGAAATTAAAGGGAAAAGGGTCTAGCCGGATAAGCATAGCGAAATAGCCCCCATGTCCGATGTTTGAAATAACATATGTGGTAATTAGGCTTACCATGATAATACAATATAGAGTGTTTTTAGTTCCTGACCTTTAACTGTCCTTGAGATAATTAGGAAAGTATGCGCCGGCGCCACTATTTTTCAAATGCGTTTTTCTCAAAAAGTATAAAAGTTAAAAAAATCAAACTAACGCCAATTATTGAAGAATATATTAGTTCATATTATATATTTTTTTCACATTACACTGTAAAAAATGACCAATGTTTCTTATTTTATGAAAATATGTTATAACCACGAACGAAAATATAATAAAATTTTCTGATTTATCCGAAATTTCAAATAGCATGTTACATTGTCTTTTGAATCCCCAGAAACGAATACATTTTCAAAATTTAAAGAATAATTTATAAAAACAAAGTATTTTTAGCTGCCCGAATTTTTCAGAAACGTTTCCGAAGGGTTTGTATAGTGTATTAATTAGTGTCCTCAGGCTGGAATACCTGTTTTTCGAATGTCATCCATTCTCAAGTACACGTTTTCAGCCGCATAAGTTAATTTATACATGAAAGAGTAAAGAAATAATCTTAATTTTAATGTTATTGTTAACGCTGTTAATTTTGCATGTTTTTCTGTTAAACATTTTTTTAGCATGAAAATGTTTACTTCAGAATGGATAGCATTCGAGAAACGGGTATTCCAGGCTGAGGACACTAATTAATGCACTATAAAAACCCTTCGGAAACGTTTCTGAAAAATTCGGGCAGCGAAAAGTAATTTGTTTTTATAAATTATTCTTCAAATTTTAAAAATGTATTCGTTTCTGGGGATTCAAAAGACAATGTAACATGCTATTTGAAATTTCAGATAACTTAGAAGATTTTATTATATTTTCGTTCGTGGTTATAGCATATTTTCATAAAATAAGAAACATTGGTCATTTTTTACAGTGTATTAAGCAATTTTTAACATAGAAAAATAGACAAAAATATTTTTAAAAAATATTAATATAGTAATATTATATTTACACCAACCAAAAAATTACATAATAAACCTCAAAGTATGTACTTTAACCAAAAAAAAATTTCGTTAAAATCGAAGATGCGCTTTTTGAGTTATAACAAAAATAATGCTAACAACTTGTTAAAAGATTCCAAACTTTTCCTGTTTGTATTTGCAAAAATACCCTATTATCAATTGATTGGTCAATTCGTGATATTTCTACTCGGTCAGGATGCGCAGTACGCCAAAATAAAAGAATGTTTCCATAGATACCACTTCCTTATAGGCTTGTTTCGTGTTTGTAAACATTCTGTTATTTTGGCGTACTGCGCATCCTTCTCGCATTATAATCAAATGGTAACTTTTGCCTACCATGCCTAACACGATTGTCACATAAGGAAAGGGCAGATGACGTCACTGTTGGTTAAATTACTGTTGGATAGCAATAAAAACCTGTTTATTCTTTATGACTCCTACTGTATACATGAGATGACGCGATCTGATTGGTCTTCGTTAAACAGGTCTATGCTATGATTGACCTACGTCGTCTGGCGATTCCTGCTACGTCAAAAATGTTGTGGTAGATTGGTTGACAGAAGTTTTTGTTTGTAAATGTGCCCTTTTCATATAGAACAAGCCTATACAGCTGCACTGCACACAGCACAATCGCGTGTACGTTGACTATATGCCTAACAATTATAACATCAACGGCATTCAAAAGTACTGCTGTGATTGTCCTAATGGTAACAGGACTGTTGGCTGTTGTTCTCATGTGGCAAGTTTAATATATTACCTATCTCATGGAAGATATTTGTCACGGATAATACGCCCTGCTGAAATATTAACACAAATCTTTTCTATTGATAATGTTAATGTTATGATAAATGAAAATAGTGGTGATGATGATTGAAATATTTTCGAAAAGGCTCTTTTTCTGAAATGTTCTATAATTATCTCCTTTATGGTAAAAAGTGAACTCTTATTCATAACTGATTAAAAATACATTGTTATATGAAACAATATTGGTTAATATTGTAATGTGTAATCCATTGTTATAAAAGGGCCTCTAAACATAGCTCCTTCAATAGAAAAGTGACACAACTTAAAAATCGTCATTTTTGAGATCAGTTTTTAACAGTTTTTAAGTCCTAAGTACTGATATTTATCTGGAAAACGGTACAGTGGCAGTTGGTCTATTATGCCATCAGAGGGCAAAAGTGTCACTATGCTTTTCCAACATACAGTGACCTCTCACTTATTCGACTCTCGGTTATACGCCGAATTCCCTTGGTCCCGTCCACGCTTTATGGGAAATAATGCTAAACTTCTCTCAGTTATACGACTGCTTCTCTCACTTATACGACGCTTTAAATGGTTCAGGGGATTTTAATTTCTCACTCAAGAATTCATTTTTATAATCATTAATGTACGAATCATTAATGTTTCTTATTATACTTTTGACTATTGTTAAAGTGTTTATCAAAAATGAATAATATTTCTTATCTACCTTGGTGTGTCATTAATGATGAAATCTATGGCGGGAAGGTGGTTGTATGAAATTTTCTTGTTCCTGCCATTTAACAAAACCGATTAACAAAAACCAAATGACCACCAGCAGATCACGTCTCTGTATAGTACTGAGTGAGAAATCAAGATTATTGCAAAATGCACTTTCCTGGATCAATGCCCATCACGTCCAGATATAAAAGGTCTACCAATTCTGCAACACATTAAAGTTCGATTTTGCCAACAAATTCTACAAACAGATTGAAGCTTAGGATTTAGGGATTATAAAGCATTTCAAGTAAACTACAGAAGGCGCTTGATTTGTCGTTTTATTTTTGATCGGAAAACTAAAAGGAAACTAAAGCAATTTCCATTTTATATGCTACGCATCTTACAGCATCTATGCATGGGAAAATGTGACATCGCAGACAGATAAGAATTGTTTCAGGAAATGTGGTTTTTCACAAGACCAAACTGCTAGGTCTACAAATGAACCCGATTTTGAAAGCGTATGGGAATCCTTTAATGAGAAATCTTTGAGGATATCAATAATGAAAACGAGAGCGAGGAGGATGACAAAGATGAGAACAATGTTCCTGCTGTTGTAAATTTTTCAGAAGCAAGTGCCGCTTTAAATACATTAAAGAATTATGTCCACCAAAATTATTATTACAAAAATAGCTTAAAAGCTTTATTAGACTTAGAAGAAGATATTTTCTCTTTTTGTCAACGACAGAGACAAACTAATACCATTTTTTGAGAAAATCTGAACTGTTAATCTTCAAAATAAACATAGTGGTGAGTGAACTATTTTGTGAACTTTTTAAAATATATTTTATGTTTTATTTTTTACTATTTTTTTTATAAATTTTATAAAAATCTGTTCTTAGTATTCAAAAATTATCATTTTTAATATAGGTAAAATAATTAATGCATATAAAGTTTGAAACTTGTATAATAAGAAAGTCTCTCACTTATACGACTGTCTCAGTTATGCGACTTTTTCCTACGGTCCCCTGAAAGTCGTATAAGTGAGAAGTCACTGTATTTACATTATTCTTTGTGGTAAAGTGACAATTTTGAGTTGTTATTGCTACTGGAATAATCTAAATAAATCTATTAACCTAAAAAAAATCACAGGAAAAAATATACTTAAGAATCTTTTAATTAATGAACAGAAGATTTTTTAATTAAAATTTTTTGAAACAGTTGTACTGAAATTTTGTTATTTTTGAGTCATATCATTTTATATTAAACGAGCGAGATATCTAATTATTTACAGACTATTACGTATGTACTTAGAACCCACTTATTGTATTTGTTTTGCAGTAACAATAATACACGCGTAATTGTACAAATTCAAACAGGAAAATATAGGAAAATTCTAACACGTTGGTAGCATTATTTATGTTATAACTCAAAAAGTGCACCTTCGATTTTAACAATTTTTTTTTTTTACTTAAAGTACATACTTTGAGCCTTATTCTGTAATTTTTCGGTTGGTGTAAATATAATATTACTATATAAATAATTTAAAAAATATATTTTTGTTTACTTTTCTATGTTAAAAATTGTGTAAAAATGTGGAAAAAAAAATAATATAAACTAAATATTTTTCAATAATTGGTGTTGGTTTTATTGTTTTAACTTTTATACTTTTTGAGAAAAACGCATTTGAAAAATAGTGGCGCCGTCGAATAATTCCCCGATTATCTCAATGACAGTTCAAGGTCAGGGGCTAAAAACACTCTATATTATATTCTCATGGTATGCTTTATTACCATACATGTTATTTCAAACATCGGCCGTGGGGGGCATTTTGCTATACTTATCCGGCTAGACCTTTTAGAAAGGAAATTTTAAAGAGGGAAAAATAATACTGCAGGAAAGCAAGGTAGAATAAAAATAGGTAGAAAAACAATTAGATTTTTGAAGACAAAATAAAAAGATTTATATATATAATTTGCTATATGCTGGATTAAAAATTTCATTCACAATTTTTGTTTAGTTTTGTTTTAGTATACAGCAAATCAATTGAATCAAAATATTTAATATTTACGTAGCAGTAGCAATTTCAAAATTTCTAAAAAAAAGTTACATTTAAAAAATTGTTTGAATTGCCAGTTGAGTAGGATTTTTTTTAAATTAATTTTTTATGAATTTTGCGTATATAAAAAATACTCAAATACATGAAAAAAAAAACTGTTTAAAAGATACCGTGTTCCCTTAAGAGGCCGATTTACCTTCACTCCCCAACCGAGAATTCCCGTGTTAATCCTATGGAAAAAAGTAATTAAGTGATTATTCATTACCTAATCTAATTGTAAAAAAAAACCCAGTTTTCTCCATCTGAAAGTAGACGAATTGCCGAAGTAGTGCTGTTTAGTAATAGTCTCTTTCAATTTTAAGTATATTTTAAGAGATGATAAAATAAATAATTTTTCAAGAAGTAGAAGTTTAATTCTTTACTGGGAATTTAAAAAATGCTTAACCCAAGGTGCGTACGATTTTTACAATTGTAACCACTATTTTTCGAAAAGTAATCTTCAACTTACTTTACCGCAGAATTTGTAACAATAGTCTCCGACTAAATAAGATGACGATTATTATTTGTATTTATTGGTGACAAAGTAAAAACCATTCATACCCAGGATATGCGCGATTTCTCCCGGGTTAAAATTTACGTGTACAACTTTAAACTAGTCGTTGGGGGGCCACCGGAATACTTACCCATAATGGATATGCCTAATGTAAAATATTAAAATAAAAAATGTGTAAACTACTTATGAAATGCATTGCAATTCGAATAAAATCGTGGTTTGATAACGTCATAAACTTTAAAGGCTCGATTACTGGATTGCTTAAAAGAAACATCCTTATAACTCCAAAAACAATAATCCTATTAACTAGCGGTTTATTGCATCTGATTAAGCGTCTCATTTCCAATTAAAATATATCTTTGAATTGAAATTTGGATGAAATACAGGGTCATGAAAAATCGAAGAGTGCGGAAAATACGATTACAAATATCTCGACAGCTAATTATCCGATCAACTTCATGCTTTATGCAAAATTTATGTTTTTTATTGTCTTTTATATTCACTCCTTAAAATAAACAATTTCGAAAATTTTTATATACCTTTTATCAGAATGAATATTGCGAGAGTCTGAAAAAAATAGTTCCGGATAATCGAAGTTACTGAATTCAATAAGCTTCTTCCCATTGTTACATACTAAGTACATACCAAATTTCAAGTCTCTATTTCAATTTCTTCGGGAGATAGAGCGTTTACAGACACACAGACATACAGACACACAGATGGACGGCAATTTTTTTTTTCTAAAAATATGTTTTTCGGAGTCTCCAGTGTCTGAAACGTGTAAATCCGTCAAATTTGTTTTTTCGATTTTCAAAACGATTACAAAATTTACCCTATACTACGTATGATGGGTAAGTAAAAACACACTACGCCAGCGTCTGATGTCTACTTTCAGATGGGGAAAGCCGTATTCCAACATCACGATTAGGCGAGTAATCACCCAATTAAATTTTGCCGTACGTTAACGTGGGATTTTGCGATCGAAGAAAAGAAAACGTGTTTCAGTGAAGAATGCCGTTAAGTAAAAGTATTTCATAACATATAACTCAATAAAATATAGACAAGAGTGTTTTAAAAAGGCAGTTTTTGAAAGTTGTAAGCTGTTAGGGTGTTGCAACTCACCGAAAGACGGGTGCAGGAGGAAGTCCCATATAGCATGTCCCATGTCTTTACATCCTGGTTGGAGGTGGCCTCCATTGGGGAAGAAGTCTAAATGTCCTATACTCTGAGTCAGACCAAATCCTGTTAAACAAAATAATCTGTTATGATAACAGTAAGTGAAAACCCGTTAATTATGACGTGTAAAACAAACATCTAAAATGGACGAGTTTATTGGCAGATTTCATGCAACAAAAATAAAATTTCGTGAAAATTGAGGTAAAAGCTTTTTATTGTAAATTTTATTGATTATTTTCTTCTTGGTAGCATATCCTCACTACCATGTTAAACTATCGAATGTGAAAAAAATGCATTTTTCATTACTTTTAAAAGTGGGCCGATTGTCACCACTAAATTTTATTAAAATTCTTCGCTTAGTACGAATAAACTTTCTGTGAATGGCAACCCTGGTGAAGAATACTATTAAAATTTAGTGGTGACAATCGGCCCAATTTAAAAAGTAATGAAAAATGCATTTTTTCACATTCGATAGTTTTGCTTGGTAGCGACGATATGTTTGAACTGTTAACAGGTCTTACTAAATTCTTTCTGAAGAACTTATTAACATTTAATGTTTACAGATTAAATATTATCAATATTATTTTAATCCTATAATAAAGTATTAAATATTTGAAAATAATGTCTCCTATTTTAAATCATAATTAAAAACTTAGTTTATTAACTTTACCATATGATAAATTACCTGATAATATCTCACCTTCATCGTATAATAAAACATTTTTTGGAAAAACTGTAACATAATATTTTCTTTCACAAAGCTCTGCACTAGTTAAATATTTTCCATTATATGTACAGAAAGAAAATCTCAAATATATGAAATATATATTATAAAGCAAAAGCACATCCGTGAACAACGCCTACGTCATATCGACTGAAGCAACGACCAAAACAACCAATTGCGTTTTATTATAATTTTTTAAAACAAGGTACTTCCAAATGAAAATTCTTTGAGAACTGTTACTCAATGTATTGGATTTTTATGGTTTTCAAATGTTTTTCAAACAAGGAATTTTAAATATACAGGGTGTATCTGAAATGCTTCAACAAACTTAGAGGGATGATAGTACTCATGAAGACGAACAAAAAATGCAATGGAACATGGGGTCGCAAATGACGTTTAACCTTTTCAGGGGCAGTGGTATGTTTATGAAATCACTTAATATTAATTCCAAAACGCCACAATGGCACCAGAATTTTGCTAAAATATTTTTCATTTAATAAGTATGTGAAATATAGCCTTTTTCTTATTTACAAATAATTTTTTTTTGTAAATTCCGGTGCCAGTCATTTATTTCAACATTTTAGTACTAAAAGTACTTTGCCCCTGAAAGGCTTAAAGGATGAAAACCAAGAAAATTCGTCTGGAAATGGACAAACTGAGACAAGAAAGAAACACTCCAGAAAATTATTTATTGCACAGAATAGGTACAACACAGCTCGTGATGTCCAGAGAAAACAAATATTTTACAACAATTGTTCAAAGTGTCGACCGCGGACATTATTACACAGAGTACATCTACGGAGTAACGACTGGCGGACACGCTATGTGTAATAATGTCCGCGGTCGACACTTTGAACAATTGTTATAGAATATTTGTTTTCTCTGGACATCACGAGCTGTGTTGTACCTATTCTGTGCAATAAATAATTTTCTGGAGTATTTCTTTTTTGTCTCAGTTTGTCCATTTCCAGACGCATTTTCTCGATTTTCATCCTTTAAGCCTTTCAGGGGCAAAGTACTTTTAGTACTAAAATGTTGAAATAAATGACTGGCACCGGAATTTACAAAAAAAATTTAAGAAAAAGGCTATATTTCACATACATATTAAATGGAAAAGATTTTAGCAAAATTCTGGTGCCATTGTTGCGTTTTGGAATTAAAATTAAGTGGTTTCATAAACATACACTGCTCCTGAAAGGGTTAAATGTCATTTGCGACCCCATGTTCCATTGCATTTTTTGTTCGTCTTCATGAGTACTATCATCCCTCTAAGTTTGTTGAAGGATTTCAGATACACCCTGTATATCCAAAAAAATTAACGTTCAACCCAATTATGTTGCCATGACTGCATTTTTCAAGCCCTGCTCATGTAAGAGATTTTATAAGAGGTCATTACTAGTTTTCAATGTCATGTAAAAAAAACCAATAATAAATTGACTTTCGTCGATTTTGCCTTTAATTTCCGCAACGCCTCAATCGTAGTCGAGAGGAACATGATGTACAGAATGTAAATTCTCGGACAGAAGTTTCCACCGATATAATCCAACGAGTTGACTGATTCTTGGTACACATTTTCTAAAAAATGAGTACTAAAAAGTTACAGAAAAAAATTGCGCATGTTTGAAAATTTAACTGTTTTTAACAAAAATATAAACATACTGTAATTTATATATTCTAGTTCAGGAAACGCTTACAATTCTTACGCACTTAACTATTGAACGCCCATAGTCATAGTGATAAAAATGGCATCTAGGTATAGTATAGTGACTATGCACAAATGAAACATTTACAAATAGATGTATATATGTAGACAGATTTCTAGACATTCTTTAATGAGGCTGCTTAACACTAGAACGACCGGAAATTTTACTCAAGTTTTATAAAATTAATTCACACCAGAATTTTTATTTAAAACTATTTAACTTATTTATTTAACATATTTCTAAGAGTTTTATGTGTAATTTATTTTTAAAAGAAATTTCTGGTTTGAATCGAAATATCTTCATTTGGTAGCGGTCAAAAAGACCGCTCATGGTCGTTCTAGTGTTAATCCTTAATTGCATAGTGATGTAAATTTCCATCACTTTTTATTTAACTTTTAATAAATAAATCAACTTCTTCGGCACCACTATATTTATATAGAAATATTAATCCAGTAAATTTCCCGTGAACTATGTTGCTGAACAAAGTTAAAAATCTATCTTAAAATTTCTGGTGTATAATATTTAATATATGTATAAAAAAACACAATTGTAAAAGAAAAACTCATGCAAAGAAGGGTTAAAACACTTTCTAACGGCAAAATTAGAAGTTAATGTGTCGATTACTATAACTATATGAAATACGAGATAAAAACCAATTACAAAGTTTTAGAATAGTATCGATTTAGTACGAAAATATAGCTTGAGCGCATAATTAATAAGAATAGAATGCGTAAAACTTTTGTATGTATCTACAATGTTGGGAATCGTGAACAAACAAATGAGTTTTTCGCGTTCTATTCTTGGTATTAGTATTCTCAAGATGTCTTTTCGTACCAAACGGTTAAAAAATGGTGCTCATTTGTACAGTAATTTTTTCTTCAAAAATATGTTTGAGAAAATCACATACACAGAAGTAATCCTGATTTATATTTATTGCAATACTTATGCATCGTTCCAAAGGCAGACCTGCCAAGTCTCCGGCTTTTTGGATACCAGTATTTTAGTACAAAAAATGTTCTTTTATTTAATCGGAGCATTCTGCGATTTAAAAGAACACAATTTTTTCTAAAAAATTACTGGTGTACAAAAAGCCGGAGACTTGGCAACTCTGCAAAGGTGTTTCATTGCATGATTTCGCAAATTGGTTCTTGAAACGCTTCGGAATTACCTTGGAAACGAGTTGGTGCAGCATTTGTGTGAATGGCATCCACTAATAAAGCATCATTCCTGTCTAAACGTACAATGGGATCTACATTCGTGAAATAAGGACCTGCGGGATCCATTCCTGTTAAAAAGAAATATAATATATAACTTCTTTATTTAACA
The DNA here is from genome assembly GCA_963931845.1 of Maratus michaelseni. Classification (NCBI taxonomy): domain Eukaryota; kingdom Metazoa; phylum Arthropoda; class Arachnida; order Araneae; family Salticidae; genus Maratus; species Maratus michaelseni. Next base: position 26,667,523 of record OZ007598.1, on the reverse strand, counting down.
TATATAACACTTGCGTTTAAAGTGGAACAATTAAGATATATATAAAATAATTATAAAAAATTAAAAATGTAAAATAATAATAAAAAATTATAATAGGACGGATGGGCGGGTAGATGATAGATTAAGGAGGTGTGGTGGAGTTGTCTGGATAATACGCAATGGTTAGTTTAAAAAAAATAGAAAGGGGCATTTGATTTAGAACTACGATGCAATTACACATTTTGTAATGGACTTTGTTTCGATTTTTATATGCATATTGGTTTAGTTATATTTATATATTTATTTAAACATATTAAATGTATTTCTATTCATTATAATTTTAAGATTAATTGTATTTAAATTCTAGTCCACTGCGAACAATATCGTATTAGCTTCTAATACATAGTTTATTATCTTAAATGAGAATACAATGCATGTATTAATTTTTAATTTTAATTTTACCCTTTCCCCTTATATCATGTGTATTTAATTTTTAAGAAAGTATGTAGACACATTAAATGTAACTAATTAATTTCAAAATTTAATTATTAATATTAATTCCTTAGTATCTTTATTATATACATTTTTTTTAATTAAATATAAATTAACTTAAGATATGATGTAAAGTTGTCACAGTAATATAAATGGTGATATGTCATCGCTAGGTACAAATATTTTTGTGATACATTAATCAATAATCACCAGTTTCATTTATTTTTTATTTCATTTTATTATTATTATTTTTTAAATACATCTATTATTCTTTATTCTAATACAATAAATTTATTAACATAATTTTGTTCAATTATCTGTTTTAAGATAGTAATTGTTTTTAAAACATCATCCAATAATGTAATAAATTATTATATAATTGTATATATCTATCAAGAGATGACAGCACCTCATTGATTTATTCTTTTGAATTTATGGTGGAGTTCAATTTTAAATTTTCTATAGTGGGTGCTCGTTTTATTTTTTGGGGTATGTGCTTGGCTATGCATTACATGTTGTTCCTTGATACATGGTCCTTCATTTTTTAAATACATTTTTTTTCCTTTTTTTTTGGCAACATATGCTTAAAACTCCAATGCTTGTAATATAAGCTGACTCAAGTTTAGATTTTGCTTTCAAATGGGGTCATTTCATGTTTTTATTTTATTTTTCCCTCCATCCTTTTTAATAATGTTTTATTTTGAACTTAATTGTTGTTTCATTGTGTATTTCTCGACATTCTGGGTGTGGCTGTCCCAAATTCTTTAGCTATTTTATGGCTAATATGAAGATGAAACCACACGTTTTATTTGTGGAAATTTAGGCATTTGGGACCTGAAGATTCTGTCTAAATTCCACAAATTTCCATTATTCAATTTCTGCCTCTTTCTTTTTTTTTTTTTAATATTAGGTTTTTGGTATCTATGTTCAGTTTGCTGGGGGGATCTGTTTTGTTGTCAATTACTTATTTTACTTTTATTCATAATTTCACAATTTTTGTTGGTGGTTGTAACTTTCATTTAATGGTTATATATATATATACAGGGCTTGACAAATGCGGTCACCAAATCGCCACTGGCGACCAAGTTTTTTGAACTGGGGACCAAGTTATTTAATCTTGTGATTTGTTTTTTCTTTTTTTCTTTCTTTTTTTAACTTAATTTTTTTTTTTTTTTTTTTAGAAAAACTGACCTATGAAATTAGCATAAATAGCATTTAGAATAGTTACTAGAGAGTTCTTACCGTTTCAGAAACAAATTGTCCAAAAATTGCAGCGAAACGAGAAAAAACGCTAAAAATCCTATAAAAAATTCTGTAAATGTTTAAAAATCGCAGAGAACAAAATTTACTTTTTTGAGCTAAAAGATAGAAACGTGATTCCTTGCCCAAGCATCGTCACAAAACGCGAAAGAACGCAAAAAAAAAAAAAAAAAAAAAAAAAAAAAAAAAAAAAAAATCTGGCACTATTTTTAACAATCATTCTAAGCTATGCTTGTTATTACTGTTTTCTTAATTAATTCTTAAAAAAAGTTTGTGCTTTTTGAAAATCAATGATGAGGGAAAAGAGGGAGGGAGGGGGTAATTTTTCTTTCTTCTGGCGACTAGAATATTTTGCTGGCTACAAGATTTATCAAATTTGTAAAGCTCTGTAATATATATATATATGTATCTTGAGATATTAATCGTAAACCACAAAAATATTCCCCATTCTAGTTCATTTAAATACCGAACTTGAGCGTTTTTATCTTTTCTACTTTCTTCTATATACATAAGAATAAAGTTTTGGAATCATGAAAATTTTCGACTTTCGTTTTTTTATGAATTTACATGTTTTGAGACGTTCTGAAAAATGTAAATGAAATGCAAATGTCTGTCTATCTGTCTGTATTTTGCTTGTATGTATCACAAATTTTGTGTGTTAAACTAATTCACCCGATTTTATCTAAATTCATATTCTTCTAGATCTTGACATAAATTAGTATAGATTAGGTTTGGGTACATATCGCAAATGGTGGCGCTGCTATGCTGTGTTTTTCATGATTTCCGTGATAGCAATATCTCGGCACCTATAGTGTGAAATTTCATCAAACGTCATAATCAGTTAGACTATGGCACATATACGTAGCTGCCAACCTCTCATTAATCTTCTGTAATGGCTTAATTTGAACCAGGTTAATCACGTGGCACTTTAACTAGTTCGTACTTTAACTAGTTTTTTAAATGTTCAGAACTTTTTGCAATAGCTGTTGCACTCTTATGCAAAAATGCATGAATACAAACTTTATTTTATATGCAGATTTTCATATTATAGATATTAATCTAATTTTATGAAATTAAGTTTCAATACACTTTTAAAAACAATTAATTACAATTCTATTACATTAAAATTATACTATGCGCAAATATCCTATACAAGACCATGTAAAAAAATCATCGTTATTATTTCAGTGAAATGAGTTATCTCGTCTGTTATTATGATATGATTAATTTCCGTAATAAAATAAGTACATTTTATGTTGGCAACATTTTATCTTTAGTTGACATTTACTGAAAATTCCAATGGGAAAATTAAGCTTAGGTTTGAAAATTTCAGAACTTGAAATCCATATTTAGACTCTTTTTCCATTTAATATCTATTTCTCCGGAAAAATCTATCCAAAAAACTATCGGTAGATTATAGGATTGCTATAATTAAACAATTTTAGTATACAAATTCGGTTTTTTAATTCAGTAATACGGAAATAATAGGACTCCATCTTAAATAGGACGCAATCACCATGGCAACCTAGAATCATTACCAGCCATGGGATATCATTAGATTATTTACGTATGATCGGATTTAAAAAAAATGAAGAAAACTTTTATTAATACCTTTTTAAGTTTTGATTAGATTTTCATAAATTTTGAAATGACTCTACAAAATTCTGCAACGTTTATACATATTAAATTTCAAATCATTAGGTTGGATAGTTTTTGTGCGGTTATATGCGGACAGACGGGCGGACGGACGGACGACTACAGGTGCTAAGTACTGATATAATGACGAACATACCTAAAAAGAAGAAGAGATAGAGGATGGGAAAGTGTATCTTCAATAATTATTTATCTATTTACAAAGAAATTTTTAAAGTGAAAAGAAAAGTTTTATGGGGTTTAAAATTAGATGAAATTTTATTAAACGCTTCCCATTCGATATGTTGATTCGATAATACACTGTTATGCATTCAACATTATAACAGTCTCTCTCTCTCTCTCGTTTTTTTTTTTTTCATTTTATAAAAATATAAAAAGGATATACATGATCAAAAACTATGTTATGTAAAAAAAGTCAAACTTACAAATATAATTTACTCAAAATCTTTAACCTTTAAAAGCATAGCGCATAAAATTTGCAACACTGTTTATTTAAATTTTAATAAATAAATCAAGTTCTTCGCAACCACTATATTTATATAAAAATATTTTTTTTGTAAAAATCACATGAATCTCATAAATATGCTACTAAGTAAAATAAAAAATCTGTCTGAAAATTTCTGGTGTCTAATCATTAATATAAGTAAGTATAAAAAACACAATTCTTAAAGAAAGATTCATGTATTTAAGAGTTAAATTTATTTAATTACTATTACTAATTAAATGGAATTATTATGATTTTCTTTTCGCATTTCTTACACATATATAAGAAATGCGTAAAAAAATAAGAACTTAATTTAATTAGCTGTATTAATTTAATAAATTTAACGATTTTGAGTAAATAAAAATTGTTTTGTGTTGATCAATTCAATAATACCAGTGGGCACCGTGCGAGGATTTCGCACTGCAGTTTTTTACCAATATCTATCCAATATATTTTCTAGATGCAGGTTTAAACTTCTAAAGAAAAATTAACAATAAAAATATCTGTAAACAACATTAGTTAAATCAGAATATAATCTCAACTGTTTCATCAAAGTTTCAGTAAAACTGATAGAAGATAGCAAAAGACTCTCCCGAGAAAAGAAATTAACAATGGCATTTTAACTGCATTTGAGGATGACGTCTTTCACTTAGGAAAAACATGGGACAGAGAAAAATAAATTGAATACAGATAAAATACATTTGTATGCTAATATAACAAAGAATATCTTTTAGGCTACACGTGAAATACCACTGCTTCGTTCGATCGATGGTGTCTTTTTCTTCTAAATATTTCAATTTCAATTTTTCGTTTTAATCTTAAATATAAAAGAAACCCTCGAGGAGACATCCAACTCTATCTTTTTATACTATTTATTTTTTCATAATCATTGTTCAGCACGATATTATGCAGTATTTTCTTTTGTGGCAACATTGATTTCAGAAAGACCTTTTATTTCATTTATGAAAACAATGCTGATTTAATTTTTAATTAACTGCAAATTTTAATCAAAAAACATGTTTTAACAAAATGTGAGTGTACTATGGCAGAAGCCGGTTCAAAAATCTTTTGAATGATACCCTCGTTGTTGTACGTTTTGTAAATGCATAGAAAAAGGAATATTGATAACAAAAATAATATATACGTATGATTAAATATCACCTGTAATTCGTCCAAGGTTTTTCAGTCTTTTTCCAGCATATCCAGCTATATGAGATCCCAGGCTGTGACCAAGAATATGTACGTTTTCAGGCTGAAGTCCTACAATACTCTGTAATAACAATACATATTATAACACACTTTCTAATATTTTGGTCACGTATTTTCCTGGATGTTTGTCAGAAATAACATAATAATCCAGTCGTTTTAGGAAAAATAGCGGAAAAAATTAGAACAAAGCTGGATTTTTGCACAGGTGCTAATTAGGGTATGTAGTTTAACATACTAAAAGTCCTCATCGATCAGGTGTGAGCTTTCGCCACCAGGGGGAGCAAATGATATTGAAAATGGGTTTTTTATGAATTTCTCATTAATGAAGGCATCTAGAAAAAAATGTCCAGTTAGAAAGATGTAGAAAATTTAATTTCCTACAAAATGTGTTTATAAAACTTTTGTAACACCAAACCTTCCCTGTCAAAAAACAAAAACAGTGAACGTACTTGGAAGATAAACTATAAAAATACGGAAAACTTGATGCTATTTTCAACGAAATTATATTGAAAGTCTAAATTTCTTACTTTTGAAGAAAGGACGTAAGTGTACAATATCCCTTATATACATAGCTAACAACTTTTACGTTTTTTTGTTACCACTAAAAATTAATAGAAATTTTTGCCTCATTAAATCTCGTGATTTCGGAGATTTAATAAGTTAAAATTTACTATAAAATTTTAGTGGAAGGAGAAAAGCGTAAAAATTGGCAGCTATGCTTATATACTTATTTCCACACCACCATTTAGCGCATTTTTTTATTGCGGTGACCCAAGTAGGCATAGTCCACATATAATGACTAGCGTATTCAAATCTCAATCGTTTGACTGCTTGAGTAGTCGTTTGCACATCTTCAACATCTTCAACTTCTTCACCCGATTCAATTTCGTCATGATCTGTAATGTTTTCTTCAGTTGTTGTATTGCCTTCAGTATTTTCTGGTTGGCCTCAATATCGCCACTAAATTCAGGTGTAGCGATTCCCTCATCCCTTGCAATGGGCAGGATATTGTCAATATCCTCCTCATCTTCAAATTTAACTTTACTTGCATTGTGATATGAAACTTTCAATAATTTACGCAAATATCGGAACATTTCAATCCGATTTTTCCGCATACACACGCTTTACCACATCCTTTGGAACAAGTACAAAAAATGGATTCAATAATATTTTTTGGTACGGGCGGTAAGATAGCTGAAGTTGGAGACAAATTAGGTGAATTTTGCCAGTTCTCAGGGAGAAGTTTATTGCCCAACCAGTATTGTATTTGATAATAGAAAAGTAAATCGTGCAATCTAGCTGCGTCCTCACTAGGCGGCAACGATGAAGCCTTTTTTTTTATCTACAGCAATTTTTTTCTTGAAACATATGTAACGGTGAACGTTCAGAGAAATTTCTGCTTTACCCCCTTATAAAGCAAGAAAAATACTTTTTCCTGCCTCGGATATTCCAATTTGGGATGCTTTGCCACTTTTAAAAGTGTTGGCAGCTTGAATGTTACGGATTTTTCGTTTAAAAAAAAAGTATAACAACATTTTGCCTTTCTCTGATCTAGAGTCACAACCTGTAAAAGCGGGATCAATATGTGATCTTTCAGAACTGCATCATTATAGAGACTGTGCGATAAATACAAAGCGTTTGCAATTCTCCCTCTTCCAGGTTTAATAAAAAATATCTCTGTCTCTGGAGGTGCTAAGGCAGTCAACAGTACGAGCAAGTCAATATCATCGCCAAAAATAGCAGCATGCAAACCAGACTTAGTCTACTACTTCAACGGCTGTGTTAACAACAAGTGTGTCAGCATTGCTCTCTGCTTGTTTCGCTTCGAAACCTTTCTTCATAAATTTCTCCATGAGCATAGAAATGAGATGTGTTTTTTTTTTTTTTTGCTGATTAAGTAAAAAAAAAAAAATTAATTAATAGACACAATCAATTCTTCGTTAAAATCGATGTCGGGAGTTACAATTTTCAAATACCAACGATTTCTTTCGGCCGTTTTTGTATTACAAACTTCGTAAGAGTAACCATTGAAAACAATTATACATTTACCACAGCAGTTTCTTAGGACAGAGGAAGTGCCAAAGAACACGATGCAAAATCCATCCTCCATACATAGACACACATTCACTTATATATTTTTTTTTCCCAATGATTGAATATAATTATGATTTAGTGGTTTTTCTCATACAATTTTCATCAAATGATGATAAAGGATACGGAGATAGTTCAATTGAAAGTAAGTTTCCAAATATTGATGTTTCATACAAATGGAAATACGTTGAAACAACAACAGTGGATCACAGGTCACAGTATGATCTTTAAATTTAAACGAATCATTCATTATCGCTAATGATAGAACTCAAACTTTACGTGAAAGTTTCAAGTCACCAAATTTTTTCCCTGAAATCTTTTTAATAATTTTGCTTCCGATACTGTATGCACAATGGCAGTTTATTCTGTGATATACAATTCCGCTATATATTGAGACGTGATATATTTCGATATGTAGTGACACAATACCTATTACACAAGCGTGCTCTCTTAAAACGAAAGAGCCAAAATAACTCAAGTTGAGCCGAAATCCACTCATCGCACGATTTGAAAGTGAGCTTCTCATGAAGAGTTGAAACAACTCGAATGAACGAGTTGTTTTTAAGCAACTCATGATTGAGTGATCTCTATTTTACTCATACTTGAGTGAAATCAAATCAATGAAGGTTAAATCCAGTAGCACTTGAGGGATTTATAATCAATTCAAACTTGAGTGAAATGAGGTCATTTCAGATTTAATCCAGTAATTCTTGAGCGATTGGTAACCAATTCATACATGAATGAAATCAACTCATTTAAGAGTTAATCCAAAACCCCTTGGGTGATTTCTAATAAACTCATTCTTGAGGAGTCAACTCACTTATAAATTACTAAAAAAAAAAAAAAAAAAAAAAAAAAAACCTTGAGGGATTTCTAATCAACTGACTAAATAAAATCAAGCCATTTAAAATGAAATTCAGTAACCTTTGATTTATTTTTATCAACGAAATTCAAAATAACATAGAATTCTTGCCACGTTTTCAAATAAAAATAATGATAAATAACTACCTTATTTTATACTCTATAAAAATTATATTTTATTATTTATACCTCTGATATATTTTATTATTTATAGCTTCCGAAATACAAGTTCTTTTCTAGAAAGGAGGGGAAGGGGAATTGAAATTCATGGTAAAGATGTAATATTTTATTGTAAAATAATAAATTTCATAAACAGATACAGATTATATTTTTTTTTTCAAAAAAAAAAAGTAAGTTGCATGTTGAATGTATACATATAGGTGTACATTCAACAATTAAGTGAAAAGTGTCATTTTATATTTATTTATTTTGTTGTTTTTTTTGAGCTGCTTGAAATATATACCGCCCCCCCCCCCCCCTTGATCCAAAAAGTGAATTTTAACGCTTTGGAGACGAGCGACACGAATACGTGACGCATAAGATGCTCAGAATCCTTGATTATTCCCACCAGTTATTTTTTTTTTTGTAAAGTTTTCCTTATCTAATTATAGCATTTTTGCGATTCAATTAGGTGAAAATTTCTCATTTGAAAAACCGGTGGTAATAGATTAAAAATTCTGTAAAAGACGCTCGTCGCGAAGGGGTTAAAGGAATACTTGAATATATAAGAATTTATGCTGTTTTAAATACTTTAATCATGGTTTTTTTTAAATAAATATAATGATTATGTTTTCTATGCAATATTATTAGATATAATACTGCATGATATTTTTCAGTTTATATCAATATTATCATTAAATGTTTTAATCCTAATACTATTTAGGAATATTCACACAGCGAATATACGGGAATGGAGATATTTACCTTATTTTTAACAACATATGATAAAAAATATACGGGATTTATATAGCTTCACAAATCAAGTATATTTATTTTAAAATATTAGAAAAACAGTATATATACTAATAAACCTACTTTTCAAAAGTTTTCGTCAACATGAAATAGATATTCTAAAGCTTTTCTTATATATTTGAGATACATATCAAATAATCTAACTCTCAGCAACATAAAATGACTAAAACTTATGTATGCGCATTCGAAAAAAAAGGCAGGTCAATAAAAATATCCAGGAAAAAATTCTTCAGACTGAGAATAAAATAAGAAATATAATTTGTTTACTTTAAAACAATATTTTAAAAGTCAGACAAGTCAATTTTCAATTTATAGTATTATGAAAGTTAGAGTTCTGAAACATCATTAAAAAAATATATATATAAACAAACGCACAGTACCGCCAAGACATTTTCTTTAAAAGATTAAATTGCTACTAAATGCTATTTATTAGTCATATTTATTGAAACAACATTAAAAAAACTTAAAGTGAGAGGCAAAGGATTTGTATAATTATATTTTAGAGCATTTTTTAATATTTATCCTTCCAACTCAAAAGATCTCTAAATGTTCGTTTGTGTAAATAGTCCTAAATGTTAGGGTTAAGACCAGGGTTGGCAAGTTTTTGACACATGACGGTTTTTACCGGTTTTAACCATGGTTTTTACCGTCATGTCAAAAATGTCAAAAACTGTGAAAAACCCATTTTTTAGTAGTTTGTTTTTACATTTTTTTTTCATTCTATCTTTAATATTAAGTTGTTTTACATGAAATATTCAGTATCAGAAAGACTCTAAATTATATTTATACCTCCAAGAAAAACAAAAAAGAATTGCATTAGAATAATATGTGTACATCTCTGTTAAAAGATCTCTACAATAATCTTAAGCTATTTGGCATAGTCTAAAAAAATTAGATTTTTTGAAGAAATCCTGTAACCTATAAGTATTAGATTAAACAATGTGTATAATTTTGGTACAATTTATTACATTGTTGAAAACAAAACTTTAAGATTCTACTTATTGAAGTGCAGATGAAAATCACCGTAATTGCATTTATGAAATACATAAGATATACATTTTAAAATATTATCTAAGAATATTCAAATTTATTCACTGCCAGTCTAAGCTTAACATCTATTGTCATACAATGTAACAACATTTTTGCATCTCTAAAACAATTTTAATGCACTTTATTAAAAATGTATATTGAATGTTATTTAATAATTATAATGACCTTTTATTATCATTTAATACTAATGTTAATTGCATTTAGTAGAATCTATATTGGTGAAGATTATGACAAATATTGTTCTTTTCTTTTACTCTTGTATTTTTAAATCTTTCCCATATTAGGAAATGATCTTCTTTTAAATAAATTTAACAAATGTAACTGTAGTAATAATAATAACAAGAACAAGGTAAAATCAATCTAGAAATGTATTGTATGCTACACTTACACCATAAATTGGAGGTCGATTGAAAATGATAGATTTTTGACGGAATAAACCGATAAAAACACGGTTTTTACCACTGTCATGTCAAAAACCCAACCCTGGTTAAGACATATTTGTTAAAAATATTGATATAAACTGAAAAATATCACGCCATATATAAAATAACAATAAATATAAAACAGAATCATTATAAAAACATGATTAGAGTTTTTAAAACAGCAGAAATTCTTACCTTTTCAAGTATTCCTTCTTTAAAATTGCCCCTTTGAACAACGCGAATAATATTTCAACGGTCAACAACGAGCTGTAGCCGCGTAGACGGAGGCCAGTTGTCCGGAAGGCAAAATGCTTGCCTCCACTCGATGACGTCACCCGCCTGTCGTGTGCTCAGCGAATGGTCACGTCAGCCTCATTGGCATTTCCGCTCGCTAATGATTGCTTTTTTTTTTTATCGAGATGAGTTGTTTAGTATTCGTTCTTCTGGAATGTATTACAAAAATAAAAATTCAAATCAAGATGAGTGAAACGTTTAAAAATCAACTCATTCACGATCCAATAAATTACAGCTCTTTTCTGAGAAGCCAAATCCACTCTTTCGTTTTAAGAGAGTGCGAAATCACTCTACAAAGGAACAGTCAATGTCAGGAGATAAGGGGAAAAGTTGAAAAGTAGATAGGTATTTGTTCTTGGGCGCGTTCGATATGATTGTGTTTCCCTTTTTTTTTTTCTAGTTATGTTCACTGCTTTTTATATTTGGCAGGGAAGGATTGGCGTGACAAAAAATGTTACGAACACTTTTTCTAGGAAATTAAATTTTCTACATCTTTCTAATTGAACTTTTTTTTCTAGATGCCATCGTTCATGAGATATTTACAAAAAAAGATTTTCAAGATCATTCACGCCCCCTGACGGCGAAAGCTTACATCGGAATGATGAGGACTTTTAGTGTGTTAAACTACATACACGAATGAACGTATTTAAAAAATCCAGCTTTGTTCGATTTTTTTCCGCTATTTGTAAAAAATAAATACTAAAATGACTGTAAATATTTTCCAGTCTTTTCAAACAGCCATGTACTGCAACAATGGTATCACTGTTTTCGCCTGCCTATTGATCTTTTAAATCTCATCCTTTTGTATCCTTTCATATATGTTCCGAATTTCACTCTGTTAACCCATTTGCATCATTAGCGCATACATGCGTCCATTTCAGGGATTTATTATTTATTCAGAAATTCCAAATCCATACCAGAAATTTGGAATAAAGAATTTTTATTTTAAGTAATCACGAAACGTCTGTTATTATATAAAGCAAAAAATACTGTTCAGAAGTTCTGGTAAAACTTCGGAATTTCTGAATAAAAAAGAAATTCCTGAAATACACGCTTCTGATGCAAATGGGTTAATAGAACTACAAAAATATTTTTGGAAAACTTCTTTCCAGTGTAGTACCTAAATCTCTGGTTCCTAGTCTTTTTATGATCCCTACCAAAGCATCTCTAAAACTACAATACGTTTCTATATGACATCAATTTCTTGTTTTTATAAAAATGAAATTTAACTCACGTGGAAGAACTCAAAAAGACCATTGAAAACTACAAGTACTATAATATCAGCTATATCCCATTTTTCTAAGTCAATGAAAGAGGTCAAAAGACTTTCAAAAATATGTTTCACGTTACTTCATAACTGGAATGAAGCCAAACGTCTTTGCTTTTTCAATATGTAAAACTTATTTCCCCTTTCACCTTACCTTAATCAGTGTGAAGTAAAGTTCTAATACGCTATCCATTCATATCTTCACAAAATTGCTTGACAAGCCGCTCGCACGAGACATAAATTTTATTATGATCGATACGTTTTATACGAGGGGTGTTCAAATGAAAAGGTACGAAACATCGTAACAACCAAACCGGTTAAAATTTGAGTGTGCCGCTTTGGGATAACGTAGTGAGACATCTAGTGCAGCGAATGGAGTGTCCGGCGTGGTTTTGCGCATGCGCGAGTGCCCGCGCATCAAGTAGGCAGTTGTGTGTCCTGTTCAATGGACGCGGCAGTGCCTGTATCGCTTTTCACCAGGTCGTTCACCCACCTTGTCGATGAGTTCGTCCGTGATTACCGTCTACCGTGTTTGCATGTCCCGTACTTGGGTCATCACTCAAACACTCCCGGCCTTCACGAAAACGGGTACTCCACTTTCTCACTGACTTGTTGGACACAAAGTCTGCCCTGTATACGGCCACCATCCGGCGACGAATATCGGCCGGTTTAACTCCTGTCGCAGTCAGAAATCTAACACCTCGCTGGTCCTCAATCGTCGATTTTTGCAATGGGAACGCCATGATGTCCTCACACGCACTGCCGCGTCAATTGGACGGGACACACAACTGCCTGCTTCTCTACTCCTTCAAGCGAGGGTGCCCGCGCATGCTCACAACCACGCTGGACACTCCATTCGCGTCCCTAGATGTTTCACTGCGTTATTCCAAAGCGGCATATTCAAATTTCAACCGGTTTGGTTGTTACGATGTTTTGTATCTTTTCATTTGAACACCCCTCCTAAGTGATTTAAGCACTTCACTGAGAACAGAAGAACCCAAATTTTAGACTGGCGTATCACTAAATCGAAATTTCTATTTTTGACATGCCATAAGGTAATAAAGGTTTAAAAGGTCCAGACAATAAAGGTAATTTATGTTAATCATCAATTCAAAGGAGTGTTTTATGGCAGGCTATTTATCCATTTCAAATCTACAAAAATACATTTCATTACCAGAAATTTTTTTTAATTTTTTTATTTAATTGTTAGAATCCTAAGATTTTTAAACAAATCTTAATAGCTTGTTTCTTGTGAATCTAGCTGTCTGCTTCTTTTCAGAAGTAGATGTAATAACGAAATTCAATGAGAACAATAATTCATAACACAGGGAAAGGTCGTAGAAAGAATTCGGAGACTCAGTAACAGAATAATTAGATTTTCAAAGAATCCTCCATGGTTCTAATATGACCTTGGTGCACAATTTTTTATTTACGCTTTTCATTTGGGCGCACCTAGCTGAAATCCAGGCTACGGAATTGCATTATTAGCTATTCTTTTCTCGCGCTAGATAAAGAAATAAGATTAATTCCAAGCTCAGAAAACACGTACTTTGTCATTAATGCTGACTATTAAAACTAATTATTAATGATATTATTGATTAATGGCAAATTTAACACATTTATGTTGTTAAATTATTATTAAACTGCACTACTTAACACATTATTAACACATTACCGACCGAGAACGAGAATTCTCGTTTTTATTCAAAAACATCATTGACTAAGGGCGTGGCTTCTACCTTACAGAAAATGCATTTAGATCAAGTTATCCTTATTTTTTTTAGCTTGTAAGACATTTTATATTAAATAAGTATTTATTCGAAAGATATTTACTGAAGCATAAACTGGAGAAACCTCTCTAGGAAAGCAATTTACGAAAAACTTTTAGAAGAGGGAGGAGCTTTTACTGTTTTAAAACACACTTCACAAAAACATGCGGTCGGTAATAACAGTAATTCTTAACCCTTTCCGGCACACACAAATTCTGTTCGTAAAATGCGAAATTACTGACTGACACCGGAATTTACAAATGACTTTTGTAGAAAATAAGAACTCCTTATTTTAAGCTTTCATTGTATAAGCAAAATTTTATTAAAATATTCTTGGTGCCGAATGCAAGTTTGGAATTAAAATTAGGTGTGCCCGGAGTGGGACCACTGTGCCGGAAAGGGTTAATGGTATTACCGTAATTTCCAGTGTATAAGCCGCGGGTAAGATAAGTCTGTTTCAAACCAGAATTATTTTTAAAGAAATAAATTCAAATAAGTGACAAGATGTAACACGTTACGTTTCATTAAAAACAATTTCCGGTCCGAAACAGATTTATTTGAGCCGCGACTTATACGGCTTATACGACGGAAATTACGGTACATATTTATAGGTAAATTTAATCTATTTAGGTTTGTAAGCAAATAATTAATAAACTGTAATAGTATTTATAGCTAGTTACCTGCAAGCGCTTAATAAAAAGGGCTATTTCAGCGCCTACCACTCTGGTATTGGCTACCGCTTGTTCATATATAGGTCCGTCTCCATCGGTCCAGTCAACTAAAAATACGCTGCTTCCACTGTCCATCATTAAAGCATCCACTAACGGCTGTAAAATTTGATAAACTATCATAAAGCATAACGTAATAAAATAGAAAATTAAATACATATGTAAACTAATAAAATAAAAATTGATTGATTTTTAAACATCATTTAATATTTGCTACTTCCTTTTTATTAAGACATTGGCGCTTTTTTAAATGACATTGGTGCGGTTCGAGAATAAGAAAGACATATTTTTGCCAAATGATGTAAACAGATATGAAAACAAAACTATTGAATTATTACACTTGTTTGTACATATCGTTGCTACCATGTATAACTATCGAATGTGAATGCATCTTTCATCAATTTTAAATATGAGCCGATTGTCACCACTAAATTTTAATAGGGATGCAACATCACCAGGGTTGCCAGTTTGGTATTCTTTTCCATTCAGAAATTTCGATTCCGTACCAGAAATTTTAAATAGAAATTTTTGCTTTATATAATGACAGCTTGTTTCGTGATTACATGAAGTAAACATTTTTCACAAAATTTCCGGTATGAATTCGGCATCTTTGAATAAAAAATAGTCCAAGCTGGTAACCATGTTCTTCACAGGCATTTTATTAGTATTTTTATTAGCCAAAAAATTGTAATAAGATTTAGTGGTGACAATCGGCCCATTTTTAAAAGAAATGAAAAATACATTTTTTTCATATTCGATAATTTGACATGGTAGCGACGATATATGCATAAAAAAATGCTTCTGATTATAAATTACTTCGGTTTGTAATATTAGGTAATTGGTTTCTGTATGTAAATATAACTCTTAGATGCTTTTAGCGGTCACACAGATCACTGCTTTTTAGGTGCGTTCCTAATTAAAATACCTAGCACCCATAGTCGTCGTCTGGACCGTTTTTCTGTCCGTCTGTCCGCATACAACAGCGCAAAAACTATCCAACCGAATGGTTTGAAATTTAATATATATAATCGTTGCAAAATTTTGTCAAGTCATTTCAAATTTCATCCAGCATAGATTATGAAACACTTTCCAACACATCCAGAAAACTGTATCGCAAATTACCCGTTAAATAATGTAAGAGAAGGCATGTAAGTAAACAGTTTAGAAAACACTTACCGCATTGTAAAATAGAGTTTTCGAAATTACAAAAAAATTGAAATTGTGAAAAAATTTGTGAATTTCGAAATTGTGAAAAAAGTAGTCGAATTATTTTGTGCAGACCTGTATATGATCTGTAGACTTGGATATATAATACATAGCATGATAAAATTTAGTTCAGTTAGAAAATTCACATTTAGCAATTTTCACCAATCTATGGAAATCACTCTAAATGTTTTGTACAGCCCTGTATGTTATCTAAACACTTTTGTACACATCACATCTTAAGATAAAATTTAATTCAGGTAAAAAACGCATAAGGCAACTTAAAACTCACTTTCAGCAAGTACCAACCGTAAACGATAATGTATTTTGTACTTTGCATAGCCCTGTATATGAATTTATTTGTATTCTACAAACTACTAAATATAGTTCAGCAAGAAAATGCGTAATATAATTAAAAACTAGCCTTTGCATGAGTTTTTTTATTTACAATTGTATTTTTTTATACATATATTAAATATTAGACACCAGAAATTTCAAGATAGATTTTTAACTTTGTTCCGCAACGTAATTCACGAGAAATTTACTGGATTAATATTTCTATATAAATAGAGTGGTGGCGAAGAAGTTGATTTATTTATTAAAAGTTAAATAAACAGTGATGGAAATTTACATCACTATGCAATTAAGTGTTAAAGAATTCACTCACATAGTGTGTAATACTTATGAATTCCCTTGTGTAGCCCTGTATATGATGAACCGAATTTATACACACCACATAAAATGAAAAAAATTTAGTTAAATTATAAAACGCAAACCAAACTTGAAAACGCACTTATCACACAGACTGTAATTATCGCACGTATACTGTAACCGAATTCTTTTGTGTGTCCCCGTAAATGAACAATAAACGCAATGCACACCATACTTTTTAGCGAGCAATTTATAGTGCACCTCAGTAATACATGTAATTTTAATTATCTTTGAAATAGTGACACATCACTAAATTACACTGCAAACGATTTTTACCCGTCGAACAAAGTGTAACAGAATTCTTTTGTTTGACCCTGTAAATGAATAATAAATGCTTTGCACCCTATATTCTACAAAAAGTATGTTTTAATGCACTTCATAAATATATATCTATTTCACCATGTTTCAAATGGCGTAGCATCATCAAAATGTACTTGAAATGATTATTTCCCATTGACTGTAATGTAACGGAATACTTTTGACTGTCCCTGTAAAAAAATTATAAGTGCTACTACACCTTTCATTTGAAATATGGCATATGCTGTAGTAAACGACAATAACATACAAACATTTCAGGGCAATCCGAGTATATTTACACGAGTTAGAGCACGGCTAGACGGAAGACAAACCGAAGTCATAAACACTTTTCAACTATGTTGGAAAGAGTTAAAAATATATTAATAAAAATATTTATCAAGTAATTTTATTTTTTTTTAAATCTATACTTCCTTGTTACAGCAGCTTCCGAGGATTAATCGTCAAGCAACCGAGATGTATCACCAAGTTATCTGACATGTATGACGTTATAGTCATATATGACGTATATGACATTTTATAACCTCTATGACCAAGTTGTAGTCCCATTCTTCATTCTATTAAATCCTAGCTGATTAGATTCAAGTGACTGATCGGACATTATCGAATTTCCTAATTAATATCTTGGAAGAGATGGAATTACTAAATGGTATAAAATGGTACGAAGATTGAAAATCATAACTCACACGCTCAATAGTTTGACAAACATGGAAAATTTCCTGCATATTTTATGAATAAAATTTGGGCCCCACGCACGCTTTCGTGTAACAAAAAGAAGCGTCCGTTGTCCAGTTTTAATTACTCTTAACAGTAATCTTTTTATGCTTGTAAACGTTATATCGGAGTCGTTTCGCAATTTTGTAGTAAATGTAAGACTTAAAATTTTAACATTATTTCTTTTTACACTCTTTTACTTAACTTAACTTGTTTTTTGTTTCACCCTTTCATTTACTTGTATTTATTTTTTGTATGTAAAGATGGAATTTTGCTATCGAATTTTCACTTACTTCCTGAAATGCTAGAATTATCCTATATATTAAAGCAACAATCTAAGATTTTCAGCGCAAATTCAATGTTTTTATTGGAGATTAAATCTAAAAACAGTTTAGTTTTAAGGTACACTTAAATGCGGTTCGTATAACCGAGCGGTCTAAGGCGTTAATTTAAGTTCTAGCTCACTGCAGAGAAAGTGGGTTCGAATCTGGCATCCGACAGAATGATTTCTGCATTACCTTTGGCTGTAATTCATTTTAATTACTGTCACATTTTCAGGAAAAGAAATTTCGTATATACCCAACAATATTTTTACAAATTAAATTTGTATTAAAAATATAATATAAATAAAAGATACTTGTATTCAAAATATTGGCTATGATGTCATACACACATACAGCACAGTTATTTTTTTTTAATCGGTTATAAAAAGGAAAAAAGTCGCCATATTTAGGGGATTTTTTTCCTTTGATGGCAACTTGGCAATTGTATTTAGTTATTGGTTTGGCGCGGGCTTGAAAATCGCGCCAACCAAAAAATCGCCAAACAACGCTGCGGGAGTGTAAAGCATCGGTTCCAAAACATTTAGATTAAAAAAAAATGCATGTAAATATTATCGATTAAATAAACTGAAGTGATCTACAATTTTTGACTTCTTTTGTACGACCAAAATAAATGTTCAAAAAATATCAAAGGGTTTGGACGACAAAAACTATTTTTTTTTTTTAAACTATAAAACGGCCCTACGTGATAAAACAAGAGAATGTCTTCTTACGAACACGTTTACCACTAAATATAATTTTTTTTTCGTGAATTTTTCATTTAAAAATATAAATTCATACAAAATTCGGTTAAAGATATAAAATAATACAAATTTGTGGTTTACTTAAAGTTATTATTACGGGCCCGGGTAACGCTGGGCGGGTCAACTAGTAATATATATATATATGTGTGTGTGTGTGTGTGTGTGTGTATACACAGGTGTGTTTCCGATGACAATACAACATTTTAATATTTTTAGAACCTCATCCTAAATTAATAAATTAATTTTAAGGAAATTTTTCGTTAATTAGCCGTAAACGATAAATCGACAAATGCAGTTGCATAACCGGTCGACTCCTCAAAATTTGAAAATGTGTTTTTCAGCTTTTTAAGTTCTAAGTAAACGTTTCTACCATCTGGAAACAATAAACAAGCCTAAGCCGGTCAAATCCCTGTGTTATATTCGTTTGAAAATCGCGATGTGCTGCAAAATCGGTCAAATCCATCAACCGATGAGGTTCAAAAGCGGCCATCTCCATATCCGCAAGATGGCGTTTCTGCTTCTCCCCACAAGAACCTCTCACTTGTTGATTAGATTAACGTTACAGTGTTTTCTCTATTGACTTCCAATATAAATATTTTTGTTTTCTCTCGCCTGTGACTACTCCTCCTTAAAACTCCTATAATAGATGCTGACGCATAATCGCAGATTTGGCACCCGAATTGGAGCTCAGTTGAAAAACCAAGCTAATCAGAACCTGTTATAGGAGTTTTAGGCAACCCCAGCTCCGGCTGCGGTAGATTGATGCTGAACTGGGTACCAATAATCCGAAACAAAATGGATATGCGTCAGGTCTTACTCCTCCTTGGTGCATACAAAGTCTGTAATAATTTAGTTTCGTATTTTCTCCGACTATGGAAAAGTTTGTGGAAGAAGTATCTCCTAATCAATCAAGGAAAAGGAAAAATGACCCTACGACGTGGAAAAGGAACAAAACAAAAGTTCAAAGGTAATGTACACTTTGTGATAACCAGGGGAGGATTAACATATTTTTATGCTCTAGGTCAAAATACTTTTCTGCGCCCTCTCCCTTCGCTTTCATAAAACTGTAAGTGAATTTTCTCCGATAAATTTAAGAATTTCTTAATCTATTTAATTTTTTAATAAAATATTTTTCCATTTGATATTTTTTTTATAAATTTTAGTATTTTGACGATTTTAGATGATTTAGACGATTTCTTTTGTTACAGTTAAAATCTGAGAAAATAAATTTGTGATTACAGTTTCATAATTTCTGGCATTATTTTTTTTCAGGTACTGCCGTACTGGTAATCCAAGAAATCCAAGCTTTTCGCACTCTTCAAAAGCTTACCAATGCTCCTCGTCAAATATTTTTGTGTATTTGCTACCCCTAAAAACCCAATTTCACATTAAATTTAGCAAAAATTAATTTCTGGTTTGTTGCAAAACCGGCCAACTCTAAAAACAGTTGCAAAGGTGGCCAAATCGAAAAGAAAGACTTAAATAACCCCCTCCTTTCATGTGCCCCTGCCACCTTATTTCGTGTTTTCAAATATACTGTCCTAATGACTATAAAACTAAAGAGTTTTGGTTCCAATCTTATTTTGGCTAAATGTGGCAAAAAATCAGCTTTTCCCAAAAATTTTATTTTTTGGCAATGGCCCGTTTTGAAACTAGACGACACAATTATTCTTTATGGTTACAACTGTTTACGAGTTACAAAAACAATGGAGTTAATTATTCATCAAACCACTCTCTCCAAAATAGCCCAACTGGCTGTGAAACTGCAACAACGTAATATTTCAAACACTAAAAAGAAGAAAATATAAATAAAAATCAAGATTATAATAATTAAGAAAATATGCTTTTATCATTTAATAGTTTCATATTAATTAAATTATGATTATACGTTGAGAAAACAATTTAGAAATCCTGAATAGATAATTAGATAATGCTTTTTTCCCCTTTCCTGTTGCCATATCTTGAAAAGAAACAGAGTGAAATATATAATTTTTTAATAAATTCACTTGCTCTTTCTGTCTGTCAAGCGTAAATCAAAGCGAGGAACTTTTAAAAATCGGGGCCCAGGCAATATTAACGTACTGTACCGGGATTTTTTTTAACTATACATGAATCGCAAATGATGCGTGATTTTAAAGATAAACATAAAATGCTTATACAATGCAAAACAAAAAAAGTGTTGATTTTACAGTATATAACTGGCATCCCAGCTGCCAGTATTATACCATAAAATTAACAGTAATAAACAGTAAAATAAGCAGCAATACGCTGCCGCGCATATATAAGCATTCGATGTTTATCTTTAAAAAACACATCAGAAGGTTAATAATAATAATAATAATATAACTTTTATTTAAAAATACATTTTAAATCTATTCTAAATACAAAAAATATGTTTTTTTCATTCATTAAAAAATAATACGTTGCTTATCAGAGTTAAACTGGTGGTTTATTCTTCAAACAAACATACCTTTTTCCATTCGGGAGCCGTTCCACTTATATAACCTGGTACCACGAATTTCGTACTTGTCCTTGGATTAAAGTGAGATTTTAAGATATTGCTGACGTCTTTGCGAATATTGCTGAAGTTTTGGGGAACATTGGGATTCTCAGGCGTGTAGAGCATGAAATAAGTGTTTATTTTTTCTCTATCTTCTGGGAGTAGACTTAGTGGTCTTTCTTCAATATTGAAAAATGGAGATTTAGCACTGAAGCATCCCAACTCGTCGAAGCATATTTCTCTTGTAAAATGGCTGATTACTAAAGAATAAATAAATAAAGTAAAATAAATCGAGTATTAATGCATTATGAGAATGTGCATTAAATAATATATTTATTGCACAGATTATATATAATATTTATTTTTTCTTTATATTTTGGAAGTACACTATTACTCTTTATTGAATATAAAAAATGGAGATTTTAGCACTGTAATATCCTATAAATAAAACAAAATTTAATATTAAAGGATTACAAGAATATATAATAAACGGAACGTAGTATATGTAAAAAACAATGCAATTATTGATAGATTATCCGTATTCTTTATCTTTCTCTATTTTCTGGAAATAGACTTAATGGTCTTTCTTCAATATTGTAAAAGGGATATTTAGCACTGAAACAACCCAACTCAACGAAACACATCTGAAAAAAAATATTCTTGGGTGAAAGCCAGTCCCCGAATGCTATTGTGTTACCCTAATTTTCAAGTTATAATCTGCCCCTGTTTTCTGCAAACAACTCCGAAATTCGATGACTATGTCATTATCCATAATCGATCATATTAATTTACCTGGTTTGACACATTTGCTACGATTATACACTATATGGCCATTAATGACCGGCAACTTTCAATTTTAGACATTTTGTGGAATAGTTAAAAATGTACTTGTCAGATTCATCTGGAATTTTAGAATTAAAAAGAAGAGGTTTGACTTCATATTTATCAACGTCGATTTAATAAGGAGGACAATTAGGGGGCCAAAAAATAATTATAGAAAAAAATAATACTTGGGATCACCCTGTAAAATAAAATGCACGAAATGATCTAGCGCTGCAGAATATATACATAGGCAGACATTGTACAATATGTGTATTCATTTGTGTAAGAATAGCATGTGTATTAATAGAAATATAGCGATTTTTTTTAAAAATTAAAAAAAATCTTGCATGTTTTTTGCTTATAACATACAGGGTTTTTAACCAAATTTAACGCCAGTTTCAGAAAAATTGACAAAATATAGTAGAAATAATATAGTGCAATTGGAATGTAAATCTATTAAATATTTATGGAAATATGGGCAGTTGTATAAAATATTTTTATCTGCGCATGCGCAAACGATAACAAGGAACTTTTTGCATAATTTAATAGTAAACTCTATGGAGCAACTTATAAAAAAAATCAGCCAAATATCGTAAAAATTCAGAGAGATATCGGCGTTAGAGTGAGATGTTTTTTAGTTTCTCACTAAAACTCGTTGAATGATAAGGGATTGTTCACAAATTGTCCTGCTTAATTTTTATACTATATTTCATTTTTTATTGATACTTTAGATCGCCTTGGAAAACTTTATTCCACCAGGTAATAATACTTTTGGAACGGATCCTCTGATTTTGATAATTCTTTTTTTGTTCGAATAAGCTCGTTAGGGTAGTTTTTCAAAGAGAACTAAAGTAGCATTAAAAATAGGAAAATAGTATAAAATAAAAAATGCCAATTTGTGGAAAATCCCTTATCATTCAAGGAGTTTTAGTAAGAAACTAAAAAACAGCTCACTCTAACGCCGATATCTCTCTGAATTTTTACGATATTTGACTGATTTTTTTTAATAAGTTGCTCCATAGAATTGACTATTAAATTATTCAAAAAGTTTCTTGTTATCGTTCGCACATGCACAGATAAAAAAATATTTTACAACTGCCCATATTTCCTTAAATATTAAAAAAAAAAAATCGTTATATTTCTATTAATATACATGCTATTCTTACACAAATGAATACACATATTGTACAATGTCTGCCTATGTATATTCTGTAGCGATAGATCATTTCGTGCATTTTATTTTACAGGGTGATTTCAAGTATTATTTTTTTCTATATTTTTTTGCTGGCCCCCCTAATTGTCCTCCTTATCAAATCAACGTTGATAAATATGAAGTCAAACCTTTTCTTTTTAATCCTAAAATTCCAGAAGAATCTGACAAGCATATTTTTAAATATTCGCAAAATGTCTAAAATTGAAAGTTGCCGGTCATTAATAGCTATATAGTGTATATTGCTAAGATTATACGACTAAGCATAAAATTTGCAGACCATTGTTTTGAGCGACATTTCTTTAAATCATGCTAGTTTTAAAAATAAAATACACAATACTCATTGTTAGTGTTGCGACATCTGACGGATTTTTTATTCAGAAATTCCAAATTATCGCCAGAAAGCTTGAATAATTATTTTTTTTTAATTCAATGATAGACATTTCTTGAATTTATCTATTCTAAAAAAACAAAAAACACTAAAAAGGTATATAACTTAAATATTAAAAAGAGAAAGAAAATTTTGGTGAAAACTACGTCATACATAAAACGTCTTATTTAAAACAATTTTCTTATAGTGTTGGTATAAATTTTAGGGAGGCAGTGACATTGTTTACTTAGCCATTTTATACAAACTGATTTTTACATGTTTATTTGATCTTATTTAGTCAATCACGAAGAAAACAACCATTAGCTGTTGCAACAACAGTTAATTCGGCCTTAACAGTCGAAAAATTCCTTAGTCAGAGGGAAATTAATGGCAACCTGATTACAGAAGATCTCCACTGGTCGTTTAAGTACAATCTTCCGTCTTTATTTTTATTTATATTTTTATTTATTTTTTTATTTTTATTTTTTTAAACAGACAAATTAGCGTGTTTTTAGCGCCTGCGGCGTCTAAATGGGAATTGGCCAGCTTAGCTCGCAGAGGGAAAAGCCCCTTATTTATCCAAAAAATCCTTGTTGTAAAGAAAAATACATTTAATTCAATACATTTTATAATGCAATAACATTTTATGTAACAATAAATAAATAAATAAATTAATAAATAAAATAAATAACAAATAAAAAAAATAAAAAAATAAAAATTGGTGTGATGCAACATTTTAGAAAAGGAAACACAGTTCCTTACCTCAACAACATCTTAATTTGGAATATTTTTTAGAAAGAGCGTAGATGTACCGGTAAACAGATATATGAATCGTCTTTGGATCTTTAGAAAATTTCTATGAAAACAGTGAAAAAAAAAAGGTGTCTTCTATCTTAAAGTTGTGCATGAATATACAAAAGAAAAACAATTGTTGAACTCAACCATTTCTTTCTTTTCATTTTTTTAATCGGTTTCAAATAGCTACGAAATAATATATATAAGGGTCGCCCAAATGAAAGTAGCATTGCTTTTATAACTCCGCCATTTGAAGAGAAAGACGACTGTGCATGCTCCTATAGAGGGTGCAGAGTGC
Organism: Maratus michaelseni; assembly: GCA_963931845.1. Classification (NCBI taxonomy): domain Eukaryota; kingdom Metazoa; phylum Arthropoda; class Arachnida; order Araneae; family Salticidae; genus Maratus; species Maratus michaelseni. The sequence goes on along the minus strand of OZ007598.1, from coordinate 26,642,970 downwards.
TGGGAATGCATGCGATACCATCAGATCCCGCCAGATGCGTGTCTGATAGCGTGGGGGCACGTTAAAAGGCATCGTTCACATCATGGATGCCCCCCAACGTTGTCAATTTTTAACAGCGGAAAATGCGAGTGCTAGTGAAATCTTTCACTGAATGCAAAATGTGGTCTTGCATGATAATGCTCGTCCTCATGTGGCTGTGACGTACCAAACATTGTTACGGCAATTCCGCTGGGAGGATCTCGAATATCCCCCTTACAGCCCAGACATCTCGCCGTGTGTCTACCACATCTTCGGTCCACTCAAGAAAGCTCTGAAGGGACGGCGATTTGCCGACGATAATGAGGTCCAAGCTGCCGTTGAAAATTGGTTCCACAACCCACCCCGGAGCATCTTCACCCCAAGGTATCCATCGTCTCGTTGACTGCTGGGACACTTGTTTCAACCTACAAGGTGACTTTGTCTAGCCCATCTGTTACGTCTGTATTATTTCATTCTTTTGTACACTAATTTATATTAATACCATTAAACCATTTCTCAAACCGACTGTATTGCCATTTTCATTTGGGCGACCCATATATAAACTTGAAATATGTGAATAAAAAATCTTACAAATATTGATGCAAAACTGTTTTACATACTATAATTTGCTTCATGATGTTTTACTAGCAGCAAATTAAAAAACGATATCGACATTAAATAAGATATCGTAAACGAATTTCGATCAACTGAAAAGAAATAATTGAAATTTACAAATGTTCTTTCTTCTCTTTGAAAAAACAACAAAAAAAACAACAAAAAACGAAAACGAAAAGAATAAAAAAACACTTAAAATCGGTTCTTCCATTAAAAAGTTTTGCGAAATAACCCTTAAAAATAATATCGATTTGAACAATTTCAATTTTTAAAAATCGATTTAAACTAGTCATAAAGTAAATTGACATATCTTGAAATACACCGATAAAAAACCTTGAAAATTTTAATGAACAAATAAGATTTACATACTATCGTCTGCTTCATATTGTTTCACCAACTGTAGAGTAAAAATACACAGCAACATTAAGTACGACATCTTAAAAGAATTTCTATCGACTGAACAGAAAGAGTTCAAATTTACAGGTGTTAAGCATTTATACTTATCTTTTTTTTTTCCTTCGTTTTTACACAGCAGTGATAATTGGTATCTCAAGAAAGATAAAATATTAAAACACAATGTTTTTTTGTTCTTTTTTTTTTAATCGCATTATCATGATATAGTAGATATTCTATTTATGTTTTTTTTTCTTCCTTTTTTTATGCCATATGGGAGTAAATACTAGCTGCATGATTATTGTAAAATAGATATGCTATAGGGCGATCAATTTAAAAGAGTACCCGTTTGTTTTTTGTATTATCCACATCTATAATATATGTAAGCAAGACCTTGCAACATTATTACTTATTTAATATGTTTATATTTAATGTGCGGTATCGTTTTTTTCACTTTCTAAATGCGAAAACTCGTTTTTTAAACATAAATTCCCGTGAACATCATTAATAATTTTTAATCCGATTCTGCATTTAATTTCAATAGGCATCTGGCCAAGTTGACAGAAGCAGACGATTTAATCAAATGATAAACGAGTTTTTGCATTTAGAAAGTGAAAAAAAAAACGATAAAAAAGAAAGAAACTAAATCCATCAAAATAAAACTCAAAAGATATGTACAGTTAAAAATTAATGTCAAAATATTTCTTTAAGGACAAAGTTGGTTAATAAAAATCAGCTTTAATGGTTATTTTGAAAATTTATTAACAATTTTCTTTTACTATTATATTTAAATAAAAACAATTTTAAGAAACTTCTTTTTCAGTTTTCAAATGCTACTTAACCCCTTAGCGACAAGCGTCGCGTATACATCACATATAAGATGCTGAGAATCTTTGACTATTCCTACCAGTAACTGTTAATATTAAATCTCTAAAAAGATTTTTTTTTTTTTTTAGGTGCCTGTGACGACTATCACACAACACATCCCTAGTTCAATAACAGATAAGTTATGAACGGGTTTAGCAATTTTCGAGCTGGTAGTAATGGGAAGTGGCGTGGGTGTATGTATGTGGAGGAGGGGGGTAGGGGGTAATAAATTAAGTAAACGTACAAGAAATCACTGGGAAAATGAGCTCATAGAAAATGAAGCAAAAATACTAGAAGAAGGATTAAATAATATAAAATTAGAAAGTTTAAGGATAGGCTAAATATTTGTAATTTTTTTAAATATAATTAAAGAAGAAAAATAAATACTGTGGTCTGTTGCTGCGGTAATATAAACTGTGTTAACTGCATTCAAGTTGAATTGATGGTGGAATTCAGGCTTTGCTACAAACTCTATAAACTCTAACGTCAAACTGCTTAAGTTAATTTAAATAAAATTTTCATTAAAAAGTACCGGTGATTAAAGATAAAAAATGCTGTAAAACATGTTCGTCGTGAAGGGGTTAAGAACGTTTTGCCTATTAATGAAATTAATCACAATGGCTAACTAAAAAGTAACAACCGATCAGAACTGGCCACTAAAAAAGTCACTTACTGACCAGTGGCTACTAACCATTGATGGATCAATGAGTCCCGCAGTGGCGCGGACGAATAAGCTCGGTTCCCGTAAGATCACCGAAAGTGAAGCAGCATCGACCGTAGTCAATGCTTGGGAGGGTGACAACCTCTCTCGACTGCGGCTGCTGTGGGACCGTGTACGTTAATGAGAGCTGATGCACATAAAATCTGTTCGTGGCTCCAATGTGCTCCAAGTTTAGTATAAGCGTTACCTCAGGGTGTGCCAATGCAGGTGCAGGTCTCTTATCTGGAACTGGTTCAAAATTAAGAGACCAGCTCTTCGGGATGGGCTTGTGAGTGCTTAAGCCATTTTGGCAGGCCTCCCCATCCAGCTGACTCGTGATGGATCAATGATTCCAACCAATTAGGAATAACGCCTGCATTCAGTTGATATTTTAAAACAGCGCAATCCTCACCCTTCCAAGCATACTTATTTAATTTACCCATGTGTTGTGCAGAGTGCACAATGCATAAACATATACAGCCAACATGCAGGAGATTCTAAATTGAACTGAAGGTTTTTTTAAATTGAATGACAAGTAAACGGTAACAACTATTGAAGTTTGAAGCTATTATCGCAGAAGAGTAACGTATAAAGTTAACAATTTTGTTACTACATTTCCTTGTTTTAGTACTAAACCGACAAATGAAGCTGCACTGTCTTAACACTGTTATATCGCTCAAAATAACTTTTCAATTTCAAAATACAAACATTCATTATTGTTATTACTATTATTACTATTATTATTATTATTATTATTATTATTATTATTATTATTACTGTTATTTTGAATTTTGATATTTAAACCAGTGGATTTTTTAAAGCTGGGTGAACTTTGATCCATTTTTATACGTCAGTTTAAGTCTGAGCAGCGTAATGGTCCGACGGTAATACTTGAAACTAAAGCAAGGAAGCGTAGTGAAAAAACACTTCACACACTAATATTTGGAAAGAATAACTTCAAACATTTTTTACTTAATAAAGTCCAGTGTATGTCCTTCATTATTTAACTCTACATATTTGCGCTCCTAGCGCAACATTAAGCGATCTGCAAGCGCATGAAAGCATATTTAAAATATATGTTGAAATATTTTCGGTTAGCGCTCCTGGTGTATGCAGGCTGTATGCTACCGAAGGCAATGGGTCGCCCAACATTAGGTTCGTTAAAAAATATACAATCAAAACAGACCGGAGTGTGCATAGAACGCCTAGTGTACGCTGCCGAAGGAATTGGAGCCCGTAACCCTAAATTCATTTGAATAGTGAGCCCCCAAAAATTAGATACTTTTGGACAGATTTTTGTTTAAAAATATAAAATCATTCAACACTAATTTTAGATGTATTTAAAGTTATTATCAAGGGTCCAGGCCACGTCGGGCGGATCAATTAGCATTATAAAAAAAATATATGTATTGCACAAATCTATGTTACACATCATCACTCTATAAAACTGGAGTCTATTCTGTTGTCTGTAAATTAAAACTTGCACCTTCAATTGATATGGAAAGTTTTGTTCCATAGCACATAAGGGGAAACATAAGAGTTATCGGATACACACAACTCTTCTCGAAAAACTGTTTAATTTGTATACTGTACTCCCACAAATTGACGCCTGCTTATTAAATCTACAAAGAAAAAAAATGTTTTTGCTGTGATCACATGAATTATCAATCTTATGGACTTACAGCGCTGTATTAATAAGTGTTTCTCAAGTTATTGTTCAAAGAAAGTTTTTAATTAACTGAAAAATCACTCTGTACTATAAACATATTTTACGGAATATATCCTTATAACACAATCATCAAAACAACAAAAAGTTTTTAAAAAAATGCATGCAGTAAAACAAATATTACAAAAGGTGTATATTTAACGCATAGCTGCTCACTTTTATGCTTTTTTCTTACCACTATTCTTGAATAAATACATTTGCCTTATTTCATCACCAAAACATGATTAAATAAGGCATTTTTTTTTAAATTTAAAAATAGCGGTTAAAAAAAGCGTGAAAGTCGACAACTATCGTAACGCATTCTTATACATTTTTTCAAGATGGACGAAGTTCCGAAACACTGTCCGCGCAGTAGATAAGGGAATTAGAATAACTTCTTCAATGATTAATTAATTCTTCTCTAAAGTTAAATACCAATCTGGAAATCGATGCTTTAATCGATGATTTCTCACATTCGTAAAGCTTGTCTTTGAATTTTTGCGCTGCTAAACGTTTACAGATCGGTTACTAAACGGTTACGGAATTTCCCTATCGGAACAACCGTATGACATTCTTAAAGGTTTAAACATGATAATAATAATAATAATAATAATAATAATAATAATAATAATAATAATAATAATAATAATAATAATAAAATTCTTTTGTCATTGAAAAGCTTTCTGTTCCCTTTAATATAGTGGATCGTTGACTTCTGTACTTTTGAACCATATAGCAGGAAGTAGTTATTAAAAATATTGAAAATAGTAGATAATTTGGACTTTATTTTCAATTTGGTTGAATATGCTCTAGATAGCAGCATAATTGCCAAATAACGGTATGCTGTACGTCCATTAAAACGTATTAATAAAATATTAATTAAAGTAAGTTATTTAACACTTATTTTTAATTGACCTTAAAAAAACTGCATTTACATTTGGTATTTCTGTTTACAACAAGTAAAACGTCTAGTAACTGTATACTGTAATTAATAAGAAATATATATATTTAAAAAAATTACAGTTGCACATTTGATTTTTCAGTTATGTAAAAATTTTATTTATTCGCAATAAATATTTAATGATACCATTGAAATATATTTTGGATAGTGTTGTGGATGCGCCTCCCCCCTCCCATTTCTCCTGGTAACTTGTCTTGATACGCGGTAGACATTGATACGTTGCACCAGTATTTATTAGATATACTATACAAATAGCAAAAGATAGCAAAGATTTTTCACAGAAAAGATGTTACTTGAACATATGTATCGAAAAAACTCTTGCATCGATGAAATTTTTATTATTAATATTGCCTCTGAATTTTAAATCGATTAAAAAGATTTTAAGTAGAAAAAGTATTTCATTATTTTCATATGATTATGGAAAAAAGTATTTTTTGTGCAAACACATTATTAGACAATACAGAAATGTTTTTCAAAAGCAAAACGAACTTTCGACTCAATGCTGCAATTGCTTTAACAACAACAGCAAATGTAGATAGCCTCAAAAATAAAAATATTGGCGAAGGTTTCGGATTACCAATTGATTTATTGATGATATTTATTTCTGGAGAGATATGTTAAAATACATATTTTAGTAGTTCTTTATTTTCGTCTCATTTCATACAAAGTAAGCTGTGGTATATATTCGCATAGTTACATTCCTAAATTATGAATATTTAACATATATATTAACATGTAATATAATATAGGTATACATTTGGAAACCACTTGCATTCGAGGCTTCCGTAAATATAGTATTGCAGAAGAGATTAGCTTGTGAAGCAAGCTGAATAAAATCATTAAAAAATACATTATTCTCAAATTTAATTGATTTTCCATAACATTGGTTAATTATTAGCTGCACGTAAGCATAATTATACTCTTTTATTTCACTAAACTTGGTTTTTGTATGTAAATATAGAATTTTGTAATCTATTTTTCATCCACTTCTCGATATGCTAGAATTATAAAAAGAAATATGTGTATTTCCGATGACAATACAACATTTTAATATATTTAGAACTTAATTATAAACTAGATGGAACCCGTCAAAACTTCACGGAAAAAAATTACTATAGCAATATCAGTAAAATAAGCTTCTTTATTATTTAAGAAGGGGTGCGTATGAAACAGTCTTTCAAATATTTTATTTTAAAAGTCTCCCCTCCCCCCCCCCTCCACAGTGAAATACAGTACTATTTCCGATGCAAACTCAAAACAAACAATCCCTAAACAACTGTGTAATGCAAATCAGTTCGACATTACTGCCATATCAGGGCTCCCAAATGTTCCGTCAACTGAATACCAATATTTTTTAACAGGAAATTTCATGGTAGGTTTCTACAACGTTTCTGCAAAAATTTACCTCCAAGGTAATTTCTGCAAAATTTGCAAGAAAAATCTAAAAATAAAAATTTTCTAAGAAGAAACCAGTATTTAAAAAGAGGACCATTTGGCAGCCTTGCCATATTCCCCACGGCAAAAAAGAAAATGCACCTATGAAGTATCATACAAATAGTTATTCCTACGTCCATCTCATATTCAGTAAATAAAAGAACATACAAACATAGCAAATAAAGTACACATCCCCTCCTCACCCCTGTGATAATGCAACTGAAGGATCTCCTATGTGCATGTGCATCTGCCCAAAGGCACCGTTGAAATTCGACGTTAAAAAACAGTTTTAAAGTCTTTAAATAAAAAGTTTTAAAATATCCTCTTTAATCATTGTTCGTTTCAAATCCATATCTTTGAAAACGCATACATTGTTTTAAGCTAATCAATTTTTATGTAAAGATGGAGAATTTATTTTTACTATAATAAATCAATCTGCAGATGAGAGGGATTTTTAATGTTTTCAAGTGTAATCTACTTGTATGGTTTCTTCGGTCCCTTTACATAATCACCCTTTTCCATCACAGTCGGGGATCTTTTCCCTTTTCCCTCTTATACAGTTAAATTGGATTAAAAAAATAATAAAATAGAACCAGAGGGCCCGTGCGAAGATATCGCACTGAAATCTAATATTTTTTAGGTACTTCTCTATTAACCCGTCGACCGCTTTTCATAACAAAAAACTACCGCGAAACTGTAAGATTAAACGCCAAAAATGCAGTCCCATTTACTTGATGTCAGAATCATTATGGGTGTTTGTTACGTCATCTAGTGGTATTACATTCGACATTTGCGTGTATTTTTCATTATGTTTTACTGATTTAGTAGTTATTTTATTAATTAAAATAACAATTGTGTCCTTAAATTCTTATATTTTATTTATTTTTTGATATTCCAATGGCAACGTTCTCCGTTTATTTGGCGATAGTTTTTTGTTATGAAAAGTGGTCGACGGGTTAATAGAGAAGTATCATCTTTTATCAATATGTAATATTTATTAGATGCAGGTTTAAACTTCTAAAGAAAAAGGAAGGATAAAAATATCTGCAAACAACATTTAGTTGTTAGTCAAGCCAGAATATCATCTAATTTATTCCATCAAAGTTAGACTAAAAACTGATCCAAGATTGCTAAAGGCACGCGCGAGAAAAAAAATTAACAATCGTATTTTGACTGCATTAGAGGATGACGTCATCCGCTTCGGGAAAACCATGGGACTTAGAAATATACATCTAAACATTTCAATTTCAATTTCGCTTTTTAATCATAAGTATAAAATAAACCCGTGCGGTGTTTTTTATAATAATTGCTATGAGCATCATATAATGTGGTATTTTATTGTTTTGGCAACAATAATTTCAGGAAAACCTTTCATTTCTTTCATGAAAACAATGCCGATTTAATTTTTTAATTTCAGCAAATTTTAATCAAAAACATGTTTTAACGAATTGTTAAGTGGCCTATGTCAGAAGCCTGTTCTAAAACCTTTCATATGGTATCTCATTCGTTGTTCTGCGTTTCATATTTTCTGAGTAAAAGGGATGTTGACAGGAGAAATAATATATAAGGATTCCTAGCCTATTTTGATGCAACATATACATCGACGAATTCAATATATCAATTTTATGTTCAACATCAACTGAAAATAGATTTTTTTTTTTTTGTCAGATTTTAGTTTAGAGCCAAAATGCTCTTTCTTATGGATAATCTGATCTTATGATTTATCAGGGTTTTTTTTTCTTTTCACATTTTATTATGGTTAGGGAAATCCATTTTCAATTGTGGCAACTTTCCCAGGGGCTACATTACATTATTGAAGCAAGCTGATGGTCGTTGTTGAGATGGATTTGAAAAACATTTCATGCTTGAAAATTATTTAAAAAGTCGTTAAATTAAGCGGCAGTTTTCAAATAAATTTCATTTGAAAGCTAACATTTTTCTAATTAATAATGTAAGAATTGAACTTGTAAAATATAGTAAAATGTAGTAAAACATTGAAATTTGTAGTATTTAGAAGTGATGTAAGCGCGATGAAAGCGAAAGCGATAGCGCCGTTTGTTGTCACAACGGTTATACATTTCTAAAAATTGCCACTGTATTTTGGCTGGCGTCCAAAAGTAGACTACTATTTTTGACGTCGACAGAGAAATTCACAGTGAAAGAAATATAACTTTGCCGCTAATAAGGAACTGTTAAATGAACTTATAATAAACCTACGAAAATAATTCCTATAAAATATTAGTCTTACATTGTTTATTCTAACTAAAAATACCATCATTATTTTTTTTCTAATATAACACTATTTTTAATAATTTTATTTTTCCTGAAATCCTTTACTTTTGTGAATATTTTTATTAAAAAATGAAATCTTCTAACCTATAATTTAAAAAAAGTAATTGGTAACATGTATTCAAGGTATGCAATCAAGATGAAGCAATCAATAAAGGCTCCAATTCTAGCCTTTGTAATTCAGAATTGAAAAATACGTTAAAATTACGTCATCTTGACACAATCCTATAAATTTTTCTCTTGAGTTTTATCAATATTAACATACATTTCAAGCTAAGCATAACGTCATTTCACCTGCGCAAACTTTTCACACGTACCTTATATACGCTACTTTTATGCTTAAACACCATGTATACAAATAAAAATATATTTTATATTTGGTTGTAATGAAAAATGGGATCAACAAAGTTATAATGGATAATGATAAAATAAACCCAATGGGCAATATTCTTGTGACGTCACAATGAATATGAATTTTTATTCGCTTATAAAAATAAAGTGCACGCGGATAAATATTTTTACCGAAAATTAACTTGCAAATTAAAAAATTCAGCCTAAAAGCCACGTATCTTTAATATTTATAATTTTCAAAACAAATTCTTCGATTGTAGCGTATTTTCGCGTTTTGCGGCTATATTTTTGAGATTCGTATAAGGAATTCAGTTTCAAACATTTAGCCAATTATAGGAAATTTTTGTCCTCCACGATTTTTGTTGTTTTAGAAATTTTTAATGTGATTTCCAGTGCGATGTTTGGCGTTCTCTGCGATTTCTAATGTAATTTTTAGCGTTTTTTCGCGATACGTTGCGATATTTTGACATTAAAAAAAAAAAAAAATTGTTTTAAAATTTTTAGTCTCATGTAATCAATTTTGTTCTTCGCGATTTTTGACGTTTTTGTGATTTTCAGTGCGATTTTGTTGGCGTTCCGTGAGTTTTTGGGTTTTTTTCTTTTGACATTCGTGAAAGGAATTCAGTTTCCAGCATTCTGCCGAATATATATAGTTCATATTTTCAACAGCGATTTTCAATGCGATTTTTAGCATATTTTTTCAAATTTTTCACCAATTTTTTGACATTCTTGAACGATTTACGGTTACAATGTTTTAGCCTATACTGTAGTAAACTTTGCGATTTTCGAATCTTTAACGATTTTTTATGCAATTTTTTGGGTGGAATTTTTGCAGTTCGAGGTGATTTTTCCACATTAGTAAAATGCATCCAGTTTTAATGTTTTATCTCAATATAGTAAATACTGTCCTCTTTTCAATAAAGTTTATTCGGAATTTGTACAGCAATTTTTGATTTTTTTGCGAATTTTTTATGCAATTTTTAGAATTTTTTTGCATTCTGCAAAGATTTTTTGACATTTGTGTAAGAAATCCTATTTTAGTCTTTTAGCCCAATGTAGTAAATTTTTGTCCTCTGTGATTTTTGATATTTTAGCGTTTTTAGGTGCGTTCGTAATTATATAAATACGTAGCACCTATAGTCGTCGCTTGGTCCGTCCATCTGTCCGTCCGTCTGTCTGTCTGTCTGTCCGCATATAACAACGCAAAAACTACCCAACCAAATGGTTTGCAATTTAAAATATATTATCTTTGCAGAATTTTGTCGAGACATTTCAAATGTTATTAAAATTGAATCAAAACTTTAGGAGATATTAATAAAAATATTTATTAAGAAATTTGAATTTTTTTTTAAATCGGTGCTTTTTTGTTATAGGAGCATCCGAAGTTTAATCGTCAAGCGAGCGAGATACTTATTTTAATACAGAAATTAATCTGCAGACGATATAATTCATTTCACAGAATTAAAAATCATCAAGATCTGAATATTTATATAACTAGCTGATACATATATATCTGAATATTTATATAACTAGTTAAGATATTTGTATGAACAGTGTCATAAAATATATACTTAACTAGCTGTTTAACCCGTTCTACGCACGGGATATCATGAATTTAATTCTAAAACGTGCGTACGAACGCACCTCGTTTGTAACGTTTGACGTACAATTTCCAACTTGTTTTTTTTTTTTTTTGCGAATCGCTGCTGCGATTTTTTTCACATTAGTAAAAGGAATCTGGTTTCAATATTCTAGCACAATGTAGTAAATTTTATTCTCTTTTCAGTAAAGTTTATTGGGAATTCGTACAGATATTTTTATATTTTTCGCGATTTTTTATTTTGATTTTCAGAGGTTTTTTTCTGTGTGTGTGCGTGTGTGTTTAGTGTTAATTTTTGATGGGATGATTTTTTTCGCCGGGCGAGTCCGCGAGTATGATAATAAAAATACAAAATAAAAAAAGCAAAGCTGGATCGAATATGACTGTATTGAGTTGCACATACAACAACAACTGACAAAACATGGAACATTATATGTATATTTACTTAGGTGGCGGACCTGTCAGAAAAGTGGCGAACCTGACAAAAAGCTAGTAATGTAAAAAAAAAAAAATATTAGCTTGTTACTATAACATGAAGAAACACCCAAGAAACTTTTGTAATATAACAGGTTTAATTAGGAATTCGAAAAAGTAGTGGAAAAAGTGAGAAATGAATAGAAAAAAACTTGACGTTGTTGACGCATTATAAATAGCAAAGGATTGCCTGTTAATTTGAAATCGATGAAATAAAATCGAGAGTATTGTATTCCTATATGTTCATATGATGTTGTAAAATAAAAACTATTTTTCATGGAATAGTTTTCATCCGGGAACAAAGAAATGTTTCGCAATAACAAAATGATATTTCGAATCAATGCTAGATATTTTATTAACACAAACGATTCAAGTTTTAAATAATTTGAAGACAACCACAAAAATAGAGAAATATTGGAAAAAAACAAAAATATGTTACATTAATAATATATTTATTTTTTCGTCAGGATTCGCTGAAATTCATCTTTTTGAAAGATGCTTTTTAAATATATTATTGTACGTTATACATTATGCATTATACATTATTTATACATGAAACTATTTTAGTTGTTCCTTATTTTCCCTCATTGCAAAGAAAATGATTTGTGGTATATATTCGTATCATTATTTTCTAAAACATGAATACAATTTCGGACAAACACGAAACAATTTCGTAAAGTCGTCCAAATAACTGCTTCCATAAATATAGTATTAAAAAAATAGCAAATAAAATACAATTTGTTTAGAAAGTACTTAAAGAATTGCAAAATCTCATCACGACACCGCAACCAAGCTAAATGAAATCGTTAAACAATATTTTATTTTCATATTTAATTGATTTTCTATTGCGTTAGAAAATGACATTAGCTGCACATAAGCATATTTAATATTCTTTTAATAACGCTTGTTGGAAATCAATAATATATTCAAGTAGTTGCACCCATTTAATTATTATTACTTTTTTTTAAATAGCCGCTTTACTTTGCTTATGCGAAAAGGTATTGAAAAAATATTTATTTACCAAACACTTAGGCGTAGAAAAAACGTAATAGAGGAATTGTCTGAATTTGAATTCACATCTAAAACGGTGCAAATGAAGAGGAAAGATTCAACTCGCGAACCAGGATTTTTTTATTCTACAGTCTCAGACAACAAATTTTTTTAAAATAGCATCATTGCCAATAAATATTGAAGTCCACAAAAATAAATGAAAATGTATCAAGGAAAAGGGTAGTTCGCGACTGTTTCTGTTGATGTAAAATAGAAGTTTTGGTTTAGCATAATTCATTCAATTTTTCATTTGATTTTCCATAATTTTGTTTTTTTTTATGAATTAGCTGCAGCAATATAATTAAATAAGGAAGTACTTTACAGCTTAACGTGCCTCAAAAGCCGAGTAACTTTCGCTACAAAGAATTTAGACCATTTTATGAATCAAGAACTCTTACTTAGACGTATTTTCTTTCAGCATTTGAAACATTATATGGATCTAAGACGGTGTGCTTGAAGATAAAAAACATATATCGTAATAGGGTATTTTTTAATCAACATTTTGAAACATTAGGTTTTCCAACGTTTTTAAGAATAGCTTCACTGCCGTCAAATATTGAGATTCGTAAAATAAATGAAAGTTTGTTCTCGAGTGCCTTTGTCCATGCCATCAAACCGATTTGGTTCTTCATGAAATAGCTGCAACTAAAGAAAGAAATAATGCAATTGATTTCAACAATTCGTACTTTAAAAGCCGCACAAATTACGAACTTTTAGAAGAATTCAGAATTTTTATTGTACATGACGGTTCTCTTAGTGGTATATTTTACAGAATTTGAATCGTTATATGGATCTAAAATAGCGCATTTCAAAAAGCGAAACTTAAATCACGAGACATGATTTTTTTACTCCAAAGTCTCTAACGATGAGGTTTACCAAAGTATTTAAGAAAAACCACCTTGGCTAGAATAATAAGATTTATAAAATAAATGGAACTATCTTAAGGAAAAAGGGTAGTTATTTAGTTTCTTTGTTGATCTGGAATAGCAAATTTGGTTCTTCAAGAGTTCGCTGTAACAAAAGAAAGAAATTATACTATACTTTTCAGCTATGCCAACTTTAAAAGCCGGGGAAATTCTCCTACGAAGAATGGAAATTTCATGAAGCAAAATTGCTTACTTGGACGTATTTTCTTTCAGCATGTGGATCGTAAAATGAACATAAAATGGTGCACTTCAAGCGGAAAGACGTGAATCAAGAGACATGGTTTTTTTATTCGACAGACTAAAACAATGACTTTTCCAAAGTTTTTAAGAATAGCCTCGTTGCATTAAAATTTTAGAATAACTAAAACTATTGCTGAGAAAAGATAGTTTGCAAGTATTTCTGTTGATGCAATATGGCAGATTTGGTTATTCGCAAATCAGATGCAACAGAAGAAAGACGTAATGCAATATTTCCCTTTTATTCGTAATTTAAGCGAATGACTTAGTTACTTGCAAAGAATCCAAAACCTTGATTGAGCAAAGCTACTGCCTTAGTCGTAATTTCTGTCAGCGTTTGGATCGTTATATTGATCTAAAATGGTGTAATACATGAGGTAATACTCAATACGCAATAAGATTTTTCATTCAGTTTTCTCAAACGATGAGTTTTCCAAAGTTTCTTAAAATAGCTTCTCTGTCATCAAATATTTCGATTCACAAAATTAATGATACTTTTGCGGTGAAAAAAATATTTCTCGATTCTATTGCTGCTGAACTCGTAACTATTTTAGCAGAAAAGTTAAACTTTTCGTACGAAATTGTCACACCAAGCGATGGAGAATACGGAAGAGAATTGCCCGATGGGAACTGGACAGGAATGGTAGGGCTGCTTGTTCAACAAGAAGCAGATTTGGCTCTTCACGATTTCAGTATAACAGAAGAAAGGAGTAAAGCAATACGGTACAGTTATCCCTACTTTATAAGTCGGACAAAGTTTGCTACGAAGAATTTAGAACCTTCGTTCAGCAAGACAGCTTTTCTAAAGGTATTTTCTTTCAGAATTTGGATCTTTATATTGAGTAGCTTTATTTTAATGCTTGTTATGTCAGCATTATTCAAAAGACAACCTTCTCTTGTAAATAATAAAGTTAGTGTAAGGAAAAATGCAGTTGGAAAAACTTATGTAGGGCAAATTATTTGTAAAATAACATTTAGCTTCGGTCATCAGTTCTTACGCTGGTTTTATTCAGCAATATTGCTTTCTATTTTAAGTGTACCATCTTTAGTTGGTGTTCGTACAATTGCTGAACTTGCAACTGCAGTTCGGGAAGGGAAATATCGATGTATAACGACTCCTGGAGCATTTACTCCCGATGCATTTTTGAAAAGCAGCAAACCTGGAGATGACATTAATATAATTGGTCAGAGTTTGAAAGAAAATAAAGGCACTATGAATTTTGAAGAAGTACTAAGGGATACGCATACCTCGAAAAGTTCTGCATTCTTTACATTTGAATTAAGATTTCTGGCGTATAAAGATTTTTATTATATATCAGATGAAGGAGTTTTCACTAATTTTCTGGGTATCGGTTTCAGAAAAGATTTCTGTTGTAAAGCAGAACTGGATGCAATTCTACATTACATTTGGTCGTCTGGTATTAACAGGAAGATATTAAGCGATGCTTTTTTTATTAAAAGGATCAGAGCTCAACAGCGAATACAAACTACACATGCAAAGATCAGAAAGTTGTCCATTGAGAATTTTGAAGGAGTTTTTATTCTGTTATTGAATGGATATACTTTGGCAACAATAGTACTTTTTATTGAAATGTTATTTCACAAATTTTTAAGTTGCCGAAAATGATGAAGAAAATTAAACTGACGGTTATCAGAGAAATTTCAGGATTCTTATTGACTAATTGTTTGAGTTGTTGAAATTCAACCGCTAATACAAACTACAGATGCAAAGAGCAGAAAGTGTCTCATTGACAATTCAGAAATATTTTTTTATTATTTTATTGATTGAAGATATTTCGGAAATAAAAGTACTTTTGATGGGAATATTATTTCACAAATTGGAACTTTTCCAGTATAGGGGCCCTGTCAAGAAAGAGAAAATGGCCTTGGCGAAAGAAGGAAATTAAAAAACATATTTTCTGGTAACCTATTCACTATTTCATATACGAAGCAATTTTTAACGTATTTATACAATTTATTTAATATGAAGAAGCCATTTATCTGTTTTCATATACAAACAGAAGTAAATTGTATATATGAAAAATAATATATATATATGTATATACAAGGTTTTTCACAAAGGACCCCTAACTTTAAAAATCAATAACACGGAAACGGTGATAGATAGAAATATGAAACCAGTGGTATGTTTAATTAAAAAAATCGTAAGAATCTTATACGTAAATCTCAAAATTTAGTTAAAAATAGCACCGATAGATGGCGCTGAGAGCGTTAAGAATCCTTCTAAAAAGATTTCAGAAGCATAGAAAGACTAGTCGTCGAAGACCAGCCGCTATTAGCGTATAGTAAAAATAATGCCGAAAGTGATGTATACCGTGGAGGAACGTCTCTTTATTGTGTTGGAGTACCACCGATTAAATCAGAGTCCTACTGCCACAAGGAGAAGCTTTCAAACGCGATTTCAAGTCACAAAAGGCCCAGATGGGAAAACAATTCGTGAGCTTTTCAAAAAACTTCAACAGACAAGCAACGTGGCCGATGCGAATTATTTTCACTATACGAAAATAGCGGTCAGATTTCAATGGTAAAATCTTCGACGACTAGTCATTCTATGCTTCTGAACTCTCTATAGAAGGATTCTTAACGCTCTCAGCACCATCTATCGGTGCTATTTTTAACTAAATTTTGAGATTTACGTATAAGATTCTTACGATTTTTTAATAAACATACCACTGGTTTCATGTTTCTATCTATCATCGTTTCCGGGTTATTGATTTTTATTTGAAGTTAGGGGTCCTTTGTGAAACACCCTGTATATATATAATGTTTATGTAAATACATATATAAATAAGCACAAAAGTTCATTAAGTTTGTTTTCATAGCAGTTTATATTATTTGGCAACAAATGTCACTTTCTGAAGTCTGAATTGCATCAAAATTAAAACAAATAAGAACGAAAAATCATGCGTCAAGTATATATTATTAAACACTTACCAACACATTCAGAATACTGGAAGCAAACTTCCCAGTTCACTAAGTAAGCAATTTAGAAAACGCATAACACATTTAAAAACCCAATTTCAGCAATTACTACCAATAGTAGAACAAAATATTTATGCATCACTTTATATTTTATGCATCACTGTATATGATCTATAGATTTGTATGTATATGTATGTATTTGTGTATATGTATGTATGTGTTTTTGTATTATATGTATATGTGTGTATTATGTATATGTGTGTACGAGCAGGGAAGACCGAGCTATGCTCGGTCAAAATTAAATTTGAGTTCAAATATGACCAAAATGAACCACTACTTGAATTTTATCGAACATGTGACTTAGCCCAACAGTCTTCTCGTGCCCGAAAACCATAGGATGCAAAATTTAGTGTAAATAGTCTGAGCCGTTTTTAAGATAAAATAGCTTGACCCATAATGACCCATGACCAAAATGGTCCCCTAATTGAATTTTCCCGAACATGTGACCTAGCCCAACAGTCTTCTCGTGCCCGAAAACCATAGGATGCAAAATTTAGTGTAAATAGTCTGAGCCGCTTTTTAGATAAATTAACTTGACCCACAATGACCCAGAAATGACCCACTAATCGAATTTTCTCGGACATGTAACCTAGCCCAATGATTTTCTCGTGCCCGAAACTCGTAGGATACAAAATTTAATCAAAATCCTTAGAGACGTTTTTCAGATAAAATTAATTTGACCCGCGTTGACCCAAAAATGACCCACTAATCAAAAGTTCTCAAACATGTGATCCAGCCCAATAGTCTTCTCGTGCCCGAAAATGGTCGGATACAAAATTTCGTCCAAATCGTTTGAACCGTTTTTTAGATACAATTAGCTTGACCATGACCCAAAATGACCCAAAATGACCCACTAATCGAATTTTCTCGAACATCTGACCTATCCCAATGGATTTCTGGTGCCCTAAAACGGCAGGATATAAAATTTCGTCAAAATCGTTAGAGCCGTTTTTAAGATAAAATTTGCATATATATATATATATATAACCACACACAAGATTTGCTCGTATTAGAATATATGATGTATGCATATGTATGTATTTGTATGTATAGACTTGCATGTATATTTGTATCGCACAGTATGCTAAAATGTACTTCAGTTAGGAAATACATAGCACAATTAAAAATTCCTGCTCAGCATTTTACGTCAATAAATTGAAATGTACGTTAGATCTTTTGAACAGCCATGTTTATGATCTATAGAATTTATCTAACTAATTAATATGCAAAAAATTAGTTACATTTAAAAACGCGTACCACAACAGAAAACGTGCTGCCAGCAATTATTGTTCATACACAGTACTGCAACCAAATTCTTTTCAGTATCCCTGTAAATGAACGCCACATTCGATGTACACCCAGGTCTGTAGCTAGAAGTAAACAATAGGGGGTGCTCAAGAACATGTAGTAGGGCTAATACTATTTCTCTGTCTGACACATGCCCGCACGCACAAACACAGATATATATGATCAAATTATTATATAGAAATGTAAATTAGTGCATATTCATATTGTAGGCACTATGTTTCTTATTAAACTGTTTAGAATTTTATTTGATGCTAAGAAAAGTAAAGGCTGAAGACAGGGATGTAATGGAGAATATACGGTGGATACGCCGGATACCTTCTGGATTATTTTAAGGAATACCGTATATCCTCTTCTAAAAAACACTGTAGCATATAATCTTTAAGGTATACCCTCTGCCTACACTATGCCCTCTGGTTTTTTACTACTACATCACTGGCTACAGAATGAAAAATTTCAGTGTATAATTATACTAGTGCAATCATTTGGTAGAAAATAAAGGAAAGTTTTTTTAGAAAAATACTGTAAAAAAAAGGACTTTTCTCAGTTTTTTCAAAATAACTCCAAAACTATGCATTTTGCGTGAAAGTTGTCAATATATGAATTAAAGAGAATAAAATATCCTATATTTTATGTACTGAAAGTTTTATCTCTGATCAATAGTTTAAGCGCGAGAGTACCTCAAAAATGGGTGTTAAAAACAAAAAAAACTCTACAAAAAAAACGGGAATTACGACACTGTACATCAATGTAACATGGAAACTAACCATTTTATGCAAACGTTTAACCATTAATGATACTGACGATTATATGATTGATTAGGTTTTATGGATTTGAGGTAGAGGAAAAGTGCGGATTCGGCGCCAGAGGAAGGAGGGAGCAGTGGAGCTCCGCCTCCTCTCATGATTCGAGGGTGCTCCTTCTCCGGAGAGCTTGTACTCTTAGAGGAGATAAAATTGTGAGGGAGTAAAAGACAAAAAACTGTAAAAAACGGAAATTACGGACCTGCACGTCGATGTAACTGGAAAATTATCTATTTTAAACAAAAGTTGACTATTAATTATACTAAAAACTATGTGATTGACTACATTTTACAAGGAAGTTGCCTCATAATTATGATACAAATCATATATTTTTATTTTAAAATAATACTAAATTATTTACCTCTCTTTATTTCATGTAAATAAAAGAAAATCTTCGTTATATCTTAATGTTATACTAATGTTTAAGCATGTTAATAATAAATACTAAGACTCATTATGAATCATTATTTAGTAGACGACGAGTAGGTTCCTATTAATCCCACAACTTTGTTCCAACGAATTTCGGTTGCAAAGCATTCGGATGAAGACCTTAAGGAGTTTTTGACATGCAATCTAGGCCCTTATTCCTTATCCCTATTTGACAATGGCTTAAGAAAATGAACCAAATCTACTCCCTACAAGGCATTCAAACCAAAGAAGCGGCGCAGCGGCAGGATTCAATTCGTCATTGATGGCGGTTTTTTATCGCATAGCGTTGATTAGTCTAAGAATCAGTCTTTTTCAACAATCTGCGACAAATATGTTGAGTACGTACAGTCAAAATATCAACAGCAGGCAGTATTAATTGTTGATGGCTACCCTGATGACTTACAAGGTGGTACAATAACTGCTGAGCGTTTGAGACTGGCAAGGAAATATTCTTAAACTGACATATTGTTTGACGGTACAATGATACCTACCATTTCCAAAGAAAAGTTTCCTGCTAACCCAAAAAACAAGGGTCGGTTAATATCTATGATGATTGACAAGTTCTCATCAGCCGATATTACATACAAGAAAACAAAAGAAGACGCAGATACCTTGATTGTAAACACTGCTTTGTAAATTGGCTCCATCAAATGAGACGGTGATTATAGTTGGGGAGAATGTAGACCTCTTGGTGATTTTGATAGGTCTCTGCATAGCTGAAAACATTTTCTTTTTAAAATCTGGGAAGGACACCATTTCACCAGCGACATTTTCTGCAACTAATGATGTGTCAGAGTTCAACGGTTGTGGAAAACATCCTCTTCTTACATGCTACGAGCGGGTGCGATACAACGTTCGCACCGTTTATGCAAGGAAAAATGAAGTTCCTCATAACTCTTTTGAAAAATCCAGATGTTGCTGACGTAGTTAAAATGTTCAAAGACTCGAACGGTACTCAGGAGATGATTGCAGCTGCTGGGGAACGTTTCTTTGTCTCGCTGTACGGCTATAGTGGGATGAATGTGTCTTCGCTGAACCACCTAAGGTGTATTTCGTACAAGAAGTCACAAATTAAATACAATTCTAATATTGCTGCTTTACCACCATCTGTAGCTGCAGCAGGACAGCACTCTTTAAGAGTATATCACCAAGGGCAGAAATGGCTGGGAGTTGAAAAAAATCTGAAAAATGGGGATGGAAGATAATATATATTGGCCTTGAGCCTGTATTTACTGTACTACCCCTGCCCCCCCCCCCTTGTTTTGTTGAAGCTTGTATCATGTAACTGCAAAAAGAACTGCCAACAAAATTGTGGGTGCAAGAAGGCAGGTCTTTGTTGTTCCAACATATGCCTCAACTGCGAAGGGAACTGCAACAACATCTCAGTGGTGAATGAAGACGAGGAAGACAAGTTATACCTTGAAACCGAGCTGGAGATGGATTTCCTACCCATTGAATCCGTGGACTTATTGGAAGCGGAACAAGCCATGCCACATGGTATGAAATATTTACCATTAAGAAAACATTTATTCTATAATATTGGTAGTAAATAAAAACCCCCACTAATTATATGCATCTATTTTTTATGTTGTAGATGTCAATGATCAGTAGGGGCCTTCAAATAAAAGAATGCGGAAATAAGATTTTTGCTTTTTTACTAATGTACATAATTATTTATGATTAAATAATGATTCATAATATGAGGCGTCGTATTTATTATCAGGCTATTTCATTGTAAAATGTAGTCAATCACCTAGTTTTTAGTATCATTAATAGTCAACGTTTGCTTAAAAAATATAATTTTCCTGTTACATCGACGTACAGAACCGTAATTCCCGCTTTTTACAGTTTTTTTGTCTTTTACGCCCTCCCAATTTTTAATTTTTTCTTAGAGTACGAGCTCTCCGAAGAAGAAGCACCCTCGACTCATGAGAGGAGGCGGAGCTCCGCTGCTCCCACCTTCCTCTGGCGTCGAATCCGCACTTTTGCTCTACCTCAAATGCATAAAATATAATCAATCGTCAGTATCATTAATGGTTAACGTTTGCGTAAAAGGGTTAGTTTTCATGTTACATCGACGTACAGTGTCGTAATTCCCATATTTTTTTACAGTTTTTTTGTTTTTAACACCCATTTTTGCGGCACTCTCACGGCTAAACTATTGATCAGAGAAAAAACTTTCAGTACAAAAATATATAGGAAATTTTATTCTCTTTAATTCATACATTGACGACTTTCACGCAAAATGCATAGTTTTGATGTTATTTAAAAAGACGGAGAAAAGTTCTGTTTTTTACAGGTTTTTTTTGTTAAAAAAAAGGTGTTTCCCGGAAAAAAATTTGTTGGAAAATCTCAGATTCATGTTCAGCGACCCAAAAAACATAAAGGAACCAAATATCAAAACTTTCCTTCATTTGCCCTTTTTTAGCCCCTAATGCCTGGACTAATAAGTGATGATGTCAATAAGTAAATAAAACTGACAGTTCACCTGTTTCAAAAGAGTTGCAACCTTTAATTTTTTTTCTGAATATTCCATGCCCTTAAGGATTCTAAAGTTATGTTTTATATGATAAAAAACATTAGAAAAATCAAGGATGTATTTTGCATTATAAATATTTTTATGTCTAGTCAAATGCTAAAACCACTTGTATTTAAAATCGCTACAGCTGATTAGAATAACTTTGTTTTATGCTAATAATGGATAACGCTGCAAAATGAAAAATTTCAGTATTTAACTAATGCAAAAGTCAATGCTTGCATCAGCAAAAGGTTGCCAATTCTGAGTATGTGCAGATAGGCATAATTGAAGCACTTATTTGCAGTTTTTAAACAAATACTATAATTTAGTATTTATGCAAAACTGTAAAAAGCCCCCAAAACTAAGTTCAATTTTTGAACAGAGTTTCATTTGGATTTTTGAAACAATTTCATTTGGTGGGCTTGGCAGCTTTCCCAGGGGGGCTCAAAAATTTTCATGGGGTGCTGATCCCCCACCCCTGGCATCCCTATAGCTATGGCCCTGTGTACACCATATTCTAAAGTAAGCACCTTGTAGTACACCTCAGTGATATATATCAGTTAGAATATGTTTAAATTCGTGTAACATCATTAAAATACGTCGCAAACAATTTTCCCCCATAGACCGTAATGTAACGGAATTCTTCTGAGTGTCCCTGTAAAATAACCATAAATGCTACACACTTCATTTTCCATATCAAACATGCAATAGTAAACCCCAAAAACATATATATATTTAAAAACAATACGAGTATATTTACGCGAGTTAGAGCACGGACAGACGACAGACAGACAAACCGAATTTATAAACACTTTTCAACAAGGTTAGAAAGTGTTAACCCCTTCGCGCCGAGCGTCCTTTACAGAATTTTTAATCTTTTAACACCGGTTTTTCAAAATAGAAATTTTTGGCTAATTGAATTGCATAAATGCTGTGATTTAATTAGGCAAAACTTACAATAAAAATTAACTGGTGGGAATAATCGAGGATTCTGAGCATCTTATGCGAAACGTATACGTGTCGCTCGTCTCCAAGCGGTTAAAAACGCCAAAGCCTCTATACTGGAAAAGTACCGACACATTTTTAAGCTGCCGGAAAATGGCGAAGATAATTAAATTGATGGTTATACGAGAATATTCAGGAGTTTGGTGGACTAGCTCTTAAAATTGATGAAACCCAACAGCGAATGTAAATTACAAACGCAAAGAGTATAAAGTTATCCATTGACAATTTAGAAGGAGTTTTTATTCTTTTATTGATTGGACATACTTTGGAAATAATAGTACTTTTCGTTGAAATATTATTTCAAACATTTTTAAGCTATTGCATTTGTCGAAGATAGTTAACTTTATGTGTATAACAGTATTTTCAGATTTCTGATTGTCCAACTATTAAATTTCATAATAGTCTTGCTCGATTAAGCCTAACTTTAATAAAAAACCAAGTGTTTATAAATGGTTTAAAACTAAATGTTATTTTAAGTGAGATAGCTTAAACAGGAAGTAAGTCATCATTTAGTGCGTAATACATTTTTTTAATACAATCTTGAATAACATTTTAACTATGCCAATTTGAAGATTGATTTGTGATGAAAAAATTCGCGAGAGAGAGGATAAATCTCAGCAAAAAACCAAAATTACAGATGCGAAGATAAAAAAATTATTCATTTGAAATTAGCAGGAATTTTTATTCTGTTATTGGTTAGACGTACTTTGACAACGCTAATACTTTTGAATAAAACATAATTTAACAAATTTTTAAGTTCCCGAAAATATAGAAGATAACTAAATTGAAGTGCGTCTGAGATATTTCAGAATTCTGATTGACTAACCATAAAAAATTTTAAAGCTCAAAAGCTAATATAAATTACAGATGTGAATGCTAGTAAGTAACAGAACTGCATACATAGTAAGCGTTCCATCATAAATGGTAGATAGAGGCATCCGCCAGATCAAAAGCGATGTCACGTCACTCAAGGTCGTTCGCCACATAGTGGAGGGGGTTGAACTACACCAATGTGAATAACTGTTTTAACCTCTTGTTTGTAATCTAGTAGCACCTATATATATGAAATAGATGCGCAAGCGCAAACGTCATGTTTTCATTTGTATAATTGTTAAATTGCTGATCGTTAGTATATTGTAATAACTGTTGTAGTCTTTGTTATTAGTGATTGTTTTGTATATTATTACTTTTTTACCAAATATTTATTGAATATCTACATTGTTTTGAATCTCTAACGGATAATCATCTTTCTAGAAGTGACAATGTCCGATATTATTACCGTCTGCCATTTTGAACATCATCGAAAGATAAACATATCTCTATCAATTTCTGTTTGTTTCTAATATAAATATGGAAATATTAGTTATAAAGTAATGATTCTGGTAAATGTTGAAATAAATATGTGTAATAAAATTTGAATAGCCATCTATCAAAATACGTGGGTTTAAAACCATCAAAGTTATCACACTTTATAAAATTATTTTTACTCCGTTTTATTATTCGTTACACGCTTTTGGCGGGATTTGCGCCCAAATAACATAAAAGTACTTAATGATGTTATGTATTTTATAAATGTATATTAAATTACTGTTGAACGCAGAACTACTGAACGCGATTGGTCATTAACAATGGTAAATATGATTGATGACTAATAATCATTTTCGGTGATCTCTCTTCCTGGCTCTCTTCCCATAACACATAAATACCAAATTAACTGACAAATCGTTTCGAAATTTGATTCATTAAATATTATTACATAAGTTGTATTTGTTTATATTCAGCTGACGGCAAGAAAAGATCCAGAAGGAAGTTGAGTTGTATAGCACATAATTATGGTAAACTTTGATTATTTCACTCGTGCGAATTATTTTTTTTGACACCAGGTAGCGGTCCAAAAATTCATTCGCAGAGAACTGGGTTTTCGATCAATTACCTCCATGGTTTAATATTTTAAACGTTCACGACGAATGAATGTTTGTTGTTGTTGTTGTTTACTTTCATGGATAGAGAATTTGAACTGCGAACCTAATTTTAACTGAAGTTATTGCAGAATATATACATAATTGAATGTAAGTCGTATCTCAAATATTAATTTATTTTGAACGATATTTCCAAAAATGTAACTTTCATGCAGTTTTATTTGAAAAAATAATTTTGAATAAAAATGGCCGCCTTATAAAAAATGAAGCGGACATCCCGGAACTGTTGATGACAGTCACATGACTTACGGTTTTATTATATAGATTGTTTACCTGATGACGACTTAGACCGGACGGTGGCTAATGTTTCTTCAGATCTTGGGAATACTCTATTTCCCAGTGATCACGGCCTTAACAAATTTGGTATATTTATTTGAAAGAAAAATAATTTGAGCATTTGAATTTGAATTTTGCTTTTTAATCATAAATATATAAAATAAACCCGTGCAGCATTAATGTCCCACGTTATCTTTATTGAACAGTTTTTTATAATCACCGTTGCGGTATTTTATTTTTTGTTGGCATCACTAATTTGAGAAAAATCTTTCATTTCATTTATAAAAGCAATGGGAGAAATATAAAAATTAAAATTAATTAATTTAATTTAATTAATGAATTAATATTTGAAAAAACTGTATTAACGTCAATTGTCATCCAGTACAAGTTTTAAAAAATTTATTTGAACTTGAATGGATGAATAGAAAATATTTTATTAACGATTGAAAATTCCAACAAGATATATATATAGAGAGTGTGAGCTAATAGTAGGAATTTAATAAAAAAACAGCATTGCTTGTTAATTTGAAATCGATTAAATTAAATCGGAAGGACAATGAATTCCTATGTATCCATATGATATTGGTAAACAAAAATTACCAGTACACCCGTGCAAAGATTCCGCGCTGCAGTCTGATAGTTTTTAGATGCAGGTTTAAACTTATAAAAAAGTTAAGGACCAAAAATATCTGCAAACAACATTAGTTAGGCCAGAATATCATCGCATTTATTCCCTCAAATTTATCGTAAAAACTGACTAAAGATAGCTAAGGCAAAACAATAATAATAATAATAATAATAATAATAATAATATATATATATATATATATATATATATATATATATATATATATATATATTTCCCGTGTATATACAAACCTCTTTAATTTCTTTACTTAATTGCTAAAATGTCATAATTCCTAAATTATCCCGTTTTAAAAAACCTATTTATTTAAAATCATTCTTTTATTAAAATATCAAAATGTCTATTATAATATTTCAATGCTTTAATAGTCTAGTTTTATTCCGCGTCAATAAATTATTTTTTCTTTTCTGTTTTTCTCTAGCGTAAGCTAAAATTATCGTCTGGCCATACAAAATCTATTTTTAGCTGGAATTCTCAAGATCGGAACGTATTGTTTGTTTACTCGTTGTTTACCTGATTTCGAGGCTATAGATTGTTCTAGAAAGAAATTTTCGCGCTATGGAAGTTGAATAACCTCAAGATTATTTCACAGGAATTGTTAATAAGTCCCTCTTAAAGTGATTATGATTGGAAAAGGGATTTCAGGTGACTTGATTGTCACTTTGCGCTAGATTAACTTAAATACGCAAGCACAGCCAAATCCGAATGACAGAGCAACGAGAAAAAGAAGTTTTTCGGAGGTTAGATAGTTCGAAGTTTTATTCGAAGTTTTTCGAGACGTCCAGTTTTCACTACGACTGTCATGTTCAAACCCAGTGATGTTTGTACCATACCAAATAAGATCTTTGGTACATCCAATAACATCTTTCTTCGGGAATAGCATCGTATTAATTCTAAGACCTCATAATGTAAAGAATATTTGAAGCTCCGAGTTCCACATAAAGATGATTAAGTTATCATTTTAATAATGATTTGCTAGAGCATTCCTTCTTCTTGGTTGTTGCTGATTATGTAATAAAGTTTTGAGACACAAAATTCGGATATCCAACCTACCGTAATTTCGCACGTATGCGTCGCACCCTTGTTAAGTCTTTTTCAAACCGGAAATTTTATTGAAAATAAGAAGTTAAATAAGTGGTAAGCAGAAATAAGTCACATTTTATTTAAAATAAATTCTGGTAGGAAATCGAATTGTCTGAGGTGCGGCGTATACGCGCGAAATTACGGTAAAACAGATTTTGCCAACTGCCTTTTAAGCTCCAATATATCACTATATAACATGTATATATATATATATATATATATATATATATATATATATGAATCGTATTTTAACTGCATTCGAGAATGACATCATCTGTTTAAAAAAAATCATGGGATAAAGAAAAATAAATTGAGCATTTGAATTTAAACTTTGCTTTTTAATCACAAATATAAAATAAACCCGTGAAACAACAACGTCTTACTTTATCTTTATTTTATATATTTTTTTCTATAATCATTGTTGAGCACGATATAATGCGGTATTTTATTTTTGTGGCAACATTGATTTAAAAAAAACCTTTCATTTCATTTATGAAAAGCCATGCTGATTTAATTTTTAATTAGCTGCAATTTTTAATCAAAAGCATGTTTTTAACGAAATGTAAGTTAACTATGTCAGAAGCCTGTTCAAAATCCTTTCATATGGTATCTCATTTATCTGATATTTTTATTCTGATATTTTGTTCTGATATTTTTATTTGCTTATAAAAAGGGATGTTGACAACAGAAATAATATATACCAGTGGGCACCGTGCGAGGATTTCGCACTGCAGTTTAATAATTTTTAGCAATATCTAATATTTCTGAGATGCAGATTTAAACTTTCAAAGAAAAATTAAGGATACAAATATCTGCAAACAACATTAGTGAAGCCAGAATATCATTTCATTTATTCCATCAAAGTTACAGTAAAAACCGATCCAATATAGCAAAACGCACGCTCGAGAAAAAAATTAACAGTAGTACTTTAACTGTTTAACTGCATTCACCGCCCCCTGAATACTAGGCCTGAGCGCTGACAACAATGGCGGCTGTCGCAGGCCGATTTTTTTTTTTTCAGCGTTTGAACGGTCCCTCGAAATTCCACACCAATAATTTCTAAAAGTTTTCTTCGCCTTCTTTTTCGGAGATCAAATAAGTCAGAGATAACTTTTAGATATTATTGGTGTTAAAGTTCGAGGGACTGTACAAACGATTCCGCCTCCGACAGCCGCCATTTTTTTCAGCGCGCAGGCCTAGTATTCAGAGGGCGGTGCTGCATTAGAGGATGACGTCACTCGCTTCGGGAAAAACTGACAAAAACCTTTCATTTCATTTAAGAAAACAATGCTGATTTAAATTTTAATTAACTGCAATTTTGCTTCGATCGATCGATGGATGGTGTTTTTTTCTTCTAAACATTTCAATTTTCCTTTTTAATCATAAATATAAAATAAACCCGTGCGCAGGTATCACACTTTATACTTGTTGCATTTATTACGTATTCTACGCATTATGTATTACGTAAATAATGTATTCTTATTACGTATGCCACGGTTGTACTATTTATTTTTTTATAATCATTATTAGCATCACATAATGCGGTATTTTATATTTGTGGCAACACTAATTTGAAGAAAACCTTTCATTTCATTACCGATTCATTTCAATACCGATTTAATTTTTAATTATCACTAAATTTTAATCAAAAAACTTATTTTAGGAAAATGTAAGTGTGCTCTGTCAGAAGCCTGTTCAAAATCCTTTCATATGGTATCTCAATCAGCGTTCTGCGTTTTGTATTTTCTGAGAAAAAGGGATGTTGACAGGAGAAATAATATATAAGGATGATTTTTCATGCAATCGTTTTCATTAGAAAATTCAGAAAACTTTCTCAAAAGAAAAACAATATATTGATCCAATGCTAGATGTTTAATTAACATAAACCAAACGAATAAAAATACTTCCCAGACAACCCGGAAGATACAGAAATATTGGGAAAAACAAAAAAATATTTGTATTAACAAGAGATATTTATTGATCAGTGTATATCTAAAATACATCTTTTTGAACGATGCTTTAAAATATCTTATTATACATAGTACATTATATATTATTTATACATTAAAATATTTTAGTTGTTCATTATTTTCACTGTCAGAGAAAATGTGTTGTGGTATATATTCGTATTATTATATTTCCAAAACATGAATACACTTTTGGAACAATTTCACAAAGCCGTCTAAATGGATGCTTCCATAATTGTAGTATCACGAAATAGATTAAAGAAATAAAGACAATTTGTTTAAAAAGTACATAAAATAATAATTTGCATAACCTGGTAACGATGTCGAAACAAAGCTAAATGAAATTGTTAAACCATGTTTTATTCTAAAATGTAATTGATTTATTGCGTTAGGAAATGAGATTAGCTGCACGTTAGCATAATATATTTTTATTCTTTAATGACGCTTTGAAAATCAATAATATATTCATGTAGTTTTTCCATTTTAATTTATTATTATTTTAGTTTGCTGAATGAGAATTTGTAATGTTAAAATAAATATGCACCAAGTACTTAGGCATAGAAACATATTCTAGAGGAGTCTGAAATTGAATTGATATCTAAACCGGTGCACTTCAAGTAGTAAGACGTAAATGACGAACCAGGATTTTTATACTTGACAGTCTCAAATAACGAGTTTTCTAAAGTTTTTAAAAATAGTCTCGTCGCCAATAAATATTGGCATTCACAAAAGAAATGAAACTGTTGCAAAGAAAAATGTAGTTCGCAACTGTTTCTGTTGATACGGAATAGAAATTATGGTTCTTCATAAATCATTCATTCATTCTTTTAATTCTTCATGATTTTGTTTCTTCACGAATTAGTAGCAGTAGAATTAATAAATGATGAAATACTCTACAGAAAAACATACATTAAAAGCAAAGTAACTTTCGCTACGAAGAATTTAGAGGATTACTTAAGCAAGATTGTTTTTTTAAAGTGCTATTACATGTGATAATTTGAAGCGACAAAAATTGAAGCGACTCGCCAGCTTTCCAAGCATTTCATTGGTTTTTAGAGGAGAGGTTTTTTTCATCATCAGTTTTCCACGAATTTCATTGGCTGTTCCGGACGATTTTGGTAGGACGTAAAGAGTGGACGGACCAGGCGACAAAATTGCTCCGACAATAAAAAGTTGCTTGATTTTCGAGCAACTCTTTTGAAGCCATTGGTTTACGTGTGTGTCGCCTGGCAGTAGCGGCGACTTGATGCCTCGTGTAATAGCACATTTAGACGTAGTTTCTTTCAACGTTTGAATCGTTATAAGAATATAAATGGTGTACTTGAATAGAAAAATATGTATTGTAATCAGATATTTTTTACTAGACATTCTCAAACAATAGGTTTTCCAAAGTTTTTAAGAATATCTTCATGGCTATCAAAAATTTAGATTAGCAAAAGGCATGAAACGACTTCAAGGAAAAAGATTTTTCTCAAATGCTTCTGTTGATATCCTAAACAGATTCGGTTCTTCATGAATTAGCTGCAGCAGAATAAATAAATAAATAATACAATACATTCCAACTATTCGTACTTTAAATCTTTGTGACATACACTACGAAGAATTCAGAACTTTCATTGAGCAAAACGGCTATTTTAGTCGTATTTTTGACATCATTTGGATCGTTATATGGATCTAAAATTGTGTATTTCAAAAGGAAAGACTTAAGAGGTATAATAGTTTATTCCACAGTCTCACACGATGAAGTTTTCCAAAGCATTTAAGAACAATCTCCTTGACAACGAATAATGAGATTCACAAAATAAATTAAACCTTTTTAAGGAAAAGATAGTTCTTGAGTATATATGTTGACCTGGAATATTAGATTTGAATAGGAAATTTCCCTACGAAGTATTTAGAACATTCATGAAGAAAGATTGTCTTCTTAGACGTACTTTCTTTCCGCTTTAGGATCATTAGATGAACATAAAACAATGCGCACTTGAAGAAGAAAGACGTAAATAATGAGACCATGATTTTTTATTCGATAGAATAAATAAATAAGACAATACATTCCAATTATTCGTACTTTAAATCTGTGTAAAATACGCTACGAAAAATTCAGAACTTTCATTGAGCATTACTGCACTATTAGTTGTATTTTTTACATCATTTGGATCGTTATATAGATCGAAAATAGTGTATTTCAAAAGGAAAGACTTTTCAGAGATATAATAGTTTATTCCACAGTCTCACACGATGATTTTTCCAAGGCATTTAAGAACAATCTCCTTGACAACGAATAATAAGATTCACAAAATAAATGACACTATTTTAAGGAAAAAGATAGTTCTGGAGTATATGATCTAAAATAGCAGATTTAGTTCTTCATGTGTTAAATGCAACAGAAGAAAGAAATAATATTGTACTTTTCAGCTATCTAATTTAAAAGCCGGGTAAATTCTCCTACGAAGTATTTAGAACATTCATGAAGAAAGTTTGTTTTCTTAGATGTATTTTCTTTCATCTTTTGAATCGTTAAATGGACCTAAAATGGAGCAATTGAAGAGGAAAGTCATAAATCATGAGACCATGTTATTTTATTCGACAGACTAAAACAATGAGTTTTCCAAAGTTTTTAAGAATAGCCTCGTTGCATTAAAAGTTGAGATTTACTAAAAACAAAACTGTTTCTAGGAAAAGTTAGTTTGCGACTATTTCTGTTGATGCGGTATAGCAGATTTGGTTATTTCTAAATTAGGTGCAAGAGAAGAAAGAAGTGATGCAATAATTTTCAATTTTTCGTACTTTACGAGTGCAACTTACGAAGAACACAAAACCTTAATTCTGAAAGACGGTCTTTGCGGTATTTTCTTTCGTGGTTGGGATCGCTATATTGATCTAAAGTGGTGTACTACATGAAATAATACTTAATTTGCAATTAGATTTTTCATTCAACGTTCTCAAACAATGGGTTTTCCAAAGTTTCTTAGAATAGCTTCGCTGCCATCAAATATGGCGATTGGCAAAATTAATGATACTGTTGCCATGGAAAAAGTAGTTCTCGACTCTATTACCGCAGAACTGATAAATATTTTAGCAGAAAAGCTTAGCTTTTCGTACAAAATTGTCACACCAAGCGATGGTGAATACGGAAGCGAATTACCCGATGGGAACTGGTCAGGAATGGTAGGACTGCTTGTTAAGCAAGACGCAGATTTGGCTCTTCACGAATTAGGAATAACAGAACAAAGAAGTAAAGTAATACGTTATAGTTATCCGTACTTTATAAGTCGAACAAATTTTGCTACGAATAATTTAGAACCTTGGTTTAGCAAGACCGCTTTCTTACAGGTGTTTTCTTTTAGAATTTGGATCTTTATATTGATTAGCTTTTCTCTAATGGTTGTTATATTAGCATTATTCAAAAGAAGACTTTCTATTGGACATAATAAAGTCATTTTACGGGAAAATACTATTCGAAAAACTTATATCGGACAAATTATTTGTAAAATAACATTTGGCACCGGTCAGCTGTTCTTACGCTTGTTTTATTCAGCGATATTGCTCTCCATTTTGAGTGTTCCATCTTATTTTGGTGTTCGTACAATTGCTGAACTTGCAACTGCAGTTCGGGAAGGGAAATATCGATGTATAACGGTTCCTGGGTCATACACCCCCGATGCATTTTTGAAAAACAGTAAACCTGGGGATTATATTAATATAATTGGTCAGAGTTTGAAAGAAAATAAAAGGAATATAAATTTTGAAGAAGCACTAAGGGATACTCAGTCCACGAAAAAATCTGCTTTCGTTTCATTTGAATTAAAATTTTTGCCGTATAAAGATTTTTATTATATATCAGATGAAGGGATTTTCATTAATTTTCAGGGTATCGGTTTCAGAAAAGACTTCTGTTGTATAGCAGAAATGGATGCTATTCTACATTACATCTGGTCGTCTGGTATTAACATGAAGATATTAAACGATGCTTCTTTTATTAAAAGAATTAGAGCTCAAGAGCGAATACAAATTACAGATTCAAAGATCAGAAAGTTGTCCATTGAGAATTTTGAAGGAGTTTTTATTCTGTTATTGATTGGAAATACTTTGGCAACAATAGTACTTTTGATTGAAATATTATATCACAAATTTGTAAGTTGACGAAAATGGCGAAGATAATTAAAATGATGGTTATCACAGAACTTTAAGGATTGTGGTTGGCTAACTATTAAAATTGTTGGAGCTCAACAGCGAATAGAATTTACAGATGAGAAGAGCAGAAAGTTGTCCTTTGAGAATTTAGAAGGATTTTTTATTCTGTTATTGATTGGACATACTTTGGCAAAAATAGTACTTTTAATTATTTCGTAAATTTTTAAGTTATCGCACTTGTGTAATATAATTAAAGTTACTAGATTATTATTATTATTTTTTTAACACAATTATTTCAAATTGGCAAAGTAATCAAGTTGTAAATTTCCAACTGGACGAAAAATGTCCGGGCCAGGAATCGAACCTGGGATCGTTTGGCTGAAGCCGCCACGCTCTACCACTGAGCTATCCCGGTCGAATCTGGAGGGCATGCCCTCCTGGATGAATTATGCCCTCCAGATTCGACCGGGATAGCTCAGTGGTAGAGCGTGGCGGCTTCAGCCAAGCGATCCCAGGTTCGATTCCTGGCCCGGACATTTTTCGTCCAGTTGGAAATTTACAACTATAATTAAAGTTATCTGTATAAATGTATTTTAAAGATCCTGGTTAAATAATTTTTAATACTTAATCATCTTGTTCACCTGAGCGTAACTTAAATAATAAAAACAAGTGTTTAAAAACGATTTTAAACTAAATATTATTTTAAGTGTTACATCTTAAACAGGAAGTAATTTATGACATAAACAATGTCTTTAATGTACGGAACCCTTTGAATGCTATTTATACTTGCACTTGACCGATTTAATTTTATATTAAAACTAGGGGGCCTACCCCCTGCGAGCTACGCTCGCCAACCCCCGCTCAGACTTCGAGGTCTCTAAAAACATGACAGCGTGCTTCGTTTTAAAAATATTGGTAAATCTGTAATTGGGTTGCCATGCTTTTAACGTTTTAATGGGGCGTTTTTTTTATTATCATGGCCTTATACACAGCTGTTGCGACAACTGACGACTGTTTTAGGGATTGGTAAGTAAAATCAATTACACCTTGAAAACCAGCTTGTATAAAATGGTTAGGTTTAAATTGTGGCTACCTCTCGCACTTTTATAACAACGATCTGTATTCTATTCTTCCTTTGCGTTTAAGGATGAGAAAAATTCCATCTGCTTGTGAATAACATTAAGAACCACGGTATTGAAAAGTACTATGTTATAGACATTTTCAGTAACAGGTTTTAATTTTCTCTGTATTTTAGTGCAGCATCATGCATATTTTCATGTTATTTTAAATATGTAAATTATTTATTTTAATTAATATGTATATACGAATTTTCTAATAATTATTTATCATACAAAATTAATTAAATATTTTGTGCATGCATGCCTGCATTTTTTCGGCATCAATTGATGAGATATTTAAACAAATTCGCTATCCGCAATAATTTTACACCATGTTATGTCACTTGAATATTGTCCATAAGAAAATCTGGTACTTTTCCATTATAGGATCCTTTGCTTTTAGGTTTGTCGTAATTCGAGTTTCAAAAACGAATAGATTCGTTAATATACATATATTTGTTGCCAAAAGTTATGAAAACAAACCCAATGAACTTTTGGTGATTTTCTATAATAGGGGTCTTGACGCTTTTTTAAAAAGCTTGGCGCAATTCGGGCATCAGAAAGTGAGATTTGGTGCCAAATTACATAAACAGCCATGGAAACAAATTCGACGATTTTTTTTGTTTATATGCGTATTTTAATTATACGTATATTATTATTGTTTTTTCTATACAAATTACTTCTGATTATATATAAAATAGGATAAATGACATTTTACGCTAAACAAATTGTATAAATATTGAAAAAATGCTTCTGTATACGAAATGACAAAGTAAATAGGTTGACAGAAAGTATGTTGCCAAATTTCCTTTTCCGCCAAGGCTATTTTCTCTGTTTCGTCAAGGCCCCATATACTGGAAAAGCAAAGAACTTTTATGCTTGTTTATACATGTATTTATATGTATATACACAATTTATTTATAATTGTCTTTCAATTTACCTCTTTTTGTACATAAAAATAGATAAATGGCTTCTTTATATTAAATAAATTGTATAAACATAAATGACGTATTTACATAAAGGACGTCATTTGGACGTATTTATTCAAAATATTTTCAGTTTATAAATTAAATTAAATGCTGCCAGACGATTGAATCCTGACGATAGAAATATGATTTTTTTTTTTTCAAATTTTCGTGAAAAACATAATTTAATCACAATCTTGTCTTCATTATCGATTGAAATGAAACATAAATTCAATTTCAATTTGAAAATGACGAATAAAAAGAAATCAATAATCCCTATCGGGATCCTTTTCAATTTTTTTTCCCTTTTTTGTCACAAAAAAACTGAGTAATTAGTTGCCATCATTACAGAAATGTC
Source organism: Maratus michaelseni (assembly GCA_963931845.1). Taxonomy (NCBI): domain Eukaryota; kingdom Metazoa; phylum Arthropoda; class Arachnida; order Araneae; family Salticidae; genus Maratus; species Maratus michaelseni. The sequence goes on along the minus strand of OZ007598.1, from coordinate 26,607,761 downwards.
ATTAAAATTAGAAAAAAATTAATATCTCGAAAACTAATTCCAATTTCAAAATTCTATTACCAGTTTTGACATCCGCGGATTTTTATGGACAATTGGTATTAATTTCTCCATCAAGCATTTAATATTTTATTAAAAATAGCCCTGAAACATAATCAGTCGTTTAATCAGTCGTTTCATAAAATCGTTTCATAAAATCGTTTCATAAAATCGTTTCACAAATTCGTTTCATTAGGATTTTATATATATAGGGTAGATATCAAAAACAAAGCGTGACACCGTAAACAAAGCAGTGACTAAAATAGTAAAGTTTGCACAAAATGAACTTCCTTTTTCTAAGAAATGTGCTGAAATTAAGAAAAATGTGCTGCAATCCGACCACTAATACCGTATTTATTTTGTGCTACATTTTGAGTTATAGAGCGTTTAAATTAGGGCTTTTTGGATATAAATGATGGCCATTTTCATGACTTCTCGTGATGTTACTAGTTACCTCACGACACAAAGTAAATATGTTGAAATATCGCAGATATTAGCTTTACAATTAGTCAAGCTATATGAAAATCCGGTTGATATTAAGAGTTTGGCGCACTGTATTTTTTATTTTATAAGTGGACAGCGATCATGTTTTCCTAGACACAAAAAATGTTTGTTTTCCGTATATCATCACCTATAAATATTAGTGTGGCAACTCCAACTGCCTATAATAAAATTCAGCTGATGTTGACGACATATAATTAATCAATTTTAATATAATTGATTTCTAAAACTATTTAAAATAAAATCAGTAAGAAACAAATTTTCTTACCTTCTAAGTTCCAAAAAACGGGCATCGGGGCTCCATTGCTTCAATAAAGATTATCTTTCAGTTGATTCGATATATTCCAATATATGCAATTTTCACGAGAGAATAATCTTGACTCAAATAAAATGCAGGATATTAGTAAACACATCACTATTTAATGACAAATAAGACGACGAACAAATTATTATATACATTTCTGTTACTGAGCGACACGCTCTCTGACAATCATAATCACAAACAATACTAAACTAAAACGTTAGAGTTCAAAACGAAAGTTCTAATAAAAAATGTTCTGAAAAAGTTACGTAATAAACAATGTTGCGCGCATGCGTCAAAGTCTCACTGTCTCTTTTCTGCAAATCGAAGTACATCCCTACCTCTACACTGCGTAGGTGCTTTTTATGTTTCAAAACTTTGAGAAGAAAAGGGGGATTTTGGATGATGCAACAGGAAATGAATTCCCAATTACAACATCCTCCCACCTTTGAGTTTCGGGATCTGGAACTCAAATCCAATTCGTTCGATGTTTTATGATACGCCCGTATCTGGAGCGACGAACCGAAACGTCCGATGTACTGTCGCTGACCGAACCACTAGGAGGATTACTAGCACCTTTATGTTCATTAAAATCTTGTTTCTTTTTAATGTCCTTGAAATGGTTTCTCATACTGTCGTTATCTTGTGATACTTCTAAGGGTATTAACCTGCTTGTAGGTCTTAAATATTCCCCAGTTTTCATTCTTATTTTCACTAAGCGGATGTGTCCATCCTTAGATGGAAAAATTTCAATCACTTTGGCCAGAGGCCAATCAATTATTTATTATTGTCATTGGAAACAATCACAACATCACCTATTGCTAAAGGTTTCTGTATTTTCTTGCATCTACTAGGTTGTCGCAATTGGCCTAAATATTCAGATCTAAATCGTTTACGAAGGTCTTGTCTTATTTTCTGTTGATAAACAAGCCTTTTGTTCAATGATTTGGCATCTAGAATATCAATATCGGGTGTACCACTACCCTTTACTTCTAGCAAGAACATGGACGGAGTGAGAGGTACGAGATCATTTAAATCTTCTGACACATAAGTAAGCGGGCGACTGTTGATAACACTTTCTAGGTCACATATAATGGTTTGTATTTCTTCGTAATTCAGAGAACTTTTTCCTAAAACCTTTCTGAGTATTCTCTTGGTTAGGCTAATCAATCGCTCCCACCACCCTCCCCACCACGGAGCTGAAGGAGGTATAAATTTCCAAATAATTTTCCTTGATATACTATCATTTTGTACTGAATTCCAGTTTATTTCTTTCAACAAATTTTCCGCTCCTACAAAATTTTTACCCTTATCTGTATAGATAATAGAAGGTCTGCCTCTACGGGCTATGAATCTTCTCAACGTCATTAAAAACACTTCAGTTGATAATGAAGTAGCTAGTTCAAAATGAACTGTTCGAAAAACAGCACAAGTGTATATTACTAGCCAGATTTTCCTATTTTCTTTAAGAATAAGCGGACCGGCATAATCCAGACCAACAATTTGAAAAATGGCAGCTTCTCTTACTCTATCTTCAGGTAAGGGAGGAGTGGAAATTTCTACTGGTTTAAAATCGTGTCGTCTACATCTTACACAGGTTCTAATAATTTTTCTGACAGTTTTTCGGAATTTTAAGATCCAAAAATCTTCCCTTAAATTAGACATCATAATTTGTGCACCAGCATGTCCTAGTTTTAAATGTCTAAATCTAATTAATTTTTCAACTACAGGATGGTCATGTGGAAGAATAATAGGAAATCTGAAATTCAGAATATCATCTCTCAAATGTATGCGTGATTTCAGCCGCAGAACTCCAGCCGAATCTGTTGTGGTCTGAAATGCTTTTAGACGTTTATCTTCAGGACCAGTAAACGATTTTTGAACTAATTTCAACAATACATTTTCAGCTTCATTCTGCTCTTCTACAGTTAAAATTTTAAATTCTCTCTCTTCTTTAGCTTTCTTACAATTTTTGTAAAATCTGTATATCCACGCGATTACTTTTACTAATTTATCGTAGGATGAAATTCTAGTGTAAAATTGTTCACTGTGAACATTTACATTTGTAGCACTAATAATTGTTTTTCTTCTTTCTGCATCTATATTCTCGAAGTCAGGAAACATTTCTGAATTTGGCCACTCGTCCATTGGTTTTCTTAACCACTGTGGTCCCTCCCACCATTTATCTCGGGCTAAAACCTCAGCGGTACAACCCCTTGAAGGCAGGTCAGCAGGATTCAATTGGCCAGGAATAAAGTGCCATTTTGAAGGATCACTTAATGAGCGAATTTCGGTCACTCGGTTGTAAACAAAAGGTGCCCAATTTTCATTTCTTTTTATCCAGTAAAGCGCATTGGACGAATCAGTCCAATAAAAAATGGCAATGTTATCTAATTTCAAATCAGTCTTAACACTACTTGCTAATCTAGCCCCAATATTACAAGCCAGTAATTCTAACCGCGGAATAGAAATTGTTTTCATAGGAGCAACTCGGCTTCTTGCTTGAACCAACTGACAGAAACCGCCGTTCTCATTTTCGGTCCGTATAAATATACACGTAGCATACGCTACTTTACTAGCGTCGCAAAAAACGTGCAAGGAATGCAACTTATCTGCATCTCGAGAAAAACACCTAGGTATTTCAATAGTCCCTAATTTTCCTAATTGTTTTTTCCATTTTTCAAATTTTTTCTTGATAGAAACAGGTAATTCCGTGTCCCATGTCACTTTAGCTTTCCAACACTCCTGTAATAATATTTTAGGTTCTAATGTTACAGGACATGTGTATCCGATAGGATCAAAAATTCTGTGTACAGACGATAAAATGTTTCTTTTAGTTACAAGGCGATCATCCTCTGAAATTTCTTTTAAATCAACTGCTAGTGTATCCCTTCTAAAATCCCACATTAGCCCTAAAACAGGGACATTTTCCACTGTAAAAATTTCTCGAAAACTATGCTCCCACCCGCGAAGCTCGAATTTAGCATTGCTAAGAAGAGTTTTTGACTCTTCGATAAATCTGTTTAGCTGTTCCTTATTATCAACACTCGTAACACAGTTGTCTACATAAAATGACTCTAACAATTTTAACGCAGTGTTTTTAAATTGTTCAGGTGCATTTTTCAAATGATATTCTAACGTGGCACCTAGAAGGTAGGGGCTACATGAAATGCCAAATACTACTCTTGTATGTTGAAGCGTTATCAACTTTTGAGGGTTCCCTTCTTCATACCATAGAAATTTCAAGAATGATCGATCTTTTTCTTTAATACCAATCTGTAAAAAAGCCTTTTTTATGTCAGCAATTACCCCTATTTTCCCCAATCTAAATCTGTTTAAAACAGAAGGAATCAGTTCTACGAGGTTAGGCCCCTTTTCAATACAATCATTTATCGATGGTGAGTCCTTTTCCCGAGCTGAACCATCAAAAACTGGCCGCACTTTTGTAGTGGAGTTTTCTTTAAACACTGCTCTATGAGGAAGGAAATGCTCACTACCTAACGTTTTCCTCTGATCAACCTTTTCAATTATTTTCTCGTCTAACCATTCATTAAATATTTGATTATAATCACCTAATTTTCCTATCTTTTTTAATGAATCGACGCATGTTTTTAATCTACGTCGAGCGATATTTTCGTAACTGGGTAGTCTAGGGTGGCCCTGTATCCATGGAAGACTAACTTCATATCTACCCTCGTCATCTACTCTTATATTACTAAGAAAATGTTCTTTAGTGGCTAACTCTATCTCTTCTCTACCCTTTTTCTCCCCAGGATCTCGAATTCCTAAAGTGTCAAGGTGCCATAACTCGGAAATTTTTGCCTCTTTGACATGCAGCGAGAAAACTAAATTGTTCATATTTTTATTTTCATAACCTTCAGTTTTATCGAGAATTGTCCTACCTAAACGAGTTCCCATGCAAACTAATCCGTCCTGTAATTGTTTTAAATTTCCGGTAAATAATTTTCCTGCGACATCTGCACCAATTAACACATGAATTTCATCAGGAGAAAATTCGTGTAGTAAATCATTAGTTTTAGTGACTCTATCAGTCAATAAAATTCCGTACCGTTTTATTTCATTAATAAAGGATCCTTCCGGTATAGGTGAAATTTCAGAGCAAATCTTTTGTTGGTCTAATACCTCAAGTTTACATCGATAACTATTATCCATATTTCCCAAATTAATTAAATATCTATCGTGTAGTTCTTCACATTGTCGACCCCCAAATAAACTATGCACTATTCTTTCTTTACTTATACTATTATATCCTAACATGTTAGCAGCAAATTTTGATATATACGACCGTTGTGATCCCGTGTCATATAAAATTCTAACATTTCGTACGATATCCCCATTGTATATACGTACAACCAATGTTTGGAGCAAAACCCTTTTTCTAGAAGTTGTATTCGCAAGCATACAATCTTTATTAGGAGTAGAATCCTCTTTAGAATTATCGCCTAAATTAATTTTAACCTTTTCTATGCACATGAACTGGTGGTGACTTTTCCCACAATGAGTACAATTAGTTTTAATTTTACAAGCTTTAGCCAAGTGGTTGGCATTGAAGCATCGAAAGCAAGCTCCTTTTTTTAATAAAGCATCTTTTCTCTTCGCGAGTATCATTTTCCATACCGCTCTACAATTTTGACTACGGTGTTTATTTTCGCAAAAGACACACTGTTCTTCCAATTTTTTATCATCTGCATTATACAGTTCGGCCGCCGTAGGAAGGGGAAAATTTTTTTCCTTACGATCGAATCTAAGTTCTCTATTTACTGAGACATCTTTATCGAAAGAAAACCCACTCTTAGCCAATTTGACCTTTTGCTCCATTTCAACTTCAATTTTTAAAAATTTCATTAAAGTATCTAATTTATTAATTCCCTGATCTTTATCTTTATCATTAACAGATAAAGTGCCAAGATGTCTTTCCCATAATTTAAGAATATCTGAAGGCAATGCTGATTCGACCAATGGATATAAAATCGAAGAATAGTTTTTGCTCGATGCGCCTAACATTTTTAATGACCGAAGGTATGTTTCTATTTTATCATACAACTTAACAAGGGACAGTCTCTGGCCTTGTCCTAAAGAATTATTAATAACTAATCCTAGAACTTCGCGTATGTATACTTCGATTAAAATATCCGTTCTACCGAACCGTGCCTTCAATGATTGAATCGCCTCTGGATAGCTATCGGCTGTAGGGGGGAAAGAATCCACGATTTCCCGAGCTCTAGATCCCTTTTGGGTAGACTGAATTAGATACTGTATTTTGTCCTCGTTTACAATATCCGGATCTTCGTGGATTTTTTCAAATTGCCCCCAAAAAGATAGCCAATTTTTTATGTCGCCATTAAAGGGCTTAAGCTCTAATTTAGGTAATTTAAACTTTCTTCTTGTGGCCATACTGTCTAATGACAAAGAGGTATCCTGATTGCTCTCTTTTTCTAATTTTTTGATGTATCTAGATAGTTTATTTTTATTTACCCAGTAATTTATATTATACTTGTCTATTTGCTCATATTCCGAATCGAAGGCGTCTTGTTGACAATTTTTATCTTCAGATAAATTATCTAAAATTTGTTTATCTATTAATGAGAGCTCTTCATGTTTTGATTCTAACCTATCTAAAAGAGACGACAGACTATCGATATCATCACATTTAGCCTGCAAAGTATCTTCTATTTCTTTTATCAACTTTGTGAAGTTGGAACGCACTGGCGTCCTTGATTTCTTTAATTTATCCATTCTTAATGTTCAATTCTAGTTAACTAACTTCTAATTAACTTTCTAATCTCTAATTCCAATCATCTACGGAGCCACCGATCCCGGCAGGGATGCCAGTTATGTGGCAACTCCAACTGCCTATAATAAAATTCAGCTGATGTTGACGACATATAATTAATCAATTTTAATATAATTGATTTCTAAAACTATCTAAAATAAAATCAGTAAGAAACAAATTTTCTTACCTTCTAAGTTCCAAAAAACGGGCATCGGGGCTCCATTGCTTCAATAAAGATTATCTTTCAGTTGATTCGATATATTCCAATATATGCAATTTTCACGAGAGAATAATCTTGACTCAAATAAAATGCAGGATATTAGTAAACACATCACTATTTAATGACAAATAAGACGACGAACAAATTATTATATACATTTCTGTTACTGAGCGACACGCTCTCTGACAATCATAATCACAAACAATACTAAACTAAAACGTTAGAGTTCAAAACGAAAGTTCTAATAAAAAATGTTCTGAAAAAGTTACGTAATAAACAATGTTGCGCGCATGCGTCAAAGTCTCACTGTCTCTTTTCTGCAAATCGAAGTACATCCCTACCTCTACACTGCGTAGGTGCTTTTTATGTTTCAAAACTTTGAGAAGAAAAGGGGGATTTTGGATGATGCAACAGGAAATGAATTCCCAATTACAACATCCTCCCACCTTTGAGTTTCGGGATCTGGAACTCAAATCCAATTCGTTCGATGTTTTATGATACGCCCGTATCTGGAGCGACGAACCGAAACGTCCGATGTACTGTCGCTGACCGAACCACTAGGAGGATTACTAGCACCTTTATGTTCATTAAAATCTTGTTTCTTTTTAATGTCCTTGAAATGGTTTCTCATACTGTCGTTATCTTGTGATACTTCTAAGGGTATTAACCTGCTTGTAGGTCTTAAATATTCCCCAGTTTTCATTCTTATTTTCACTAAGCGGATGTGTCCATCCTTAGATGGAAAAATTTCAATCACTTTGGCCAGAGGCCAATCAATTATTTATTATTGTCATTGGAAACAATCACAACATCACCTATTGCTAAAGGTTTCTGTATTTTCTTGCATCTACTAGGTTGTCGCAATTGGCCTAAATATTCAGATCTAAATCGTTTACGAAGGTCTTGTCTTATTTTCTGTTGATAAACAAGCCTTTTGTTCAATGATTTGGCATCTAGAATATCAATATCGGGTGTACCACTACCCTTTACTTCTAGCAAGAACATGGACGGAGTGAGAGGTACGAGATCATTTAAATCTTCTGACACATAAGTAAGCGGGCGACTGTTGATAACACTTTCTAGGTCACATATAATGGTTTGTATTTCTTCGTAATTCAGAGAACTTTTTCCTAAAACCTTTCTGAGTATTCTCTTGGTTAGGCTAATCAATCGCTCCCACCACCCTCCCCACCACGGAGCTGAAGGAGGTATAAATTTCCAAATAATTTTCCTTGATATACTATCATTTTGTACTGAATTCCAGTTTATTTCTTTCAACAAATTTTCCGCTCCTACAAAATTTTTACCCTTATCTGTATAGATAATAGAAGGTCTGCCTCTACGGGCTATGAATCTTCTCAACGTCATTAAAAACACTTCAGTTGATAATGAAGTAGCTAGTTCAAAATGAACTGTTCGAAAAACAGCACAAGTGTATATTACTAGCCAGATTTTCCTATTTTCTTTAAGAATAAGCGGACCGGCATAATCCAGACCAACAATTTGAAAAATGGCAGCTTCTCTTACTCTATCTTCAGGTAAGGGAGGAGTGGAAATTTCTACTGGTTTAAAATCGTGTCGTCTACATCTTACACAGGTTCTAATAATTTTTCTGACAGTTTTTCGGAATTTTAAGATCCAAAAATCTTCCCTTAAATTAGACATCATAATTTGTGCACCAGCATGTCCTAGTTTTAAATGTCTAAATCTAATTAATTTTTCAACTACAGGATGGTCATGTGGAAGAATAATAGGAAATCTGAAATTCAGAATATCATCTCTCAAATGTATGCGTGATTTCAGCCGCAGAACTCCAGCCGAATCTGTTGTGGTCTGAAATGCTTTTAGACGTTTATCTTCAGGACCAGTAAACGATTTTTGAACTAATTTCAACAATACATTTTCAGCTTCATTCTGCTCTTCTACAGTTAAAATTTTAAATTCTCTCTCTTCTTTAGCTTTCTTACAATTTTTGTAAAATCTGTATATCCACGCGATTACTTTTACTAATTTATCGTAGGATGAAATTCTAGTGTAAAATTGTTCACTGTGAACATTTACATTTGTAGCACTAATAATTGTTTTTCTTCTTTCTGCATCTATATTCTCGAAGTCAGGAAACATTTCTGAATTTGGCCACTCGTCCATTGGTTTTCTTAACCACTGTGGTCCCTCCCACCATTTATCTCGGGCTAAAACCTCAGCGGTACAACCCCTTGAAGGCAGGTCAGCAGGATTCAATTGGCCAGGAATAAAGTGCCATTTTGAAGGATCACTTAATGGGCGAATTTCGGTCACTCGGTTGTAAACAAAAGGTGCCCAATTTTCATTTCTTTTTATCCAGTAAAGCGCATTGGACGAATCAGTCCAATAAAAAATGGCAATGTTATCTAATTTCAAATCAGTCTTAACACTACTTGCTAATCTAGCCCCAATATTACAAGCCAGTAATTCTAACCGCGGAATAGAAATTGTTTTCATAGGAGCAACTCGGCTTCTTGCTTGAACCAACTGACAGAAACCGCCGTTCTCATTTTCGGTCCGTATAAATATACACGTAGCATACGCTACTTTACTAGCGTCGCAAAAAACGTGCAAGGAATGCAACTTATCTGCATCTCGAGAAAAACACCTAGGTATTTCAATAGTCCCTAATTTTCCTAATTGTTTTTTCCATTTTTCAAATTTTTTCTTGATAGAAACAGGTAATTCCGTGTCCCATGTCACTTTAGCTTTCCAACACTCCTGTAATAATATTTTAGGTTCTAATGTTACAGGACATGTGTATCCGATAGGATCAAAAATTCTGTGTACAGACGATAAAATGTTTCTTTTAGTTACAAGGCGATCATCCTCTGAAATTTCTTTTAAATCAACTGCTAGTGTATCCCTTCTAAAATCCCACATTAGCCCTAAAACAGGGACATTTTCCACTGTAAAAATTTCTCGAAAACTATGCTCCCACCCGCGAAGCTCGAATTTAGCATTGCTAAGAAGAGTTTTTGACTCTTCGATAAATCTGTTTAGCTGTTCCTTATTATCAACACTCGTAACACAGTTGTCTACATAAAATGACTCTAACAATTTTAACGCAGTGTTTTTAAATTGTTCAGGTGCATTTTTCAAATGATATTCTAACGTGGCACCTAGAAGGTAGGGGCTACATGAAATGCCAAATACTACTCTTGTATGTTGAAGCGTTATCAACTTTTGAGGGTTCCCTTCTTCATACCATAGAAATTTCAAGAATGATCGATCTTTTTCTTTAATACCAATCTGTAAAAAAGCCTTTTTTATGTCAGCAATTACCCCTATTTTCCCCAATCTAAATCTGTTTAAAACAGAAGGAATCAGTTCTACGAGGTTAGGCCCCTTTTCAATACAATCATTTATCGATGGTGAGTCCTTTTCCCGAGCTGAACCATCAAAAACTGGCCGCACTTTTGTAGTGGAGTTTTCTTTAAACACTGCTCTATGAGGAAGGAAATGCTCACTACCTAACGTTTTCCTCTGATCAACCTTTTCAATTATTTTCTCATCTAACCATTCATTAAATATTTGATTATAATCACCTAATTTTCCTATCTTTTTTAATGAATCGACACATGTTTTTAATCTACGTCGAGCGATATTTTCGTAACTGGGTAGTCTAGGGTGGCCCTGTATCCATGGAAGACTAACTTCATATCTACCCTCGTCATCTACTCTTATATTACTAAGAAAATGTTCTTTAGTGGCTAACTCTATCTCTTCTCTACCCTTTTTCTCCCCAGGATCTCGAATTCCTAAAGTGTCAAGGTGCCATAACTCGGAAATTTTTGCCTCTTTGACATGCAGCGAGAAAACTAAATTGTTCATATTTTTATTTTCATAACCTTCAGTTTTATCGAGAATTGTCCTACCTAAACGAGTTCCCATGCAAACTAATCCGTCCTGTAATTGTTTTAAATTTCCGGTAAATAATTTTCCTGCGACATCTGCACCAATTAACACATGAATTTCATCAGGAGAAAATTCGTGTAGTAAATCATTAGTTTTAGTGACTCTATCAGTCAATAAAATTCCGTACCGTTTTATTTCATTAATAAAGGATCCTTCCGGTATAGGTGAAATTTCAGAGCAAATCTTTTGTTGGTCTAATACCTCAAGTTTACATCGATAACTATTATCCATATTTCCCAAATTAATTAAATATCTATCGTGTAGTTCTTCACATTGTCGACCCCCAAATAAACTATGCACTATTCTTTCTTTACTTATACTATTATATCCTAACATGTTAGCAGCAAATTTTGATATATACGACCGTTGTGATCCCGTGTCATATAAAATTCTAACATTTCGTACGATATCCCCATTGTATATACGTACAACCAATGTTTGGAGCAAAACCCTTTTTCTAGAAGTTGTATTCGCAAGCATACAATCTTTATTAGGAGTAGAATCCTCTTTAGAATTATCGCCTAAATTAATTTTAACCTTTTCTATGCACATGAACTGGTGGTGACTTTTCCCACAATGAGTACAATTAGTTTTAATTTTACAAGCTTTAGCCAAGTGGTTGGCATTGAAGCATCGAAAGCAAGCTCCTTTTTTTAATAAAGCATCTTTTCTCTTCGCGAGTATCATTTTCCATACCGCTCTACAATTTTGACTACGGTGTTTATTTTCGCAAAAGACACACTGTTCTTCCAATTTTTTATCATCTGCATTATACAGTTCGGCCGCCGTAGGAAGGGGAAAATTTTTTTCCTTACGATCGAATCTAAGTTCTCTATTTACTGAGACATCTTTATCGAAAGAAAACCCACTCTTAGCCAATTTGACCTTTTGCTCCATTTCAACTTCAATTTTTAAAAATTTCATTAAAGTATCTAATTTATTAATTCCCTGATCTTTATCTTTATCATTAACAGATAAAGTGCCAAGATGTCTTTCCCATAATTTAAGAATATCTGAAGGCAATGCTGATTCGACCAATGGATATAAAATCGAAGAATAGTTTTTGCTCGATGCGCCTAACATTTTTAATGACCGAAGGTATGTTTCTATTTTATCATACAACTTAACAAGGGACAGTCTCTGGCCTTGTCCTAAAGAATTATTAATAACTAATCCTAGAACTTCGCGTATGTATACTTCGATTAAAATATCCGTTCTACCGAACCGTGCCTTCAATGATTGAATCGCCTCTGGATAGCTATCGGCTGTAGGGGGGAAAGAATCCACGATTTCCCGAGCTCTAGATCCCTTTTGGGTAGACTGAATTAGATACTGTATTTTGTCCTCGTTTACAATATCCGGATCTTCGTGGATTTTTTCAAATTGCCCCCAAAAAGATAGCCAATTTTTTATGTCGCCATTAAAGGGCTTAAGCTCTAATTTAGGTAATTTAAACTTTCTTCTTGTGGCCATACTGTCTAATGACAAAGAGGTATCCTGATTGCTCTCTTTTTCTAATTTTTTGATGTATCTAGATAGTTTATTTTTATTTACCCAGTAATTTATATTATACTTGTCTATTTGCTCATATTCCGAATCGAAGGCGTCTTGTTGACAATTTTTATCTTCAGTTAAATTATCTAAAATTTGTTTATCTATTAATGAGAGCTCTTCATGTTTTGATTCTAACCTATCTAAAAGAGACGACAGACTATCGATATCATCACATTTAGCCTGCAAAGTATCTTCTATTTCTTTTATCAACTTTGTGAAGTTGGAACGCACTGGCGTCCTTGATTTCTTTAATTTATCCATTCTTAATGTTCAATTCTAGTTAACTAACTTCTAATTAACTTTCTAATCTCTAATTCCAATCATCTACGGAGCCACCGATCCCGGCAGGGATGCCAGTTATGTGGCAACTCCAACTGCCTATAATAAAATTCAGCTGATGTTGACGACATATAATTAATCAATTTTAATATAATTGATTTCTAAAACTATTTAAAATAAAATCAGTAAGAAACAAATTTTCTTACCTTCTAAGTTCCAGAAAACGGGCATCGGGGCTCCATTGCTTCAATAAAGATTATCTTTCAGTTGATTCGATATATTCCAATATATGCAATTTTCACAAGAGAATAATCTTGACTCAAATAAAATGCAGGATATTAGTAAACACATCACTATTTAATGACAAATAAGACGACGAACAAATTATTATATACATTTCTGTTACTGAGCGACACGCTCTCTGACAATCATAATCACAAACAATACTAAACTAAAACGTTAGAGTTCAAAACGAAAGTTCTAATAAAAAATGTTCTGAAAAAGTTACGTAATAAACAATGTTGCGCGCATGCGTCAAAGTCTCACTGTCTCTTTTCTGCAAATCGAAGTACATCCCTACCTCTACACTGCGTAGGTGCTTTTTATGTTTCAAAACTTTGAGAAGAAAAGGGGGATTTTGGATGATGCAACAGGAAATGAATTCCCAATTACAACAATTAGCTTTAATAGATGTTACACTCTGTATTTCTATTTTGAACATTGTGTATATGATAATAATAATAATATTTTTAAAATGAATGCAGACCACGGAGCGGTCCAGTTAATTTTGGGGATAGATTTCTACAACAATTGAAAAAAAAAAAAGGAAAAAAAAAACTTTTTACGAAGTGAGTTTCTACGATATATGCAACATAAATCAAAACCGAAAATTTCCGTAAGGATATAGTGGTGGGTAATATTTAGATTTAGTATTTTTTAATAGAGACAGCTCCGATGCCTGTAAATAAATACGTCAAACATTTATGCAAACAGTTTCAAAATTTTATTAATGTGAAATGAAGCAACTATTTTTTTTTCCACATCATTATATTTTTATTGTAAAGCATAATTTTGTTTATTTTATAACATTTCAAGAGTCCTGTGAATCATTAAAAGTTATGAATCCCTTTCAAATAAAGATATGCCTGATCTTAGATACTGTTTATAGTGTTATCCTGCCTTGATTTTGTCTAACATGCAAGTATTTGTCAATTCGAATTTAGGATCACTCGAACATAATTATTGTGCTCTTGAGGTTCGAATTAACAAGAATTCACTGTACTAACTGCACGGTCAACTAAATTGAAATTATTCTCTTCTCTGTTAAAATGAGAACTTAAAAATAAGCAAAAGTTAATCAATTTCGGGTATTTACTCGACTTATAATAGTAATTATATTTATGTTTTGTAAAGCACAACTCAATTTTTTAGTGTATGCTGCGCTTTTATATAATGTCACTATAAAGAAACCTCATTTTACTTACCCATCATACGTAGTATAGGGTAAGTCTTGTAATCGTTTTGAAAATCGGAAAAAAAATTTTGACGGATTTACACGTTTCAGACACTGGAGATTTCGAAAAACATATTTTTAGAAAATTTTTTTTTGCTGTGTGTCTGTAAACGCTCTATCTCCCGAAAAAATTGAGATAGAGACTTAAAATTTGGTATGTACTTAGTATGTAATAATGGGAAGAAGCTTATTGAATTTCAGTAACCTCGATTATCCGGAACTATTTTTTTCGGACTCTCGAATTATTGAGTTCTGATAAAAGGTATATAAAAATTTTCGAATTTGTTTATTTTAAGGAGTGAATGACAAAGACAATAAAAAAACATAAATTTTGCATAAAGCATGAAGTCGATCGGATAATGAGTTGCCGAGATATTTGTAATCCTATTTTCCACACTCTTCGATTTTTCCTGACCCTGTATTTCAACCAAATTTCAATTCAAAGATATATTTTAATTGGAAATAAGACGCTTAATCAGATGCAATAAACCGCTAGTTAATACGATTATTGTTTTTGGAGTTATAAGTATGTTTCTTTTAAGCAATTCAGTAATCGAGCCTTTAAAGTTTAGGACTTCATTAAGCCACGATTTTATTCGAATTGCAATGCATTTTATAAGTATTTTACACATTTTTTATTTTAATATTTTGTATTATGCACATCCATGATGGGTAAGTATTACGGTGGCCAACATCGACTAGTTTATAAATGCGTTCATGATCCATCAAGTGATCATGATGCGTGGCTATGTAAATGTATATATACAGGTTGCGTCAGAAAATGTATAAACACTTTGAATGATTATAACTCCAGTTTTTATTCACATATAATTAATATTTAAATTGCAAAAGAATCTACATAAAACGTGTAACTTTTCTTCCCCTCCCCCTACCGCAGACGTTCAAAATTACTTCCGTTCTGATCAATACACTGATTATCAGGGCGGGTTATTGATTCACAAACTTCAACAAATATTTCATTTGGTGTTGTGGCGCATTCTTGCTCAATTGTGGTTCCGGAACGTTGTCTATGAACATCCATTCTTTTCAAACTTATCTTTGATCCGATGAATTGTATGTCTCATAGATGGATCTGCCGGATATTTTCTGTGATATTGTGTTTGTACTTCTGCTACATTCTCATACTGACAATAGTGTTTTAAAATAAATTTTCTTTTTACTTTCTTCTATCTTTACAAGAAGAAAGTATTGGATTCATGAAAATTTTCGACTTCCGGTTTTCGACGGATTTATACGTTTTAGAAGGTCCTGAACACGATTTGACTATTTTTAGAAAATGTCTGTCTGTGACTCTGTCTGTCTGTATGAGACAAAACTTTTGTGGGCGCTCTATCTTAAGAACTAATGCTCGGAATTTAAAAAAAAAAACTTTATACTCAGTTAGTCTCTGATATAAATTGGTGCTGATTAGTTTTTGGTAAAAATCGCCCAGCAGGTGGCGCTGCTATGCAGCATTTTTTGCGATTTCCGCAATAGCTCTATCTCAAGAACTAATGCTCGGAATTAAAAAAAAAACTTTATACAGTTGAAGCACTTTATAACGAATTACGATATAACGAAAAGCACGATATAACGAAATGCTCATATCCATTTAGTTGGTCTGTATGTTAAAGAATACTGAATTCAAAACTATATAACGAAATAATTATAACGAAAAGCACGATATAACGAAAAGAATTCGAGCATGAAAAGTGAAAAAAAAACGATATAGCGAATTTTTCAATTTTTTTACTTAAAAAATGGCCGAAAAATATAATTAAATTTTTTAAATGCCAGTTATTTTTTTAATGAGATAACCTCCAATCTTTTTCTCTACGGCCAATCACATATTTTCAATACTTCCAAGAGAGAGGGGGAGCAGTTTGGGGGAGGAGCAGTGTTTTAAGACAGACAGAGCGGCGACATCTTATAGCTGAACTGGAATTATGTTCTTTTTTTATTTGATGACTGATTTCATTGACATTTACTTTTCCTGTAAATTTATAGCAAGTTAATTTTTAAGACTTTTTGTAGGCTGGCTATGTCTGGCCAAAGAAAATGTTTGAGTTTAGAAGAGAAAGTCGAAGTTATAAAATGCGTCGAAAATAATGTTAAAGAAAGAGATGTAGCGAAAAAAATTGGGATTCCAGGTAGCACTCTTAGCACAATATTGAAAAATTGAGAAAAATTCATAAAATATTTAAATTGGTTGAGTTTCCTCATCATTTAAATGTATACGCAAAGAGAAATATGCCGATGTGGAGGAAGTATTATTTTCATAGTTTAAAGATGCAAGATTCCAAAACATCCATATTAGTGGAAGTAATTTGCAATACAAAGCATATGCGCTTGCCGAAAAACTTGGATATAAAGAATTTAATGTAAATGATGGTTGGTTGAGTAAATTAAAATATATATATATGAAATTGTGTGTAAAAAATTATGTGGAGAAGCGGCGTCGGTTTCAGAAGAAACAATTGAAGAATGGAAGAACGAAAACTCAAACATTGTTCAGGATTGCGATCGAGAAGATATATTTAATATGCATGAAACAGAATTGTCTTTTCGTTTAATGCCTGATAAAATATAGATTTAAAAAAAGAAACTTGTCATGGTGGGAAAATAAGCAAAGACCGACTTTCACTATCATTATGCTGTAATGTTGACGGTTCTGAAAGGCGAAAACCTCTTATAATTGGAAAAGCAAAGAATCCACGGTGTATCCCCAAAAACGTAATAAAAACTTTGACTGTAATCTACATGAATAATTGAAAAGTTTGGATGGTGAAATGCCTTTTTGAAGAATGTATTTTAGATTTTAACAAATAGATTCAAAAAGCCAAAATAAAAGTTCTCCTTATTTTAGACAACGTCTCAACGTCTCTTCGAAAGTGACTTCTTTTCGTGTTAAATGTATTAAATTACCTTTTTTGCCACCTAACACTACATCCAAAGTACAACCATTAGACCAAAGAATTATGCATTCGTTTAAAGCAAAATATGCGAAGATGCTTGTGAAAAAAAAAAAATCGTGAATTCAGATGATACAAAATAAACACAAATAGACGAGCTCAAAGCAATTTATATGATAAATAAAGCTTGGTGAGATGTTCTGTCGTTAACGCTTTTTCAGTTTCGAGATTTTCTCCATCGCCATCAAATAATAATGAAATTGTTTCTTTACCTGAATTGGAAGATACAGATGAACGGATTTTATCCTTTTAAATCTGACTTCCGACTTTAAATTTGATCAATACGTTAATGTTGATGAAAACATAATGGCAAATGAAGAATTCAATGAAGAGAATATCATTAAAAGAAAGTACAGTAGATGCGTCGTGCGTTGGCAGTGTCAGTAAAGAAGAGGAATTCATAGAAGCTGGAGAGAAACTTTTACCATCTGATGCACTTGAGTATTTACAGAAAATTGTGTGTTACATGCACCATGAAAACTTGTTAACGAATGAAATTATCATGTATGTTGTCAAAATAGGGTGTACAATATTAGACAATGCTGTTAAGAAGAGAAAGCAAAGCTGGTTCACTTCATTCTTCAAACCTATATAAGTATGTAAAACTGCCCTTTAAGAAAATTAATAAATATATATATTTTTTTTACATTTAAATTTGCCGGTTTTTTCATGTGTAGCATAGCACTTAAAACAGTACAACAAAACTCTTAACTATCTGAAATCTCTATCATCACAAAATAAAAATTCTGTGTTATGAATTTTACGTATTTATTCGCAAATATATAATTTCCTTGAATTTCCTTTTTAAATCAACACCTTTCTTCACTTTTGTTTGTAGTCAAACTGGTCATTACTATGGAGGCTTAATATAACATGAATACATAAGGCCTAGCTTTTTTTTATTAAACAAAAGTAATTTTAAGAGATATATCTTAATGTAATAAAACTCCCTTTTTTATGATTGTCTTCATTATATGGATTTCTGCCTATACTCAGATTACGTACAGACCACATTATCCGGGGTAATTGGAGTTCTTACTATATAACGAAATAATTCGTTATAACGTTTTAACGAAAGCACGTTATAACGAGCAAATCTTTGGAGCAGTTTCGATTTCGTTATAAGGTGCTTTGACTGTACTCAGTTAGTCTCTGATATAAATTGGTGCTGATTAGTTTTTGGTAAAAATCGCCTGGCAGGTGGCGCTGCTAAGCAGCATTTTTCGCGATTTCCGCAATAGCTCTATCTCAAGAACGAATGCTCGGAATTTAATAAAACTTTATATTCAGTTAGTCTCTGATATAAATGGGTGCTGATTAGTTTTTGGTAAAAATCTCCTAGCAGGTGGCGCTGCTATGCAGCATTTTGCAGGATTTACACGATTTTAGCGATAGTCATATCTCAAGAACTAATGCACGGAATTTAATAAAACTTGAGTTTCAGTTAGACTTTGATATAAATGGGTGCTGATTCTTTTTAATGTATGCGAAACCTGTGTGAGATAGTAGAAAGTTTTGGGATTGACACATCCGACTAGTTTTAGAAGTTAATGTTAGTCCACGCATCATTTCCAATTCATTACTCTTTGAATAGAAAGAAAAATAGAAAGTTATGAACCATTAAACAGTGTATGGATACATTTTTCTGACGCGCCCTGTGTATCTTATCATGCTATATTATGATAAGAGTTCTATGTATAGCCCACACAGATTCGATACCGCTGCCGTAAAGATTTCAGTGTGCAACTTCTACTGTTCATACAATTCTGACAAAATATTTTTGAATTGAACAAATCGTTTTGAAATACATAATATGGAAACGAAATAACAGGAGATTTTATTTATATTTATCAACAACGTTATTTTTAGCTGAGTATAGTTCTCATATCTGGGTACATCATCCACTTACTTATAATACATTTGTACTTAAAAATATAATTAGGTTCAAATCCATATTTTTTAGTAAATTTTAAAGAGCATAGTGATATACTGCCTTGATTGTATTACGTAAGCATTGATTAATTCCTACTTTGGATAATCTGATCATTTTACTTTGTTCCTTTGAAGTTCAAAAAGAAGATTTTTCTGTAGTAACTGTGCTGCCATCTAAACTGAAATCATTCCCCTGTTAGATTGAAAAATCAAGCTAATATAATCAACTAAATGTTTTATTGCAGAAATATGTGTTTGTGTAGACGCTTTCTCACTGTAAAAAATGATCAATGTTTCTTATTTTATGAGAATATACTATAACCATGAACGAAATAATAATATAATCTTCTGAGTTATTCGAAATTCCGAAAAGCGTGTTCCATTGTCCTTTGAATCCCCAGAAACCAATACATTTCCAAAATTTAAAGAATTATTTATAAAAACAAAATTTCTCCAGCTGCCCGTATTTTTCAAAAACGTTTCCGAATAGTTTGTATAGTGTATTAAGCAGTTTCCTCGGTCTGGAATACCTATTTATCGAATGTCATCCATTCTCAAGTAAACGTTTTCAGCTGTATAAGTTAATTTATACATGAAAGAGTAAAGAAATAATCTTAATTTTAATGTTAATGTTAACGCTGTTAATTTTGGCAGTCGGAAAATAAGCTTCCCCTGGCGACTGTGGACAGAGGTGTGTATGAAAGACAAAAAATGTAATGAGACATTAAAGATAAAACATAACTTTATTTTTCCACATAAGTACCAAGTACATTGAGACATTTGTCATACCGCTTTATAAGCTTCAAAAAGCCCTCCAGGAAAAAATCAGAGCTTTGCATACGGACGAAGCGTTGAACGGCTATGGGCGAAAGACGACACAGCAAGAGAACGCGAGCGTGCAAGACACCGATACACCATTGGGTAGAGGTCGACCGAGATCAAGTAGATGGCGCTGTTGACTGCTTGATCGCGGTCGACCTCTACCCAATGGTGTATCGGTGTCTTGAACGTTCTTGCACGTTTTTTTAAACCAAACTTTTATTTGATTCTGACGCAGCTATCCGAAATCATTTAGGAAATCATACATTTAATTTTTAGATTCTTTTTTAAAAAAATTGGTGGTATAATTTCAGGCAGAAAACTTTGGTGAAAGAATTATACAAGGTTAGCATAAATGAGTGACCGGATTTAAAACAAGTTGGAAATTGTAGGGCAGCCCGGGATAATTTTCAGACAGAGAAATCTGTGGTAATTAACAGACAGCAGTTATATTCGCTCAGTAATCGGAATCTGGCCAAAGTAGCTTTATTTTTAGTTAAATAAACTATTTGTCTAATTCAATTAGTATTTTCTTAGTAACTAGCAGCTTACTCTGTATTGTACAAAATTGGTTTCCTAAATGCTATAAAATAAAAAAAGAAAACTGCCCAGTTAAACTGAGGACATTGAGCTCACAGGCTATTCACACTAATTGTATATTATGCTATTTTTTCAAAGTATAATGCCACTCGAAAAATAAAGAAATCGACACTATATTAAGGGGGGGGGGATAAGCACCCGTTCCCACCCTGTATACTTAACCAATAAACCCCCAAAATCTATTCAGGCAAGCGCCTTAGTACAATGAATTTATACACAAAATTTGAAAAAAATCGGAAAATTTTGCTTGAAAAACCCATTTATCTAAATTAAGGGAGGTGAGCCCCCCCGTTCCCCCCTTTATACTTAACAAATGAAAACCCAAAACTAATCAGGCAAGCGCCTTACCACAATGAATCTATATACAAAATTTGAAGAAAATCGGATAATTCTGCATGAAAAACACATTTATCTAAATTAAGGGGGATTAGCCCCCCGTTTACCCCCATTTATACTTACCCAATGAACACCCAAAACTAATTACGGAAGTGCCTTATCACAATGAGCCTATATACAAAGTTTAAAGAAAATTGCATAATTCTGTATGAAAAACCCATTTATCTAAATTAAGGGGAGGGGGGTAGCCCCCCGTTTCCCCCCTTTATACTTATCCAATGAACCCCCAAAACTAATCAAAGAAGTGCCTTATCACAATGAGCCTATATACAAAATTTGAAGAAAATCGGATAATTCTGCATGAAAAACACATTTATCTAAATTAAGGGGGAGTAGCCCCCCGTTTACCCCCCTTTATACTTACCCAATGAACACCCAAAACTAATTGGGGAAGTGCCTTACCACAATGAGCCTATATACAAAGTTTAAAGAAAATCGCATAATTCTGCATGAAAAACCCATTTATCTAAATTAAGGGGGGGGGGGGGTTAGCCCCCGATTTCCCCCCTTTATACTTAACTAATGAACTCCCAAAAATAATCAGGGATGCACCTTATCACAATGAACCTATATACGAAATTTGAAGAAAAACGGATGCTTCTGCATGAAAAACCCATTTATCTAAATTAAGGGGGAGTTAACCCCCCCTTTCCCCCCTTTATACTTAACCAATGAACTCCCAAAACTAATCAGGGAAGCGCCTTATTAGAATGAACCTGTAAACAAAATTTGAAGCAAAACGGATAATTCTATCACGAGTTATCGCGTTACGTACGTACATACGTACATACATACATACATACATACATACATACATACATACATACAGAACAGGCGGGCACATTAGCTCTCAGGCTTTGATAGCCTGTGAGCTAAAAAATTACTGTTCAACTTTTTGCTTTACTGATTTCAAATTTTAATTTATCGGGTGTAGCAACACAGACACAGGTACTACTTCATGTTTGGATACAAGGGTATGTTATCTTTCTACAAACAAAGAAATAACATTATTTGGATGCCCATATGGGAGAAAACTGAGTTTAAAAAAAAACTGTATCTTTACAGAAACACCGGGGAAATTATCAGACAGCCTTCGGTTGTAATTTCCAGACGCTAATATGTTTTACAAAATGTGCTTTGAGTGGTACTACATGGTAAATTATTTTTTTTATCGTTATTTATGGAGATTTCCTGATTAAAATATAACTTCCAAAGGCCACATGTAAGCTAAAATTGAAATACTGGGTTGGAATAGCTTTATGCTAAGTCTGATGAGACCACAGGGCTATTCAAGAAAGATTTGACTTAGTTCCATATTAAAATACAATTTCCAAAGGCCATCTGTAAGTTAAAATGGAAATAGTTTTAGGCTAAGTTTGATGAGACCACAGGGCCATTTAAGAAAAATTTGCCTCGAAATGCCCGACAGATAGAGAGATTTGTGAAGAAAGTGCATGAAGCCATTTCAGAATCAAAGATACAGGGTGTCCTAAAAGTCTGGAAACGGTCAAATAACTCAAGAAATATACATCGAATTGAAAAACGGAAAATGCATGTTCAATATTTTTGAAAAATCTATTTAGGGACAACTTTGAAATCTTAAATGATGACCCCCATTTTTTATTGCAGATTCGGATTCTACGGGGAAAAATACGTAACGGGAAAAAAACGCGAACATTTTCTTCGAAACATTGTCGATGGCGCTGTAATCGAGTGCAATGCTGTGAGAATCGTTATCATTGCAATGTCTGGAAACGCTCGAATAACTCGAGAAATATACATCTTATTGCAAAACGAAAAAATGCATGTTCAATAGCTTTGAAAAATCTATTTAGGGATATTAAAGTTGCCATTTTTCTAAAATATTAAACATGTATTTTTCAGTTTTTCAATCTGATGTATATTGCTCGAGTTATTGGAGCGTTTCCAGACATTGCAATGGTAACGATTCTCACAGCATTGCACTCGATTGCAGCGCCATCTACAATGTTTCGAAGAAAATGTTCAATACAAAAGTTACGTATTTTTTCCCGTAGAATCCGAATCTGCAATAGAAAATAGGGGTCATCATTTAAGATTTTAAAGTTGCCCCCCTTTACTCCCCGAAGGGGAAAAGTTGGGGGGGGGGGGGTAACTTTCATATCCCTAAATAGATTTTTCAAAAATACTGAACATGCATTTTGCCATTTTTCAATCCGATGTATATTTCTCGAGTTATTTGACCGTTTCCAGACTTTTCGGACACCCTGTATATGTAATGACAAACATTCTATCTGGGACCGAAACAAGAAATGTTCCACAAAGATGATGATGAGAAAAATGTGTTGGAAGTTGAAATGAAATTTTTGAACTGGCTTGAGGATGATCAATATTGGTGGCCAAAGAAAGGTAAAGTTGAAGTTGCTGCTAAGTCCTTTTTGTTTTTTGAACCTTTAGAGTCAGTCTGTTGATCTTTCCTATGTTAAAGCTATTGAAGATGTCAAAAGAATTGTGCAATAATGTGAAAAATTTTTACAAAGATATATTTACTGTCAAAGAAAACTAAAACGTTTGGGCCTGTCAAAATTAGTGCTGTATAAAAATTTTATTTCACTGTGAAAAGAATGTTAGGCTACTAATATATATATTATATATATATATTAGTAGCCTAACATAATATATATATTATATATATATATTAGTAGCCTAACATTCTTTTCACAGTGAAATAAAATTTTTATACCACACTAATTTTGACAGGCCTAACCCTGTTTTTTTTGGCAGCTTGTTTTTGAAAAATCTGAACTTTTTTTGCTGATTTACATAAATTTATGTAAAACAGATGTAGCTACTGTAACTAAACTGTTTGTGGGAAAAAGTACCATAAAACACACTTTTATTCGCAAAAATATAAATTGATTCCTGGTGTACAGTTATAATTGCGTTTTTATGTATTTAGAAGGGTATAAAAAAAACCCCGTTTTTGGTCATAACATTTCATAATGGTGTATCTTAATTACTGTAGTTGGTGTTCAAATCAGCCCCTTAAATGACCTCACAAATAGTTGTCTGGAAATTACCCCCAAACCACGGGGTAATTTTCAGACAGGATTTTATTTATTTTAATTTTTATTATTAATGCTAATTATCTGAAACTTCTACAGAATAATCACAAGGTATGTGAGGATTTTACCAAAAGAAAGTAACAAAAAAAAAAATACTTATCGATTCCCGAGTAATTTCAAAAGTTTTGTTTCTGTCTGAAAATTACCCCGCCCTTCCATACTTCAAACGTGACAAATGAGGTGCATTCGGACTGTAACTAGTTTTATAAGTATTCAGATCTTGGTGCAATAGCTGTTGCACACATAGGCAACAAGCGACATAGCGAAAGTGGATTCGGCTACAAGTGACATTTGTAATCGAAATACGACGGCTTTGGCATGAGTTGCACAGTAAACCAACCGTACTGTTCAATGTACTTGAATGTTTCGGTTGTTTGATGGAAAAAATGACTTCCAAATCAGTCAACAGTTGCGGTACTGTTGGTAGAAAGCCCATCCACCACGCATGATCGTACCATATTCGATGGGAAAAATTGGCTTTTAATTGCCCTTGGGCCAAAAACCGCATAAAAAGCACATAATGATTCGGTTTTTAATTGCGCGTGAGTGTCTTTTAATTTTCATAGTATTCCGCTTACAGCGCCATCTATTGATACACATTTGGAACTATTTTCTTATGCCATACCATTTTTCCCTTCTTCCAGTATATTCAGTTCAAATTTCAAGTCCTTCTGATAAGTGGTTACTTTTTTACAGCATTTTAAAAATGGGACTTTAATTATAATCACCCTGTATATTAAATTTCAAACCATTCAGCTGAGTAGTTTTTGTGCTGTTATATGCGGACAGATGGACAGACGGATGGACCAGACGACGACTATAAGTGCTACGTATTTATTTATATAATTACGAGCGCACTTAAAGATTATATTTTCAAAAGTATTACACATATTATAATTAGTGATATATGATGATAAGTGATAATATGATAAGTGATACATGCATGAATACAAAATTTATTTTAAATGCCGATTTTCATATTATAGATATTAATTTTATTGTATGAAATTAAGTTTCAGTACCTACACTTTTACAATTAATTATAATTCTGTTATATTATAATTATACTATGAACAAGTATCCAATACAAGACAATCTAAAAAAAACCTTGTTATTATTTCAGTGAAATTAATTACACTGCTCAAAACAATTAAAGGATATTGCAGTTTTAGGTGGATTTTGTATCTGGGAAACTTTTTAGCTGATTGATACATGTTCGACAGACATAGTAGGTTATATGAGAATAAATTACACATGTTTGGCAGAAAAAAAATGCATTTTATTGCGCATTTGTGTACAAAAGGAAAAAAACACAATTTGTGCATATGAGAAAAAAAGAATACGAAAAGGTGTTTTCTTCAAAGAAAATCATTTTCAGTAGGGGGTATGGTTTCCACGGGCGGCCAGCAACGTTGAACACCTTTGGGGTATGGACTCAATGAGGCTTTTAATGACGAGTTGGGGTATTCTGCCCCACTCTTCCAGAAGAGCTCTTTCCAGTTTTTGGAGAGTTTGTGGGGGTTGTTTGTGGCCAGAAACTCGTCTTCCTAGAGCGTCCCAAACGTGCTCGATTGGATTCATGTCTGGAGAACACGCTGGCCATTCCATTCGAACGATTCCTTCCTCGAAAAGGAAATCCTCCATCAGGTTTGCACGATGTGGCCTGCAGTTATCGTCCATTAAAATTAAGTTATCTCCGATTGCTGCAGCGTAAGGGACTACAATAGGTCTGAGGATCTCATCCCTATATCGGCGACCAGTCAGAGCTCCATCTCGAATGATGTAGAGGTCAGTGCGCCCGTCAATGGAGATGCCACCATACACCAACACTCCTCCACCGCCAAATCTGACACTTTTGTGGACGAACGCAGGATTATTCCTACTGCCACGGTCCCTCCAGATGAAAATACGCCTATTATCCGGATGCAGAGAAAAACGGGACTCGTCAGAAAACAGAATATTGCTCCATTCCTTTCTCCTCCAGTTGACATGCTCGGTTGCCCACTCCCTGCGGTCGCGACGATGCCTTGATGTTAATCTAAAACATACCATCGGTCGGCGAGCATACAGACCTACAGAATGGAGCCGGTTTCGGACAGTCTGAGTTGAAATCGTGGTGCCTGTAGCCGAGCGAAGGTGTTGTTGGAGAAGAGTAGAGTTCATGTTTCGGTGTCTCCGAGCTGTTAACGCTAAATACCGATCTTCATTGGGCGTTGTTGCCCGTCTACGACCTTGCCCTGGTCTTCGGCCTGCACATCCTTTCTCCAAAAAACGGTTCCAGATCCTGGAAATGACACTTTGTGACACTCCAATGGCTTGCGCTACTTCGGCTTGAGTTTGGCCCCCTTCTAACCTATCAACAATTCCCCAAGCTTCTGAATCTGTCAAATGACTTCGCTGAGACATCGTACTCATCGAAACAAAGCAATCACTGAATGCCGATCATCCTTGTCTTCATTCTCTTTTATCCAGTTGAAAGTCAAATTTCATTCGCTGCCGCTGAAGCGACGTTTTTGACGTCGAACTCAAAATTTGCATACTCCACAGTTTGAAAACCAGAAAAATTTGCATTTGTGATTCTCTTCTTCTATTTTCGGCAAAAAAAATTTCGTTTATATCTTTATTTTATATAAAACTTCAAATATCCTTTAATTGTTTTGAGCAGTGTATATCGTCTGTTATAATGATAGGATTCATTTCCGTAATAAAATAAGCACATTTTAAGTTGGCAACATTTTACATTTTGTTAACATTTACTGAAAATTCCAATGGGAAACTTGAGCCTAGCTTTGAAGGTTTCAGAACTTGAAATCCATATTTAGACTCTTTTTCCATTTATTATCTATTTCTCCGGAAACATCTATCCGAAAAACTGTCGGTAGATTATAGGATTGCTATGATTACACAATTTTAGTAATATAAATTAGATTTTTAAATTTAATAATACGGAGATAATATGAATCCATCTTAAACAGGACGTAATCACCATGGCAACCTAGAATCATTACCTATCATGGGATATCATTGAATTAATTCTGTATGATTGGATTGAATAGAATGAAGAAAACATTTATTAATATTTTTTTTAAGTTTTGATTCGATTTTCATAAAATTTGAATTGACTAGTTTTTAGGTAGATTTCGTAAGAAATACTACCTATTACATTCTCACCTAAGTTGGAAATTTTGAAAAATTTTTGCAGATCTACGCCGATCATGACTCCCAGAACCCAAAACCACCCCCAATTCAAAAGTTTATCTATCTATCTATCTATCTATCTATCTATGTCACTTTTTTCTGACCACGATAACTGGAAAAATTCTGCATAAATCTCTTCCAAACTGATACATAAAATCAAGGGTCATAAAATCTCGGTCAAGTTCGTTAATGGGCAAAATCGAACTAGGGGGGGGGGAATGGGAATGGGGGGGGGCTTTTTGTGAAAACAGAAAAATCCTCATAATTTCTTTATTATTATACGTATCGAATCCGTTTAAAGTTATTATTACTTCTAGGAAAAGGGCCGAAAATTTATGTATGACAGATTTTTGATATAATAAAAAATGGCCCCAAGGGGGGGAAAAATGTGGGGTTTTAGAAGAAAAAAAATCATAGCTTCGTCAATTCACAAGATATCAAATCCGCGTAAATTTATTATTAATCCTCTTAATATTATCTAAAACTTTTATATTGACAAGTTTTTTATAGGACCAACCGCTATAGCAAAAAAAAAATTAAAAACAAAAAAATCCCTGCCGGCTCCGCCTGCAAACAAGTTATTTTTCGAAGTAGGCAGTTCCAACTCCCGCATCTTTTCGAAACTGATACATAAAATCAAGGGGCATAAAATCTCGGTCAAGTTCGTTAATGCGCAAAATCGAACCAAGGAGGGGGGGATGGGGGGGGGGGGCTTTTTGTGAAAACAAAAAAAAAACCATAATTTCTTAATTATGATACGTATTGAATCCGTTTAAAGTTATTATTACTTCTAGGAACAGGGCCAAAAACTTATGTATGACAGATTTTTGATATAATTAAAAATTGCCTTAAGGGGGGAGGGAAGGGGGGTTTTAGAAGAAAAAAATTCATAATTCCGTCAATTCCCAAGATTTCAAATCCGCTTAAATTTATTATAAATCCTCTTAATATTATCTAAAACTTTTATATTGACAAGTTTTTTATAGGACCAACCGTTATAGCAAAACAAATTAAAAACAAAAAAATCCCTGCCGGCTCCGCCTGCAAACAAGTTATTTTTCGAAGTAGGTGGTTCCAACTCCCGCATCTTTTCGATACTGATACATAAAATCAAGGGGCATAAAATCTCGGTCAAGTTCGTTAATGGGCAAAATCGAACCAAGGGGGGGGGAATGGGGGGGACTTTTTGTGAAAACAGAAAAAAACCCATAATTTCTTAATTATGATACATATCGAATCCGTTTGAAGTTATTATTACTTCTAGGAGAAGGGCCGAAAATTTATGTATGACAGATTTTTGATATAATTAAAAATTGTCTTTAGGGGGGGGGAAGGGGGTTTTTAGAAGAAAAAAATTCATAACTTCGTCAATTCCCAAAATTTCAAATCCGCTTAAATTTATTATAAATCCTCTTAATATTATCTAAAACTTTTATATTGACATGCTTTTTATAGGACCAACTCTTATAGCAAAAAAAAAAAAAAAAAAAAAAAAAAATCCTTGCTGACTCCGCTTGCAAACAAGTTTGGTTTCGAAGTATGCGGTTCCAACTGCAGCATCATCGCAAAAAGGTCATTTCTTCCGCAATTCCCGACAAACAGGTGCCCCACGGTCTGCGTCTTCGAAATCTACCTGTGCCTGTAGGCCGAGCCGTCAGGGATTTTTGTTCTGTTATATGTGGACAGATGGCCAGACGGATGGACCAGACGACGACTATAAGTGCTACGTTTTTATATAATTACGAGCGCACATAAAGATTATATTTTTAAAACTGTTACACATATTATAATAAGTGATATATGAAAATAAAGAAAAACATTACAAGTTTTCTTCCCTTCGCTCAGCGCTGGAATGGACGTGCGGGTAACGATGATTCACCTTTATTCAAATGGCCACCAAGATTCCCGTATATTACGCTACGTGATTTATATTTGTGGGGTTACATTAAAGATCTTGTTTAGGAACTGCCGTTGCCGAAAACACCCAAAGAACATAAAGAACGCACCATTGCTGGATAAGAAACGTTGACAATGTAAAACTTCAAAATGTGTCGAACGAACTGGATTACAGAATAGATGTTTGTCGTGTTACGAAAGTTTCACACATCAAACGTTTGTGATTGAAAAAAACAACTTGGAATGTTTTTCTTTATTTTCAATTAAAGTAATTCGGGGAAAGTCGCCATATAATAGGATGTTTTCCTTAGTAGAGCCAAAATTGAAATGATAATATAGTAGAACCCCGATTATCCGAAAATCGGCTTAACCGGGAGACCTTAAACCCTTTTTTTTTTAAATATAAAAATTTTTATTTTTACACAAGCATGCTGTTTATGAAATAAATAAACAGCGTCAACTTTACTTATTTGGACCATTGCGTAAATGCTAGCATTTTATTGCATAGACACATAAAACACTAACTTTTTTGCAAAATATGTTGATTTTTTTTTCAACTTCGCATTACTCCAATGCTGCCTTATCACGCCACCTTTTAAGCAACTCATCTGAGGCTGTTGCATCGTCCTGCAATTCAATATATTGAAGTGCCAGTATCATGAACACAGTAATAGATGAGGACTTCTAACGAAATAGTCTTTAAAAGAAAAAAAAAACTGTTCCTTGAAATATGTTTCAAATAGGTGGCGCCTGTGTAGGACAATTTCTCTATACGTCACCAGTTCGTCTGCTTCTTCCAATCGTCTGTTTGACAGACATCGTCCGTTGGGTATCCGATGTACAGTTTTGGTTTGTTGCTGTAAGTGGCGCTACCTTAGCAGAGATGCTCGCCGTCTGCGCAGAACCATGCGCGCAGCTGCCATTAAGTTCGAAAGTTGGGACACGATATTAACACTATTTCGTTAGAAGTCCTTATCTATTTCTATGTTCATGGCCAGTATCAACTCTTCTCAACGCGTTGAGCTATTCATGCTTATAAAAATCCGTTTACGCTTTAAAGTATTACTCATCGTAAATAAAGTTTGCAGGAAATTAAAACACGAGTAAAGAGGAAGGTGAAATCGCTCAGAATACGAATTATTGCTTCAGTTGCAAGTACAAACACGTTACCGGACTGTGGTGAAGTGAGAAGGTTGAGTTGTGTCATCTGGTAGAATAAAATTAGGAAGCCTCCCGGTTATCCGAAAATTCCTATGGAACCCCAGTCAACCGAAAATCCTTTGGTCCCATGCTTTTCGGATAACCGGGGTTTTATTGTATAATGAAAAAAATATACATCATGCACTTCAATATTTAATTAATTATGTATATTTATTAATTCCTTTCCCACTATGTACATGATTGACAAATTTAATCTATACTAATAAAAGAAAGTTTCGCTTAGTGTGTGTGTCCATGTGTGTGTCCGTGTGTGTGTCTGTTGGCGATGGCTAGGAAAATTTAGCCCACCTAGAAGGCTGTAAATTTAGATTTAGGTAGTCCAAACCCTCTCCTGGTGCACCATTACTTCAGAACTTTAATATTTCAATTACTTTCTGAAATATTAATTAATATTCACAAAGAACTCTCATCAAAAATACTCTTTTATTCTCTTGGGTTGGTTGGTTCACTGGTTGTTTGCATCCATTCTTCACAGAAGTAATTAAATAAACCAGAGTAGCGATGCATAAATAAGGATTTCTAACTAAATAGTGTCAATATGGATTGAAGTTATCAGCGTAGAGGAGCCATGCGAATGTCACACCACCTGTACATGACAAATTACACATACGACCCACTGATTGAAATATTTTGCAGGCATATTTTTCTTCATGACAATTAGTCGGGTTTAAGTTTTTTTTTCTTTTTTACATGACATTATGAAGGAGATTAAAACTTTATTTAACAGATCCATTTTGCTTCCCACTTCTCTAATAGTAAATGTACCGATTTTGGTTTCATTCCGGTTATTCCTTCAACCTACAGACGGCTCCAAAATAGAGATACTTATATTATAACCACTCGGTATTTCTGAACCATGTTGCGTCTTTCTCCAAGTATAGGGGGAAAATGCCACACACGCTTATTTCCGTATTGCTGCAAGGTTGTGGCCGCTTCTACTTGCCTTGTGTGTGTGACAGAATGCGGAACTCACTTATATTGCTAATATCTTAATTTAAAATAAAACATCCGTTTATGAACTTTAAATATGAGCAACGAAATATTATAAGGGCTTTACTCACCAGATTAAATGCTCACGAGATCCAAAAATAACGGCGATTAAAAGCGACAAATTAAGATAAATACACAAACCACGTGCACACTGGGACAAGACTCCTCACATAAGCTGGTCAGTATTGCTATTTGTTGACACGTGAAAGTACTAGGAACAAACTAGCATCTTCCCTCGAACCACCTAATTACTTGTTATGATATGTGGTAATAGTTTTGAAAAAAAAAATATTTTTTTTATAAATTCGGTCATTTATGCTGATTCTGCATTTGAACAGAAAATTTTCGTCACAGTTTGATCGATAAAATTTTGTTTTGCTTTGTTCCCAACTTTTAAAATGATCTTTTATAAGGTCAAACATATGATTCTGACACTATTACGAAACTTCCTTCTGTATTATTCTAATGTAAACTAGTCGGATGTGTCAATCCCAAAACTTTCTTCTATCTCAAACAGGTTTCGCATAGACTAAAAAGAATCAGCACCAAGTTATATCAATGTCTAACTGAAGCTCAAGTTTTATTAAATTCCGTGCAGTATTTCTTGAGATATGACTATCGCCAAAATCGTGTAAATCCTTCAAAATGCAGCATAGCAGCGCCACCTGCTGGGTGATTTTTACCAAAAACTAATCAGCACCAATTTATATCAGAGACTAACTGAATATAATGTTTTATTTAATTCCGAGCATTAGTTCTTGAGCTAGAGCTATTGCGGAAATCGCGAAAAATGCTGCATAGCAGCGCCACCTGCTGGGCGATTTTTACCAAAAACTAATCAGCACCAATTTATATCAGGGACTAACTGAATCTAAAGTTTTATTAAATTCCGAGCATTAAGTTCTTGAGATAGAGCTATTGCGGAAATCGTGAAAAATGCTGCATAGCAGCTCCACCTGCTGGGCGATTTTTACCAAAAACTAATCAGCACCAATTTATATTATGGACTAACTGAATCTAAAGTTTTATTAAATTCAGAGCATTAGTTCTTGAGATAGGGCGCCCACAAAATTTTTGTCACATACAGACAGACGGACAGACAGACAGAGTCACAGACAGACATTTTCTAAAAACAGTCAAATCGTGTTCAGGACCTTCTAAAACGTATAAATCCGTCGAAAACCGGAAGTCGAAAATTTTCATGAATCCAATAAAGATAGAAGAAAGTAAAAAGAGCTATTTCTCATTAAAAATTGTGAAGTATAATGCATTGCTTTGAATTTAACTGGGAGTTATGGTCATCAAGTAATAAAAAAAGCACAGTTCAACAGCGTCCCATGTTGTAGTATATTCAAATACAAAATTTAACCAACATACATATTTTTTAATTAATAACTTCAGCTATAACGTTTGGCGCGTTTCTAAACAATAGAAACTGAGATTCATCTATAAAGTTCATCACAAAAATTAGCATAACAGCACTCTGTATTCAATAAACAAATTCAGTATTGAATCAACATAATTTTTAGTAACAATCTTATGTATCAAATTTTGTGAAATTTTACTTCATGCATACCAAGATCCACATACCACGGATAATGGGTCTGTTTAGGTCACTACGATCATGTTTGGCACATTTTAGCAAAAGAAACCTGGACGTCCGTTTAATGTTCAACTATCACGGGAATCAGGGAAAATACTGTTGAGGTAAAATTAGTATAGGGTAATTCTTGTAATCGTTTTGAAAATAAACAAATTTTTTTGTTGACGGATTTACACGTTTTAGACACTGGAGATTCCGAAAGACATATTATTAGAAAAAAATTTTTGCCGTCCGTCTGTCTGTGTGTCTGTAAACGCTCTATCTCCCGAACAAATTGAGATAGAGACTTGCAATTTGGTATTTACTTAGTTTGTAATAATGGGAAGGAGCTTATTGAATTTCAGTAACCTCGATTATCCGGAACTACGTTTTTCGGACTCTCGAAATATTCGTTCTGATAAAAGGTACATAAAAATTTTCAAAAATGTTCATTTTAAGGAGTGAATATAAAAAACAATAAAAATACATAAATTTTGCATAAAGAATGAAATTGATCGCATAATTAGTTGCCGAAATATTTATAATCATATTTTCACACTCTTCGCTTTTCCATGACCCTGTATTTCATTCAAATTTCAATTCAAAGATATATTTTAATTAGAAATGAGACGATTAATCCTACGCAGTAAACCGTTAGTTAATATGATTATAAATTATGGAGTTATAGAGCATTTAAAGTTTATCACGTCATCAAGCCACGAGTTTATTCGAATTGCAATGCATTTTATAAATAGTTTACACGTGTTTTATTTTCATATTTTATATTATGCATATCCATGATGGGTAAGTATTACGGTGGCTCCCAACGACTGGTTTTAAAGTCGAACTAAAGTTTCATGAAATACCGTAACATAGATGTTGATATATAGCTATCACGGAAATCTTGAAAAACGCAGCGTAACAGAACCACCTGTTCGGCTACATACTCTAAACCTAATCAGCACCTATATGTACGAAGATCTAACTTAACATGACGTTTGATGAAATTCCATTCCATAGATTACTAGGCATAATTTTCATGGAAATCATGAAAAAAAAAAAGAATAACCACTTGTGGAGGATATACATTCAAACCTAATCAGCACCTATATGTACCAAGATCTAACTTAATATGACGTTTGATGAAATTCCATTTCATAGATTACTAGGCATAATTTTCATGGAAATCATGAAAAAAAAAAAAAAGAATAACCACTTGTGGAGGATATACATTCAAACCTAATCAGCACCTATATATACCGAGATCTAACTTAATATGACCTTTGATGAAATTCCATTCCATAGATTACTAGGCATAATTTTCATGGAAATCATGAAAAAAAAAAGAATAACCACTTGTGGAGGATATACATTCAAACCTAATCAGCACCTATATGTACCAAGATCTAACTTAATATGACCTTTGATGAAATTCCATTCCATAAATTACTAGGCATAATTTTCATGGATATCATGAAAAAAAAAAGAATAACCACTTGTGGAGGATATACATTCAAACCTAATCAGCACCTATATGTACCAAGATCTAACTTAATATGACGTTTTATGAAATTCCATTCCATAGATTACTAGGCATAATTTTCATGGAAGTCATGAAAAAAAAAAAGAATAACCACTTGTGGAGGATATACATTCAAACCTAATCAGCACCTATATGTACCAAGATCTAACTTAATATGACGTTTGATGAAATTCCATTCCATAGATTACTAGGCATAATTTTCACGGAAATCATGAAAAAAAAGAATAACCACTTGTGGAGGATATACGTTCAAACCTAATCAGCACCTATATGTACCAAGATCTAACTTAATATGACCTTTGATGAAATTCCATTCCATAGATTACTAGGCATAATTTTCATGGAAATCATGAAAAAAAAAAGAATAACCACTTGTGGAGGATATACATTCAAACCTAATCAGCACCTATATGTACCAAGATCTAGCTTAATATGACGTTTGATGAAATTCCATTCCATAGATTACTAGGCATAATTTTCATGGAAATCATGAAAAAAAAAGAATAACCACTTGTGGAGGACATACATTCAAACCTAATCAGCACCTATATGTACCAAGATATAACTTAATATGACGTTTGATGAAATTCCATTCCATAGATTACTAGGCATAATTTTCGTGGAAATCATGAAAAAAAAGAATAACCACTTGTGGAGGATATACATTCAAACCTAATCAGCACCTATATGTACCAAAATCTAACTTAATATGACGTTTGATGAAATTCCATTCCATAAATTACTAGGCATAATTTTCATAGAAATCATGAAAAAAAAGAATAACCACTTGTGGAGGATATACATTCAAACCTAATCAGCACCTATATGTACCAAGATCTAACATAATATGACGTTTGATGAAATTCCATTTCATAGATTACTAGGCATAATTTTCATGGAAATCATGAAAAAAAAAGAATAACCAATTGTGGAGGATATACATTCAAACCTAATCAGCACCTATATGTACCAAGATCTAACTTAATATGACGTTCTATGAAATTCCATTCCATAGATTACTAGGCATAATTTTCATGGAAGTCATGAAAAAAAAAAGAATAACCACTTGTGGAGGATATACATTCAAACCTAATCAGCACCTATATGTACCAAGATCTAACTTAATATGACGTTTGAAGAAATTCCATTCCATAGATTACTAGGCATAATTTTCATGGAAATAATGAAAAAAAAAGAATAACCACTTGTGGAGGATATACATTCAAACCTAATCAGCACCTATATGTACCAAGATCTAGCTTAATATGACGTTTGAAGAAATTCCATTCCATAGATTACTAGGCATAATTTTCATGGAAATCATGAAACAAAAAAGAATAACCACTTGTGGAGGATATACATTCAAACCTAATCAGCACCTATATGTACCAAGATCTAACTTAATATGACGTTTGATGAAATTCCATTCCATAGATTACTAGGCATAATTTTCGTGGAAATCATGAAAAAAAAGAATAACCACTTGTGGAGGATATACATTCAAACCTAATCAGCACCTATATGTACCAAGATCTAACTTAATATGACGTTTGAAAAAATTCCATTCCATAGATTACTAGGCATAATTTTCATGGAAATCATGAAAAAAAAAAAGAATAACCACTTGTGGAGGATATACATTCAAACCTAATCAGCACCTATATGTACCAAGATTTAACTTAATATGACGTTTGATGAAATTCCATTCCATAGATTACTAGGTATAATTTTCGTGGAAATCATGAAAAAAAAGAATAACCACTTGTGGAGGATATACATTCAAACCTAATCAGCACCTATATGTACAAAGATCTAACTTAATATGACGTTTGATGAAATTCCATTCCATAAATTACTAGGCATAATTTTCATGGAAATCATGAAAAAAAAAGAATAACCACTTGTGGAGGATATACATTCAAACCTAATCAGCACCTATATGTACCAAGATCTAACTTAATATGACGTTTGATGAAATTCCATTTCATAGATTACTAGGCATAATTTTCATGGAAATCATGAAAAAAAAAGAATAACCACTTGTGGAGGATATACATTCAAACCTAATCAGCACCTATATGTACCAAGATCTAACTTAATATGACGTTTGATGAAATTCCATTCCATAGATTACTAGGCATAATTTTCATGGAAATCATGAAAAAAAAGAATAACCACTTGTGGAGGATATACATTCAAACCTAATCAGCACCTATATGTACCAAGATCTAACTTAATATGACGTTTGATGAAATTCCATTCCATAGATTACTAGGCATAATTTTCACGGAAATCATGAAAAAAAAGAATAACCACTTGTGGAGGATATACGTTCAAACCTAATCAGCACCTATATGTACCAAGATCTAACTTAATATGACCTTTGATGAAATTCCATTCAATAGATTACTAGGCATAATTTTCATGGAAATCATGAAAAAAAAAAGAATAACCACTTCTGGAGGATATACATTCAAACCTAATCAGCACCTATATGTACCAAGATCTAGCTTAATATGACGTTTGATGAAATTCCATTCCATAGATTACTAGGCATAATTTTCATGGAAATCATGAAAAAGAAAGAATAACCACTTGTGGAGGATTTACATTCAAACCTAATCAGCACCTATATGTACCAAGATCTAACTTAATATGACGTTTGATGAAATTCCATTCCATAGATTACTAGGCATAATTTTCGTGGAAATCATGAAAAAAAAGAATAACCACTTGTGGAGGATATACATTCAAACCTAATCAGCACCTATATGTACCAAGATCTAACTTAATATGACGTTTGATGAAATTCCATTCCATAAATTACTAGGCATAATTTTCATAGAAATCATGAAAAAAACAGAATAACCACTTGTGGAGGATATACATTCAAACCTAATCAGCACCTATATGTACCAAGATCTAACATAATATGACGTTTGATGAAATTCCATTTCATAGATTACTAGGCATAATTTTCATGGAAATCATGAAAAAAAAAGAATAACCACTTGTGGAGGATATACATTCAAACCTAATCAGCACCTATATGTACCAAGATCTAACTTAATATGACGTTTGATGAAATTCCATTCCATAGATTACTAGGCATAATTTTCATGGAAATCATGAAAAAAAGAATAACCACTTGTGGAGGATCTACATTCAAACCTAATCAGCACCTATATGTACCAAGATCTAACTTAATATGACCTTTGATGAAATTCCATTCCATAGATTACTAGGCATAATTTTCATGGATATCATGAAAAAAAAAAAGAATAACCACTTGTGGAGGATATACATTCAAACCTAATCAGCACCTATATGTACCAAGATCTAACTTAATATGACCTTTGATGAAATTCCATTCCATAAATTACTAGGCATAATTTTCATGGATATCATGAAAAAAAAAAAGAATAACCACTTGTGGAGGATATACATTCAAACCTAATCAGCACCTATATGTACCAAGATCTAACTTAATATGACGTTTTATGAAATTCCATTCCATAGATTACTAGGCATAATTTTCATGGAAGTCATGAAAAAAAAAAGAATAACCACTTGTGGAGGATATACATTCAAACCTATTCAGCACCTATATGTACCAAGATCTAACTTAATATGACGTTTGATGAAATTCCATTCCATAGATTACTAGGCATAATTTTCACGGAAATCATGAAAAAAAAGAATAACCACTTGTGGAGGATATACGTTCAAACCTAATCAGCACCTATATGTACCAAGATCTAACTTAATATGACCTTTGATGAAATTCCATTCCATAGATTACTAGGCATAATTTTCATGGAAATCATGAAAAAAAAAGAATAACCACTTGTGGAGGATATACATTCAAACCTAATCAGCACCTATATGTACCAAGATCTAACTTAATATGACGTTTGATGAAATTCCATTCCATATATTACTAGGCATAATTTTCGCGGAAATCATGAAAAAAAAGAATAACCACTTGTGGAGGATATACATTCAAACCTAATCAGCACCTATATGTACCAAGATCTAACTTAATATGACGTTTGATGAAATTCCATTCCATAAATTACTAGGCGTAATTTTCATGGAAATCATGAAAAAAAAAAGAATAACCACTTGTGGAGAATATACATTCAAACCTAATCAGCACCTATATGTACCAAGATCTAACTTAATATGACGTTTGATGAAATTCCATTTCATAGATTACTAGGCATAATTTTCATGGAAATCATGAAAAAAAAGAATAACCACTTGTGGAGGATCTACATTCAAACCTAATCAGCACCTATATGTACCAAGATCTAACTTAATATGACCTTTGATGAAATTCCATTCCATAGATTACTAGGCATAATTTTCATGGATATCATGAAAAAAAAAAAGAATAACCACTTGTGCAGGATATACATTCAAACCTAATCAGCAACTATATGTACCAAGATCTAACTTAATATGACGTTTGATGAAATTCCATTTCATAGATTACTAGGCATAATTTTCATGGAAATCATGAAAAAGAAAATGAATAACCACTTGTGGAGGATATACATTCAAACCTAATCAGCACCTATATGTACCAAGATCTAACTTAATATGACGTTTGATGAAATTCCATTCCATAGATTACTAGGCATAATTTTCGTGGAAATCATGAAAAAAAAGAATAACCACTTGTGGAGGATATACATTCAAACCTAATCAGCACCTATATGTACCAAGATCTAACTTAATATGACGTTTGAAGAAATTCCATTCCATAGATTACTAGGCATAATTTTCATGGAAATCATGAAAAAAAAAGAATAACCACTTGTGGAGGATATACATTCAAACCTAATCAGCACCTATATGTACCAAGATCTAACTTAATATGACGTTTGATGAAATTCCATTCCATAGATTACTAGGCATAATTTTCGTGGAAATCATGAAAAAAAATAAAAACCACTTGTGGAGGATATACATTCAAACCTAATCAGCACCTATATGTACAAAGATCTAACTTAATATGACGTTTGATGAAATTCCATTCCATAAATTACTAGGCATAATTTTCATGGAAATCATGAAAAAAAAAGAATAACCACTTGTGGAGGATATACATTCAAACCTAATCAGCACCTATATGTACCAAGATCTAACTTAATATGACGTTTGATGAAATTCCATTCCATAGATTACTAGGCATAATTTTCATGGAAATCATGAAAAAAAAGAATAACCACTTGTGGAGGATATACATTCAAACCTAATCAGCACCTATATGTACCAAGATCTAACTTAATATGACGTTTGATGAAATTCCATTCCATAGATTACTAGGCATAATTTTCATGGAAGTCATGAAAAAAAAAGAATAACCACTTGTGGAGGATATACATTCAAACCTAATCAGCACCTATATGTACCAAGATCTAACTTAATATGACGTTTGATGAAATTCCATTCCATAGATTACTAGGCATAATTTTCACGGAAATCATGAAAAAAAAGAATAACCACTTGTGGAGGATATACGTTCAAACCTAATCAGCACCTATATGTACCAAGATCTAACTTAATATGACCTTTGATGAAATTCCATTCAATAGATTACTAGGCATAATTTTCATGGAAATCATGAAAAAAAAAAGAATAACCACTTGTGGAGGATATACATTCAAACCTAATCAGCACCTATATGTACCAAGATCTAGCTTAATATGACGTTTGATGAAATTCCATTCCATAGATTACTAGGCATAATTTTCATGGAAATCATGAAAAAGAAAGAATAACCACTTGTGGAGGATTTACATTCAAACCTAATCAGCACCTATATGTACCAAGATCTAACTTAATATGACGTTTGATGAAATTCCATTCCATAGATTACTAGGCATAATTTTCGTGGAAATCATGAAAAAAAAGAATAACCACTTGTGGAGGATATACATTCAAACCTAATCAGCACCTATATGTACCAAGATCTAACTTAATATGACGTTTGATGAAATTCCATTCCATAAATTACTAGGCATAATTTTCATAGAAATCATGAAAAAAACAGAATAACCACTTGTGGAGGATATACATTCAAACCTAATCAGCACCTATATGTACCAAGATCTAACATAATATGACGTTTGATGAAATTCCATTTCATAGATTACTAGGCATAATTTTCATGGAAATCATGAAAAAAAAAGAATAACCACTTGTGGAGGATATACATTCAAACCTAATCAGCACCTATATGTACCAAGATCTAACTTAATATGACGTTTGATGAAATTCCATTCCATAGATTACTAGGCATAATTTTCATGGAAATCATGAAAAAAAGAATAACCACTTGTGGAGGATCTACATTCAAACCTAATCAGCACCTATATGTACCAAGATCTAACTTAATATGACCTTTGATGAAATTCCCTTCCATAGATTACTAGGCATAATTTTCATGGAAGTCATGAAAAAAAAAAGAATAACCACTTGTGGAGGATATACATTCAAACCTAATCAGCACCTATATGTACCAAGATCTAACTTAATATGACGTTTGATGAAATTCCATTCCATAGATTACTAGGCATAATTTTCACGGAAATCATGAAAAAAAAGAATAACCACTTGTGGAGGATATACGTTCAAACCTAATCAGCACCTATATGTACCAAGATCTAACTTAATATGACCTTTGATGAAATTCCATTCCATAGATTACTAGGCATAATTTTCATGGAAATCATGAAAAAAAAAAAGAATAACCACTTGTGGAGGATATACATTCAAACCTAATCAGCACCTATATGTACCAAGATCTAGCTTAATATGATGTTTGATGAAATTCCATTCCATAGATTACTAGGCATAATTTTCATGGAAATCATGAAAAAAAAAGAATAACCACTTATGGAGGATATACATTCAAACCTAATCAGCACCTATATGTACCAAGATCTAACTTAATATGACGTCTGATGAAATTCCATTCCATAGATTACTAGGCATAATTTTCGTGGAAATCATGAAAAAAACAGAATAACCACTTGTGGAGGATATACATTCAAACCTAATCAGCACCTATATGTACCAAGATCTAACATAATATGACGTTTGATGAAATTCCATTCCATAAATTACTAGGCATAATTTTCATAGAAATCATGAAAAAAACAGAATAACCACTTGTGGAGGATATACATTCAAACCTAATCAGCACCTATATGTACCAAGATCTAACATAATATGACGTTTGATGAAATTCCATTTCATAGATTACTAGGCATAATTTTCATGGAAATCATGAAAAAAAAAAGAATAACCACTTGTGGAGGATATACATTCAAACCTAATCAGCACCTATATGTACCAAGATCTAACTAAATATGACGTTTGATGAAATTCCATTCCATAGATTACTAGGCATAATTTTCATGGAAATCATGAAAAAAAGAATAACCACTTGTGGAGGATCTACATTCAAACCTAATCAGCACCTATATGTA
The DNA here is from genome assembly GCA_963931845.1 of Maratus michaelseni. Lineage (NCBI taxonomy): Eukaryota > Metazoa > Arthropoda > Arachnida > Araneae > Salticidae > Maratus > Maratus michaelseni. Next base: position 26,565,866 of record OZ007598.1, on the reverse strand, counting down.
CCAAGATCTAACTTAATATGACCTTTGATGAAATTCCATTCCATAAATTACTAGGCATAATTTTCATGGAAATCATGAAAAAAAAAGAATAACCACTTGTGGAGAATATACATTCAAACCTAATCAGCACCTATATGTACCAAGATCTAACTTAATATGACGTTTGATGAAATTCCATTTCATAGATTACTAGGCATAATTTTCATGGAAATCATGAAAAAAAAAGAATAACCACTTGTGGAGGATCTACATTCAAACCTAATCAGCACCTATATGTACCAAGATCTAACTTAATATGACCTTTGATGAAATTCCATTCCATAGATTACTAGGCATAATTTTCATGGATATCATGAAAAAAAAAAGAATAACCACTTGTGCAGGATATACATTCAAACCTAATCAGCACCTATATGTACCAAGATCTAACTTAATATGACGTTTGATGAAATTCCATTTCATAGATTACTAGGCATAATTTTCATGGAAATCATGAAAAAGAAAAAGAATAACCACTTGTGGAGGATATACATTCAAACCTAATCAGCACCTATATGTACCAAGATCTAACTTAATATGACGTTTGATGAAATTCCATTCCATAGATTACTAGGCATAATTTTCGTGGAAATCATGAAAAAAAAGAATAACCACTTGTGGAGGATATACATTCAAACCTAATCAGCACCTATATGTACCAAGATCTAGCTTAATATGACGTTTGATGAAATTCCATTCCATAGATTACTAGGCATAATTTTCATGGAAATCATGAAAAAGAAAGAATAACCACTTGTGGAGGATTTACATTCAAACCTAATCAGCACCTATATGTACCAAGATCTAACTTAATATGACGTTTGATGAAATTCCATTCCATAGATTACTAGGCATAATTTTCGTGGAAATCATGAAAAAAAAGAATAACCACTTGTGGAGGATATACATTCAAACCTAATCAGCACCTATATGTACCAAGATCTAACTTAATATGACGTTTGATGAAATTCCATTCCATAAATTACTAGGCATAATTTTCATAGAAATCATGAAAAAAACAGAATAACCACTTGTGGAGGATATACATTCAAACCTAATCAGCACCTATATGTACCAAGATCTAACATAATATGACGTTTGATGAAATTCCATTTCATAGATTACTAGGCATAATTTTCATGGAAATCATGAAAAAAAAAGAATAACCACTTGTGGAGGATATACATTCAAACCTAATCAGCACCTATATGTACCAAGATCTAACTTAATATGACGTTTGATGAAATTCCATTCCATAGATTACTAGGCATAATTTTCATGGAAATCATGAAAAAAAGAATAACCACTTGTGGAGGATCTACATTCAAACCTAATCAGCACCTATATGTACCAAGATCTAACTTAATATGACCTTTGATGAAATTCCCTTCCATAGATTACTAGGCATAATTTTCATGGATATCATGAAAAAAAAAAGAATAACCACTTGTGGAGGATATACATTCAAACCTAATCAGCACCTATATGTACCAAGATCTAACTTAATATGACGTTTTATGAAATTCCATTCCATAGATTACTAGGCATAATTTTCATGGAAGTCATGAAAAAAAAAAGAATAACCACTTGTGGAGGATATACATTCAAACCTAATCAGCACCTATATGTACCAAGATCTAACTTAATATGACGTTTGATGAAATTCCATTCCATAGATTACTAGGCATAATTTTCACGGAAATCATGAAAAAAAAGAATAACCACTTGTGGAGGATATACGTTCAAACCTAATCAGCACCTATATGTACCAAGATCTAACTTAATATGACCTTTGATGAAATTCCATTCCATAGATTACTAGGCATAATTTTCATGGAAATCATGAAAAAAAAAAAGAATAACCACTTGTGGAGGATATACATTCAAACCTAATCAGCACCTATATGTACCAAGATCTAGCTTAATATGATGTTTGATGAAATTCCATTCCATAGATTACTAGGCATAATTTTCATGGAAATCATGAAAAAAAAAGAATAACCACTTATGGAGGATATACATTCAAACCTAATCAGCACCTATATGTACCAAGATCTAACTTAATATGACGTCTGATGAAATTCCATTCCATAGATTACTAGGCATAATTTTCGTGGAAATCATGAAAAAAACAGAATAACCACTTGTGGAGGATATACATTCAAACCTAATCAGCACCTATATGTACCAAGATCTAACATAATATGACGTTTGATGAAATTCCATTCCATAAATTACTAGGCATAATTTTCATAGAAATCATGAAAAAAACAGAATAACCACTTGTGGAGGATATACATTCAAACCTAATCAGCACCTATATGTACCAAGATCTAACATAATATGACGTTTGATGAAATTCCATTTCATAGATTACTAGGCATAATTTTCATGGAAATCATGAAAAAAAAAAGAATAACCACTTGTGGAGGATATACATTCAAACCTAATCAGCACCTATATGTACCAAGATCTAACTAAATATGACGTTTGATGAAATTCCATTCCATAGATTACTAGGCATAATTTTCATGGAAATCATGAAAAAAAGAATAACCACTTGTGGAGGATCTACATTCAAACCTAATCAGCACCTATATGTACCAAGATCTAACTTAATATGACCTTTGATGAAATTCCATTCCATAAATTACTAGGCATAATTTTCATGGAAATCATGAAAAAAAAAGAATAACCACTTGTGGAGAATATACATTCAAACCTAATCAGCACCTATATGTACCAAGATCTAACTTAATATGACGTTTGATGAAATTCCATTTCATAGATTACTAGGCATAATTTTCATGGAAATCATGAAAAAAAAAGAATAACCACTTGTGGAGGATCTACATTCAAACCTAATCAGCACCTATATGTACCAAGATCTAACTTAATATGACCTTTGATGAAATTCCATTCCATAGATTACTAGGCATAATTTTCATGGATATCATGAAAAAAAAAAAGAATAACCACTTGTGCAGGATATACATTCAAACCTAATCAGCACCTATATGTACCAAGATCTAACTTAATATGACGTTTGATGAAATTCCATTTCATAGATTACTAGGCATAATTTTCATGGAAATCATGAAAAAGAAAAAGAATAACCACTTGTGGAGGATATACATTCAAACCTAATCAGCACCTATATGTACCAAGATCTAACTTAATATGACGTTTGATGAAATTCCATTCCATAGATTACTAGGCATAATTTTCGTGGAAATCATGAAAAAAAAGAATAACCACTTGTGGAGGATATACATTCAAACCTAATCAGCACCTATATGTACCAAGATCTAACTTAATATGACGTTTGAAGAAATTCCATTCCATAGATTACTAGGCATAATTTTCATGGAAATCATGAAAAAAAAAGAATAACCACTTGTGGAGGATATACATTCAAACCTAATCAGCACCTATATGTACCAAGATCTAACTTAATATGACGTTTGATGAAATTCCATTCCATAGATTACTAGGCATAATTTTCGTGGAAATCATGAAAAAAAATAATAACCACTTGTGGAGGATATACATTCAAACCTAATCAGCACCTATATGTACAAAGATCTAACTTAATATGACGTTTGATGAAATTCCATTCCATAAATTACTAGGCATAATTTTCATGGAAATCATGAAAAAAAAAGAATAACCACTTGTGGAGGATATACATTCAAACCTAATCAGCACCTATATGTACCAAGATCTAACTTAATATGACGTTTGATGAAATTCCATTCCATAGATTACTAGGCATAATTTTCATGTAAATCATGAAAAAAAAGAATAACCACTTGTGGAGGATATACATTCAAACCTAATCAGCACCTATATGTACCAAGATCTAACTTAATATGACGTTTGATGAAATTCCATTCCATAGATTACTGGGCATAATTTTCATGGAAGTCATGAAAAAAAGAGAATAACCACTTGTGGAGGATATACATTCAAACCTAATCAGCACCTATATGTACCAAGATCTAACTTAATATGACGTTTGATGAAATTCCATTCCATAGATTACTAGGCATAATTTTCACGGAAATCATGAAAAAAAAGAATAACCACTTGTGGAGGATATACGTTCAAACCTAGTCAGCACCTATATGTACCAAGATCTAACTTAATATGACCTTTGATGAAATTCCATTCAATAGATTACTAGGCATAATTTTCATGGAAATCATGAAAAAAAAAAGAATAACCACTTGTGGAGGATATACATTCAAACCTAATCAGCACCTATATGTACCAAGATCTAGCTTAATATGACGTTTGATGAAATTCCATTCCATAGATTACTAGGCATAATTTTCATGGAAATCATGAAAAAGAAAGAATAACCACTTGTGGAGGATTTACATTCAAACCTAATCAGCACCTATATGTACCAAGATCTAACTTAATATGACGTTTGATGAAATTCCATTCCATAGATTACTAGGCATAATTTTCGTGGAAATCATGAAAAAAAAGAATAACCACTTGTGGAGGATATACATTCAAACCTAATCAGCACCTATATGTACAAAGATCTAACTTAATATGACGTTTGATGAAATTCCATTCCATAAATTACTAGGCATAATTTTCATGGAAATCATGAAAAAAAAAGAATAACCACTTGTGGAGGATATACATTCAAACCTAATCAGCACCTATATGTACCAAGATCTAACTTAATATGACGTTTGATGAAATTCCATTCCATAGATTACTAGGCATAATTTTCATGTAAATCATGAAAAAAAAGAATAACCACTTGTGGAGGATATACATTCAAACCTAATCAGCACCTATATGTACCAAGATCTAACTTAATATGACGTTTGATGAAATTCCATTCCATAGATTACTAGGCATAATTTTCATGGAAGTCATGAAAAAAAAAGAATAACCACTTGTGGAGGATATACATTCAAACCTAATCAGCACCTATATGTACCAAGATCTAACTTAATATGACGTTTGATGAAATTCCATTCCATAGATTACTAGGCATAATTTTCACGGAAATCATGAAAAAAAAGAATAACCACTTGTGGAGGATATACGTTCAAACCTAATCAGCACCTATATGTACCAAGATCTAACTTAATATGACCTTTGATGAAATTCCATTCAATAGATTACTAGGCATAATTTTCATGGAAATCATGAAAAAAAAAAGAATAACCACTTGTGGAGGATATACATTCAAACCTAATCAGCACCTATATGTACCAAGATCTAGCTTAATATGACGTTTGATGAAATTCCATTCCATAGATTACTAGGCATAATTTTCATGGAAATCATGAAAAAGAAAGAATAACCACTTGTGGAGGATTTACATTCAAACCTAATCAGCACCTATATGTACCAAGATCTAACTTAATATGACGTTTGATGAAATTCCATTCCATAGATTACTAGGCATAATTTTCGTGGAAATCATGAAAAAAAAGAATAACCACTTGTGGAGGATATACATTCAAACCTAATCAGCACCTATATGTACCAAGATCTAACTTAATATGACGTTTGATGAAATTCCATTCCATAAATTACTAGGCATAATTTTCATAGAAATCATGAAAAAAACAGAATAACCACTTGTGGAGGATATACATTCAAACCTAATCAGCACCTATATGTACCAAGATCTAACATAATATGACGTTTGATGAAATTCCATTTCATAGATTACTAGGCATAATTTTCATGGAAATCATGAAAAAAAAAGAATAACCACTTGTGGAGGATATACATTCAAACCTAATCAGCACCTATATGTACCAAGATCTAACTTAATATGACGTTTGATGAAATTCCATTCCATAGATTACTAGGCATAATTTTCATGGAAATCATGAAAAAAAGAATAACCACTTGTGGAGGATCTACATTCAAACCTAATCAGCACCTATATGTACCAAGATCTAACTTAATATGACCTTTGATGAAATTCCATTCCATAGATTACTAGGCATAATTTTCATGGATATCATGAAAAAAAAAAGAATAACCACTTGTGGAGGATATACATTCAAACCTAATCAGCACCTATATGTACCAAGATCTAACTTAATATGACGTTTTATGAAATTCCATTCCATAGATTACTAGGCATAATTTTCATGGAAGTCATGAAAAAAAAAAGAATAACCACTTGTGGAGGATATACATTCAAACCTAATCAGCACCTATATGTACCAAGATCTAACTTAATATGACGTTTGATGAAATTCCATTCCATAGATTACTAGGCATAATTTTCACGGAAATCATGAAAAAAAAGAATAACCACTTGTGGAGGATATACGTTCAAACCTAATCAGCACCTATATGTACCAAGATCTAACTTAATATGACCTGTGATGAAATTCCATTCCATAGATTACTAGGCATAATTTTCATGGAAATCATGAAAAAAAAAAAGAATAACCACTTGTGGAGGATATACATTCAAACCTAATCAGCACCTATATGTACCAAGATCTAACTTAATATGACGTTTGATGAAATTCCATTCCATAGATTACTAGGCATAATTTTCGTGGAAATCATGAAAAAAAATAATAACCACTTGTGGAGGATATACATTCAAACCTAATCAGCACCTATATGTACAAAGATCTAACTTAATATGACGTTTGATGAAATTCCATTCCATAAATTACTAGGCATAATTTTCATGGAAATCATGAAAAAAAAAGAATAACCACTTGTGGAGGATATACATTCAAACATAATCAGCACCTATATGTACCAAGATCTAACTTAATATGACGTTTGATGAAATTCCATTCCATAGATTACTAGGCATAATTTTCATGGAAATCATGAAAAAAAAGAATAACCACTTGTGGAGGATATACATTCAAACCTAATCAGCACCTATATGTACCAAGATCTAACTTAATATGACGTTTGATGAAATTCCATTCCATAGATTACTAGGCATAATTTTCATGGAAGTCATGAAAAAAAAAGAATAACCACTTGTGGAGGATATACATTCAAACCTAATCAGCACCTATATGTACCAAGATCTAACTTAATATGACGTTTGATGAAATTCCATTCCATAGATTACTAGGCATAATTTTCACGGAAATCATGAAAAAAAAGAATAACCACTTGTGGAGGATATACATTCAAACCTAATCAGCACCTATATGTACCAAGATCTAACATAATATGACGTTTGATGAAATTCCATTCCATAAATTACTAGGCATAATTTTCATAGAAATCATGAAAAAAACAGAATAACCACTTGTGGAGGATATACATTCAAACCTAATCAGCACCTATATGTACCAAGATCTAACATAATATGACGTTTGATGAAATTCCATTTCATAGATTACTAGGCATAATTTTCATGGAAATCATGAAAAAAAAAAGAATAACCACTTGTGGAGGATATACATTCAAACCTAATCAGCACCTATATGTACCAAGATCTAACTTAATATGACGTTTGATGAAATTCCATTCCATAGATTACTAGGCATAATTTTCGTGGAAATCATGAAAAAAAAGAATAACCACTTGTGGAGGATATACATTCAAACCTAATCAGCACCTATATGTACCAAGATCTAACTTAATATGACGTTTGATGAAATTCCATTCCATAAATTACTAGGCATAATTTTCATAGAAATCATGAAAAAAACAGAATAACCACTTGTGGAGGATATACATTCAAACCTAATCAGCACCTATATGTACCAAGATCTAACATAATATGACGTTTGATGAAATTCCATTTCATAGATTACTAGGCATAATTTTCATGGAAATCATGAAAAAAAAAGAATAACCACTTGTGGAGGATATACATTCAAACCTAATCAGCACCTATATGTACCAAGATCTAACTTAATATGACGTTTGATGAAATTCCATTCCATAGATTACTAGGCATAATTTTCATGGAAATCATGAAAAAAAGAATAACCACTTGTGGAGGATCTACATTCAAACCTAATCAGCACCTATATGTACCAAGATCTAACTTAATATGACCTTTGATGAAATTCCATTCCATAGATTACTAGGCATAATTTTCATGGATATCATGAAAAAAAAAAGAATAACCACTTGTGGAGGATATACATTCAAACCTAATCAGCACCTATATGTACCAAGATCTAACTTAATATGACGTTTTATGAAATTCCATTCCATAGATTACTCGGCATAATTTTCATGGAAGTCATGAAAAAAAAAAGAATAACCACTTGTGGAGGATATACATTCAAACCTAATCAGCACCTATATGTACCAAGATCTAACTTAATATGACGTTTGATGAAATTCCATTCCATAGATTACTAGGCATAATTTTCACGGAAATCATGAAAAAAAAGAATAACCACTTGTGGAGGATATACGTTCAAACCTAATCAGCACCTATATGTACCAAGATCTAACTTAATATGACCTTTGATGAAATTCCATTCCATAGATTACTAGGCATAATTTTCATGGAAATCATGAAAAAAAAAAGAATAACCACTTGTGGAGGATATACATTCAAACCTAATCAGCAACTATATGTACCAAGATCTAGCTTAATATGATGTTTGATGAAATTCCATTCCATAGATTACTAGGCATAATTTTCATGGAAATCATGAAAAAAAAAGAATAACCACTTATGGAGGATATACATTCAAACCTAATCAGCACCTATATGTACCAAGATCTAACTTAATATGACGTCTGATGAAATTCCATTCTATAGATTACTAGGCATAATTTTCGTGGAAATCATGAAAAAAACAGAATAACCACTTGTGGAGGATATACATTCAAACCTAATCAGCACCTATATGTACCAAGATCTAACATAATATGACGTTTGATGAAATTCCATTCCATAAATTACTAGGCATAATTTTCATAGAAATCATGAAAAAAACAGAATAACCACTTGTGGAGGATATACATTCAAACCTAATCAGCACCTATATGTACCAAGATCTAACATAATATGACGTTTGATGAAATTCCATTTCATAGATTACTAGGCATAATTTTCATGGAAATCATGAAAAAAAAAAGAATAACCACTTGTGGAGGATATACATTCAAACCTAATCAGCACCTATATGTACCAAGATCTAACTTAATATGACGTTTGATGAAATTCCATTCCATAGATTACTAGGCATAATTTTCATGGAAATCATGAAAAAAAGAATAACCACTTGTGGAGGATCTACATTCAAACCTAATCAGCACCTATATGTACCAAGATCTAACTTAATATGACCTTTGATGAAATTCCATTCCATAAATTACTAGGCATAATTTTCATGGAAATCATGAAAAAAAAAAGAATAACCACTTGTGGAGAATATACATTCAAACCTAATCAGCACCTATATGTACCAAGATCTAACTTAATATGACGTTTGATGAAATTCCATTTCATAGATTACTAGGCATAATTTTCATGGAAATCATGAAAAAAAAAGAATAACCACTTGTGGAGGATCTACATTCAAACCTAATCAGCACCTATATGTACCAAGATCTAACTTAATATGACCTTTGATGAAATTCCATTCCATAGATTACTAGGCATAATTTTCATGGATATCATGAAAAAAAAAAAGAATAACCACTTGTGCAGGATATACATTCAAACCTAATCAGCACCTATATGTACCAAGATCTAACTTAATATGACGTTTGATGAAATTCCATTTCATAGATTACTAGGCATAATTTTCATGGAAATCATGAAAAAAAAAAGAATAACCACTTGTGGAGGATATACATTCAAACCTAATCAGCACCTATATGTACCAAGATCTAACTTAATATGACGTTTGATGAAATTCCATTCCATAGATTACTAGGCATAATTTTCGTGGAAATCATGAAAAAAAATAATAACCACTTGTGGAGGATATACATTCAAACCTAATCAGCACCTATATGTACAAAGATCTAACTTAATATGACGTTTGATGAAATTCCATTCCATAAATTACTAGGCATAATTTTCATGGAAATCATGAAAAAAAAAGAATAACCACTTGTGGAGGATATACATTCAAACATAATCAGCACCTATATGTACCAAGATCTAACTTAATATGACGTTTGATGAAATTCCATTCCATAGATTACTAGGCATAATTTTCATGGAAATCATGAAAAAAAAGAATAACCACTTGTGGAGGATATACATTCAAACCTAATCAGCACCTATATGTACCAAGATCTAACTTAATATGACGTTTGATGAAATTCCATTCCATAGATTACTAGGCATAATTTTCATGGAAGTCATGAAAAAAAAAGAATAACCACTTGTGGAGGATATACATTCAAACCTAATCAGCACCTATATGTACCAAGATCTAACTTAATATGACGTTTGATGAAATTCCATTCCATAGATTACTAGGCATAATTTTCACGGAAATCATGAAAAAAAAGAATAACCACTTGTGGAGGATATACGTTCAAACCTAATCAGCACCTATATGTACCAAGATCTAACTTAATATGACCTTTGATGAAATTCCATTCAATAGATTACTAGGCATAATTTTCATGGAAATCATGAAAAAAAAAAGAATAACCACTTGTGGAGGATATACATTCAAACCTAATCAGCACCTATATGTACCAAGATCTAACTTAATATGACGTTTGATGAAATTCCATTTCATAGATTACTAGGCATAATTTTCATGGAAATCATGAAAAAGAAAAAGAATAACCACTTGTGGAGGATATACATTCAAACCTAATCAGCACCTATATGTACCAAGATCTAACTTAATATGACGTTTGATGAAATTCCATTCCATAGATTACTAGGCATAATTTTCGTGGAAATCATGAAAAAAAAGAATAACCACTTGTGGAGGATATACATTCAAACCTAATCAGCACCTATATGTACCAAGATCTAACTTAATATGACGTTTGAAGAAATTCCATTCCATAGATTACTAGGCATAATTTTCATGGAAATCATGAAAAAAAAAGAATAACCACTTGTGGAGGATATACATTCAAACCTAATCAGCACCTATATGTACCAAGATCTAACTTAATATGACGTTTGATGAAATTCCATTCCATAGATTACTAGGCATAATTTTCGTGGAAATCATGAAAAAAAATAAAAACCACTTGTGGAGGATATACATTCAAACCTAATCAGCACCTATATGTACAAAGATCTAACTTAATATGACGTTTGATGAAATTCCATTCCATAAATTACTAGGCATAATTTTCATGGAAATCATGAAAAAAAAAGAATAACCACTTGTGGAGGATATACATTCAAACCTAATCAGCACCTATATGTACCAAGATCTAACTTAATATGACGTTTGATGAAATTCCATTCCATAGATTACTAGGCATAATTTTCATGGAAATCATGAAAAAAAAGAATAACCACTTGTGGAGGATATACATTCAAACCTAATCAGCACCTATATGTACCAAGATCTAACTTAATATGACGTTTGATGAAATTCCATTCCATAGATTACTAGGCATAATTTTCATGGAAGTCATGAAAAAAAAAGAATAACCACTTGTGGAGGATATACATTCAAACCTAATCAGCACCTATATGTACCAAGATCTAACTTAATATGACGTTTGATGAAATTCCATTCCATAGATTACTAGGCATAATTTTCACGGAAATCATGAAAAAAAAGAATAACCACTTGTGGAGGATATACGTTCAAACCTAATCAGCACCTATATGTACCAAGATCTAACTTAATATGACCTTTGATGAAATTCCATTCAATAGATTACTAGGCATAATTTTCATGGAAATCATGAAAAAAAAAAGAATAACCACTTGTGGAGGATATACATTCAAACCTAATCAGCACCTATATGTACCAAGATCTAGCTTAATATGACGTTTGATGAAATTCCATTCCATAGATTACTAGGCATAATTTTCATGGAAATCATGAAAAAGAAAGAATAACCACTTGTGGAGGATTTACATTCAAACCTAATCAGCACCTATATGTACCAAGATCTAACTTAATATGACGTTTGATGAAATTCCATTCCATAGATTACTAGGCATAATTTTCGTGGAAATCATGAAAAAAAAGAATAACCACTTGTGGAGGATATACATTCAAACCTAATCAGCACCTATATGTACCAAGATCTAACTTAATATGACGTTTGATGAAATTCCATTCCATAAATTACTAGGCATAATTTTCATAGAAATCATGAAAAAAACAGAATAACCACTTGTGGAGGATATACATTCAAACCTAATCAGCACCTATATGTACCAAGATCTAACATAATATGACGTTTGATGAAATTCCATTTCATAGATTACTAGGCATAATTTTCATGGAAATCATGAAAAAAAAAGAATAACCACTTGTGGAGGATATACATTCAAACCTAATCAGCACCTATATGTACCAAGATCTAACTTAATATGACGTTTGATGAAATTCCATTCCATAGATTACTAGGCATAATTTTCATGGAAATCATGAAAAAAAGAATAACCACTTGTGGAGGATCTACATTCAAACCTAATCAGCACCTATATGTACCAAGATCTAACTTAATATGACCTTTGATGAAATTCCATTCCATAGATTACTAGGCATAATTTTCATGGATATCATGAAAAAAAAAGAATAACCACTTGTGGAGGATATACATTCAAACCTAATCAGCACCTATATGTACCAAGATCTAACTTAATATGACGTTTTATGAAATTCCATTCCATAGATTACTCGGCATAATTTTCATGGAAGTCATGAAAAAAAAAAGAATAACCACTTGTGGAGGATATACATTCAAACCTAATCAGCACCTATATGTACCAAGATCTAACTTAATATGACGTTTGATGAAATTCCATTCCATAGATTACTAGGCATAATTTTCACGGAAATCATGAAAAAAAAGAATAACCACTTGTGGAGGATATACGTTCAAACCTAATCAGCACCTATATGTACCAAGATCTAACTTAATATGACCTTTGATGAAATTCCATTCCATAGATTACTAGGCATAATTTTCATGGAAATCATGAAAAAAAAAAGAATAACCACTTGTGGAGGATATACATTCAAACCTAATCAGCAACTATATGTACCAAGATCTAGCTTAATATGATGTTTGATGAAATTCCATTCCATAGATTACTAGGCATAATTTTCATGGAAATCATGAAAAAAAAAGAATAACCACTTATGGAGGATATACATTCAAACCTAATCAGCACCTATATGTACCAAGATCTAACTTAATATGACGTCTGATGAAATTCCATTCTATAGATTACTAGGCATAATTTTCGTGGAAATCATGAAAAAAACAGAATAACCACTTGTGGAGGATATACATTCAAACCTAATCAGCACCTATATGTACCAAGATCTAACATAATATGACGTTTGATGAAATTCCATTCCATAAATTACTAGGCATAATTTTCATAGAAATCATGAAAAAAACAGAATAACCACTTGTGGAGGATATACATTCAAACCTAATCAGCACCTATATGTACCAAGATCTAACATAATATGACGTTTGATGAAATTCCATTTCATAGATTACTAGGCATAATTTTCATGGAAATCATGAAAAAAAAAAGAATAACCACTTGTGGAGGATATACATTCAAACCTAATCAGCACCTATATGTACCAAGATCTAACTTAATATGACGTTTGATGAAATTCCATTCCATAGATTACTAGGCATAATTTTCATGGAAATCATGAAAAAAAGAATAACCACTTGTGGAGGATCTACATTCAAACCTAATCAGCACCTATATGTACCAAGATCTAACTTAATATGACCTTTGATGAAATTCCATTCCATAAATTACTAGGCATAATTTTCATGGAAATCATGAAAAAAAAAAGAATAACCACTTGTGGAGAATATACATTCAAACCTAATCAGCACCTATATGTACCAAGATCTAACTTAATATGACGTTTTATGAAATTCCATTTCATAGATTACTAGGCATAATTTTCATGGAAATCATGAAAAAAAAAGAATAACCACTTGTGGAGGATCTACATTCAAACCTAATCAGCACCTATATGTACCAAGATCTAACTTAATATGACCTTTGATGAAATTCCATTCCATAGATTACTAGGCATAATTTTCATGGATATCATGAAAAAAAAAAAGAATAACCACTTGTGCAGGATATACATTCAAACCTAATCAGCACCTATATGTACCAAGATCTAACTTAATATGACGTTTGATGAAATTCCATTTCATAGATTACTAGGCATAATTTTCATGGAAATCATGAAAAAGAAAAAGAATAACCACTTGTGGAGGATATACATTCAAACCTAATCAGCACCTATATGTACCAAGATCTAACTTAATATGACGTTTGATGAAATTCCATTCCATAGATTACTAGGCATAATTTTCGTGGAAATCATGAAAAAAAAGAATAACCACTTGTGGAGGATATACATTCAAACCTAATCAGCACCTATATGTACCAAGATCTAACTTAATATGACGTTTGAAGAAATTCCATTCCATAGATTACTAGGCATAATTTTCATGGAAATCATGAAAAAAAAAGAATAACCACTTGTGGAGGATATACATTCAAACCTAATCAGCACCTATATGTACCAAGATCTAACTTAATATGACGTTTGATGAAATTCCATTCCATAGATTACTAGGCATAATTTTCGTGGAAATCATGAAAAAAAATAATAACCACTTGTGGAGGATATACATTCAAACCTAATCAGCACCTATATGTACAAAGATCTAACTTAATATGACGTTTGATGAAATTCCATTCCATAAATTACTAGGCATAATTTTCATGGAAATCATGAAAAAAAAAGAATAACCACTTGTGGAGGATATACATTCAAACCTAATCAGCACCTATATGTACCAAGATCTAACTTAATATGACGTTTGATGAAATTCCATTCCATAGATTACTAGGCATAATTTTCATGTAAATCATGAAAAAAAAGAATAACCACTTGTGGAGGATATACATTCAAACCTAATCAGCACCTATATGTACCAAGATCTAACTTAATATGACGTTTGATGAAATTCCATTCCATAGATTACTAGGCATAATTTTCATGGAAGTCATGAAAAAAAGAGAATAACCACTTGTGGAGGATATACATTCAAACCTAATCAGCACCTATATGTACCAAGATCTAACTTAATATGACGTTTGATGAAATTCCATTCCATAGATTACTAGGCATAATTTTCACGGAAATCATGAAAAAAAAGAATAACCACTTGTGGAGGATATACGTTCAAACCTAATCAGCACCTATATGTACCAAGATCTAACTTAATATGACCTTTGATGAAATTCCATTCAATAGATTACTAGGCATAATTTTCATGGAAATCATGAAAAAAAAAAGAATAACCACTTGTGGAGGATATACATTCAAACCTAATCAGCACCTATATGTACCAAGATCTAGCTTAATATGACGTTTGATGAAATTCCATTCCATAGATTACTAGGCATAATTTTCATGGAAATCATGAAAAAGAAAGAATAACCACTTGTGGAGGATTTACATTCAATCCTAATCAGCACCTATATGTACCAAGATCTAACTTAATATGACGTTTGATGAAATTCCATTCCATAGATTACTAGGCATAATTTTCGTGGAAATCATGAAAAAAAAGAATAACCACTTGTGGAGGATATACATTCAAACCTAATCAGCACCTATATGTACAAAGATCTAACTTAATATGACGTTTGATGAAATTCCATTCCATAAATTACTAGGCATAATTTTCATGGAAATCATAAAAAAAAAAGAATAACCACTTGTGGAGGATATACATTCAAACCTAATCAGCACCTATATGTACCAAGATCTAACTTAATATGACGTTTGATGAAATTCCATTCCATAGATTACTAGGCATAATTTTCATGTAAATCATGAAAAAAAAGAATAACCACTTGTGGAGGATATACATTCAAACCTAATCAGCACCTATATGTACCAAGATCTAACTTAATATGACGTTTGATGAAATTCCATTCCATAGATTACTAGGCATAATTTTCATGGAAGTCATGAAAAAAAAAGAATAACCACTTGTGGAGGATATACATTCAAACCTAATCAGCACCTATATGTACCAAGATCTAACTTAATATGACGTTTGATGAAATTCCATTCCATAGATTACTAGGCATAATTTTCACGGAAATCATGAAAAAAAAGAATAACCACTTGTGGAGGATATACGTTCAAACCTAATCAGCATCTATATGTACCAAGATCTAACTTAATATGACCTTTGATGAAATTCCATTCAATAGATTACTAGGCCTAATTTTCATGGAAATCATGAAAAAAAAAAGAATAACCACTTGTGGAGGATATACATTCAAACCTAATCAGCACCTATATGTACCAAGATCTAGCTTAATATGACGTTTGATGAAATTCCATTCCATAGATTACTAGGCATAATTTTCATGGAAATCATGAAAAAGAAAGAATAACCACTTGTGGAGGATTTACATTCAAACCTAATCAGCACCTATATGTACCAAGATCTAACTTAATATGACGTTTGATGAAATTCCATTCCATAGATTACTAGGCATAATTTTCGTGGAAATCATGAAAAAAAAGAATAACCACTTGTGGAGGATATACATTCAAACCTAATCAGTACCTATATGTACCAAGATCTAACTTAATATGACGTTTGATGAAATTCCATTCCATAAATTACTAGGCATAATTTTCATAGAAATCATGAAAAAAACAGAATAACCACTTGTGGAGGATATACATTCAAACCTAATCAGCACCTATATGTACCAAGATCTAACATAATATGACGTTTGATGAAATTCCATTTCATAGATTACTAGGCATAATTTTCATGGAAATCATGAAAAAAAAAGAATAACCACTTGTGGAGGATATACATTCAAACCTAATCAGCACCTATATGTACCAAGATCTAACTTAATATGACGTTTGATGAAATTCCATTCCATAGATTACTAGGCATAATTTTCATGGAAATCATGAAAAAAAGAATAACCACTTGTGGAGGATCTACATTCAAACCTAATCAGCACCTATATGTACCAAGATCTAACTTAATATGACGTTTGATGAAATTCCATTCCATAGATTACTAGGCATAATTTTCATGGAAATCATGAAAAAGAAAAAGAATAACCACTTGTGGAGGATATACATTCAAACCTAATCAGCACCTATATGTACCAAGATCTAACTTAATATGACGTTTGATGAAATTCCATTCCATAGATTACTAGGCATAATTTTCGTGGAAATCATGAAAAAAAAGAGTAACCACTTGTGGAGGATATACATTCAAACCTAATCAGCACCTATATGTACCAAGATCTAACTTAATATGACGTTTGAAGAAATTCCATTCCATAGATTACTAGGCATAATTTTCATGGAAATCATGAAAAAAAAAGAATAACCACTTGTGGAGGATATACATTCAAACCTAATCAGCACCTATATGTACCAAGATCTAACTTAATATGACGTTTGATGAAATTCCATTCCATAGATTACTAGGCATAATTTTCGTGGAAATCATGAAAAAAAATAATAACCACTTGTGGAGGATATACATTCAAACCTAATCAGCACCTATATGTACAAAGATCTAACTTAATATGACGTTTGATGAAATTCCATTCCATAAATTACTAGGCATAATTTTCGTGGAAATCATGAAAAAAACAGAATAACCACTTGTGGAGGATATACATTCAAACCTAATCAGCACCTATATGTACCAAGATCTAACATAATATGACGTTTGATGAAATTCCATTTCATAGATTACTAGGCATAATTTTCATGGAAATCATGAAAAAAAAAGAATAACCACTTGTGGAGGATATACATTCAAACCTAATCAGCACCTATATGTACCAAGATCTAACTTAATATGACGTTTGATGAAATTCCATTCCATAGATTACTAGGCATAATTTTCATGGAAATCATGAAAAAAAGAATAACCACTTGTGGAGGATCTACATTCAAACCTAATCAGCACCTATATGTACCAAGATCTAACTTAATATGACCTTTGATGAAATTCCATTCCATAGATTACTAGGCATAATTTTCATGGATATCATGAAAAAAAAAAGAATAACCACTTGTGGAGGATATACATTCAAACCTAATCAGCACCTATATGTACCAAGATCTAACTTAATATGACGTTTTATGAAATTCCATTCCATAGATTACTCGGCATAATTTTCATGGAAGTCATGAAAAAAAAAAGAATAACCACTTGTGGAGGATATACATTCAAACCTAATCAGCACCTATATGTACCAAGATCTAACTTAATATGACGTTTGATGAAATTCCATTCCATAGATTACTAGGCATAATTTTCACGGAAATCATGAAAAAAAAGAATAACCACTTGTGGAGGATATACGTTCAAACCTAATCAGCACCTATATGTACCAAGATCTAACTTAATATGACCTTTGATGAAATTCCATTCCATAGATTACTAGGCATAATTTTCATGGAAATCATGAAAAAAAAAAGAATAACCACTTGTGGAGGATATACATTCAAACCTAATCAGCAACTATATGTACCAAGATCTAGCTTAATATGATGTTTGATGAAATTCCATTCCATAGATTACTAGGCATAATTTTCATGGAAATCATGAAAAAAAAAGAATAACCACTTATGGAGGATATACATTCAAACCTAATCAGCACCTATATGTACCAAGATCTAACTTAATATGACGTCTGATGAAATTCCATTCTATAGATTACTAGGCATAATTTTCGTGGAAATCATGAAAAAAACAGAATAACCACTTGTGGAGGATATACATTCAAACCTAATCAGCACCTATATGTACCAAGATCTAACATAATATGACGTTTGATGAAATTCCATTCCATAAATTACTAGGCATAATTTTCATAGAAATCATGAAAAAAACAGAATAACCACTTGTGGAGGATATACATTCAAACCTAATCAGCACCTATATGTACCAAGATCTAACATAATATGACGTTTGATGAAATTCCATTTCATAGATTACTAGGCATAATTTTCATGGAAATCATGAAAAAAAAAAGAATAACCACTTGTGGAGGATATACATTCAAACCTAATCAGCACCTATATGTACCAAGATCTAACTTAATATGACGTTTGATGAAATTCCATTCCATAGATTACTAGGCATAATTTTCATGGAAATCATGAAAAAAAGAATAACCACTTGTGGAGGATCTACATTCAAACCTAATCAGCACCTATATGTACCAAGATCTAACTTAATATGACCTTTGATGAAATTCCATTCCATAAATTACTAGGCATAATTTTCATGGAAATCATGAAAAAAAAAAGAATAACCACTTGTGGAGAATATACATTCAAACCTAATCAGCACCTATATGTACCAAGATCTAACTTAATATGACGTTTGATGAAATTCCATTTCATAGATTACTAGGCATAATTTTCATGGAAATCATGAAAAAAAAAGAATAACCACTTGTGGAGGATCTACATTCAAACCTAATCAGCACCTATATGTACCAAGATCTAACTTAATATGACCTTTGATGAAATTCCATTCCATAGATTACTAGGCATAATTTTCATGGATATCATGAAAAAAAAAAAGAATAACCACTTGTGCAGGATATACATTCAAACCTAATCAGCACCTATATGTACCAAGATCTAACTTAATATGACGTTTGATGAAATTCCATTTCATAGATTACTAGGCATAATTTTCATGGAAATCATGAAAAAGAAAAAGAATAACCACTTGTGGAGGATATACATTCAAACCTAATCAGCACCTATATGTACCAAGATCTAACTTAATATGACGTTTGATGAAATTCCATTCCATAGATTACTAGGCATAATTTTCGTGGAAATCATGAAAAAAAAGAATAACCACTTGTGGAGGATATACATTCAAACCTAATCAGCACCTATATGTACCAAGATCTAACTTAATATGACGTTTGAAGAAATTCCATTCCATAGATTACTAGGCATAATTTTCATGGAAATCATGAAAAAAAAAGAATAACCACTTGTGGAGGATATACATTCAAACCTAATCAGCACCTATATGTACCAAGATCTAACTTAATATGACGTTTGATGAAATTCCATTCCATAGATTACTAGGCATAATTTTCGTGGAAATCATGAAAAAAAATAATAACCACTTGTGGAGGATATACATTCAAACCTAATCAGCACCTATATGTACAAAGATCTAACTTAATATGACGTTTGATGAAATTCCATTCCATAAATTACTAGGCATAATTTTCATGGAAATCATGAAAAAAAAAGAATAACCACTTGTGGAGGATATACATTCAAACCTAATCAGCACCTATATGTACCAAGATCTAACTTAATATGACGTTTGATGAAATTCCATTCCATAGATTACTAGGCATAATTTTCATGTAAATCATGAAAAAAAAGAATAACCACTTGTGGAGGATATACATTCAAACCTAATCAGCACCTATATGTACCAAGATCTAACTTAATATGACGTTTGATGAAATTCCATTCCATAGATTACTAGGCTTAATTTTCATGGAAGTCATGAAAAAAAGAGAATAACCACTTGTGGAGGATATACATTCAAACCTAATCAGCACCTATATGTACCAAGATCTAACTTAATATGACGTTTGATGAAATTCCATTCCATAGATTACTAGGCATAATTTTCACGGAAATCATGAAAAAAAAGAATAACCACTTGTGGAGGATATACGTTCAAACCTAATCAGCACCTATATGTACCAAGATCTAACTTAATATGACCTTTGATGAAATTCCATTCAATAGATTACTAGGCATAATTTTCATGGAAATCATGAAAAAAAAAGAATAACCACTTGTGGAGGATATACATTCAAACCTAATCAGCACCTATATGTACAAAGATCTAACTTAATATGACGTTTGATGAAATTCCATTCCATAAATTACTAGGCATAATTTTCATGGAAATCATAAAAAAAAAAGAATAACCACTTGTGGAGGATATACATTCAAACCTAATCAGCACCTATATGTACCAAGATCTAACTTAATATGACGTTTGATGAAATTCCATTCCATAGATTACTAGGCATAATTTTCATGTAAATCATGAAAAAAAAGAATAACCACTTGTGGAGGATATACATTCAAACCTAATCAGCACCTATATGTACCAAGATCTAACTTAATATGACGTTTGATGAAATTCCATTCCATAGATTACTAGGCATAATTTTCATGGAAGTCATGAAAAAAAAAGAATAACCACTTGTGGAGGATATACATTCAAACCTAATCAGCACCTATATGTACCAAGATCTAACTTAATATGACGTTTGATGAAATTCCATTCCATAGATTACTAGGCATAATTTTCACGGAAATCATGAAAAAAAAGAATAACCACTTGTGGAGGATATACGTTCAAACCTAATCAGCATCTATATGTACCAAGATCTAACTTAATATGACCTTTGATGAAATTCCATTCAATAGATTACTAGGCATAATTTTCATGGAAATCATGAAAAAAAAAAGAATAACCACTTGTGGAGGATATACATTCAAACCTAATCAGCACCTATATGTACCAAGATCTAGCTTAATATGACGTTTGATGAAATTCCATTCCATAGATTACTAGGCATAATTTTCATGGAAATCATGAAAAAGAAAGAATAACCACTTGTGGAGGATTTACATTCAAACCTAATCAGCACCTATATGTACCAAGATCTAACTTAATATGACGTTTGATGAAATTCCATTCCATAGATTACTAGGCATAATTTTCGTGGAAATCATGAAAAAAAAGAATAACCACTTGTGGAGGATATACATTCAAACCTAATCAGCACCTATATGTACCAAGATCTAACTTAATATGACGTTTGATGAAATTCCATTCCATAAATTACTAGGCATAATTTTCATAGAAATCATGAAAAAAACAGAATAACCACTTGTGGAGGATATACATTCAAACCTAATCAGCACCTATATGTACCAAGATCTAACATAATATGACGTTTGATGAAATTCCATTTCATAGATTACTAGGCATAATTTTCATGGAAATCATGAAAAAAAAGAATAACCACTTGTGGAGGATATACATTCAAACCTAATCAGCACCTATATGTACCAAGATCTAACTTAATATGACGTTTGATGAAATTCCATTCCATAGATTACTAGGCATAATTTTCATGGAAATCATGAAAAAAAGAATAACCACTTGTGGAGGATCTACATTCAAACCTAATCAGCACCTATATGTACCAAGATCTAACTTAATATGACGTTTGATGAAATTCCATTCCATAGATTACTAGGCATAATTTTCATGGAAATCATGAAAAAGAAAAAGAATAACCACTTGTGGAGGATATACATTCAAACCTAATCAGCACCTATATGTACCAAGATCTAACTTAATATGACGTTTGATGAAATTCCATTCCATAGATTACTAGGCATAATTTTCGTGGAAATCATGAAAAAAAAGAATAACCACTTGTGGAGGATATACATTCAAACCTAATCAGCACCTATATGTACCAAGATCTAACTTAATATGACGTTTGAAGAAATTCCATTCCATAGATTACTAGGCATAATTTTCATGGAAATCATGAAAAAAAAAGAATAACCACTTGTGGAGGATATACATTCAAACCTAATCAGCACCTATATGTACCAAGATCTAACTTAATATGACGTTTGATGAAATTCCATTCCATAGATTACTAGGCATAATTTTCGTGGAAATCATGAAAAAAAGTAATAACCACTTGTGGAGGATATACATTCAAACCTAATCAGCACCTATATGTACAAAGATCTAACTTAATATGACGTTTGATGAAATTCCATTCCATAAATTACTAGGCATAATTTTCATGGAAATCATGAAAAAAAAAGAATAACCACTTGTGGAGGATATACATTCAAACCTAATCAGCACCTATATGTACCAAGATCTAACTTAATATGACGTTTGATGAAATTCCATTCCATAGATTACTAGGCATAATTTTCATGTAAATCATGAAAAAAAAGAATAACCACTTGTGGAGGATATACATTCAAACCTAATCAGCACCTATATGTACCAAGATCTAACTTAATATGACGTTTGATGAAATTCCATTCCATAGATTACTAGGCATAATTTTCATGGAAGTCATGAAAAAAAGAGAATAACCACTTGTGGAGGATATACATTCAAACCTAATCAGCACCTATATGTACCAAGATCTAACTTAATATGACGTTTGATGAAATTCCATTCCATAGATTACTAGGCATAATTTTCACGGAAATCATGAAAAAAAAGAATAACCACTTGTGGAGGATATACGTTCAAACCTAATCAGCACCTATATGTACCAAGATCTAACTTAATATGACCTTTGATGAAATTCCATTCAATAGATTACTAGGCATAATTTTCATGGAAATCATGAAAAAAAAAAGAATAACCACTTGTGGAGGATATACATTCAAACCTAATCAGCACCTATATGTACCAAGATCTAGCTTAATATGACGTTTGATGAAATTCCATTCCATAGATTACTAGGCATAATTTTCATGGAAATCATGAAAAAGAAAGAATAACCACTTGTGGAGGATTTACATTCAAACCTAATCAGCACCTATATGTACCAAGATCTAACTTAATATGACGTTTGATGAAATTCCATTCCATAGATTACTAGGCATAATTTTCGTGGAAATCATGAAAAAAAAGAATAACCACTTGTGGAGGATATACATTCAAACCTAATCAGCACCTATATGTACAAAGATCTAACTTAATATGACGTTTGATGAAATTCCATTCCATAAATTACTAGGCATAATTTTCATGGAAATCATAAAAAAAAAAGAATAACCACTTGTGGAGGATATACATTCAAACCTAATCAGCACCTATATGTACCAAGATCTAACTTAATATGACGTTTGATGAAATTCCATTCCATAGATTACTAGGCATAATTTTCATGTAAATCATGAAAAAAAAGAATAACCACTTGTGGAGGATATACATTCAAACCTAATCAGCACCTATATGTACCAAGATCTAACTTAATATGACGTTTGATGAAATTCCATTCCATAGATTACTAGGCATAATTTTCATGGAAGTCATGAAAAAAAAAGAATAACCACTTGTGGAGGATATACATTCAAACCTAATCAGCACCTATATGTACCAAGATCTAACTTAATATGACGTCTGATGAAATTCTATTCCATAGATTACTAGGCATAATTTTCGTGGAAATCATGAAAAAAACAGAATAACCACTTGTGGAGGATATACATTCAAACCTAATCAGCACCTATATGTACCAAGATCTAACATAATATGACGTTTGATGAAATTCCATTCCATAAATTACTAGGCATAATTTTCATAGAAATCATGAAAAAAACAGAATAACCACTTGTGGAGGATATACATTCAAACCTAATCAGCACCTATATGTACCAAGATCTAACATAATATGACGTTTGATGAAATTCCATTTCATAGATTACTAGGCATAATTTTCATGGAAATCATGAAAAAAAAAAGAATAACCACTTGTGGAGGATATACATTCAAACCTAATCAGCACCTATATGTACCAAGATCTAACTTAATATGACGTTTGATGAAATTCCATTCCATAGATTACTAGGCATAATTTTCATGGAAATCATGAAAAAAAGAATAACCACTTGTGGAGGATCTACATTCAAACCTAATCAGCACCTATATGTACCAAGATCTAACTTAATATGACCTTTGATGAAATTCCATTCCATAAATTACTAGGCATAATTTTCATGGAAATCATGAAAAAAAAAGAATAACCACTTGTGGAGAATATACATTCAAACCTAATCAGCACCTATATGTACCAAGATCTAACTTAATATGACGTTTGATGAAATTCCATTTCATAGATTACTAGGCATAATTTTCATGGAAATCATGAAAAAAAAAGAATAACCACTTGTGGAGGATCTACATTCAAACCTAATCAGCACCTATATGTACCAAGATCTAACTTAATATGACCTTTGATGAAATTCCATTCCATAGATTACTAGGCATAATTTTCATGGATATCATGAAAAAAAAAAAGAATAACCACTTGTGCAGGATATACATTCAAACCTAATCAGCACCTATATGTACCAAGATCTAACTTAATATGACGTTTGATGAAATTCCATTTCATAGATTACTAGGCATAATTTTCATGGAAATCATGAAAAAGAAAAAGAATAACCACTTGTGGAGGATATACATTCAAACCTAATCAGCACCTATATGTACCAAGATCTAACTTAATATGACGTTTGATGAAATTCTATTCCATAGATTACTAGGCATAATTTTCGTGGAAATCATGAAAAAAAAGAATAACCACTTGTGGAGGATATACATTCAAACCTAATCAGCACCTATATGTACCAAGATCTAACTTAATATGACGTTTGAAGAAATTCCATTCCATAGATTACTAGGCATAATTTTCATGGAAATCATGAAAAAAAAAGAATAACCACTTGTGGAGGATATACATTCAAACCTAATCAGCACCTATATGTACCAAGATCTAACTTAATATGACGTTTGATGAAATTCCATTCCATAGATTACTAGGCATAATTTTCGTGGAAATCATGAAAAAAAATAATAACCACTTGTGGAGGATATACATTCAAACCTAATCAGCACCTATATGTACAAAGATCTAACTTAATATGACGTTTGATGAAATTCCATTCCATAAATTACTAGGCATAATTTTCATGGAAATCATGAAAAAAAAAGAATAACCACTTGTGGAGGATATACATTCAAACCTAATCAGCACCTATATGTACCAAGATCTAACTTAATATGACGTTTGATGAAATTCCATTCCATAGATTACTAGGCATAATTTTCATGTAAATCATGAAAAAAAAGAATAACCACTTGTGGAGGATATACATTCAAACCTAATCAGCACCTATATGTACCAAGATCTAACTTAATATGACGTTTGATGAAATTCCATTCCATAGATTACTAGGCATAATTTTCATGGAAGTCATGAAAAAAAGAGAATAACCACTTGTGGAGGATATACATTCAAACCTAATCAGCACCTATATGTACCAAGATCTAACTTAATATGACGTTTGATGAAATTCCATTCCATAGATTACTAGGCATAATTTTCACGGAAATCATGAAAAAAAAGAATAACCACTTGTGGAGGATATACGTTCAAACCTAATCAGCACCTATATGTACCAAGATCTAACTTAATATGACCTTTGATGAAATTCCATTCAATAGATTACTAGGCATAATTTTCATGGAAATCATGAAAAAAAAAAGAATAACCACTTGTGGAGGATATACATTCAAACCTAATCAGCACCTATATGTACCAAGATCTAGCTTAATATGACGTTTGATGAAATTCCATTCCATAGATTACTAGGCATAATTTTCATGGAAATCATGAAAAAGAAAGAATAACCACTTGTGGAGGATTTACATTCAAACCTAATCAGCACCTATATGTACCAAGATCTAACTTAATATGACGTTTGATGAAATTCCATTCCATAGATTACTAGGCATAATTTTCGTGGAAATCATGAAAAAAAAGAATAACCACTTGTGGAGGATATACATTCAAACCTAATCAGCACCTATATGTACAAAGATCTAACTTAATATGACGTTTGATGAAATTCCATTCCATAAATTACTAGGCATAATTTTCATGGAAATCATGAAAAAAAAGAATAACCACTTGTGGAGGATATACATTCAAACCTAATCAGCACCTATATGTACCAAGATCTAACTTAATATGACGTTTGATGAAATTCCATTCCATAGATTACTAGGCATAATTTTCATGTAAATCATGAAAAAAAAGAATAACCACTTGTGGAGGATATACATTCAAACCTAATCAGCACCTATATGTACCAAGATCTAACTTAATATGACGTTTGATGAAATTCCATTCCATAGATTACTAGGCATAATTTTCATGGAAGTCATGAAAAAAAAAGAATAACCACTTGTGGAGGATATACATTCAAACCTAATCAGCACCTATATGTACCAAGATCTAGCTTAATATGATGTTTGATGAAATTCCATTCCATAGATTACTAGGCATAATTTTCATGGAAATCATGAAAAAAAAAGAATAACCACTTATGGAGGATATACATTCAAACCTAATCAGCACCTATATGTACCAAGATCTAACTTAATATGACGTCTGATGAAATTCCATTCTATAGATTACTAGGCATAATTTTCGTGGAAATCATGAAAAAAACAGAATAACCACTTGTGGAGGATATACATTCAAACCTAATCAGCACCTATATGTACCAAGATCTAACATAATATGACGTTTGATGAAATTCCATTCCATAAATTACTAGGCATAATTTTCATAGAAATCATGAAAAAAACAGAATAACCACTTGTGGAGGATATACATTCAAACCTAATCAGCACCTATATGTACCAAGATCTAACATAATATGACGTTTGATGAAATTCCATTTCATAGATTACTAGGCATAATTTTCATGGAAATCATGAAAAAAAAAAGAATAACCACTTGTGGAGGATATACATTCAAACCTAATCAGCACCTATATGTACCAAGATCTAACTTAATATGACGTTTGATGAAATTCCATTCCATAGATTACTAGGCATAATTTTCATGGAAATCATGAAAAAAAGAATAACCACTTGTGGAGGATCTACATTCAAACCTAATCAGCACCTATATGTACCAAGATCTAACTTAATATGACCTTTGATGAAATTCCATTCCATAAATTACTAGGCATAATTTTCATGGAAATCATGAAAAAAAAAAGAATAACCACTTGTGGAGAATATACATTCAAACCTAATCAGCACCTATATGTACCAAGATCTAACTTAATATGACGTTTGATGAAATTCCATTTCATAGATTACTAGGCATAATTTTCATGGAAATCATGAAAAAAAAAGAATAACCACTTGTGGAGGATCTACATTCAAACCTAATCAGCACCTATATGTACCAAGATCTAACTTAATATGACCTTTGATGAAATTCCATTCCATAGATTACTAGGCATAATTTTCATGGATATCATGAAAAAAAAAAAGAATAACCACTTGTGCAGGATATACATTCAAACCTAATCAGCACCTATATGTACCAAGATCTAACTTAATATGACGTTTGATGAAATTCCATTTCATAGATTACTAGGCATAATTTTCATGGAAATCATGAAAAAGAAAAAGAATAACCACTTGTGGAGGATATACATTCAAACCTAATCAGCACCTATATGTACCAAGATCTAACTTAATATGACGTTTGATGAAATTCCATTCCATAGATTACTAGGCATAATTTTCGTGGAAATCATGAAAAAAAAGAATAACCACTTGTGGAGGATATACATTCAAACCTAATCAGCACCTATATGTACCAAGATCTAACTTAATATGACGTTTGAAGAAATTCCATTCCATAGATTACTAGGCATAATTTTCATGGAAATCATGAAAAAAAAAGAATAACCACTTGTGGAGGATATACATTCAAACCTAATCAGCACCTATATGTACCAAGATCTAACTTAATATGACGTTTGATGAAATTCCATTCCATAGATTACTAGGCATAATTTTCGTGGAAATCATGAAAAAAAATAATAACCACTTGTGGAGGATATACATTCAAACCTAATCAGCACCTATATGTACAAAGATCTAACTTAATATGACGTTTGATGAAATTCCATTCCATAAATTACTAGGCATAATTTTCATGGAAATCATGAAAAAAAAAGAATAACCACTTGTGGAGGATATACATTCAAACCTAATCAGCACCTATATGTACCAAGATCTAACTTAATATGACGTTTGATGAAATTCCATTCCATAGATTACTAGGCATAATTTTCATGTAAATCATGAAAAAAAAGAATAACCACTTGTGGAGGATATACATTCAAACCTAATCAGCACCTATATGTACCAAGATCTAACTTAATATGACGTTTGATGAAATTCCATTCCATAGATTACTAGGCATAATTTTCATGGAAGTCATGAAAAAAAGAGAATAACCACTTGTGGAGGATATACATTCAAACCTAATCAGCACCTATATGTACCAAGATCTAACTTAATATGACGTTTGATGAAATTCCATTCCATAGATTACTAGGCATAATTTTCACGGAAATCATGAAAAAAAAGAATAACCACTTGTGGAGGATATACGTTCAAACCTAATCAGCACCTATATGTACCAAGATCTAACTTAATATGACCTTTGATGAAATTCCATTCAATAGATTACTAGGCATAATTTTCATGGAAATCATGAAAAAAAAAAGAATAACCACTTGTGGAGGATATACATTCAAACCTAATCAGCACCTATATGTACCAAGATCTAGCTTAATATGACGTTTGATGAAATTCCATTCCATAGATTACTAGGCATAATTTTCATGGAAATCATGAAAAAGAAAGAATAACCACTTGTGGAGGATTTACATTCAAACCTAATCAGCACCTATATGTACCAAGATCTAACTTAATATGACGTTTGATGAAATTCCATTCCATAGATTACTAGGCATAATTTTCGTGGAAATCATGAAAAAAAAGAATAACCACTTGTGGAGGATATACATTCAAACCTAATCAGCACCTATATGTACAAAGATCTAACTTAATATGACGTTTGATGAAATTCCATTCCATAAATTACTAGGCATAATTTTCATGGAAATCATAAAAAAAAAAGAATAACCACTTGTGGAGGATATACATTCAAACCTAATCAGCACCTATATGTACCAAGATCTAACTTAATATGACGTTTGATGAAATTCCATTCCATAGATTACTAGGCATAATTTTCATGTAAATCATGAAAAAAAAGAATAACCACTTGTGGAGGATATACATTCAAACCTAATCAGCACCTATATGTACCAAGATCTAACTTAATATGACGTTTGATGAAATTCCATTCCATAGATTACTAGGCATAATTTTCATGGAAGTCATGAAAAAAAAAGAATAACCACTTGTGGAGGATATACATTCAAACCTAATCAGCACCTATATGTACCAAGATCTAACTTAATATGACGTTTGATGAAATTCCATTCCATAGATTACTAGGCATAATTTTCACGGAAATCATGAAAAAAAAGAATAACCACTTGTGGAGGATATACGTTCAAACCTAATCAGCATCTATATGTACCAAGATCTAACTTAATATGACCTTTGATGAAATTCCATTCAATAGATTACTAGGCATAATTTTCATGGAAATCATGAAAAAAAAAAGAATAACCACTTGTGGAGGATATACATTCAAACCTAATCAGCACCTATATGTACCAAGATCTAGCTTAATATGACGTTTGATGAAATTCCATTCCATAGATTACTAGGCATAATTTTCATGGAAATCATGAAAAAGAAAGAATAACCACTTGTGGAGGATTTACATTCAAACCTAATCAGCACCTATATGTACCAAGATCTAACTTAATATGACGTTTGATGAAATTCCATTCCATAGATTACTAGGCATAATTTTCGTGGAAATCATGAAAAAAAAGAATAACCACTTGTGGAGGATATACATTCAAACCTAATCAGCACCTATATGTACCAAGATCTAACTTAATATGACGTTTGATGAAATTCCATTCCATAGATTACTAGGCATAATTTTCGTGGAAATCATGAAAAAAAAGAATAACCACTTGTGGAGGATATACATTCAAACCTAATCAGCACCTATATGTACCAAGATCTAACTTAATATGACGTTTGAAGAAATTCCATTCCATAGATTACTAGGCATAATTTTCATGGAAATCATGAAAAAAAAAGAATAACCACTTGTGGAGGATATACATTCAAACCTAATCAGCACCTATATGTACCAAGATCTAACTTAATATGACGTTTGATGAAATTCCATTCCATAGATTACTAGGCATAATTTTCGTGGAAATCATGAAAAAAAATAATAACCACTTGTGGAGGATATACATTCAAACCTAATCAGCACCTATATGTACAAAGATCTAACTTAATATGACGTTTGATGAAATTCCATTCCATAAATTACTAGGCATAATTTTCATGGAAATCATGAAAAAAAAAGAATAACCACTTGTGGAGGATATACATTCAAACCTAATCAGCACCTATATGTACCAAGATCTAACTTAATATGACGTTTGATGAAATTCCATTCCATAGATTACTAGGCATAATTTTCATGTAAATCATGAAAAAAAAGAATAACCACTTGTGGAGGATATACATTCAAACCTAATCAGCACCTATATGTACCAAGATCTAACTTAATATGACGTTTGATGAAATTCCATTCCATAGATTACTAGGCATAATTTTCATGGAAGTCATGAAAAAAAGAGAATAACCACTTGTGGAGGATATACATTCAAACCTAATCAGCACCTATATGTACCAAGATCTAACTTAATATGACGTTTGATGAAATTCCATTCCATAGATTACTAGGCATAATTTTCACGGAAATCATGAAAAAAAAGAATAACCACTTGTGGAGGATATACGTTCAAACCTAATCAGCACCTATATGTACCAAGATCTAACTTAATATGACCTTTGATGAAATTCCATTCAATAGATTACTAGGCATAATTTTCATGGAAATCATGAAAAAAAAAAGAATAACCACTTGTGGAGGATATACATTCAAACCTAATCAGCACCTATATGTACCAAGATCTAGCTTAATATGACGTTTGATGAAATTCCATTCCATAGATTACTAGGCATAATTTTCATGGAAATCATGAAAAAGAAAGAATAACCACTTGTGGAGGATTTACATTCAAACCTAATCAGCACCTATATGTACCAAGATCTAACTTAATATGACGTTTGATGAAATTCCATTCCATAGATTACTAGGCATAATTTTCGTGGAAATCATGAAAAAAAAGAATAACCACTTGTGGAGGATATACATTCAAACCTAATCAGCACCTATATGTACAAAGATCTAACTTAATATGACGTTTGATGAAATTCCATTCCATAAATTACTAGGCATAATTTTCATGGAAATCATAAAAAAAAAAGAATAACCACTTGTGGAGGATATACATTCAAACCTAATCAGCACCTATATGTACCAAGATCTAACTTAATATGACGTTTGATGAAATTCCATTCCATAGATTACTAGGCATAATTTTCATGTAAATCATGAAAAAAAAGAATAACCACTTGTGGAGGATATACATTCAAACCTAATCAGCACCTATATGTACCAAGATCTAACTTAATATGACGTTTGATGAAATTCCATTCCATAGATTACTAGGCATAATTTTCATGGAAGTCATGAAAAAAAAAGAATAACCACTTGTGGAGGATATACATTCAAACCTAATCAGCACCTATATGTACCAAGATCTAACTTAATATGACGTTTGATGAAATTCCATTCCATAGATTACTAGGCATAATTTTCACGGAAATCATGAAAAAAAAGAATAACCACTTGTGGAGGATATACGTTCAAACCTAATCAGCATCTATATGTACCAAGATCTAACTTAATATGACCTTTGATGAAATTCCATTCAATAGATTACTAGGCATAATTTTCATGGAAATCATGAAAAAAAAAAGAATAACCACTTGTGGAGGATATACATTCAAACCTAATCAGCACCTATATGTACCAAGATCTAGCTTAATATGACGTTTGATGAAATTCCATTCCATAGATTACTAGGCATAATTTTCATGGAAATCATGAAAAAGAAAGAATAACCACTTGTGGAGGATTTACATTCAAACCTAATCAGCACCTATATGTACCAAGATCTAACTTAATATGACGTTTGATGAAATTCCATTCCATAGATTACTAGGCATAATTTTCGTGGAAATCATGAAAAAAAAGAATAACCACTTGTGGAGGATATACATTCAAACCTAATCAGCACCTATATGTACCAAGATCTAACTTAATATGACGTTTGATGAAATTCCATTCCATAAATTACTAGGCATAATTTTCATAGAAATCATGAAAAAAACAGAATAACCACTTGTGGAGGATATACATTCAAACCTAATCAGCACCTATATGTACCAAGATCTAACATAATATGACGTTTGATGAAATTCCATTTCATAGATTACTAGGCATAATTTTCATGGAAATCATGAAAAAAAAAGAATAACCACTTGTGGAGGATATACATTCAAACTCAATCAGCACCTATATGTACCAAGATCTAACTTAATATGACGTTTGATGAAATTCCATTCCATAGATTACTAGGCATAATTTTCATGGAAATCATGAAAAAAAGAATAACCACTTGTGGAGGATCTACATTCAAACCTAATCAGCACCTATATGTACCAAGATCTAACTTAATATGACCTTTGATGAAATTCCATTCCATAGATTACTAGGCATAATTTTCATGGATATCATGAAAAAAAAAAGAATAACCACTTGTGGAGGATATACATTCAAACCTAATCAGCACCTATATGTACCAAGATCTAACTTAATATGACGTTTTATGAAATTCCATTCCATAGATTACTAGGCATAATTTTCATGGAAATCATGAAAAAAAAAAGAATAACCACTTGTGGAGGATATACATTCAAACCTAATCAGCACCTATATGTACCAAGATCTAGCTTAATATGATGTTTGATGAAATTCCATTCCATAGATTACTAGGCATAATTTTCATGGAAATCATGAAAAAAAAAGAATAACCACTTATGGAGGATATACATTCAAACCTAATCAGCACCTATATGTACCAAGATCTAACTTAATATGACGTCTGATGAAATTCCATTCCATAGATTACTAGGCATAATTTTCGTGGAAATCATGAAAAAAACAGAATAACCACTTGTGGAGGATATACATTCAAACCTAATCAGCACCTATATGTACCAAGATCTAACATAATATGACGTTTGATGAAATTCCATTCCATAAATTACTAGGCATAATTTTCATAGAAATCATGAAAAAAACAGAATAACCACTTGTGGAGGATATACATTCAAACCTAATCAGCACCTATATGTACCAAGATCTAACATAATATGACGTTTGATGAAATTCCATTTCATAGATTACTAGGCATAATTTTCATGGAAATCATGAAAAAAAAAAGAATAACCACTTGTGGAGGATATACATTCAAACCTAATCAGCACCTATATGTACCAAGATCTAACTTAATATGACGTTTGATGAAATTCCATTCCATAGATTACTAGGCATAATTTTCATGGAAATCATGAAAAAAAGAATAACCACTTGTGGAGGATCTACATTCAAACCTAATCAGCACCTATATGTACCAAGATCTAACTTAATATGACCTTTGATGAAATTCCATTCCATAAATTACTAGGCATAATTTTCATGGAAATCATGAAAAAAAAAGAATAACCACTTGTGGAGAATATACATTCAAACCTAATCAGCACCTATATGTACCAAGATCTAACTTAATATGACGTTTGATGAAATTCCATTTCATAGATTACTAGGCATAATTTTCATGGAAATCATGAAAAAAAAAGAATAACCACTTGTGGAGGATCTACATTCAAACCTAATCAGCACCTATATGTACCAAGATCTAACTTAATATGGCCTTTGATGAAATTCCATTCCATAGATTACTAGGCATAATTTTCATGGATATCATGAAAAAAAAAAGAATAACCACTTGTGCAGGATATACATTCAAACCTAATCAGCACCTATATGTACCAAGATCTAACTTAATATGACGTTTGATGAAATTCCATTTCATAGATTACTAGGCATAATTTTCATGGAAATCATGAAAAAGAAAAAGAATAACCACTTGTGGAGGATATACATTCAAACCTAATCAGCACCTATATGTACCAAGATCTAACTTAATATGACGTTTGATGAAATTCCATTCCATAGATTACTAGGCATAATTTTCGTGGAAATCATGAAAAAAAGAATAACCACTTGTGGAGGATATACATTCAAACCTAATCAGCACCTATATGTACCAAGATCTAACTTAATATGACGTTTGAAGAAATTCCATTCCATAGATTACTAGGCATAATTTTCATGGAAATCATGAAAAAAAAAGAATAACCACTTGTGGAGGATATACATTCAAACCTAATCAGCACCTATATGTACCAAGATCTAACTTAATATGACGTTTGATGAAATTCCATTCCATAGATTACTAGGCATAATTTTCGTGGAAATCATGAAAAAAAATAATAACCACTTGTGGAGGATATACATTCAAACCTAATCAGCACCTATATGTACAAACATCTAACTTAATATGACGTTTGATGAAATTCCATTCCATAAATTACTAGGCATAATTTTCATGGAAATCATGAAAAAAAAAGAATAACCACTTGTGGAGGATATACATTCAAACCTAATCAGCACCTATATGTACCAAGATCTAACTTAATATGACGTTTGATGAAATTCCATTCCATAGATTACTAGGCATAATTTTCATGTAAATCATGAAAAAAAAGAATAACCACTTGTGGAGGATATACATTCAAACCTAATCAGCACCTATATGTACCAAGATCTAACTTAATATGACGTTTGATGAAATTCCATTCCATAGATTACTAGGCATAATTTTCATGGAAGTCATGAAAAAAAGAGAATAACCACTTGTGGAGGATATACATTCAAACCTAATCAGCACCTATATGTACCAAGATCTAACTTAATATGACGTTTGATGAAATTCCATTCCATAGATTACTAGGCATAATTTTCACGGAAATCATGAAAAAAAAGAATAACCACTTGTGGAGGATATACGTTCAAACCTAATCAGCACCTATATGTACCAAGATCTAACTTAATATGACCTTTGATGAAATTCCATTCAATAGATTACTAGGCATAATTTTCATGGAAATCATGAAAAAAAAAAGAATAACCACTTGTGGAGGATATACATTCAAACCTAATCAGCACCTATATGTACCAAGATCTAGCTTAATATGACGTTTGATGAAATTCCATTCCATAGATTACTAGGCATAATTTTCATGGAAATCATGAAAAAGAAAGAATAACCACTTGTGGAGGATTTACATTCAAACCTAATCAGCACCTATATGTACCAAGATCTAACTTAATATGACGTTTGATGAAATTCCATTCCATAGATTACTAGGCATAATTTTCGTGGAAATCATGAAAAAAAAGAATAACCACTTGTGGAGGATATACATTCAAACCTAATCAGCACCTATATGTACAAAGATCTAACTTAATATGACGTTTGATGAAATTCCATTCCATAAATTACTAGGCATAATTTTCATGGAAATCATGAAAAAAAAAGAATAACCACTTGTGGAGGATATACATTCAAACCTAATCAGCACCTATATGTACCAAGATCTAACTTAATATGACGTTTGATGAAATTCCATTCCATAGATTACTAGGCATAATTTTCATGTAAATCATGAAAAAAAAGAATAACCACTTGTGGAGGATATACATTCAAACCTAATCAGCACCTATATGTACCAAGATCTAACTTAATATGACGTTTGATGAAATTCCATTCCATAGATTACTAGGCATAATTTTCATGGAAGTCATGAAAAAAAAAGAATAACCACTTGTGGAGGATATACATTCAAACCTAATCAGCACCTATATGTACCAAGATCTAACTTAATATGACGTTTGATGAAATTCCATTCCATAGATTACTAGGCATAATTTTCACGGAAATCATGAAAAAAAAGAATAACCACTTGTGGAGGATATACGTTCAAACCTAATCAGCACCTATATGTACCAAGATCTAACTTAATATGACCTTTGATGAAATTCCATTCAATAGATTACTAGGCATAATTTTCATGGAAATCATGAAAAAAAAAAGAATAACCACTTGTGGAGGATATACATTCAAACCTAATCAGCACCTATATGTACCAAGATCTAGCTTAATATGACGTTTGATGAAATTCCATTCCATAGATTACTAGGCATAATTTTCATGGAAATCATGAAAAAGAAAGAATAACCACTTGTGGAGGATTTACATTCAAACCTAATCAGCACCTATATGTACCAAGATCTAACTTAATATGACGTTTGATGAAATTCCATTCCATAGATTACTAGGCATAATTTTCGTGGAAATCATGAAAAAAAAGAATAACCACTTGTGGAGGATATACATTCAAACCTAATCAGCACCTATATGTACCAAGATCTAACTTAATATGACGTTTGATGAAATTCCATTCCATAAATTACTAGGCATAATTTTCATAGAAATCATGAAAAAAACAGAATAACCACTTGTGGAGGATATACATTCAAACCTAATCAGCACCTATATGTACCAAGATCTAACATAATATGACGTTTGATGAAATTCCATTTCATAGATTACTAGGCATAATTTTCATGGAAATCATGAAAAAAAAAGAATAACCACTTGTGGAGGATATACATTCAAACCTAATCAGCACCTATATGTACCAAGATCTAACTTAATATGACGTTTGATGAAATTCCATTCCATAGATTACTAGGCATAATTTTCATGGAAATCATGAAAAAAAGAATAACCACTTGTGGAGGATCTACATTCAAACCTAATCAGCACCTATATGTACCAAGATCTAACTTAATATGACCTTTGATGAAATTCCATTCCATAGATTACTAGGCATAATTTTCATGGATATCATGAAAAAAAAAAGAATAACCACTTGTGGAGGATATACATTCAAACCTAATCAGCACCTATATGTACCAAGATCTAACTTAATATGACGTTTTATGAAATTCCATTCCATAGATTACTAGGCATAATTTTCATGGAAGTCATGAAAAAAAAAAGAATAACCACTTGTGGAGGATATACATTCAAACCTAATCAGCACCTATATGTACCAAGATCTAACTTAATATGACGTTTGATGAAATTCCATTCCATAGATTACTAGGCATAATTTTCACGGAAATCATGAAAAAAAAGAATAACCACTTGTGGAGGATATACGTTCAAACCTAATCAGCACCTATATGTACCAAGATCTAACTTAATATGACCTTTGATGAAATTCCATTCCATAGATTACTAGGCATAATTTTCATGGAAATCATGAAAAAAAAAAGAATAACCACTTGTGGAGGATATACATTCAAACCTAATCAGCACCTATATGTACCAAGATCTAACTTAATATGACGTTTGATGAAATTCCATTCCATAGATTACTAGGCATAATTTTCGTGGAAATCATGAAAAAAAATAATAACCACTTGTGGAGGATATACATTCAAACCTAATCAGCACCTATATGTACAAAGATCTAACTTAATATGACGTTTGATGAAATTCCATTCCATAAATTACTAGGCATAATTTTCATGGAAATCATGAAAAAAAAAGAATAACCACTTGTGGAGGATATACATTCAAACCTAATCAGCACCTATATGTACCAAGATCTAACTTAATATGACGTTTGATGAAATTCCATTCCATAGATTACTAGGCATAATTTTCATGGAAATCATGAAAAAAAAGAATAACCACTTGTGGAGGATATACATTCAAACCTAATCAGCACCTATATGTACCAAGATCTAACTTAATATGACGTTTGATGAAATTCCATTCCATAGATTACTAGGCATAATTTTCATGGAAGTCATGAAAAAAAAAGAATAACCACTTGTGGAGGATATACATTCAAACCTAATCAGCACCTATATGTACCAAGATCTAACTTAATATGACGTTTGATGAAATTCCATTCCATAGATTACTAGGCATAATTTTCACGGAAATCATGAAAAAAAAGAATAACCACTTGTGGAGGATATACGTTCAAACCTAATCAGCACCTATATGTACCAAGATCTAACTTAATATGACCTTTGATGAAATTCCATTCAATAGATTACTAGGCATAATTTTCATGGAAATCATGAAAAAAAAAAGAATAACCACTTGTGGAGGATATACATTCAAACCTAATCAGCACCTATATGTACCAAGATCTAGCTTAATATGACGTTTGATGAAATTCCATTCCATAGATTACTAGGCATAATTTTCATGGAAATCATGAAAAAGAAAGAATAACCACTTGTGGAGGATTTACATTCAAACCTAATCAGCACCTATATGTACCAAGATCTAACTTAATATGACGTTTGATGAAATTCCATTCCATAGATTACTAGGCATAATTTTCGTGGAAATCATGAAAAAAAAGAATAACCACTTGTGGAGGATATACATTCAAACCTAATCAGCACCTATATGTACCAAGATCTAACTTAATATGACGTTTGATGAAATTCCATTCCATAAATTACTAGGCATAATTTTCATAGAAATCATGAAAAAAACAGAATAACCACTTGTGGAGGATATACATTCAAACCTAATCAGCACCTATATGTACCAAGATTTAACATAATATGACGTTTGATGAAATTCCATTTCATAGATTACTAGGCATAATTTTCATGGAAATCATGAAAAAAAAAGAATAACCACTTGTGGAGGATATACATTCAAACCTAATCAGCACCTATATGTACCAAGATCTAACTTAATATGACGTTTGATGAAATTCCATTCCATAGATTACTAGGCATAATTTTCATGGAAATCATGAAAAAAAGAATAACCACTTGTGGAGGATCTACATTCAAACCTAATCAGCACCTATATGTACCAAGATCTAACTTAATATGACCTTTGATGAAATTCCATTCCATAGATTACTAGGCATAATTTTCATGGATATCATGAAAAAAAAAAAGAATAACCACTTGTGGAGGATATACATTCAAACCTAATCAGCACCTATATGTACCAAGATCTAACTTAATATGACGTTTTATGAAATTCCATTCCATAGATTACTAGGCATAATTTTCATGGAAGTCATGAAAAAAAAAAGAATAACCACTTGTGGAGGATATACATTCAAACCTAATCAGCACCTATATGTACCAAGATCTAACTTAATATGACGTTTGATGAAATTCCATTCCATAGATTACTAGGCATAATTTTCACGGAAATCATGAAAAAAAAGAATAACCACTTGTGGAGGATATACGTTCAAACCTAATCAGCACCTATATGTACCAAGATCTAACTTAATATGACCTTTGATGAAATTCCATTCCATAGATTACTAGGCATAATTTTCATGGAAATCATGAAAAAAAAAAGAATAACCACTTGTGGAGGATATACATTCAAACCTAATCAGCACCTATATGTACCAAGATCTAGCTTAATATGATGTTTGATGAAATTCCATTCCATAGATTACTAGGCATAATTTTCATGGAAATCATGAAAAAAAAAGAATAACCACTTATGGAGGATATACATTCAAACCTAATCAGCACCTATATGTACCAAGATCTAACTTAATATGACGTCTGATGAAATTCCATTCCATAGATTACTAGGCATAATTTTCGTGGAAATCATGAAAAAAACAGAATAACCACTTGTGGAGGATATACATTCAAACCTAATCAGCACCTATATGTACCAAGATCTAACATAATATGACGTTTGATGAAATTCCATTCCATAAATTACTAGGCATAATTTTCATAGAAATCATGAAAAAAACAGAATAACCACTTGTGGAGGATATACATTCAAACCTAATCAGCACCTATATGTACCAAGATCTAACATAATATGACGTTTGATGAAATTCCATTTCATAGATTACTAGGCATAATTTTCATGGAAATCATGAAAAAAAAAGAATAACCACTTGTGGAGGATATACATTCAAACCTAATCAGCACCTATATGTACCAAGATCTAACTTAATATGACGTTTGATGAAATTCCATTCCATAGATTACTAGGCATAATTTTCATGGAAATCATGAAAAAAAGAATAACCACTTGTGGAGGATCTACATTCAAACCTAATCAGCACCTATATGTACCAAGATCTAACTTAATATGACCTTTGATGAAATTCCATTCCATAAATTACTAGGCATAATTTTCATGGAAATCATGAAAAAAAAAAGAATAACCACTTGTGGAGAATATACATTCAAACCTAATCATCACCTATATGTACCAAGATCTAACTTAATATGACGTTTGATGAAATTCCATTTCATAGATTACTAGGCATAATTTTCATGGAAATCATGAAAAAAAAAGAATAACCACTTGTGGAGGATCTACATTCAAACCTAATCAGCACCTATATGTACCAAGATCTAACTTAATATGACCTTTGATGAAATTCCATTCCATAGATTACTAGGCATAATTTTCATGGATATCATGAAAAAAAAAAAGAATAACCACTTGTGCAGGATATACATTCAAACCTAATCAACACCTATATGTACCAAGATCTAACTTAATATGACGTTTGATGAAATTCCATTTCATAGATTACTAGGCATAATTTTCATGGAAATCATGAAAAAGAAAAAGAATAACCACTTGTGGAGGATATACATTCAAACCTAATCAGCACCTATATGTACCAAGATCTAACTTAATATGACGTTTGATGAAATTCCATTCCATAGATTACTAGGCATAATTTTCGTGGAAATCATGAAAAAAAAGAATAACCACTTGTGGAGGATATACATTCAAACCTAATCAGCACCTATATGTACCAAGATCTAACTTAATATGACGTTTGAAGAAATTCCATTCCATAGATTACTAGGCATAATTTTCATGGAAATCATGAAAAAAAAAGAATAACCACTTGTGGAGGATATACATTCAAACCTAATCAGCACCTATATGTACCAAGATCTAACTTAATATGACGTTTGATGAAATTCCATTCCATAGATTACTAGGCATAATTTTCGTGGAAATCATGAAAAAAAATAATAACCACTTGTGGAGGATATACATTCAAACCTAATCAGCGCCTATATGTACAAAGATCTAACTTAATATGACGTTTGATGAAATTCCATTCCATAAATTACTAGGCATAATTTTCATGGAAATCATGAAAAAAAAGAATAACCACTTGTGGAGGATATACATTCAAACCTAATCAGCACCTATATGTACCAAGATCTAACTTAATATGACGTTTGATGAAATTCCATTCCATAGATTACTAGGCATAATTTTCATGGAAATCATGAAAAAAAAGAATAACCACTTGTGGAGGATATACATTCAAACCTAATCAGCATCTATATGTACCAAGATCTAACTTAATATGACGTTTGATGAAATTCCATTCCATAGATTACTAGGCATAATTTTCATGGAAGTCATGAAAAAAAAAGAATAACCACTTGTGGAGGATATACATTCAAACCTAATCAGCACCTATATGTACCAAGATCTAACTTAATATGACGTTTGATGAAATTCCATTCCATAGATTACTAGGCATAATTTTCACGGAAATCATGAAAAAAAAGAATAACCACTTGTGGAGGATATACGTTCAAACCTAATCAGCACCTATATGTACCAAGATCTAACTTAATATGACCTTTGATGAAATTCCATTCAATAGATTACTAGGCATAATTTTCATGGAAATCATGAAAAAAAAAAGAATAACCACTTGTGGAGGATATACATTCAAACCTAATCAGCACCTATATGTACCAAGATCTAGCTTAATATGACGTTTGATGAAATTCCATTCCATAGATTACTAGGCATAATTTTCATGGAAATCATGAAAAAGAAAGAATAACCACTTGTGGAGGATTTACATTCAAACCT
The DNA here is from genome assembly GCA_963931845.1 of Maratus michaelseni. Classification (NCBI taxonomy): domain Eukaryota; kingdom Metazoa; phylum Arthropoda; class Arachnida; order Araneae; family Salticidae; genus Maratus; species Maratus michaelseni. The sequence goes on along the minus strand of OZ007598.1, from coordinate 26,522,691 downwards.
AATCAGCACCTATATGTACCAAGATCTAACTTAATATGACGTTTGATGAAATTCCATTCCATAGATTACTAGGCATAATTTTCGTGGAAATCATGAAAAAAAAGAATAACCACTTGTGGAGGATATACATTCAAACCTAATCAGCACCTATATGTACCAAGATCTAACTTAATATGACGTTTGATGAAATTCCATTCCATAAATTACTAGGCATAATTTTCATAGAAATCATGAAAAAAACAGAATAACCACTTGTGGAGGATATACATTCAAACCTAATCAGCACCTATATGTACCAAGATCTAACATAATATGACGTTTGATGAAATTCCATTTCATAGATTACTAGGCATAATTTTCATGGAAATCATGAAAAAAAAAGAATAACCACTTGTGGAGGATATACATTCAAACCTAATCAGCACCTATATGTACCAAGATCTAACTTAATATGACGTTTGATGAAATTCCATTCCATAGATTACTAGGCATAATTTTCATGGAAATCATGAAAAAAAGAATAACCACTTGTGGAGGATCTACATTCAAACCTAATCAGCACCTATATGTACCAAGATCTAACTTAATATGACCTTTGATGAAATTCCATTCCATAGATTACTAGGCATAATTTTCATGGATATCATGAAAAAAAAAAAGAATAACCACTTGTGGAGGATATACATTCAAACCTAATCAGCACCTATATGTACCAAGATCTAACTTAATATGACGTTTTATGAAATTCCATTCCATAGATTACTAGGCATAATTTTCATGGAAGTCATGAAAAAAAAAAGAATAACCACTTGTGGAGGATATACATTCAAACCTAATCAGCACCTATATGTACCAAGATCTAACTTAATATGACGTTTGATGAAATTCCATTCCATAGATTACTAGGCATAATTTTCACAGAAATCATGAAAAAAAAGAATAACCACTTGTGGAGGATATACGTTCAAACCTAATCAGCACCTATATGTACCAAGATCTAACTTAATATGACCTTTGATGAAATTCCATTCCATAGATTACTAGGCATAATTTTCATGGAAATCATGAAAAAAAAAGAATAACCACTTGTGGAGGATATACATTCAAACCTAATCAGCACCTATATGTACCAAGATCTAGCTTAATATGATGTTTGATGAAATTCCATTCCATAGATTACTAGGCATAATTTTCATGGAAATCATGAAAAAAAAAGAATAACCACTTATGGAGGATATACATTCAAACCTAATCAGCACCTATATGTACCAAGATCTAACTTAATATGACGTCTGATGAAATTCCATTCCATAGATTACTAGGCATAATTTTCGTGGAAATCATGAAAAAAACAGAATAACCACTTGTGGAGGATATACATTCAAACCTAATCAGCACATATATGTACCAAGATCTAACATAATATGACGTTTGATGAAATTCCATTCCATAAATTACTAGGCATAATTTTCATAGAAATCATGAAAAAAACAGAATAACCACTTGTGGAGGATATACATTCAAACCTAATCAGCACCTATATGTACCAAGATCTAACATAATATGACGTTTGATGAAATTCCATTTCATAGATTACTAGGCATAATTTTCATGGAAATCATGAAAAAAAAAGAATAACCACTTGTGGAGGATATACATTCAAACCTAATCAGCACCTATATGTACCAAGATCTAACTTAATATGACGTTTGATGAAATTCCATTCCATAGATTACTAGGCATAATTTTCATGGATATCATGAAAAAAAAAAAGAATAACCACTTGTGGAGGATATACATTCAAACCTAATCAGCACCTATATGTACCAAGATCTAACTTAATATGACCTTTGATGAAATTCCATTCCATAAATTACTAGGCATAATTTTCATGGATATCATGAAAAAAAAAAAGAATAACCACTTGTGGAGGATATACATTCAAACCTAATCAGCACCTATATGTACCAAGATCTAACTTAATATGACGTTTTATGAAATTCCATTCCATAGATTACTAGGCATAATTTTCATGGAAGTCATGAAAAAAAAAAGAATAACCACTTGTGGAGGATATACATTCAAACCTAATCAGCACCTATATGTACCAAGATCTAACTTAATATGACGTTTGATGAAATTCCATTCCATAGATTACTAGGCATAATTTTCACGGAAATCATGAAAAAAAAGAATAACCACTTGTGGAGGATATACGTTCAAACCTAATCAGCACCTATATGTACCAAGATCTAACTTAATATGACCTTTGATGAAATTCCATTCCATAGATTACTAGGCATAATTTTCATGGAAATCATGAAAAAAAAAGAATAACCACTTGTGGAGGATATACATTCAAACCTAATCAGCACCTATATGTACCAAGATCTAACTTAATATGACGTTTGATGAAATTCCATTCCATAGATTTCTAGGCATAATTTTCGTGGAAATCATGAAAAAAAAGAATAACCACTTGTGGAGGATATACATTCAAACCTAATCAGCACCTATATGTACCAAGATCTAACTTAATATGACGTTTGATGAAATTCCATTCCATAAATTACTAGGCATAATTTTCATGGAAATCATGAAAAAAAAAAGAATAACCACTTGTGGAGAATATACATTCAAACCTAATCAGCACCTATATGTACCAAGATCTAACTTAATATGACGTTTGATGAAATTCCATTTCATAGATTACTAGGCATAATTTTCATGGAAATCATGAAAAAAAAGAATAACCACTTGTGGAGGATCTACATTCAAACCTAATCAGCACCTATATGTACCAAGATCTAACTTAATATGACCTTTGATGAAATTCCATTCCATAGATTACTAGGCATAATTTTCATGGATATCATGAAAAAAAAAAAGAATAACCACTTGTGCAGGATATACATTCAAACCTAATCAGCACCTATATGTACCAAGATCTAACTTAATATGACGTTTGATGAAATTCCATTTCATAGATTACTAGGCATAATTTTCATGGAAATCATGAAAAAGAAAAAGAATAACCACTTGTGGAGGATATACATTCAAACCTAATCAGCACCTATATGTACCAAGATCTAACTTAATATGACGTTTGATGAAATTCCATTCCATAGATTACTAGGCATAATTTTCGTGGAAATCATGAAAAAAAAGAATAACCACTTGTGGAGGATATACATTCAAACCTAATCAGCACCTATATGTACCAAGATCTAACTTAATATGACGTTTGAAGAAATTCCATTCCATAGATTACTAGGCATAATTTTCATGGAAATCATGAAAAAAAAAGAATAACCACTTGTGGAGGATATACATTCAAACCTAATCAGCACCTATATGTACCAAGATCTAACTTAATATGACGTTTGATGAAATTCCATTCCATAGATTACTAGGCATAATTTTCGTGGAAATCATGAAAAAAAATAATAACCACTTGTGGAGGATATACATTCAAACCTAATCAGCACCTATATGTACAAAGATCTAACTTAATATGACGTTTGATGAAATTCCATTCCATAAATTACTAGGCATAATTTTCATGAAAATCATGAAAAAAAAAGAATAACCACTTGTGGAGGATATACATTCAAACCTAATCAGCACCTATATGTACCAAGATCTAACTTAATATGACGTTTGATGAAATTCCATTTCATAGATTACTAGGCATAATTTTCATGGAAATCATGAAAAAAAAAGAATAACCACTTGTGGAGGATATACATTCAAACCTAATCAGCACCTATATGTACCAAGATCTAACTTAATATGACGTTTGATGAAATTCCATTCCATAGATTACTAGGCATAATTTTCATGGAAATCATGAAAAAAAAGAATAACCACTTGTGGAGGATATACATTCAAACCTAATCAGCACCTATATGTACCAAGATCTAACTTAATATGACGTTTGATGAAATTCCATTCCATAGATTACTAGGCATAATTTTCATGGAAGTCATGAAAAAAAAAAGAATAACCACTTGTGGAGGATATACATTCAAACCTAATCAGCACCTATATGTACCAAGATCTAACTTAATATGACGTTTGATGAAATTCCATTCCATAGATTACTAGGCATAATTTTCACGGAAATCATGAAAAAAAAGAATAACCACTTGTGGAGGATATACGTTCAAACCTAATCAGCACCTATATGTACCAAGATCTAACTTAATATGACCTTTGATGAAATTCCATTCAATAGATTACTAGGCATAATTTTCATGGAAATCATGAAAAAAAAAAGAATAACCACTTGTGGAGGATATACATTCAAACCTAATCAGCACCTATATGTACCAAGATCTAGCTTAATATGACGTTTGATGAAATTCCATTCCATAGATTACTAGGCATAATTTTCATGGAAATCATGAAAAAGAAAGAATAACCACTTGTGGAGGATTTACATTCAAACCTAATCAGCACCTATATGTACCAAGATCTAACTTAATATGACGTTTGATGAAATTCCATTCCATAGATTACTAGGCATAATTTTCGTGGAAATCATGAAAAAAAAGAATAACCACTTGTGGAGGATATACATTCAAACCTAATCAGCACCTATATGTACCAAGATCTAACTTAATATGACGTTTGATGAAATTCCATTCCATAAATTACTAGGCATAATTTTCATAGAAATCATGAAAAAAACAGAATAACCACTTGTGGTGGATATACATTCAAACCTAATCAGCACCTATATGTACCAAGATCTAACATAATATGACGTTTGATGAAATTCCATTTCATAGATTACTAGGCATAATTTTCATGGAAATCATGAAAAAAACAGAATAACCACTTGTGGAGGATATACATTCAAACCTAATCAGCACCTATATGTACCAAGATCTAACATAATATGACGTTTGATGAAATTCCATTTCATAGATTACTAGGCATAATTTTCATGGAAATCATGAAAAAAAGAATAACCACTTGTGGAGGATTTACATTCAAACCTAATCAGCACCTATATGTACCAAGATCTAACTTAATATGACGTTTGATGAAATTCCATTCCATAGATTACTAGGCATAATTTTCGTGGAAATCATGAAAAAAAAGAATAACCACTTGTGGAGGATATACATTCAAACCTAATCAGCACCTATATGTACCAAGATCTAACTTAATATGACGTTTGATGAAATTCCATTCCATAAATTACTAGGCATAATTTTCATAGAAATCATGAAAAAAACAGAATAACCACTTGTGGAGGATATACATTCAAACCTAATCAGCACCTATATGTACCAAGATCTAACTTAATATGACGTTTGATGAAATTCCATTCCATAAATTACTAGGCATAATTTTCATAGAAATCATGAAAAAAACAGAATAACCACTTGTGGAGGATATACATTCAAACCTAATCAGCACCTATATGTACCAAGATCTAACATAATATGACGTTTGATGAAATTCCATTTCATAGATTACTAGGCATAATTTTCATGGAAATCATGAAAAAAAGAATAACCACTTGTGGAGGATATACGTTCAAACCTAATCAGCACCTATATGTACCAAGATCTAACTTAATATGACCTTTGATGAAATTCCATTCAATAGATTACTAGGCATAATTTTCATGGAAATCATGAAAAAAAAAAGAATAACCACTTGTGGAGGATATACATTCAAACCTAATCAGCACCTATATGTACCAAGATCTAACTTAATATGACGTTTGATGAAATTCCATTCCATAGATTACTAGGCATAATTTTCACGGAAATCATGAAAAAAAAGAATAACCACTTGTGGAGGATATACGTTCAAACCTAATCAGCACCTATATGTACCAAGATCTAACTTAATATGACCTTTGATGAAATTCCATTCCATAGATTACTAGGCATAATTTTCATGGTAATCATGAAAAGAAAAAAGAATAACCACTTGTGGAGGATATACATTCAAACCTAATCAGCACCTATATGTACCAAGATCTAGCTTAATATGATGTTTGATGAAATTCCATTCCATAGATTACTAGGCATAATTTTCATGGAAATCATGAAAAAAAAAAGAATAACCACTTGTGGAGGATATACATTCAAACCTAATCAGCACCTATATGTACCAAGATCTAACTTAATATGACGTCTGATGAAATTCCATTCCATAGATTACTAGGCATAATTTTCGTGGAAATCATGAAAAAAAAGAATAACCACTTGTGGAGGATATACATTCAAACCTAATCAGCACCTATATGTACCAAGATCTAACTTAATATGACGTTTGATGAAATTCCATTCCATAAATTACTAGGCATAATTTTCATGGAAATCATGAAAAAAAAAAGAATAACCACTTGTGGAGAATATACATTCAAACCTAATCAGCACCTATATGTACCAAGATCTAACTTAATATGACGTTTGATGAAATTCCATTTCATAGATTACTAGGCATAATTTTCATGGAAATCATGAAAAAAAAAGAATAACCACTTGTGGAGGATCTACATTCAAACCTAATCAGCACCTATATGTACCAAGATCTAACTTAATATGACCTTTGATGAAATTCCATTCCATAGATTACTAGGCATAATTTTCATGGATATCATGAAAAAAAAAGAATAACCACTTGTGCAGGATATACATTCAAACCTAATCAGCACCTATATGTACCAAGATCTAACTTAATATGACGTTTGATGAAATTCCATTTCATAGATTACTAGGCATAATTTTCATGGAAATCATGAAAAAGAAAAAGAATAACCACTTGTGGAGGATATACATTCAAACCTAATCAGCACCTATATGTACCAAGATCTAACTTAATATGACGTTTGATGAAATTCCATTCCATAGATTACTAGGCATAATTTTCATGGAAATCATGAAAAAAAAAGAATAACCACTTGTGGAGGATATACATTCAAACCTAATCAGCACGAGATTATGTCACTGTCCAACTGAATATGAAGTTAGATCAAATTCCATCCAATTAATTCAAAGATATAGCTATCAAGGAAAAAATACTATAACAGCGCCACTTGCCGGATTGTATGCATGAAAACCTAGTAAGCACCGTTTTCGTCAATATTTAACAGAGTATGACGTTTGATGAAATTCCATTCGATAGGCGCCAAGATCACGAAATCGAGTAAAAACAGCATAACATCGCCACCTGGTGAGCGATATACATCCAAATGTAATAAGCACCAATTTATGTCAAGGTCTAATCAAGGTTTGATGTAATTCCGTTCTTTAATTATTATCTTAAATTCTCACAATTATTGTGCCACATACATGCATACAAGCAGACAGACTTTTTTCAAAAATAGCCAAGTCGTATTCAGGATGTTTCAAAACGTGTAAATCCACCAAAAAACAATGTAGGAGCATTTTAAAGTTTTAAATACTTTTTAGGTGCGTTCGTAATTATATAAATACATAGCACATATAGTCGTCGTCTGGTCCATGCGTCTGTCCGCATATAACAGCGCAGAAACTACCCAACCGAACGGTTTGAAATTGTATAATCGTTGCAGAATTTTAACTCTTTTCAAATTTTATGAAAACCGAATCAAAAATGAAAAAAAATATTAATAAAAGGTGTCTTTATATTTTATTAAATCCTATCATGTGTAATTAATTCAATGATATCCCATGATAGGTAATGATTCTAAGTTACCATAGTGATGACGTCCTATTTGAGATGGAGTTATCTTATTTCCATTTTAATGAATTTAAAAACCGAATTTGTATACTAAAATTGTTTAATTATAGCATTCTTATAATCTACCGACAGATTTTTGAATAGATGTTTCCGGAGAAATGGGTATTATATGGAAAAAGAGTCTAAATAGGGATTTCAAGTTCTGAAAATTTCAAAGCTATTTTTAATTTTCCCATTGGAATTTTCAGTAAATGTCAACAAAAGGTAAAATGTTACCAACTTAAAATGTGCTTATTTTATTACGGAAATTATCATATCACAATAACAGACGATATATTTCATTTCAGTGAAATAATAACGATGATTTTTTTATTGTCTAGTATTGGATATTTGCACATAGTATAATTTTAATGTAACAGAATTGTAATTAATTGTTCGTAAAATAGTATTGAAACATAATTCCATAAAATAAAAATAATATCTATAATATGAAAATCTGCACATAAAATAAATTTTGTATTCATGCAAATTTGTATAAGAGCGCAACAGCTATTGCACCAATATTTATAAAATTGAATATTTATATTTAAAAAAAAAAATGTATAGTACGAATGCACCTCATTTGTGACGTTTAAGTACAACTTTTTTTTTATGTATAAGGAAGAAAATAATAACATTTCTCATATTCAAGTAAATTATTTCTTAAAATGGAGTTTCTGCGCTATAAAGAACATTGTTTGTTAGTTTAAAATCGATTAAATTAAATTGGAAGGATAATGTATTCTTATATTTCCATATGATCCTAGAAAATAAAAACAATTTTTCATGCAATCGTTTTCGTCAGAAAATACAGAAAAGTTTCTCAAAATAAAAATGATATATTTATCCAATGCTAGGTATTTAATTAACATAAACCAACCGAATAAAAATAATTTTCAGGCAACTCAGAAGATACAGGAATATTGGGAAAAACAAAAAATACTGCATGAACAATAGATTTATTGATCAGTGTATCTGAAATCTATCTTTGTGGACGATGCTTTAAATATTTTATTATACGTAGTACATTATATATTATTTATACATTAAAATATTTTAGTTGTTTATTACTTTCACTGTCAGAGAAAATGTGTTGTGGTATGTATTCGTATGATTATATTCCCAAAACATGAATACACTTTCGGACGCACGTGAAACATTTTCGTAAAGCCGTCAAAATGATTGGTTCCATAATTATAGTATCAAGAACTAAATTAGAGAAAGAAAGACAATTTGTTTAGAAAGTACATAAAATAATAATTTGCACAAACTGCTCACGATGTCGAAACCAAGCTAAATGAAATTGTTAAACGATATTTTATTCTAAAATGTAATTTATTTTCTATTGCTTTAGGAAATGATATTAGCTGCACATTAGCATAGTAGTTTTTATTCTTTAATTACGCTTGTTGAAAATCAGTAGTATATCCATGTAGTTGTTCCAATTTTATTATTATTATTAATATTAATATTTTAGTTTTCTGAATGAGAAAATGTAATGTCAAAATAAATATGCACCAAGCACTTAGGCGTAGAGACATACACTAGAGGAAATGTCTGAAATTGAATTGGCATCTAAAACGGTGCACTTCAAGTGGTAAGATGTAAATCACGAACCAGGATTTTTTTATTTGACAGTCTCAAATAACGAGTTTTCTAAAGTTATTAAAAATAGCCTCGTTGTTGCAAGGAAAAATGTAGTTTGCAACTGTTTCTGTTGATACGGAATAGAAATTACGGCTATTCATAAACCATTCATTCATTCTTTTAATTTTTCATAATTTTGTTTCTTCACGAGTTATTGGGAGCAGAATAACTAAATGATGGAATACTCTACAGAAAAACTTACCTTAAAAGCAAAGTAACTTTCGCTACGAAGAATTTAGAAGAAATACTTAAGCAAGATTGTTTTCTTACACGTTGATTCCTTCAAAATCTGAATCGTTATATGAATATAAACGGTGTACTTGAATAGAAAAATATATATCGTAATCAGATATTTATTACTGGACATTCTAAAATAATAGGTTTTCCAAAGTTTTTAACAATAGCTTCACGGCTGTAAAAAATTTAAATTAGCAAAAGACATGAAACGACTATAAGGAAAAAGATAATTCTCGAATGCTTCTGTTGATCTCTTAAACAGATTCGGTTCTTCATGAATTAGATGCAGCAGAATAAAAAATTAATACAATACATTCCAACTATTAAGCTGTATAAATTACGCTATGCAGAATTAAAAACTTTCATTGAGCATGACTGCACTTTTAGTGGTATTTTTTACATCATTTGGATCGTTATACAGATCGAAAATAGTGTATTTCAAAAGGAAAAACTTTTCAGACATATAATAGTTTATTCCACAGTCTCACACGATGAAGTTTTCCAAAGCATTTAAGAACAATCTCCTTGACAACGAATAAGGAGTTTCACAAAATAAATGAAGCTATTTTAAGGAAAAAGATAGTTCTTGAGCATATGATCTGGAATAGCAGATTTGGTTCTTCATGTGTTAAATGCAACAGAAGAAAGAAATAACATTATACTTTTCAACTATATCTAATTTAAAAGCCGGGTAAATTCCCCTTCGAAGTATTTAGAACATTCATAAAGAAAGATTGTTTTCTTAAACGCATTTTTTTTTTCAGCTGTTGGATTGTTAAATGAATCTAAAACAGTGCACTTGAAGAGAAAAGACGTAAATTATGAGACCAACATTTTTTATTCGGCAGACTAAAACAATGACTTTTCCAATGTTTTTATTAAAATTTGAGATTTACTAAAAACCTAAAACTGTTGCTAGGAAAAGATGGTTTGCGGTATAGAAGATTTGATTATTCGTAAATTAGGTGTAACAGAAGAATGAGGTAATGCAATATTTTTCAGTTATTCCTACTTTGCGCGCTCAATGTATTACTTACGAAGAATTCAAAACCATAATTATGCAAGTCATAGTCACTCAGACTCTTCGTCATGTTTAACCTTCAGTGTTTGGATCGTTATATTGTTCTAAATCTGCGTGCTGTAAGAAGAAATAATTTATAGTCAGATTTTTCATTCAATGTTATCAAAAAATGGGTTTTCCAAAGTTTCTTAGAATAGCTTCACTGCCATCAACTACTTCGATTGACAAAATTAATGATACTATTGCGATAGAAAACGTAGTTCTGGACTCTGTTAGCGCTGTACTGATACATATTTTAGCGGAAAAGCTAAGCTTTTCCTACGAAATTGTCACACCAAGCGATGGTGAATACGGAAGTGAGTTACCCGATGGGAACTGGACGGGAATGGTAGGACTGCTTGTTCAACAAGATGCAGATTTGGCTCTTTACGAATTAGGCATAACAGAACAAAGAAGTAAAGTAATACGTTATAGTTATCCCTACTTTATAAGTCGAACAAATTTTGCTACGAATAATTTAGAACCTTGGTTCAGCGAGATCGCTTTTTTAAAGGTATTTTCGTTTAGAGTTTGGATCTTTATCTTGATTAGCTTTTCTCTAATGCTTGTTATGTTAGTATTATGCAAAAGAAAACTTTCTTTTGTTCATAATAAAGTCATTTTACGAACAAATACTGTTCGAAAAATTTATATCGGACAAATTATTTGTAAAATAACTTTTGGCATCGGCCAGCTGTTCTTACGCTGGTTTTATTCAGCGATATTGCTCTCTATTTTGAGTGTTCCATCTTTTTTTGGTGTTCGTACAATTGCTGAACTTGCAACTGCAGTTCGGGAAGGAAAATATCGATGTATAATGGCTCCTGGGTCATATGCCGCCGATTCGTTATTGAAAAACAGCAAATCTGGGGATTATATTAATATAATTGGTCAGAGTTTGATAGAAAATGAAAGGTATATGAATTTTGAAGAAGTACTAAGGGATACCCAATCCTCGAAAAAATCTGCTTTTATTTCATTTGAATTACAATTTTTGCCGTATAAAGATTTATATTATATATCAGATGAAGGGTTTTTCCTTAATTTTCAGGTTATCGGTTTCAGAAAAGACTTCTGTTGTATAGCAGAAATGGATGCTATTCTACATTACATCTGGTCGTCTGGTATTAACATGAAGATATTAAACGATGCTTCTTTTATTAAAAGAATTAGAGCTCAAGAGCGAATACAAATTACAGATTCAAAGATCAGAAAGTTGTCCATTGAGAATTTTGAAGGAGTTTTTATTCTGCTATTGATTGGAATCACTTTGGCAACAATGGTACTTTTGATTGAAATATTATATCACAAATTTGTAAGTTGCCGAAAATGACGAAGATAATTAAAATGACGGTTATCAGAGAAATTTCAGGATTATCGTTGGCAAATTATTAAAATTGTTGAAGCTCAACAGCGAATAGAAATTACAGATGAAATGAGCAGAAAGTTGTTCTTTGAGAATTTAGAAGGAATTTTTATTCTGTTATTGATTCGACGTACTTCGGCAACAATAATACTTTTAATTATTTCGTAAATTTTTAAGTTATCGCTCTTGTCGAATATAAATAAAATTATGTATATAAGAGCATTTTCAATATCCCGGTTAAATAATTATGAATTCTTAATCCACTCGTTCAACTCAACCTAAACTAAATAATAAAAACAAGTGTTTAAAAATGATTTTAAACTAAATTTTATTTTAAGAGGTATGTCTTAAACATGAAGTCATCATTTATGGCATGATTTTTTTAATACAATCTTGAATAGGATTTTGATTGTGCCAATTCAAAGAATGATTTGTGATAAAAAAAAATTCTTAAGAAGAAGATTAAAGCTCAAGAGCAAATACAAATTACAGATGCAAAAATCAGAAAATGTATACATTGAGAAATTAGAATGAAAATTTGTTCTGTTATTTTTTTAGATACTTTGATAACAGTATTACTTTTTAATAAATCATAATTTAACAAATTTTTAAATTGCCTAAAATGTCGAAGATAACTAAAATGATGTGCGGCATTGCGGTGTGGTGTGCCGAGAAAATTTAGGATTCTGATTAACTAACCATTAAAGTTATTAAAGCTCAAGAGTAAACACAAATTCCAGATCTGAAGGTTATAAAGTTATATATTGAGAATTTAGAAAGATTTTTTTTTTTTTGCTACTGATTGGACATACTTTGACAACAAAAGTACTTTCGATTGAAATATTACTTTACAATTTTTTCATTTGTCGCAATTATTGAAGATAATTAAAGTGATATTTATAAGAGCATTTTGAGTATTTTAATTTTATATCTATTAAATTTGTTGATCCTCTAACTCAACTTATCCTACTGAGCTCTACAATAGTACAGAGGGCTATCTTCCTATTCTGATACATTGAATTCAGCTGTCCGCTCATGAATATAATGCCAAAGAATTTCCGATGAAAATTCTGATTGACTAAGGAATTTATTTTAGTCAATGATTAAGGAATTTGCAAAAGGATTATCCATTAAAATTATGACGAGGTTCCTACAATTTTCACTGATATATGTATATCCACAAAGTAAGTTCCGTTTCTATTTCTATCCACAGCAGCGCTGCGATCGCAGTTCCAAGCATGCGCGGCAGTTACTCTGACTGAAGGAGAAGAAATGTACGCCATTTTCAGATCGCTGCGGCCGACGTGTTATCTGTAGTGCTTCTTTAGAATGTCAGCCTTAATTGAAAATGCCGCCGCTTGTGAAATCAGATCTGTGATTCGTTTTCTCAATGCAAAGAAAGTTAAACCAAGTGAAATTTATCGGCAAATCTGCGAGGTTTATGGACAAAATGCTATGAGTGATTCAATGGTTAGAAGATGGGTCAGACAGTTTAATGAAGGACGTGATCAAGTGCACGATGAAGAACGAAGTGGACGCCCGTCTTTGGTTACTGATGAACTGGTTCACGCAGTTGAAGAGAAGGTTGAGCAAAATCGTAAGTTTACAATTAGTGCTCTTGCTATGGAATTTCCGCAAATCTCATGATCACTAATTCATGAAATTGTTACTGAAAAACTGAAATTTCGAAAACTTTGCTCACGTTGGGTACCCAAAATTCTTACTGAAGAACACCAAAAACAACGGATGGGCAGTGCACTTCAGTTTTTGACACGCTACAATGAAGACGGCGATGACTTTCTTTCTCGGCTAGTCACGAGGAATGAAACTTGGGTTTCTTACGACACCCCTGAGAGTAAACGCCAATCAATGGAATGGAGGCACACTTCGTCCCCAACGAAAGTTAAGCCTAAGCAAATCCTGACACCTCGAAAAGTCATGTGCACCGTTTTTTGGGACAGAAAAGGCAGTTTGCTGATTGATTTCTTACCACGAGGCCAAACAATCAATACACATGTTTACTGCGAGACCATTAAGAAATTGCGCCGCGCAATACAGAACAAGTGCCGAGGATTACTGTCAAAAGGTCTTGTTTTTTTACACGATAATGTACGACCTCATACTGCGAACGTCACAAAAAAACTACAGGAATTTGACTGGGACGTGTTTGATCATCCTCCGTACAGCCCAGACCTCGCTCCTAGCGACTTCCATCTCTTCTTACACCTCAAATCTTTCCTTGGTGGTCAACACTTCACCGATGATGACGAGCTGAAAGAACATGTAACCACATGATTGAAAACACAGGCGGCGACCTTCTATGAAGAAGGCATACAGAACCTTGTGACACGCTACGACGAGTGCCTACAAAATTTCCGAAGCTACGTAGAAAAGTAGTTTTACAGTTGTAGATTTTTGTACAATAAATATCTTTTTTGTATCTGTACACGTTTTTTTTTATATAACCAAACGGAACTTACTTTGTGGATATACTTCGTAATTTTTATTGAAAAAACTACAAATTTTAAATCACCAGGAAGCTATTATAACAGAGTATGTGGAAATAATATCTAAAAAAGAAATAGTCTGTAACGATGTATTATCATATGATATCCACGCAGTCTGGAATGAATTAATACATGATTGATTAACCTGCACTTGTTTTTGAAATGTTGAATGACCTTCCCATCCCACCTTATATTCCACACCGTTGAAGTAAAATTGCTTGTTCCGGGAAAGCTAGAAGACGCGAAGAGACTCAACTTAACTAATAGTTTTTCACTGATGATGACCGAGTAAGTTCGGTTGAAAACCTTTTTGATTTTAAAAGGACTTTAATGTTCTTTTAAATGTTCTTATGTATGTTTGTACGCTCCTGCAAGCAATATATTTACAATTATTTGTATCTTTATGAATTTTAATTATTAAACAAGCTGAATTTGCACTGAAATTTTAACTTTTTATTGACTACAGATTTCATTTAAATTCATGGCAAATATTCAATTTGATGATAGTTAAAATGAAATTTTATGTAAGCTCAATAATAAAAAAAATATCAAAAATTGGTTCAGTAATACTCATAAAAATATGAAAAGGATGCAGAAATAAGCGAAAACGAAAAAAAAATGCCGAAAAGTTTGAAAAAATGCCCGTAATATAAAAAACAAAAATGCAGGATTCACTGCTTGCGCTGATTGAAAGTGTAACGCTGGTTGCGATAGAAAGTGGACTGGTGGGTTAGTCCTCCGTTTTCCATTATAGAGCTCAGTGACTGAGCCTAACTTAAATAATTAAAAAAGGTGCTTAAAATGGTTGAAACTAAATTTTATTTCAAATGACATATCTTAATTATGAAACCATCATTTATGACATAAGCCATTTTTTAATACAATCTTGTGTAGCATTTTTATTATGCTAATTCAAAAAATGATTTGTGAAAAAAAAAAAATCGTGAGAGAGGAGGGTGAAGCTCAACAATTAGAAGAATAGAAATTACAGATGGAAATATTAGAAAATTATCTAATGAGAAATTAGAAGACATTTTATTCTGTTACTGTTAGGACACATTTTGACAAGAGTAGCACTTTTGATTGCACATAATATAACAACCTTTTAAATTGCCGAAAATCTCGAAGATAATTAAAATTATGTGTGTCAGGGAATTTTCAGAATTATGGTTAACTGACCATTAACCCATTAAGCACCACAACGCACTAGCGTACGTCATGAACTATTCTATTTGAAATACCAGGACGTATGTGCTTACGTCCTGGTACGTCATAAGTCCTCATTTTAGATCCAGACTGCAATGTCTATGCATCTCTTTTTTTACATCGCTAATTGCTATTGTGATTGCTTTGTACGGGCTTTATAGCAATGATTTTTTTTGCACCCAATAGATGGCGTTACGTATAACAAAAAAACTCATTAGTTTTCCCGCTGCGATGAAGATTGGAACTTCAAACTTCAAATCTTATCTCTGTTTGTATAATATAAATAAACATTTGTTTATTCTCCTTACATTACGTGTAATTAAAAATAATGACATTAACTACTTTTGACGAAATTTAACCCTTAATTGCATAGTGATGTAAATTTCCATCACTGTTTATTTAACTTTTAATAAATAAATCAACTTCTTCGCCACCACTATATTTATATAGAAATATTAATCCAGTAAATTTCCCGTGAACTATGTTGCTGAACAAAGTTACAAATCTATCTTAAAATTTCTGGTGTCTAATATTTAATATATGTATAAAAACACAATTGTAAAAGAAAAACTCATGCAAAGAAGGGTTAATATATCTGGTATTCAGCATACTATCGCTAAATTGAATATGGTGCTTAAGGGGTTAAAATTATTAAAGCTCAACTGCTTAAATAAATTACAGATGTGAAGGTTAGAAAGTAATTTTCTTGACAGTTTAGAAAGAGTTTTTTTCTTTTAATGATTGGACATACTTTGGCAACAATAGTACTTTTGATTGAAATACAGGGTGTCCATAAATTATTGTCGGGGTTTCCTTACCTCATAACTTTTTATTGCGACAAAAAATATTGTTATATATTCGTAAAAAACAATTCAAAAAGTTTTTTTTTTTTTTTTTTTTTTTTTTTTTTTTTTTTTTTTTTGGTAATACAATATGTATACAATGTTAGGGAAGTATTCTCTGCAAATTTATGCGGAAAACCCTTGCGGCTCATGACAGATTTAAAAGTCTGAGACATGAGAATTAGTAAATAGCTATTGCATAAGAGAAAACAATGTGCGTATAATCTAAATGCTGCCATATGAGCGGATTGTAGAAGACTGAGACATGAGAATTAGTAAATAGCGACTGCACAAGAGAAAACAATCTTCGTGTAATCGAAAGGCTGCCATGGCTGCGACGTGAGAGTTACTAAATGGCGATTGCACAAGAGAAAACAATATGCGTGTAATCGAAAGGCTGCCATGTGGGTGGCTGAGACGTGAGAATTACTAAATAGCGAGTGCACAAGAGAAAACAATCTGCGTGTAATCGAAAGGGCGCCATGGCTGAGATGTGAGAGTTACTAAATGGCGATTGCACAAGAGAAAACAATGTGCGTATAATCAAAAGTCTGTCATGTGGACGAATTGTAGGAGGCTGAGACATGAGAATTAATAAATGGCGAGTGCACAAGAGAAAATAATGTCCGTATAATCGAAAGGTTGCCATGCGGGTGGATTATAGATGGCTGAGACGTGAGAATTACTGAATGGCGAGTGCACAAGAGAAAACAATGTGCGTATAATCGAAAGGCTGCCACGTGGAAACTATCTAACCTTATGTTCCTAATTTATAAATCACTTTTTCATAAATTTTTTAAAGTTGTAATATTAATTATTACTTCATTTAAATTTTTATTTGATTAATAACGTTTGGAGTTGGGACCTTACGCATATGTAACTTTTTTTATGTTATTATAAAAATCTTTTTAAGTTGTACTTTACGAATTTGTATTAATATTTTTGGTAATCTTCTAAAATCAAGTTATCAGGCAAGTAAACCCCGACAATAATTTATGGAAACACGGTATTGTTTCACAGATCTTTAAATTGCGCTGTTATATGCGGACAGACGGACGGATGAGGCGACTATTATAAGGTCTACGCTTTTATATAATTAGGAACGCACCTAAAAATGTTAAAATTATAAGCGCCAGCTTCTTTAAACTGTTCTTCCTGTCTGGAATTGAATTCCAAGTTGTTTAATTTTACTATTGGCATAGCTACCAACTTTTACGCATTTCTGGTACCACTAAAATTTAATAAAAAAGTTTCTGTTATTTAATCAATTAATGGCGGTGATTTAATAAGATAAAATTTACTATTAAATTTTATTGGTACGAATAAAGCGTAAAAGTTGGCAGATATGCTATTGGCATTTTTTCTTGTAATACCTTATAATCTTTCATTCCGATAATCTCCCTAATCCTCCCTTAATCTCTCCATTAACTCTTTTTTATCTAATATTGAGCTAGATTGGAATACATTAACTGTTTGACTATGGGTTAGGACTGGCGACTATTTTATATTCAATTACCCAACCGAATGGTTTGAAATTTAATATATATATAATCGTTGCAGAATTTTATCGAGTCATTTAAAATTTTATGAAAATCGAATCAAAACTTAAAAAGATAGTAATATAAGTTTTCTTTATTCTATTAAATCATATCATACGTCATTAATTCAATGATATCCCATGATAGGAAATGATCCGAGATTGCCATGGTGATGACGTCCTATTTAAGATGGAGTCCTATTATTTCCGTATTACTGAATTGAAAACCGAATTTGTATGCTAAAAATGTTTAATTATATAGCAATTCTATAATCTACCGACAGTTTTGTGGATAGATGTTTCCAGAGAAATAGATATTAAATTAAAAAAGAGTCTCAATATGGATTTCAAGTTCTGAAATTTTCAAACCTTGGCTTCAGTTTCCCAATGGAATTTTCAGTAAATGTCAACAAATGATAAAATGTTGCCAGCTTAAAATGTACTTATTTTATTACGGAAATGTATCATATCATAAGGACGATATAATTCATTTTTTTTTCAGTGAAATAATAACGATGATTTTTTTACATTGTCTTGTATTGGATATTTGCGCATAGTATCATTTTAAAGTAACAGAATTGTAATTAATTGTTTGTAAAAGTGTATTGAAACTTAATTTGATAAAATAAAATGAATATCTTTTATACGAAAATCTGCACATAAAATAAATTTTGTATTCATGCATTTTTGCATAAGAGTGCAACAGCTATTGCACCAAGATCTGAAAATGTATAAAACTATAGTTATAATCCGAACGCACCTCATTTGTCACGTTTGACGTTCAATTTCAAACATGTTTTTTCTGCGAGTCATTATTTTTGAAAATTGATGATATTGTAAAGAACTTACTTTTTAGGTCACCGGTAGATGGCAGTACTGATCCGATGAGAGATGAAAATTAACCTGTTTTCTGGAAAGCGAAGATTCTCAGAAGAGTTAGTTAGCGCTCGGATTTTGATGCGTGAAGGTGAAGTGATGTAACTTAAAGAGTAAAATGTTATTACGATTTTTGTTTCATTCGTCTGCGTTTGTTAATTGTGATTGTAGGTGTGTGTTGTAAACTAGTCGTTGGGGGCCACCGTAATACTTACTCATCATGGATATGCATAATGTAAAATATTAAAATAAAAAATGTGTAAACTACTTATAAAATGCATTGCCATTCGAATAAAATCGTGGCTTGATGACGTCCTAAACTTTAAAGGCTCGATTACTGAATTGGTTAAAAGAAACATCGTTATAACTCCAAAAACAATAATCCTATTAACTAGCGGTTTATTGCATCTGATTAAGCGTCTCATTTCCAATTAAAATATATCTTTGAATTGAAAGTTGGATGAAATACAGGGTCATGAAAAATCGAAGAGTGTGGAAAATAGGATTACAAATATCTCGCAACTCATTATTCGATCGACTTCATGCTTTATGCAAAATTTATGCTTTTTTTATTGTCTTTTATATTCACTCCTTAAAATAAACAATTTCGAAAAATTTTATATACCTTTTATCAGAACGACTATTTCGAGAGTCCGAAAAAAATTGTTCCGGTTAATCGAAGTTACTGCAATTCAATAAGCTTCTTCCCATTATTACATACTAAGTACATACCAAATTTCAAGTCTCTATCTCAATTTTTTCGGGAGATAAAGCGTTTACAGAAACACAGACACACAGATGGACGGCAATTTTTTTTTTTTTTCTAAAAATATGTTTTTCGGAATGTCCAGTGTCTGAAACGTGTAAATCCGTCAAAATTTTTTTTCGATTTTCAAAATGATTACAAGACTTACCCTATACTACGTATGATGGGTAAGTAATAAAAAATAAAAAGGACAAGATAGCCTTCTCCTTTGTGTTACTCCAACACATAAAGTGATTACCGCCAATCTCCTTCATGACAATATGAAAAACTAAAGTAGAAACCTATTGTCATATGACTACTATGCAGCCTACATTCTTCCAATTAGGAAGCTAATATCAATTATTTGGCACCTAAGATGCAGCAAGAAAAATAACAATTTTTTATTACGTTCTAAAGTATAACACCAAATGTACCCACATTTTCTTATTCCTAAAAACGAAATGTTAATACTTTTGATTTATCCGTATTTGATCGACTGTATTTTTTGGTTGTTAGCACTCGTATCACGTTAAATATGTTTTTCGGAAAATGTGGTATGCGCATGTGAAAAGATTTGCCTTTCCTGCGATAGGCAGTAATGTAATGGTTTTTCCCCAGGATTTTTCCCCCAAATGATTTTTTCCCATAAATCACATTGTTATGGAAATTTCTTCTGCGTCCCTGTAAACGAATTATAACAGCTACTTATTTTATATTCTATGGAAAGCTTGTTACCGTCCACCTCAGTTATTCATATCAATTTCATTATGTTTGAATTATCGTAACATCATCAAACTGCTCCGAAAACTACTTTTCTCCCATAGGCCATAATGTGACAGAATTCTTTTTTGTATCCCTGTAAAAGGACTATAAATGCTACACACTTTATTTTCAAAAGTAATCAGGGTGTAGTAAACCTCAATAACATAGATAAATTATATGGAAATACGTGCATATTTATGAAAGTTAGAGCACGGCCAGACAAGTAACTAGCCAGAAAATAAACACTTTCTAGCATAGTTGAAAAGTATACTTCTTTTAATTTTTAAAAGGCGTAAAATAAAAACATTATAAGCTATAAAATAAGTTTTATTAGACTGTCGGCAAGTTTCGGCTCCATCTGAGCCATTATCAAAACAAATATAATATTCTAAAATTGTACAGTCTATGAAGTTATTATTTGAAACACCACCATTTAATTTTTTGAAATAATAACATCATAGACCGTGCAATTATATAATATTCTTATTTGTTTTGAAAATTGCTCAGATGAAGCCGAGACATGTCAACACTCTAATGAAACTTATTTTACTGTTTATAATGTTTCTATTTTACGCCTTTTAGCAATTAAAACAAGTATATTATTACAAGGTGTTCTAATTTTTTATAAGGTAAAGCCAGGAGAGATGGCGCGGTCGGAGAGATTGCGTACAGAGAGATTCGAAGGGAAGGAGTAGAGTGAGCACGCAGTGACTCCAGGTAGTTGTACAACAGCAGTAGTGGAATGTCTACATGAATGTGTATGTTGATTGTTTTGAGCGTCTAAGATAAAGCATTGCTATTTTGTTTTGTTTTCCCAAAGTAAGTGCTTGACTTTTCATAGCTATTCATCAGAATTTCTATACAATGTCAGTAGTACAAAATATTTTTAACTTAAACGATTTCTCATAAGCTACTAATCTAGACTAACAATGTGAACATCAACGGTTCGTTTTAGTAGCGGCCATATTTAAATAAAAGGCCACGCAATCTCTCCTACAGAAATTGGAGAGTTTGCGCATAGGTGAGATGGCGCATTGTTCCCATTAGTTTCCATACTAGGAGATATTGCGCAGCTTATTGGTAAATTTGCATAAAAAATGAAAAATGAAAATGGACTAATTTTAAGTTAAACGCGTTATTAAGTAACTTAATGTTATTTTGTAATCTTATCTGGGCTTGATTTTTCTCTTTAATTTTTTTTTCTTTAATTAAAATTTTTTAATCGTTTTTAAAATTATTTCCTTTTTTTGATTCTTTAATCATTAGGTTGAAATATTAACTCCTAATACAATAATATTTGTTCACAAAAACCTTATAACAATGTCATTTAAGTGTAATTGTTATTGTTAACAATTTAATTGTAGTTATTATTAGTAACAATCTCTCCTACCCATGTGCGCAATCACACCAACCCTGTAAGGACAGATTGCGCAAAATAACTTTCTTGGTTTTATTACAACTGTTCTATTAAATTGCAACATAACAACAAAATAGCAATGGAAATGAATAAAAACAAATGAAGTAAACTTTATTCATGGATAGTTTAGCAAAAAATTAACATTTAGATGTTTTATTGTTATTCTTTTGAATTGTGCGCAGACTCTCCTAGCTTTACCTTACTTTTATAGCTGAAAAGTGTTAAAAACGTATCTAATACAGTAAATATAAAAATTTTATTGCACAATTTTATCTTATACAAGTTCGTCGCTCTCTCCGCAAAACGGAGTTTGTTCGGTTGTCTGTAAGTAAAAGCTTGTTTTTTCCGTAGGTACGGAGAGTTTAGTTGCGTGATAACCCATAAGGGCAACGTAAGAGTTGTCGGGTGCGCACCTCCCTTCTCGGAAGTCTTTGTAATCTTTACACTGTACTCCGACAAACTGACACCGGTTTATGGAATCCAAGAAGAAATAGTTCGCTCTGCTGTGGTCACATGAATTGGCCAGCATATCTGTGTTTCCTGGAAAATATGAAATTATATTAGCAAAGCAACACATGTAAAAAAAAAAATATGGTACAGGTACACTGGAAAAAATAATTGTTGATTTTACGGTATAATACTAGCACCCCAGCTACCAGTATTATACCATAAAATTAACAGTAATAAACAGTAAAATAAACAGCAATACGTTGCTGCGCATGCACTGGCAGCTGGGGTGCCAGTATTATACCGTAAACTCAACAATTATTTTTTGCAGTGTACACTTCTTTTACTTACTAAAAGGCGTAAAATAAACACATTGTAAGCAGTAAAAGAAGTTTTATTAGACAGTTGACATGTTTCGGCTCCATCCCAGCCATTATCATAACAAATAAGAATATTCTATAATTGCACGGTCTATGAAGTTATTATGTGAAACGCTATCATTTAATTTTTCACGTACTTTTTCAAATTACGCACGTTATTTTTATTTTTTACTTGCATGTTTATTTCCATATTTGTAACCATGGAGTAACTCGAGCCACAATTTTAAGAGTTAAATGATGCTGCATCGTTACATATTGCATTTTTACGTGTTAGAGTCTCTATGATTTCTCTTATAATGGATGGATAGTACACATTTGAGGTAAAAATTATCTTACTTTCAATTAAATTTATTTGGATGGCTTCTTCTTGATATAATCTTTCCAGAGCTGTAGTTTTTCTATTATACTCAGAGGTGCCAAGCTCTTATTAATTTTCTGTAATATGTGAGTTACTTTGTGACCCAGGTTTAATACGTTTCGCACCAGAAATTTTTTTAATCAATGAAATTAAACAAATTCCATGGGGTAATCTGAAATTTTATAAATAAAGATTCATCCAATAATTTTTCTGGTTCGAAGCGTTGTTAAACTGGGTCAGGTTAAACCGCATATTACTGAAGATTAGTGGGAACTGGGCATCTCTGATTATACTTAATATCAGCTATAAGCTCCCTTTTCAATAGCTAAATTTCCTACTTGTCATGACAATACAGTAATTCTTTAGTCGTCTTCTTTAATAAATGACATTTTATTTTTGTTTTCATAATGGTTCAGATGGAGCCGAAACATGTCAACAGTCAAATAAAACTTATTTTACTGTTTATAATGTTTTTATTTCACGCTTTTAAGCATTTAAAATAATTATATTACTACAAGGTGTTATAATTCGTATTATTTTTATATGGTACAGATGTCGCAGACGCACCGGGGTATCTATTTGGCGCCAAAATGACGATTTTATGCTTGAGGAACCCAGCGATTTTGGCGAGATTTTGGGTCGTATGCCAATCCGGTAGAGTAGATTCCGAATGTTTTATATTAAATTAAACATTGTGCGTTTTATAATAAATTCATTAATCATTGTTTGTGTTTTATAATAAATTAATCAATGTACGTGTTTTATAATAAAATAATTCGTGTGTGTTTATAATAAAATAAACTGTCTCATAATAAAATAAAACTAGCATGCTGTTTTTGCAGGCTAGGCCTAACAGTTACCCGAAAACGGGGTTTTCTCGCCAGAATGGCCCAAAACAAAATTTGCGCCAGCCCTCATGCGTCTTCGACATCTGTTTAAAAATATTAGCTATTTACTGGCCAATGTTATTAATTTTTGGAATAGAATACAAAAATATTTTATAAAATTATATTATATTCACATTTATTTGAATAAGTTAGCAGTTATAACTAAAAGAGAGATTGATTTTTCTAATATAGAAATTTCTCTTCAAACATAAAAAGGGGAATCTATAGAAAATCATAAAAGGGCCTTTTTGTCATTTTTAACAGTGAAAAATTTAAGAAATCATGTAAACCTGATGGACGATCTAGTGTTTCTATAATTCATTAGACCTATAT
The DNA here is from genome assembly GCA_963931845.1 of Maratus michaelseni. Taxonomy (NCBI): domain Eukaryota; kingdom Metazoa; phylum Arthropoda; class Arachnida; order Araneae; family Salticidae; genus Maratus; species Maratus michaelseni. The sequence continues at coordinate 26,498,356 of OZ007598.1, read as the reverse complement.
AAAACGATTTAATATATTTAAAGAACATAAAATATAATTCACTTGCTGAATTCATTATGAAATCGCTGAATTCTTTATTGAATCTTATGTTTTTAACTGTGAACATTTGCCTGTAAATGCAAGATTATCTTGCAATAAATGAAAATAAAACAATTTATATTCTTTCCCAGTGTATCATAAATCTACCCTATATATATAAAATCCTAATGAAACGAATTTGTGAAACGATTTTATGAAACGAATTTATGAAACGATTTTATGAAACGACTGATTAAACGACTGATTATGTTTCAGGGTTATTTTTAATAAAATATTAAACGCTTGATGGTGAAATTAATACCAATTGTCCATAAAAATCCGCGGATGTCAAAACTGGTAATAGAATTTTGAAATTAGAATTAGTTTTCGAGATATTATTTTTTTTCTAATTTTAATGACATTTCTGTAATGATGGCAACTAATTACTCAGTTTTTTTGTGACAAAAAGGGAAAAAAATAAAAAAGGATCCCGATAGAGATTATTGATTTATTTTTATTCGTCATTTTCAAATTGAAATTGAACTTATCTTTTATTTCAATCGATAATGAAGACAAGATTGTGATTAAATTATGTTTTTCACGAAAATTTGAAAAAAAAATCACATTTCTATCGTCAGGATTCAATCGTCTGTCAGCATTTAATTTAATTTATAAACTGAAAATATTTTAAATAAATTCGTCCAAATGACGTCATTTATGTAAATACGTCATTTATGTTTATACAATTTATTTAATATAAAAAAGCCATTTATCTATTTTTATGTACAAAAAGAGGTAAATTGAAAGACAATTATAAATAAATTGTATATATACATATAAATACATGTATAAACAAGCATAAAAGTTCGGTGCTTTTCCAGTATATGGGGCCTTGACGAAACAGAGAAAATAGCCTTGGCGGAAAAGTAAATTTGGCAACATACTTTCTGTCAACCTATTTACTTTGTCATTTCATATACAGAAGCATTTTTTCAATATTTATACAATTTGTTTAGCGTAAAATGTCATTTATCCTATTTTATATATAATCAGAAGTAATTTGTATAGAAAAAACAATAATAATATACGTACAATTAAAATACGCATATAAACAAAAAAAATCGTCGAATTTGTTTCCATGGCTGTTTATGTCATTTGGCACCAAATCTCACTTTCTGATGCCCGAATTGCGCCAAGCTTTTTAAAAAAGCGTCAAGACCCCTATTATAGAAAATCACAAAAAGTTCATTGGGTTTGTTTTCATAACTTTTGGCAACAAATATATGTATATTAACGAATCTATTCGTTTTTGAAACTCGAATTACGACAAACCTAAAAGCAAAGGATCCTATACTGGAAAAATACCCGATTTTCTTATGGACAATATTCATGTGACATAACATGGTGTAAAATTATCGCGGATAGCAAATTTGTTTAAATATCTCATCAATTGATGCCGAATAAATGCAGGCATGCATGCACAAAATATTTAATTAATTTTGTATGATAAATAATTATTAGAAAATTCGTATATACATATTAATTAAAATAAATAATTTACATATTTAAAATAACATGAAAATATGCATGATGGTGCACTAAAATACAGAGAAAATTGAAACCTGTTACTGAAAATGTCTATAACATAGTACTTTTCAATACCGTGGTTCTTAATGTTATTCACAAGCAGATGGAATTTTTCTCATCCTTAAACGCAAAGGAAGAATATAATACAGATCGTTGTTATAAAAGTGCAAGAGGTAGCCACAATTTAAACCTAACCATTTTATACAAGCTGGTTTTCAAGGTGTAATTGATTTTACTTATCAATCCCTAAAACAGACGTCAGTTGTCGCAACAGCTGTGTATGAGGCTATGATAATTAAAAAATGCCCCATTAAAACGTTAAAAGCATGGCAACCCAATTGCAGATTCACCAATATTTTTAAAACGAAGCACGCTGTCATGTTTTTAGAGGCCTCGAAGTCTGAGCGGGGATTGGCCCCCTAGTATGGTTATAAAATTTTTTTGTTCAAAATTTATTTTGATTTAAAGTTACAAATTCAGGGTGCGTACCGCCAATTTTTAAGAGAATTTTTCAATTAATTTAATCGAAGAAAAATATTACAAATTTTAGAATTAATTGTGGAAACTGTGAGTTCTATTGAAGTATTACATAGGAATTTTCTCATCCGAAATATTGGTGGTACATTACTTGGAAATTCTAAAGCATGTACGCATCCTTGAAATTCATAATTTAAGTTATAAAATGTGCTTAAACATGAAAAAATAAACTTTCAAAATGTCGTCCTGTTTTGCTTATTCAATCTATTCACCACTATTTTCAATTTCTGAATTCAATGTAAGGAGAATAGTGAGAATTGACCATTTGAGGACCGCAATGAATTCACACATATGAGGGGGTTAGAATGACAGTGGAGTAAGTCAAAAATTTGAAATATCTAGATAACCACATTTTCAATGAACGTTCATTAATTTCTGTTCAATGTGCCAGTCAAATAAGTCATAGTTCCCTTAGGGAGTCGCTAGAGGGAAAAAAAAGTTGGACCACTTAATGCAACGGCAATACGACAAGTTTCACAAAACTCTTCATTTATCAAATGACTATATATTGACTTACTCCACTGTCATTCTAACCCCCTTATATATTGAAAGGGTGTCTGAACGAAAGGTCTATGTTACAAATTAAAAATTTTTACAGAAATAAGGAAAAAACTATTAGACTGTATCAAAAGAATTTTCGTTTTTTTAATGTTTTTGTACCAAAGCCTGTAGCTGGCACTTTATCACCCCTATTGTTGAATCTAAAATGTTATTTAAGAGAATACATGTCGCTCTATATTCTATAATCATACAGGATTCTTTCTTTAATTTTTAGGTTACATAAAGAGTGATACAAATGTTGTGATTTTATGTATCTTAAGGCATGATTTTAAAGTAGGCCTTAAAACCAATGAAATTGTCCTCAAAACTTGTGCAGTTGGAGGTCAGGACAAGAGTAGTGTCCATACAGTACAAAACAAATCCAAACGTTTTAAGGAAGGGGACCTCAGCCTTGAAATCAAACCCAGAAGTTTGGCAATTGTGACTAGTTTTAAAATAAAAAAGAGGAGAATCCATTCCTCGCAATAAATTTTGATGCTAAAAATTAGCAGAACTACACATTCAAACATTAATAATTGTTGAATGTGTAGTTTTGCTAATTTGTAGCACCAAAATTTATTATGGGAAATGGATACTCCTCTTTTTTTATTTTTAAACTAGTCACAATTGCCAAACTTCTGGGTTTGATTTCAAGGCTGAGATCCCCTTCCTTAAAACGTTTGGATTTGTTTTGAACTGTCCGGATACTACTCTTGTCTTGGCCTCCAACTGCATGAGTTTAGAGGACAGCGTCGTTGGTTTTAAGGCCTAGTTTAAAATCATGCCTTAAGATGCGTAAAATCACAACATTTGGATCACTCTTTACGTAACCTAAAAATGGAAGAAAGAAGCCTGTATGATTATAGAATATAGAGGGACATGTATCCTTTTAAATAACATTTTAATTTCAACAATAGGGGTGATAAAATGCAAGCTACAGGCTTTGGTATAAAAACATTCAAAAAACGAAAATACTTTTGATACAGCCTAATATAAATGTCATTGATTAGCGATATCTTGAACACCTAGTGTAAAATAGATTTTTCTTTCCAATCTTAATTACCCTTCACATTTGTCATCATGCTGAGCATTGACGAGTAATAGAAAACTAGTTAAGTGGGTAAGAAAAGTGATATTATTATTTTTAGTTTAGTATTTTCATTTTTTATTTCAAGTAAGAAAATTTGTATATTATGAAATTGCAATTTTTAATCATCAATCATTCCACATTGGCTCTTTCTCAACAAAAAAAAAAAAAAAAACTTTCCAAAATTTCTAACACAGGCCCTTTTTTCAGACACCCATTCAATTCTAGTTTCTCCGCCATTTTTATAATTGATATCTTTAATCTAACGCGTTAAAAGGCAAAATATATTTTTTTTTAAATCAAAATACAGTGAGCTCCAAAATTATTGAGCGCATTTAATGTTCGAAAAAAAAAAAATAAAAGAACAAAATGAGGTACGTACATGTTTATTGTTTTCTTGGAAAGACAATTCAAAACAGTTTCACACAACAACATTTTAAACATTAAATAAGTTTCACACAAAAGCCAGTAGGTGGCGCGACAACATTGCGCGGGGAAAATTTACTGATTGCGTCAGTCTGATAATGGCGAGGCCAACGAAAAAGAAAGGCTACCGCAGTGCTTTACTCGTATCTTTTTTTACAGACCACGGGAGTCACGTGATGCTCGAATGCAACAATGAATATGTACGAAAAGAGCAACATGTCACTCTAGCGGTCTGTAAAAAAAGATAAGTGAAATGCACCGCGGTAGCCTGACTTTTTCGTTAGCCTCGGAAAATGGCTACCGTGCAGGAAAAATCAATGTGAGTTTTGTGGTTCCATGAAAGCAAAAATCCGTTGTAACTGTTCAGAGACGTTTTCGTTTAGAATACTCAAATCGTCGTCTTCCAAGCAAAGGTTGGTAACAATAATTTAAGGAGACAGGAAATGAAAACTTATTGTTGTGAGCTCGGGGTTCGAAAGGACTGATGCCAATATATAAGAACAATAAAAAGGCTTTATTGTCTATAAACAGTGCAATACGATCACAAATATCTTCTGAAAATTACAAGATATTGAGTAATCTTCAAATCCAATAAAAGCTAAGCAAAATTTCACACAGAAACAATGCGTTCAATACGACGTATCAACGACAAAATCGATCCGAGAAACACAGTTCTCAATGCAAAGCCTCTCGTATGAATTCAATCGCAGTTGACAGACAACTAACTAACTGGACTGGTGGAGGTCCCTTATAGGTTATATAGGCTTCAGAGATCTTTCCAGATTATTCCAGAGCTTTCAGATGCTAGAAATTACCAGAAAGTGCTTTAACTTTCGATAGAGAACCAAAGCGAGAAAGGATCCCAATGTACAGGTATAAGGGGGGGTGGTTGCACAAAAAGTCGCCAAATCCGTCGCCAACTTGGCGACATTTGGCGATATATCGCCAAATTTGGCGACAAAAATAAGTCGCCAAAACCATCGCCAACTTGGCGATAAACCCATTCCTTGGCGATTTTACCATAGACTTCCATTATAAAGATGAGGGTGTAAGGTTGTTTTCCTTGCAAACCATATGAGGCCTTTAGCATTGAGTTACATGATGCTCAATAGGAAATACATTAATAATACTGCAATTTTCACAATAATAAAATAAAATAAATTTAAACAAATGGAATATTTACAGATATATACAAAATTCATAACATTATTTTATGCTTAAAATTTTGTTGTGCGAAACTATTTTAAATTGTCTTTCCAAGAAAACAATAAGCATGTATGTACCTCATTTTGTCCCTTTTTTTCAAACATGAAATACGCTCAACAATTTTGGACACCCTGTATATCTTTATCTTTATTTGGCCTGTAAAAATTTAAATGCATCTCCATTTTTAAAAAAAGTAAGTCATTTCCGGAATTAACATTTCAACTTGTATAAGAAAATGAAAAATATATAGCATAGTAAATGAACACTGCTTGCTTACTGTTACGTTCACCTCCGTTCAATATTAAAGCTGCATAGAAGCATCCTGGCTGATCGTTGCCACCATTTGGATAAAAATCCAAATGACCAATAGCTTCATTTATGCCCAAACCTGTAAAGATTAAGGTACATTAAACAGACTATAATGTCCATGAACAGCTATTACACAATTTTTGCTAACTCCATAGAGAATAACACTTTCAAAAATATTGATGTCTGTAAATCGTTCATACCAATGTCTTAAAATTTTCTGAAAGATACTAACGTTCCTGAAAGCAATTAAAAAAACTTGTCCGCAAATGGCACTGAATTGTCTAAAAGGACCCCCTTTAGGATTATCCAAAAGTACCTGCAACAATAATCGCAACAGCAATATAGCAAGGACCAGGTTACCTGGCAAAAAGAGTTTCACCAAGGACAAAAATAGCATGGATTAGAGACTGACTGTCATTCAAGAAAACAATATCTTATATCTCCTGTATTGGTAATTTGAGTATAATATTTTTAATTTATAAAATATTATCTTACTATTTTTATAGAATTATTTAATTTATATCGTTTGTTTATATATTTCTCATTGTTTCAGTGTGAATAGGTTTAACCCTTCTTTGCATGAGTTTTTCTTTTACAATTGTGTTTTTTTTATACATATATTAAATATTAGACACCAGAAATTTTAAGATAGATTTTTAAGTTTGTTCAGCAACATAGTTCAAGGGAAATTTACTGGATTAATATTTCTATATAAATGTAGTGGTGGCGAAGAAGTTGATTTATTTATTAAAAGTTAAATAAACAGTGATATAAATTTACATCACTATGCAACTAAGGGTTAAGATAACCTCTGTAAAAAAATTTTAAGTGGTATTTCTTTACAAATCTAAGATTACAAAAAAAAGATAAGTGAAATGCACCGCGGTAGCCTGACTTTTTCGTTAGCCTCGGAAAATGGCTACCGTGCAGGAAAAATCAATGTGAGTTTTGTGGTTCCATGAAAGCAAAAATCCGTTGTAACTGTTCAGAGACGTTTTCGGTTAGAATACTCAAATCGTCGTCTTCCAAGCAAAGGTTGGTAACAATAATTTAAGGAGACAGGAAATGAAAACTTATTTTATGCTTAAAATTTTGTTGTGCGAAACTATTCTAAATTGTCTTTCCAAGAAAACAATAAGCATGTATGTACCTCATTTTGTCCCTTTTTTTCAAACATGAAATACGCTCAACAATTTTGGACACCCTGTATATCCCATATGAGTAGAAGCAATAATATAAAAGTACATTGTTACAAAACCATCTGATCTGCATGTTACTAATTCTGGTATGTTTCATTATATTTGTTTATAATAATTTGACTTAAAAGTTTAATGTTGAGACGCTGTGTTTAGTTTAGTACATCGTCGTTACCATGTCAAACTATCGAATATAAAAAAATGCATTTTTCAATACTACTTTTAAAAACTGGTCGATTGCCACCACTAAATTTTACTATAATTCTTCGGGTAGTAAAAATACTAATTAAATTTATGTGAAGGATAGAGTTGCAATTCTCTTTTATTCAGAGATGCCGAATTCGTACAGGAAATTTTGAGAATTTTTTTATTATATTATATTATATGATACATTTTTTTTTAGGATAGAGGCAAAACAAAAATTGCTCCGTAATCCTTGGATCACGGCCGAACATTTAAGAGCCTACACTAGTCACGCGAAGAAACGCTCACGCTAATGTTAAGTCTATGGGAAGGTTATCCCGCGATTTCTCTCTCACATTTTAATATTTTTAAATGATTTTTTTTGCATAGCATAGCTGGGGTCGATCTCTAACGTTGTTAGTTTTTACTTTTTCGGTTTTGGTTACAGTTTTTTTATAAGCGGACATTTTAAATTTTGGAATCGGTTTGAACCGGTTCTGAAAATGAAAGAACCCTTATATAAAAAAACTGGACCCAAAATCGAAAAAGTAAAAACTAACAACTTTAGAGATCGACCCCAGCTATGCTATGCAAAAAAAATCATTTAAAAATATTAAAATGTGAGCGAGAAATCGCGGGATAACCTTCCCATAGACTTAACATTAGCGTGAGCGTTTCTTCGCGTGACTAGTGTAGGCTCTTAACGGAAGAATCTTTTAGGATTTCTAATTTTTTTGTACCATTTTTTAAAATTTGAAATCTTTAAATGGATATCACAGCATGTAATTTTAAGGTAATGTAATTTTAGTATGTTATTACAGTCACTTACAGAATGATTTTTCGCGTAGAGGGTGTATATAGCACTTAAAGTTATTTTACAGGGCCGCACAAAAGAATTACGAATATATGAAACGAATATATGTTAAAGGCGTGATTTTTAGAATGTTGATGGTAATGAAATTTTAGTATGCTGCTAAAGTCATCTACATCATGTTTTTCCCCTAAGAGGGTGTTATAGTTATTTTACAGGCCGTACAAATTAATACGAATTTATATCAAATGGGGTATTTTTAGAATGCTGACGGTGATGAAATTATTGTATGTTGTTGTTACATTCAGCTACAGTATGTTTTTTCTCTAAGAGGGTGTAGTATACCATTTAGAGTATTTTACAGGGCCGCACAAAATAATATACAAAATAATATATGAAACGAATTTGTAAAATACTGACAGGAATGAAATTTTAGTATGTTGTTACTGTCACCTGCAGTACATTTTTCACGAAGAAGGTGTATATAACATTTATAGTTTTTTACAGGGCCTCACAAAAGAATAGGAATATACGAAACAAAAATATGTTAAATGCAAAATTTTAGAGTGCTGACGGTAATTAAAATTTAATATGTATTTACAGTCACCTATATCATGTTTTTCTTCTAAGAATTATATATAGCATTTATAGTTATTTTACAGGGCCGCACAAAAGAATACGAATTTATATTAAATGCGGGATTTGTATAATGCGGACGGTAGTGAAATTTTAGTATGTTGTTACAGTAACCTACAGTATTTTTTCTCGAAGAAGGTGTATATTGAATTTATAGTTATTTTACATGGCTTCACAAAAGAATACAAACATATAAAACGTAAATAAAACAAACAGATAAACTATATTTTCCGAACGTCGCATTCATCTTGAAAATATGTTAACGTTAAACTGAACAAAATCAAATAAATGAACGATTCTATTTTACTGAAAAGGTGCTGAAAGTTACAAAAAGGTTCTAAAAAATTCAAAAATCGTAGATACGATGTTAAACAGACAGCAGGGAGAGCTGTTTCGCGCAGAGCAGACAGGCAAGTAGCAGGATATCATACATACAGACAGCAGGCAGATATACAGCAGACAGGCAGATAACAGACATACAGCCATCAGAGTGCACACAGACAACAAATAGCAAAAAGCCGACATACAGAGAGATTACAGATTACAGACAACCGACAGGCAAAAGATAGCAAGCAGACAGATAATACACAGACAGCAGACACACAGATAGAAGACAGACAACCGCCAGAGTGTAGGCAAATAGCAGATAACAGACAGACACACAGCAGACTGCAGATAGCAGGTAGACAGTAGACAGATATACAGCAGACAGTGAGCAGACAATCAGAAGACAGACAGCAGAAAGGCAGACAGAATATAAACAGACGGCAGAGTGCAGACAGAAAAAAGATAGTAGACAGACAGACAGACAGACAACAGATAACAGACATACAGAAAACAGACAGACAACATACAGATAGTCGAGAGAGTGTATAAAATCAGATAAATAACATATAGTTAGTAGGCAGACATTAAACAGACAGCCAGATAATCGACATATACTAGACAGATATACAGACATGACAGAGACATACAGACTAAAAAAGTCCGGGGATTGGCGCACGAAGGGAGCAGGAGGCTAAGATCTCTAGTTCTAATATATTAATTTATATATAGCAGTTAGTTACACACCAACAATTATGAATGTGTATAGTACTTACATTTATCTGGATTTAACAGGAAGTTACAGTGATCATCACCTTTAAGATAAAAACAAAATAACATACTTCAAAAGCGCACAACATTTGAAACAATTTTAAAACTATAACGCTAAAAGTACCGGATTAGGAATTAGGTATTGGTCGACAATAAGAAGGGACCCCTGTATATAATTGGCTTTTTATTGACGTATCACTGTTTCAATTTATGAACGCTGTTACAGTAAAGAAGAAAACTTACTTGATAAAATGTTACACCTGTCAAAATAATTGAGTAAAATTGTATACAGAATTCGGATACTTAAGGCCAATAGTTTTTATGTAATTTTTTAAGGCAGCATTCTTACTTCTTATACTATGTTTCTGAACTAAACAAGCAAATAAATATAATTTAAGTTAACCGGTTAATAAACTTTTGTTCAACTGATATGCCTGATTACCAACGGGGCTTACTTCCACCAATAAAACAAAAAAGAATTTTTTTCCTTATTCATGGCAGTAATTTTGCATGAATAGGGCGTTTTAATAAGATGAAAATTTCTATTAAAATTTTACTGCCCGAAGTAATGCGTTCAAAATATTACGGTAGTAGTTCGTGTATGACAAAATATTTCGTCATACCCAGTTAACAGGTTTTACGGCAATTTCTGTGTCATAATACATTAGGTGGATTAAATATTAAATGGGGTAAACAATATGACACATGTATAAAATTTTAATGCAGAATAGTATACTGATATGATAAATGATTTCAGTTACTTTTAACTTTATGTTGCATTTTTTTTTAACCCATTCGCTGCCAACCACGAGTATACTCGTGGCTGTCTACATTCAAAATAAAAGTATATGATAAAAAAAACCTGCCTAGTCACCACTATTTTAATATGTTAAAAATATTTAATGACAAAAACTTTGCTATTAAAGTTACTAAATATTATCTTTCAGAATTTTTTAAGTGAAACGAATTTCAGTAAAAATATCGAAGACTCCGCCCACATAGTTTTAGCAGGTAATGGATTAAGCCTAAAAGGCTTTTTGCTTCTATATGAAGCGCATTCGTTTCTCTCCCCCCCATGGAAATTATAGAATTAGATTACTCATTATGCGTTACAAAATTGAATTTACGTCCCTTTTTCAAAGACAATAATTAAATGAAATAATTTGAATTCAACAAGAATTTTACCTTGTATGAATATGTCACCTCCATTGGTATGAATTATGTCTACGAATTCGGCGTCTGTTGTATCTAAGCGAACTTCAGGGGGTGCTTTTTGAAACCAAGGACCTGCTGGATCTAAACCTAGAAAATACATACATATACATGTAAGTATACTAAAAATTATGTTTATAACAGCAATTAATTGTTCTATTAAAAAGCTTATCCTTTAAACATATCATTATTAACAAAAATTACATTTTTGTTCAACGCTTTAGCTAGAACATAGCTGCAAAACTGAATCCCAAAAATGCGTATTGTTACGAAATCATCATCTAGAAAGAATATTTATATACAAGTTCGAACTTTTGTACAAAAGTATTTGATGAAAACTGTGGTAGCTAAGATCGACCTCTACACTACCCAATACATTGTAATATTTTTCTCAAATGCTTGTTGAACTACATTTACGACTACAAATGTGACTGTGCTGAGCAATCATTTTTTATATTTGTCACCAGAATGTGTCGCACGTTTTCACATTTTTTTTATCACTCCTTCATATGATATGAAGGTAGAGAGATTGTAATTCAGTGCCTTAGCTAGGAAATTGCAGCATAGGCAAATAAAACAAAATTGTATCGTTACGAAATCATCGTCTTTCGTTGCCTGTAGTGCATTGAGAGCAGTGTTGCCATTAGGCTACTTTTTTTAAATTCAAATTGTTTTATCCCCACCACTTTTTTATACTAGTAAATCTGCAGATCAGGAGCCTCAACGTCAGCTCTGAAAGTCATTGTTTTTCAATCTCACTTTTCATATTATTAAGCATCTTACAATCCGCAATTTATTTTTTTATATATATTGCATACATATTTATAGGCATATAAAATAGTTCCGAGGTTTCAGAAATTAGAAGCGTTCAATGAAACACGGTTTATACAATGATATTCTGACATTCTTATAAAATTCTTATTCTTGTAATTTTTTAGATAAAAAAAATGCATTTCTTATTTTAATATTCTTTGAAATAGGGTTGCTAAGCAATTAACAAAATAAAGAGGAAAGAAAAAGAAATGCATTTTAAAATTTGTAAAAAATAGGAAAATAAAATATTTTATATTTCCCGAAGAGTTGCAAAAAAATTTCAACTAATTCAAACAATTAATTTCTAAATTCTAATCTATGTATCGGGAAATTTTCAAAGCTATTGTATATATTTAAAACCTCCATATCGAAAATTTAGTATCCGTAATTTTACGTTTAAATCCATTATTCAAATATGCGATTTTCATTTCAGTTAAAAATGAAATTTGAAAATCGTCTGCATTCCCATAGGAAAGCCTTATGACCTAAAAAGAAATGTTCGATATTTTTCGAACGAATGACTAACTATATCAAAAACTATACAGCTAATTCCGGGTACTCACCAACATACCCACCAAAAATCAACCTAATCGAATGTTTTTTAAGGCAGTTATCGCGGAACAGACAGACAGACAAACAAACAAACAAACGAAAACCAAAAACTTTTTGGGTCTCCAAAGTGAGCCTCAACTGACGTTTCAGCAAATAGTGTAATTGGCGTTATATTGCATAATTTAATCTGGCATTAAAAAAGGCAAATATTACTACTTCTGGTGGCAATCAATCAATCTGAATTTTAAAAATGTAGCCTACTTGCAACACAGATTGGGAATGTTAAAATATCACAATCTAGATCAAGTATTTTTTTTCTCGGATAATCAAAATCAAGTGAGGCTTCATGTCGTGGTAATAAAAAATAATTATTTTACTAAATGAAAGCTCTGTGTGCTTTTGCTATATCTTTGTTACAATATCTTACGGTTATGTGTAAGCCGAATACATTTATAAGGCATTACAGCTGTCTTATCTTTTTATACGACAACATACGTTCAAATTAACCCATTAAGTACCAGACATACTTAAAACACGTAAAAGTGTCAAATGTATTTTTTATATTAGGAATTAAATAACTAAAGAAATAAAACCCTTTTCAAAAAATACAGTACGGCGCAGCGGGTAATGTCTGAAAAAAAGAGTTAAAGATAGTGTTAGGTATGAGCGAAATAAATTTTACGTGAAGCAAATGATCTTCATAATAGGCAATTGTTGATACGTGAGTATTGTTAGTGAGTAGAAACTCAAAACAATTACCGCTACCGTGGCAGAGGAATCTAAGCGGTCACAGTCGTCTAAAATGTCTGCAGCTTGAAGCTGTTCTCTGAGGAAACCTCATATGTCATTCAACATCATTGCATAGTGTTTTTGGCCCACTTTTTATCGAACCTATGACGTTATTACTTACCAAATGAGAAGTTTCCTGAGACGGGGTCTGTAAATTATAGCGATGTTAGACCTTACTCTGCCACAATTGTGATAAAATATTGTGCTCAGGCAACAAACTTGGCGTCGTCATTCACTAATAAAACGCACGCATCAATAATTGCCCACAGCGAATATCATCACGTATGAATTATCTCGTTCATATTTAGCACCATCTATAAGATCATGTTTTTCAAACATTATCCTTAGGGCGACTTTATTATATTTATATCTTTTTGAGTTACCAAATGTTGGTAGAAGCAAAATTGTCCAAAATAATTATTAAAACATTTTTCAGTCTTCCACGGACGTGCTTCAGATATTTCGTATGAAGCGAGATAGCTAATTTCGTGCAAATAGTTGCAATCTGACAGTTACAGTTCCTACAACGTCTTATTTTATTATCCAAATTTCTCTCAAATGTATGAAGGGTGCAATCTTTCTTCATTTTTCCACTTGCCTTCATTTTGTCGATTTAATTGTGGAATAATTAAAGTAAACTTACTCTAATAATCTTTAATTAAATATTTCCGGACTTTCTTAACAATTCACACTGCTTGTTTACAGAGTTCGTAAAATTTAGAGATTAAAAAACAGTTAAATTAATATTGGTAAATAAAATGCTAATACAAAATTGGTTATAGAATAATTTTATATCTATCCCCACCAGACACAAAAGTGGGTTATGTTTCATACATTGAATTCGGGTTTGTTCCTTGCTTGCGTATTCTGCAAATTGATTGTATGATTTCTTCTGCAACATATTGCCATTTTTAATTCATTTTTTAACTCTAATAATGATTTGTTTTAAAAGTTGGATCACTTAATGTTGTTCGTAATGTCGCAAAATGTTGATCTATATAGTTTTTTTTCACACATTTTGTGTAGTACCTAAACATCGTATTGGAAAACATATCGTATAGCTTTATCAAATGTTCGTGAACTGTGCTTTAATGTATTGTTATAAACTTTACTAAATGTCGAGTTGCCATTTTGTATTCGATTTTAATGTCTCTGTCTTCTGAATTATGTCGTGGTCATCGATGCTAAGTTTATAGACTGAAATTAATGTTTTTATTTTTTTAAATAGCCTCTAAACTACGGGTTCTACTATAACAGGGTTTCTGTAGATAAATATATGTTTCAAAAAGGTTCTGTAGTTTTTTTTTTCATCCGTATGGAGCACTGTGTAAATATAACCGAACTATCCCAATCACAGCAAGCTAGACCGAACATTTTTCTTGCCCTCTTTCTTCTTCTAACAATGTTTATCTTCAAGTAGTAAACGGACACATAAGCCTTTGAAATTTCCATGAAATTCCAGCCGATTAAAACGCTCATTTTCAGAACACTTAAGGCATTGCAGCTATTAGAGTTCAACTGGAGGGAAATCGATTTTTTTTTTAAACATGCCACATAAAATTGTAGAAACTGTTGCAATCTCTAGTTCGCCTGTATTATTCTGAAATTTGTTTTAGAATACAAACTGACAAACTGACGACAATGTTAAAGGAAATTTGTTAACTGCTGTTTCTGGAAGCATGTGTTTTGCAAATTCGCCTCTAATATCCGCAAATATACGATAAATATCCTCAAATATCTGATAAATAACGTCTAATATTCATACATATCCGATAAATATATATTCTAATATCCGATTGATGGAAAAATGAAATTACCTGTTATCCTACCCAGACCAGGTACTTTTTCTCCAATCCATCCGGACATCTGAGCTCCTAAACTGTGACCTATCACATGGACAGTTTTTGGATCCATATTCATATTTTCCTGTTGAAAAGAGGGCATCTAATCAATCACACTGGAATTACACATTAAGGTAATATTATACTGCATCTAATCAAAGTTCACATGCAATATGTTATTGTAAGATTGAGGTTATTTTTAACACTTTCTAGCATAGTTGTTTTTGTAACAATTCCAACATAGTTAAAATCTTTTTAAGATTTCGATTTGTCTGTCTGCCGTCTGTTTGTCTGTCTATATTTCGTTTACAGGGGCATTCAAAATAATTCCGTTACATTATGATCTATGGGAAAGAATCATTTGCATTCGATCGTTTGTTATTTTGATGATGTTACATTATTTCAAACATATTGAAATTAATATAGATCACCTAGGTGCTTTACGAGATGATTACTGTAGAATATGATGTGCATAGCATTTATCGTTCATTTACAGGGATGCGCAAAAAATTCGCTTACAATATTGTCTATTAGCGACAATTGTTGGAAGTAAGTTTTCAATTGTTACATGCGTTTTTTTAATTTAACTAATTTTTTGAATATTTCTTGGTATGTATAAATACTGTAGGTCATATACAGGGCTGTACAAAAAAAATCGAGAACATTGACGTTTATTGATGGAGATTGCTGAAGGGGAATTTTAACTGTGTTATGCACATCCTAACTGAACTTAATTTTAGCATATTCTGTAATATATATACATATATATATATACAAATCTATAGATCATATACAGGGTTTCGCAAAAGAGTTCAAAGACTTTTCTGACTGTTGATGGTAATCGCTGAAATTAGGTTTTCAAATGTGCAATGCGTTTCCCACATTGTTTACTTAGATATCATCTATCACCGGTGACGTTTTGTTACAGTATTCTGAATGTGTTGGAATGTGTTTCATAGCCTGTGCTTGATGCATGATTTTTCATTATTGTTTAACCATCTATCATGTACTAATCCGAATTTTCCCTTTTCTTATCCCTATTTATCCCCAAAAGTGATCCTTTTACAGAAATCATGCTTTTCAGTGTTTAATCATTATTATTATTAGTTTTTGTATCGAAGGATGGCTGGCCAACAACATACTTCTTTTCTTTTAGGGTTTTTTTTAAATAAACTATCAGATGTCGAGAATGTTGCAGGGAAATTCTATAATTAAGGGTCAACTAATTGACTTATTTTTATATGTTGCATATTAAAAGTATATATATTTGTACGTTTCTTTAAAAAATAATATACACGTTACCATAACTATTTTTAAAATTTGAAGTGGTACAATGTACCTTAACAACATAATCAAATTTCGTAGAGTCTGAAAGTTTTGGGGAAGTTAGAGCCTAAAGAGTAAAAAATATGTATATAAAAAAATAAAAATAAATACACGAAACAAGTTATTTTTAATCAAAAAATGTAAGCAACTGTTTCTTAATCTGCGATTTGCTTGCAGATTCAAGAAAAAAGAGTAAATAATAATAATAATAATAATAATAATCAAACGCATATTTTAAGCATTAACTATTATTTTCTATTTACGTATTGTAAATAGAAAAAAAAAACAGTTGGGGTATTTTAGCAAGAGTGGTTTGATACAACAGAGTGTTTTTGTAGATAACCTTTATTGTTATCAACATTCAATTTAATTTACAGTGCTTTCAATAGAGTGCCTTTATAGATCAAAGAATGGCGATATATGCAATGTGTGCATGTTCCGATCGGAAGTTTTTATCCAAACTATGCAAAACAACATTAGAAAACTTGGCAATAAGAAAAGAGCAGCTAACGTCTTTACTGGAAAAATGACGGCTGGTAAACTTTCCGTCTTTATGACCCACTATACATAAGAATTTAGGTGATCTGATTGGTCTACGAATGAGTCAGCTGCTATCTGATTGGCCTATGATTAACACGTCTGCGGTACGATTTATTTACGTCATTAAGATGATTCCTGCATTAATCGCGAAGACAAAAATGCAATAGGTAGATTGGTTGACGAAAGTTTGTTTGTTTGTTAACATGCCATTTTCCTATACTCATCTGGACAAGTTAGATTAGACGAGTGAGACAAATCAACAAACATCTACATGGTGATAACGGCTCGTCAAGTTTTTGTCTAAAAACTCTCGACCAATCAAATTTTATTTGGCACATATTGCCCATCTATTATTTTTAACCCTTTGAGGGGCGATGAGATATATTATCCCACCCTTAATCCGATTCGAACCAGAAACTTTTAATTAAATTTTACTTTTTTAACTTTGACGGGAAAAGTTGAATAATCGCTTTTCCTTATTTTGAACTAAATTCTTTCGTAAATACCGGTGTGAATTCGACGTTACAGGAACACAATTGCTTGCTCCTGAAAGGGTTAAAGGCGCTATATTTTCCAGTAACACTCGCATTTAATTAGAGTTTCAAATATTCCTGTTTATTCCCGGGTTTAAAACACGTTTTTTTCAGCCTTTGCAGCTCTACGTTTGACAGGAAGCAGACAAGTGTATCAGGGTTGGTACACTTTTACCACAATTTTTAATAGAACTTTTATATTTAATATTTAAATAGCAGAAATTGTGGACGCCTCGGTTAATTGCAGGATTTGTAATACTTTTCTGCATTTGTATAAGGTGAAAAAATGTATTAAAAACTTGTGGTAAAAGCGTACGAACCCTGGGTATGTATGGAAATTTTGACGTGTTATTGTAAAACATATCTATGCACAATACCATAACAGTTTGTAAATTAAAATCCTTCCCTGGTTTACTAGAATTGTAGTGTAAAAAGTAGCATTCAAATCCGTTCAATGGTTCTTCCGAAAATTGCAGGTATACATACATGCATAAATACATACCTAAAGGCCAAAAGCAGAAGCTTCTTCTTTTGACGTCGCTTAAAAATTAGATAGACAAACATATTATTTTTTTTATACTTATCAAATTTTATAGGACCACAATCAAAAACAGCTCTTTTCAAGAAAATATAATTTTCAAAATCTGAGCATCTCTTCAAAAGTCATACGCGGACGTGCAATTAAAAACAGAACTTACAAACGAATTATATAATCTCTTTTGTTTGAAGTAGGTTTAGAGTACAAAAGAAAATGCATGAAGACATGGTCTTACCACATGGTAATTAACGAGTTTGGCAACTTGACAACCGACAGCCCTTGCATTGGCTACTGCTTTCGGATAAGGAGACTGGTTATCTTTAGTCCAGTTTACGATTATCACGTTCATCGGATGATGTCGCAGTAGTTCATCTTTCAATCTCTAATTGGTGCAAAAAATTATTTATTACAATAAAAAATATAAGCTCAAGTTATAGCATACATAAATGGGTCAATCAACTATAAGGCAGACCTGCCAAGACTTCCGCTTTTTGGATACCAGTAATTTAGTAAAGAAAATGTTGTTTTATTTAATCGGAGCATTTTGCGATTTAAAAGAACAACATTTTCTCTAAAAAATTACTGGTGTGCAAAAATCCGGAGAAATGGCAACTATCGGAGACCGGATAGTGCATCCGCGTTTAAAGA
Source organism: Maratus michaelseni (assembly GCA_963931845.1). NCBI lineage: Eukaryota > Metazoa > Arthropoda > Arachnida > Araneae > Salticidae > Maratus > Maratus michaelseni. Next base: position 26,479,933 of record OZ007598.1, on the reverse strand, counting down.
AGACAAACTCTGTGCCGCTATAGAGGGCTCTGAATATGACGAAGGTAGGCAATAATCAGCGAAACGTGGTAGTTGACTGTGCGCCAGAGTTGAAACAAAGTGATTGGAACGGTTCGTATCATATATGCCTCCAAACATTCTCAGCGCCGCGCCGTTTGCACCACCTTACAGAAACTGAATACAGCAATCAAGAAACGTGCGAGGCATGCTGTCCAAATGGGTGATTCCTTTGCATGATAACGTCTGCGATCATGCGGCTACAGTGTGTAAAGGTTTGTTGCAACGATTTCGGTAGGAAATACTGGAACATCTCCCGTATAGCCTTGATCTCTCACCGTTCGACTGCCATGTCTTTGGACAACTCATGAAAGTTCTTAAGAGGAGACGATTCGCAAAGAATAATGAAGTCCGGGCCGCCGTTGGAAAATGGTTCCGCACCGTTTTGCCGCAGGTTCTTCCCTAAAAGTATTCACAATCTCGAGGACCACTGGGACGCCTGTTGCAACCATCACGGCAACAATGTCTAGCCATTATATTACAGAGGCATCACCCCTTATTCCGTATACATATCACACTGATACCATTAAAGATTAAACCATTTGTCAAACTGACAGAAGTCTCACTTACATTTGGGCTACCCTTATATTATTTTATTTACACAAAAGACGAGATAACGAGGGTTTTTTAACAATGTATAAACATTTAATTCAAAATTTTATTTGGCCTGTTCGCTAGATTAATAAATGAATTTTTAGACGCACTAACCAGCAGTGCATCTTTTTGTTTCTAAGATAGTTTATCGATTCATAAAAGTTAATATTTGGTTCCTATGTTATCGCTCCCAGAAAATTTTGTTTTATCTCCTCCGTTACCATGAAAGAAAATTATTAACAATCATTTCGAAATGTTGCACTGCTAAAGTATAGATTAATGGTCTATTTATTCTTCGGATGAATAAAAACTACAAAGAATGTTTTTGAAATCATAGCGATAATAGTTTTGAAGTAATAGTGATAATAGTTTTGAAATAGTTTTGAAACTTTATTGGTTTTCATCTATAATGTCTTTCTATTAAATAAAAGTATCTCATCAAAAAGTCACCTGTAAAAAATACAGCCAAGTCTCGTAACTCATTTACCGTAAAAAGTACTGATATCGTATAAAGCCAAGTTTAACTATCTTATTAACTCTGAAATTTTCATTCACAAATCACTCCTAGTCTCTACATCTTTAGTTGATTATTATTTTGTGAATTGGCAATTACGTAGCACGAGAATGTGATGTATATAGTTAGTCTTAATCAAAGAATACTATAACATATTAAGGTGTAATAACTTCCCTGTGCGTATATAATTTGCTTTAGTTAAATTATACCATCCCATCCCATGACATAGTACGGTGTAATAACTTCCCTGTGCTGCGTAATTGCCAAGTCACAAAATAATAATCAACTAAAGATGTAGAGACTAGTAGTGATTTGTGAATGAAAATTTCAGAGTTAATAAGATAGTTAAACTTGGCTTTATACGATATCAGTACTTTTTACGGTAAATGAGTTACGAGACTTGGCTGTATTTTTTACAGGTGACTTTTTGATGAGATTTCACTTCTTTTTGTAAGTAATCCTCCTTTTCTTGATTTTGGGTTATTTTTGGAGATCATCCACTGATTTTCGCTAAGCCCACACTCTGTCCCTATTATTTACAGGTATAAAAAATTTGAAGCTTTAGTTTCGTTTGCAAAGTACTGTAGATAAAAAGAGATTTCAGCTTCCTAGGTAAGCACTAAGTTATGGGAGGGGGAGTGTCAAAAGCACTCTCAATTGCTTCCAGGATAGGTGCTATCCATCTGAGATGTTACTCGCAGCCCTAGATACTTGATATTTAGCATAAAAGTACTTTTTAGTATAAAAAGAAAGCCAAAATTAAAATTTCCGGAAATTTCCAATAAATCAAACTATATTCCTTTTTTCGATGTTTTTTTTAGTCTTTTTTTTATTATTTATGATTTTTTTAATTTTTCCTTACTTTGTGTACTAAACCCTGCCTTTCTGCCAAATGTCAAGCTTCTAGGACTACAAAATCGATTTTTTTTCAAATTTTCGACTTTTTATAAATTTATTGATTTTTCGATTTTAATTCTAAGTTAACTGATTGTCATGCCAATATAGTAATTATTTGATCCGTCTTCTTAGAATCATTTAGGTTCAATTTAGAGATAAATCAAGTGAATCTTAGAATCACTCTGATTTTATTTAGAAAGGACTATCAAGCCATAACCAGCCAGTAATGTCGCGAGGGTAGGGGGAGCTGTGAAAATTTTTGTGGGGCTAACATCATTTAACAATCCATATTTCATATGTGAAGTAAATAGAGTACAACCTGTGAAAGAAAACAAACCTGTCTATAAAGAAATCGCCTATATCGTAGCCAGTCTATAGCGGAACTTTTCTATAACGAAATTCGTAAACGAAAGAAAAGAAAACCATAATCCGGGGGAAATAACATAAAACAATTAGGGGCGTTGTACTAGCTAATAGGACAATTATTTTAAAACTAATGTTTCTAGCAGTACAAAATAAAATTGTTTTCGAATTTTCGATTTCTTAAAGATATTTCGAATTTTCGATTTCTTAAAGATATTTCGATTTTTCGATTTTATTTTCGAATTTAACGAATATTTTAATTGTTCCTTTTATTGAATAGTAAATACTACCTTTACACCAAGTTTTAAGTTTCTAAGACTACAAGATAAAATTATTTTGAATTTTTGATTTTTTTCGAATTTTTTTTTTTAATTTTCTGGATTTTTTAATTTTTTCTTATTTTGTATCCTTTATTACAATTTCAAGTTTCTAGCGCTACAAAATCGAATTATTTTGAAATTTCCTATCTTTTACGAGTTTTTTATTCTATTTTCGAAATTATTGTGTTTTAATTTTTCCTTTTTCTGTATCCTAAACAATAAGTTTGCGCCGAATTTTAAGTTCTAAAGCTACAAAATCAAATTTTTTTCAATTTTTCAAATTTTCGATTTTTTTTTCGATTTTTTTTTCGATTTTTACAGATTTTTTATTTCTTTCTTTTTTTGTATCCTAAATACTGGCTTTATTCCAAATTTTAAGTTTCTAGCTTTACAAAATCGAATTATTTTCAAATTTTCGTTTTTTTTTCGATTTTTTGATTTTATTTTCAATTTTTGTTGTGTTTTTAATTTTTTCTTTTTCTGAATCCTAAACACTACCTTTACACCAAATTTTCAGTTTCTAAGGCTACGAGATCATATTATTTTCAATTTCTCTCTTTTTCTTTCTTTCTTTCTTTCTTTTTTTTTTTTTTTTTTTTTTTTTTGAAATTTTCGATTTTTTTTTTAAATTATCCATATTTTTTAATTTTTTCTTATTTAGTATCTTAAATATTACATTTATTCCAAATTTCAAGTTTCTAGCGCTATTAAATCGAATTATTTTCAAATTTTCCTTATTTTTCGATTTTTTGATTTTATTTTCGAATTTTATTGCGTTTCTGATTTTAACTTATTCTGAATCCTAAACACTATCTTTACTGCGAATTTTAAGTTTTTAAGGCTAAAAAATCAAATTATTATAATTTTTTCAATTTTTTTCGAATTTTTCGAATTTTTGAATTTTTCGAATTTTCCGGAATTTTTAATTTTTCCTTATTTTGCATCCTAAACACTACCTTTATTCCAAATTCCAAGTTTCTAGCGCAACAAAATCGGATTATTTGAAATTTTTCGATTTTTTTCGATTTTTCGATTTTTTCAATTTTGCTTTCGATTTTTTTGGTGTTTTTGATGTTTTCTTTTTCGGGATACTAAACACTACCTTCACACCGCATCTTAAGTTTCTAAGACTACAAGATCGTATTATTTTCAATTTTCAATTTTGATGGAATTTGTTGAATTTTCGAATGTTTTTCTTTCGAATTTTCCGGATTTTATAATTTTTCCTTTCTTTGTATCCTAAACACTAGCTTTATTCCAAATTTTAAGTTTCTGTGGCTGCGGGATCTACCCAATCTTTTTGATGACGCGAGAGTGAGTGAGTGTGTGAGTGACAAAAAAATCGAAACTTTGAGTTCATATATCGTCTGCACTAATTTTTTGAATTATCCATATTTTTTAATGTTTCCTTATTTAGTATCTTAAATACTACCTTTATTCCAAATTTCAAGTTTCTAGCGCTATGAAATCGAATTATTTTCAAATTTTCCTTATTTTTCGATTTTTTCGACTTTTTTATTTTATTTTCGAATTTTATTGCGTTTTTTATTTTAACTTATTCTGAATCCTAAACACTATCTTTATTGAGAATTTTAAGTTTCTAAGGCTAAATAATCAAATTATTTTAATTTTTTTGTTACGGTTGGTTTCAACACATTTTTTTTTTTTAATCTACATTAATTATTTAAATCACTTTCTCAACATTTATTTAAAAGCACTCTTTTTTTCTGTTTCTAATAAAAATTTAAATAAATAAAAGTAATTGTAATAATTATAATAAAATCAGTTTTTATTTTTTCTTCTTTCTTTTTCTTTTTGCAAAGTAATTTCAACGTTTATAGTCTAACGTAGCTTCCTGTTTTTCAAATACGAAAAGCAGACAGCAAGGGAGGGATGTTTTGTCAGTAGACTGCACAGGTGGAAAATTTGGAGTCATCTAGTCTGACTTTGATATAAGAATGACCGACCGCCCTGTATAAGAATTACGTTATCTTATGAGTGTACTATACACGCAATTAGGCTTTGTAAGTTTACGTCAGGCTTCAATTGGCTCTGCTATCAGGCGGATAGCTGGCGCCCATGTAAACAGAGGCTAACAGGACCCCCCTTCAGCACACGCCATGGGGGTGATGCATGGTTTCCTTCCCCCATGAAGCGGCCGGCAGAGTGGAGCGGCAAGCTGTAGTCTTCACGATGAGTCCATTTTTCCTCTTGTTTCCATTCCCGTACCCCTGGCAGAGTGGATCGGTCCCGTTTTTCAAGCAGCGCGGGAGAATGAATGTTTACGACACTTGTTGCTTGGCCAAGAGACCTGTCGTTTGACTCGTAAAAAAAATTCGACTTATTACGGGGCTCGAAGATTGGCCTGTGGGCTGGATCGCGAAGTTGTTGAAGGCGGACAGGTTTCTGGAAGATTTTTTTTTTGAGAGTGGGGCATTGATGGCCCTACATTAACCATCCTAAGTCATGATGTTATGATGAAAAGAGGCTATAAGGGCATTTTCGAATTGCGGATCTATAACTGTTAACGAGAAATTAAGAAGAAGATATGTGTAGCCTTTTTTTTTTTTTTTTGGCGTAGTGGCGCTCCAAGATTATGACTTCTTAACCATCAGAAGTGATCATAGATATTGAACTAAACCGGTCGTTAGAAGTCGTAGTGTTCTGAGTTACGGTGATGGCTATCTTCGAATAAAACACATGCTTCAGGAAGGTGAAATTACTGACTCCGACGGTGAAGTTCTGGACCGTAGAACGATTTTCCCCTCCGGACTAGATGATGGACCTAGTAGTTGATGGCAAGTGATGCAGTGAGATGAGAGGATTGATGAATGTTAGCTTGAAACCACGTCTGAATTTTTCTCCAGCCTGAATACTCCAGCTTAAGTGCTTCATCAGATTTTGAAAAAGGAGGAAATGCTCCTAAGTGCCCATTGACTAAAATTGTAGAACTCTCTACCTGTTGTAAGTACTATTTGCATAGTTTTTCTTTTTATTTATTTGTACCTCTTTAAAAAAAAAAAAAAAAAAAAAAAAAAAATATGTTTGCTATACCAGAGTTTAAAAGTGAAATGAATATCTTTGGATAATTTCAATAAGAATAAATATTATGAACAGAAATAGTCTGTAGGTTAATATATAACGTTTGTATGTTTGAACGACCATTAAATGGTAATATGATGGTAATTTTAAAAATATGAGGTGTAATTTAAAAGTAACCAGTGAGTGGTTTCAACTTAAAAGATCAGCTGTTATATTGTTTTATTAAGACTATTTTTGATAACTTAGTTGCTTCATTATTTTAAATGTTCAAATAAATTGTGTTTTTTTTTTGTTTATTATCAAAGTTGGTATGTTTTTCTTTGTATAAATCTCTAAATAATTAATTTTTTATATTCACAGTAGACCTATAAGAATGGCCTAACCTTTCTGTGATTAATTAAAAAAAAAAAAAAAAAAAAAAGGGAGAGAAAATTCAACTTTATTAAATTAGGACTTTAAAATTTCTTAAGTTTAAATTCATAACTGACTGTTTTAATGAACATAAATTGAAGTTCACTCAATGTTATACAATCGTATTTTTTATCTTGATTTAAGGATGGATAGATTAATAAGTGAAACAGTAATATTAAATTTAATTTCATAAAATGTTAAATTAAGCTTTAACTCTCCTCTTTCAGAAACATTGTTTTTCTAAAATATACACCAAAATTGTTTTATTTTAAAAAGTAAAAAAAAAAAAAGAAAAAAAAATATCCAGTCATTATACACCACTATACGATTCTTGGTTAACCGATCGGATCTTGTTCAGAATCTCTATGGTTGTTCTAAAATTTTAGTACATCATCATATCCCTATTCTATTAACGGATTTAACTCTTTCCCCTTTTGGTCCTCATATTGGAGGAATTTCAGGTTGTCTGCATTTTTCCAAATTATATGATGATTACACTTTTGTTAATTTAATGTGTATGGAGATTTGAGCTTGATCGGGTTGGAGTGGAGTTGGGTGTTCTTTATGCAATCCAGTATGCTACTTGATTTAGAAATCTGTTGCCCCTTACTACATTTAATATTGTCTTAAAATGATGAGTTCAAAATTATCATTGTTGTATTAACCTATTCGGATTCTTAAGTTTTGATATTTTGATTAGTTTAATATAATTTGCTACATTTTCCATGGCAACAGATTTCAGTGGAGCTAATCAGGGTATACTTATTTTTTTCTAAATATTTAATTGTCAAGTGAAGATTGAGTAATAAATGAGCTTTTTAAGTTTAAGTAAGTTGTGTTTTAGAAAGAACCCCAAAACACCACAACATTTTCAAATTTTTTCAAATTTTTCTAATTTTTGAAATTTTTTTCTAATTTTCCGGAATTTTTATTTTTTTCTTATTTTGCATCCTAAATACTACCTTTATTCCGAATTCCAAGTTCCTAGCGCAACAAAATCGGATTATTTGAAATTTTTAGATTTTTTTCGATTTTTTTAATTTTGCTTTCGATTTTTTTGGTGTTTTTGATGTTTTCTTTTTCTGGATACTAAACACTACCTTCACACCGAATCTTAAGTTTCTAAAACTACAAGATCGTATTATTTTCAATTTTCAATTTTGATGGAATTTGTTGAATTTTCGAATGTTTTTCTATCGAATTTTCCGGAATTTATAATTTTTCCTTTCTTTGTATCCTAAACACTACCTTTTTTCCAAATGTAAAGTTTCTAGGGCTACGGGATCTACCTAATCTTTTTGATGACGCGTGAACGAGTGAGTGAGTGAGTGACAAAAAATCGAATGTTTGAGTTCATATATCGTCGGAACTAGAAAAGACAGAAAGTTGTAATTTTAAATTTTGGTCCTGTTTGCCAAATACTCTAGAAAAACGAAGTTTAAAATTTTTGGGATACTCCAGCGTGGAGATATGGGGGGTCAAAAGTGCCCTGAGTTGCTTCCAGAAAAGTATGCTTACGGCTGTCCTCTCTCGACTTGGCGGAGGCACTGCCGTGCCTCCAGATAAATATAATGTAAGAATTTAAGGACACAATTGTTATTTTAATTAAGGAAATAACTAATAAATCAGTAAAACATAATGAAAAATACACGCAAATGTCGAATTAAAAACCACTTGATGACATAACAAACACGTGTAATGCTTCTGACATCAAGTAAATGGGACTGCATTTTTGGCGTTTAATCTTACAGTTTGGCGATGTTTTTTGTTATGAAAAGTGGTCGACGGGATAATAGAGTAGTACCGGTTTTTCTTATAATACATAGTTTGTATAGATTCGAGGGGAAAATTATATTACTTTCATAAAAATGTATTTGGATGGTTTCTTGTTAATACAATCTTGCCAAGGCTGTGGTTTTCCTATTAGACTTAATGTTAGCTATATGCTCCATTTTTCTGCAACTAAATTTCCTCATGCCAATATAGTAATTCATTGATCCGTTTTCTTAGGATCGTTTATGTTCAATTTACAGATAAATCAAGAGAATCTTAGAATCACCATGATTTTATTTAGAAAGGACTATCAAGCCATAACCAACCAGTAATGTCGGGAGGGAGGGAGAGATGTGAAAATTTTTGTGCGACCAACATCTTTTAACAACAAATATTTCATATATAAATTAAATAGAGTAAAGCCTGTGAAAGAAAATGAACCTGTCTATAAAAAAAAAAAGAGCTATAACGTAGCCAGTCTATAGCGGAACTTTTCCATTACAAAATTCGTAAACAAAAGAAAAGAAAAGCCTAATCCGGGGAAAATAACACAAAACAATAACGGAAGGCGTACTAGCTAATAGGACAATTATCTTAAAATCTATCTAAAAAAAACTATCCCCATCCTGTGGGATTTGTTTTTCAATGTTTTACTTTATTTAATGCAAAACATAGATTGCATCCGACAACTCATAAAAAAGTCCTCCGGCCTGTACCGGCAGGAAAAGGTAGCTTTCCTATATCTTCGTTTTAAAATTTTAGCTAATGTTACTCGAAAACAGCAAGTTAAAATGCAAAGAAACCGTTTACAAAAGATTCGTTTACACTGAATTTGAATAAGAAATTCGCCAAATTATTGAGCTATAGCCAAGTTGTCTTCATTTATGAAGACTTATTTTTATCGCCAAATTTGGCGAGATTTTGCCAATTGTCGCCAAGTTTGGCGAGAATTTGGTGCTAATGGATATGAATATATAGATTTATGCGTATGATTGGGAAAATGATTACAGCAATGAAAGAAAATAATTTGCGAGAAATCGCGTTCACTAAAACTTATAAATTTATATTAAAATCATTAAAATTACAGACATTACAATACACTTTCATAAAACATTAAAAACATATTAAAATTGGACGTTTCGGATTTACATGGAAAATCCCTCTTCAACAACATTTCACCTAGCGTAAATCATAGTTCAAAAATATCAACAAATAGAAAATGCAACGTATCAAAGTTTCGAAGTCAAAGTTACAGTTATAATAACACGGAGTATTCATTCGGGATTGCACCTGCTTGACCATTATTGACCATAAATTTATCGTTGGTTATTTGTAATGTGCTGTTTTGTTTCAAAATGTCAGCCACCCTAGAATTTCAAACTGCTCTATCTCAGCCAATTTTTAAGATAGAGGTAAAACAAAAAATGCTCTGGAATCCTTGTATCAAGTCCTAACACCTAATTAAAAAATAAACTTGATTTTTTAACTTTTTTGTATATTTATTTTAGTTTTAAAATTTTCCGTGGCCGCCATCTTGAAACAAGATGGCGGACCAAGCTGGCCAACGAACTCGGTCGAGACATTGGTGAGCTTAATACACACAATTAGTTTCATCCAAATTAATTTATAAATACGAGCGTTATCGTATCAAATTATTTTCATTTTTTCAATTTTTTTCGAATTTTTTTCTTTTTCTTTTTCGAATTTTCTGGATTTTTTTAATTTTCCTTTTTCTGTATCCTAAATACTACCTTTATTCCTAATTTGAATTTTCTAGCGCAACAAAATCGGATTGTCTTCAAATTTTCGTTTTTTTTCAATTTCTTCGATTTTTTCAATTTTGCTTTCGATTTTTTTGGTGTTTTTGATGTTTTCTTTTTCTGGATGTTAAACACTACCTTCACACCAAATCTTAAGTTTCCAAGACTACAAGATCGTATTATTTTCAATTTTCAATTTTGATGGAATTTGTTGAATTTTCGAATGTTTTTTTTTCGAATTTTCTGGATTTTATAATTTTTTCTTTCTTTGTATCCTAAACACTACCTTTTTTCCAAATGTCAAGTTTCTGGGGCTACGGGATCTACCCAATCTTTTTGATGACGCGTGAACGAGTGAGTAAGAAGTGACAAAAAATCGAATGTTTGAGTTCATATATCGCCTGAACTAGAAAAGACAGAAAGTTGTAATTTTAAATTTTGGTCCTGTGGGCCAAATACTCTCTATAATTGAAGTTTAAAATTTTTGGGATACTCCAGCGCGGAGATATGGGGGGGTCAAAAGTGCCCTGAGTTGCTTCCAGAAAAGTATGCTTACGGCTGTCCTCTCTCGACTTGGCGGAGGCACTGCCGTGCCTCCAGATACAGTAGCCCTGGCCATAAATTAAAGTGATAGTACTCATCGTGCTCTGAAGCGCATTCTAATTGCCAAAATGGAGCCAATTTTTTTATTATGATTAAACAAGATGGGGGAAGAAGGATTCCGCGAAAAAAAAAGTTCCAAAAGTCTCCGCTAGGAGGAAATGTGGCGCTGTGTGAAAGAGTTTTAAAAATGCAGAATCAATACCGAAATAAAATTAACTTTTATTTAGCACATTTAACTATTAAAATCAATCTCAATATAGCAAAAGTGTCTCAATATGACTAATGCACAGCGCCACATTTCCACCTAGCGGAGACTTCTGGAACTATTTTTGTGGATTTTTTTCTTAATTGTTTAATCATAATACAAGATTTGACCCTATTCTCGCAATTTGATCGCGCTACAGAGCACGCCGAGTACTGTCACTTTAATTATGCCCACCTGTATAAGAATATGACTTATGGAAGAGCGATGCAGCGAGGAAATAGTAAATATCCCAGCATCTCACATCCGTCCGGCATGACTTCGCTACACTGCGCAGTGCTGAACCGTCTCATTCAAAATCAATTAGCAACCGGCCAACTAAGAATATGCAATTAAGGCAACAAGACGTACCGAAGCCATGCCGGCCTATAGATTTAACAAACACATCTTCGTCAAGCGGAGAGCAGGTGAATCCTCGCCCCATTGCCAGGTATCAACCCGTTAAGCTAGGCAGTAGCCTGGCAGGTAGAGGCCTGGTCAGCGGTCTGAAAAAAAAGACCGTTATCACTTTTTTCGGACATAAAAAACTCCTCCCCTTCCTCCGGCCGTTGTGTCTACGGACAATAAAATTGTACGTTAAAAAACATTTTTTTTCTTCTCATAACTGTTTTCTGTTGCCAAAGATAGGTACTCCATCCCCCCCCCCCCCTTTGCCAGTCAGACACACACATCCAAGGAAAATCCTGTGTGTCCGTCTGTGAACATTTGCATTTATAAGAGGGAAAAACGACCCGAAATACTGACAAAGCGAATACCACCTGGATCTAGTCGTACTGTATTAAAATCTTCGCTTTTCTGATCAAGGCTGGATTCCTTAGTGACTTTTCTGTAGGCACCAACACTTGAGAATTATTGGGATTTATGGAATGTACAAAAGAAACTGTGTACTATAGTTATAAATTATGAAAATTATTAAACAAGTTATATAAATTCATGTGATTACTCAATCAAGGGGTAATTCGATCAAAGGAACTCGAATATAATCTCGAAAGTGGATGATGCCATATGAAAAATAAATTAGCTACAGTGCAGATGATCCATGTGCAGGTGACCTCCAAATCCTAATCCATGCATAACATTTAGTAGTATAGACGTTGAGAAGCGATAGGTGTTGAGTGCTCTTTCCAGTTATTCCTTCCCTTGAAAAGTGGCACCAATATGACCGGTCCTACTCATGTAAAGTTTTCCAGATTTGGCGCGTTATCACTTGCTTGGCAAAAATTCAAAATTGCTTTCGGTTGTCAGCAAATTATAAAAATAGTCAATTTTCAGATTATGTATGTGAAATACAAAAACAATTATGTACTAATTCATTGAAAAGAAATTTTCGTTATTTACTAACATTACACTCCTGTCAATATAAGCCTCATCTAAATACGTGAGCTATATAAATACAATTTCGTTTTCTTGCTAGTGTTGGGCATTAATTAAATTTTCAATCAATTAAATAACTGTTGCATTCAATTATTTAATCATTTTTCACAATATTGTTTCCCAAGTTATATTTGAAAATATATATGTTGATGATTGCACTGGCTGTAACAGATGTAATCTATAACATATAACAGGGTTCGTACGGCTCCTGGAATTTTGCGACCAGAAAATTCTTCGGTACCAGTATTTTCTTACAGGATATATCTGCTTAAAAAAAGACGAAGTTTCGCGAGTTTAACCTAGATTTCTTTTTCTATAAAGAAAATACTGGTGAAACTCCTGGAAAATTCCCTGATCCGTACGAACCCTGATATAAATGTAAAACAAGCCCGTTTTTGTAGAATTCAGAGGAAAAAAGGAACTACTCAATATTACAAACATGTTTATGATTTACATTTCATAATTTATAAACGGCGTGCTCAAGTGAAAACGATTTCAGAGTACCCGTTATTAACAATATAAATTAAAACTTTACTAACTGAAACTATGGAGTTAAACTAATGCAAAAATATAAACGAAGTAAAACAAAGCAACTTAAAATCTGTTCTAAAATAGTAAAAGTGACGATAAAAGCAGATGCCAAATTTTGTAATTTCGAATCGTCAAAGAAAAAAAAAATGAAAAGAACATATCACGTGACTATTATATTGGCCCCACTTTAGGGCTACCAAAGCTCTCTCCACCCCTATCTCTTCTCTATGGTTATTACCGATCGTTTGACACCAGGGTCTCGCTACCGATCACCATTGCGCCAAATCGCAACAAAATGTCTGATTTGGCGAAAAAACGGAAGATTTAAATCGCCAAATTGCGAGAGTTGATTTTTTTTTTCGTCAACACTCTCAATGATGTTATTGTACGACTGAAAGTTTTCTGTCTAACTTATTTGTGTTTTGATATTTTTCAGAACTCATTAACATTTTTAAAATTTTTATTTAACCCTACTAACATGCTATCTCGAATGGACTGTGTTTCAAAAATCTATTTAGAAATAAATCGGGCTACATTTTTTTTCTCGACTTTGTAAAGAGTCTATTAGTTTCTATTATTGATTTTTCAATTTAGATCAATAACTGCTCTAAAAGCATTTGCAAATAATTGAAACACACATATAAAAGGGAAAAAGAGAGAACGTTATTGAGTTTAAAGAGCGAGCTTAGAATCAGAGTTTCACGACGAATATGTTGCTAACATTATTTTAATTTGGCAATAATTTTTCTTTGATAATTAGATGAATTGCTAAGTTAAGTCAAAAGCCAGTGAAAACCCTGGCTGGCACTAATAGTATTTTTATAAAATTATTTGGGGCAGAATTACTGTGTGGGAGGGATGAGGAGGTATTTTTGTCAAATAGTGTATTTCGTAAACTTAAAGCTCGCTAAATAATAGTTCAATTGCTTGTGCAATATTTATGAGGAAAGTAATCCAACATACTTACAAAGCGAATGTCAGATGGTTCGAGTCGTACTGTATATCCATGTATTAAAATCTTCGTTTCAAGATTTGGGTCAAGGGTGGATGTCCTTAGCGATTCCTCTGTAGGCATCAACACTTGAGAATCATTGGGATTCATGGCGGTGTACAAGAGAAACTGCGTACTCAAGTTCTGAGAAGGGGGGACGCTGATAGGACGATATATCGGATGGAAGAATGGTGGTCCCGTATAAAAGCAACCCAAATCATCGATGCATTTGTTCTGGAAGACATCTGGAGACAATACAGGTAAAATACTCATAAAAATGCACATAGGAAAAGAAACAGAAGCAAACAAATTGTATAAAAACAAGAAGGAAAAATCATCAGACACAGAAAAGGGTGCACTTTATTACAATGCAAACATATATAAAGTGGCCATGTGCGTACGCCAGGTGGTGTAGAGCAGCCATACTCAATTTGCGGCCCGGCGACCGTTTCTGTGCGGCCCAAGACACATCATTAATCCATATTTATGAAATTAATTTAGATGTGAAAAAAAAAGTATTTAAGACCTTCACTGTTGTTTTATATATTTTCATGGGAAGACAAAATCTGCCCTGTTATGTATAATTAATTTAAAATTATGCACAATTATGTCAAATTTCATTTTCATAGCCAAAAGTTCTTTTTACAGGTAGGCCTATTTGTGCTACTGTGTTGTATACATTTCATAAACTGCATTACTAATAAAGTATTATTCCAAATTAATTAAATTTGCACTATATATTTCTACAATTAAAGAAAAATAAATTTTCTGCATTGAGCAAAATACTGATTGACTAGAGAAAATCTCCTGATTGTTTTTTCTTTAGAAACTTGGAAATTCTGCATTGTTATGTTATAACGTTTTATTACTTACTAGCAAGCTACGCCCGTTGCGCTGGTCGGTTTCTACAAATGAACCTTGAATCAAACGAAATATATCGTTTAATTTGAACTTGTATTTGAAAGCAATTTGTATATTTACCTGGAATATCCATACACATTACTGAAAAATGACGTGATTGCGCTATTATATTTTCTAATGTGCAATCAAAATTTTAGCTGTTAAGGACCAACTCTTTTATTTGGTCATTTACAGTTAAGATTTGCTAATGAATGATAAAACTATATGCAATATATTAAAACCATCACTAAAAATTATCGAACTAACAATGCAAACAAATTAACTAACAAAATTCATTCAGTAGAAGTTTTTATAAAGGCTAATCTTTGATAATCGAGTTCATCTGATTATAGAACTTTTCCACATAATTCTAAAACTAACAGAACGATATAAAATATACTAAAACCATCCTTATAAATTATCTACTTAACAATGCAAGTCGCAAAAAATACGCCCAGTAAAAACTTTCAAAAAGGCTCATCTTTCCGAATCGGGTTCACCTGACTATATAACCTTCACACATAACTGTTTGACTAAGCAACGTAGAACAATATGTAGTTCATTAAAACTATTCCTGAAATATCATCTAACTAACAATACAACTCTCATCAAAATCCGGGAGGTAGAACTTTTTCAGAAGGCTAATCTTTCATAATCGGAATCAAATATTGAAAACGCTAATATTTGATAAAACAAAATGGTCACCCGATTTTCGAATTCCCCCCCTATAATTCTAGAACTAAGCAACGTAGAATGATATGTTATATAATAAAACTTTCCCTAAAAAATTATCTAACAGTGTAGGTTCCATCGAAATCCATTCGGCAAAATCTTTTAAAAAGGCTAATATTTCATAATCAAATTGATCTGATAATAAAACTTCCCAGAATAATTCTATAACTAAGCTACGTAGAACGATATGTTATACAATAAAACCTTCCCTGAAAAATTATCTTACAGTTTAAGCTCTACGAAAATCCATTCAGCAGAAATCGAGTTATAAGCAGTCACCATTTGTATTTACTTAATTGCAACTCCAATTTATAATTTTTTTTTCCCCTTTTTCAATATTCATTAGGTATGAGTAAAATTTGGCCAATTACCATTGAAGCACAAGCTATGGTAATATTATGTTTGCACATGTTAATTATTAGCTATGTG
This sequence comes from Maratus michaelseni, assembly GCA_963931845.1. Classification (NCBI taxonomy): domain Eukaryota; kingdom Metazoa; phylum Arthropoda; class Arachnida; order Araneae; family Salticidae; genus Maratus; species Maratus michaelseni. The sequence continues at coordinate 26,464,380 of OZ007598.1, read as the reverse complement.
GTATTCTGTATACACAATATCATTAATTATCTCTTTGGAGATTTAAGTAGAATGATAATAGTACTTGATATGCTTTTTTAAATTCATAGATATTATAATTATATATATATATATATATATATATTCATACATAAAAGTGTATATATATGTATGTATATACATGTATTTGTGTAGATATATGTGTACATATATACATGTATGTATATTACTAGCGCCCGGCTAACCGAAAAGTACCAAAAAAAAAAAAATACTGCAAAAATGCAGTCGTACACTTAAAAAAACACCTTTTGGCTTAAAATCTCTCATCAAAACTGTTTTTCTTTTTCTTTTCTTTTCTTTCTTTTTTTTAAATAAAATTAGTAACAGTTTTTTCTTTTATTTTTCCAGATGTATAGGCATTTCAATTCTTTCTGCAACAAAAAAAAGACACATTTTGGCTTAAAATCAAATTGTTTGGGGCCAAAAGTAAAATCAAAATCGCCAAAAACAAACGATACATCGCCAAATATTGTTTCAATATAGAAATCTTGCCCCTTGAATAATTTTTTAAGCATTAGGAACATTCCCAATCATGTTAAAATTAAATATTTTCGTTTTTATAATATTCTCTCATCAAAACTCTTTTTTTTTCTTTCTCTTTCTTTTTTCTTTCTTTCTTTTTTTAAAAAATAAAATTAGTAACAGTTTTTCTTTTATTTTTCGACATATATAGCCTTTTCATTTCTTTCTGCAACAGTAATGATCGCCAAAAAATTAGCAATGGTAACCTTTTCGGCCAAAATACCAGAACTTTCTATCATAATTCTATAACTAATATACGTAGAACGTTGTGTTATTACTAAAACCTTCTCTGAAAAATTATCTCTCGAACAGTATGAGTTCCATCAAAATCCATTCGGCAGAACTCTAGTTATAAAAGAAAGGAACGAAATTTCCGTTTGTGTTTTATATACAGGGTGTAACTGAAATGCTTCAACAAACTTTGAGGGATAATAGTACTCATGAAGATGAACAAAAAATGCAATAGAACACGGGGTCGCAAATGACATTTAACCCTTTCAGGGACAGTGGTATGTCTAAAAAACCACTTAATTTTAATTCCAAAACGCCACAATGGCACCAGAATTTTGCTAAAATCTTTTCCATTTAATATTTATGTGAAATATAGCCTTTTTCTTATTTACAAACAATTTTTTTTTGTAAATTCCGGTGCCAGTCCATTTTCAGACGCATTTTCTCTATTTTTATCCTTTAAGCCTTTTAGGGGCAAACTACTTTTAGTATTAAAATGTTGAAATAAATGACTGGCACCGGAATTTATAAAAAAGTTTGTTTGTAAATAAGAAAAAAGCTATATTTCACATACATATTAAATGGAAAAGATTTTAGCAAAATTCTGGTGCCATTATGGCGTTTTGGAATTAAAATTAAGCGCTTTCATAAACATACCACTGCCCCTGAAGGGGTTAAACGTCATTTGCGACCCCATGTTCCATTGCATTTTTTGTTCGTCTTCATGAGTACTATCATCCCTCAAAGTTTGTTGAAGCATTTCAGTTACACCCTGTATATAGTAGATACCGTGTTACTTATTATATATGCGTTTTAAAGTTGAACGCTTGTCGCGGAAAAACATTTGCACCGAAAAATTTTTACACCTACTATTTCTAAACAAAAAATATCGCGGCCTATTTCTATAACATTTGCAATTGCTACAATAAAGTTCATTGTTTGGAAATAGCGGTGTAAAAATTTTTGGTAATACTTCTTCTGCGACAAACGTTCAACTTTACTGATAATATTGATATGTTATACTACTTTTGTTATCTTACTATTTTAATTAACCTTTTTTAGACTCTTATAAGTGTGTTGCGGCCCTCCTAACGTCACGAACATATGTTTGCGGCCCGCGAGAAAAAAAGATTGAATACGGCTGGTGTAGAGCAAAGCTGTGCCCCCTTCCCTCCCTAAATATTTTAAACAAGTATTAATCTAATGTACTTATGACAAAGATGTTTTTAATTGTGATTGAATACATTATTGCATGAGTGCAATTTTGATTGCTGTATGATAGTTTTGCTTAAAGGTTTTCATTACATTTCAGCAACGCTAACTTTATTTTAAATTGATCCTTTTGATTCACTAACTACCGTATATACTCGTGTATAAGCCGACCCCTAAATTCGAGACGAAAACAGGTTTAATACCAATATTTTACCATAGTTTTCTTCGCCTTTATAATGTACAATAAAATTAGACAAAATAAAGCGTATGAAAAACCATTCTGAATTACTGGTATTAAACTTGTTTTCAACGCGAATTTAGGGGTCGGCTTATACACGAGTATATACGGTACTTATCATAACCACTGAATGTTTTAACTCATTCTCAACGGGAAACGAGAATTCTGGTTTTTAAAAAATAAGCATTGTCATTTGCAAACGAGAATTCTCGTTTTTATTATTAAAAAAAAAAAAAAAAAAAAAAAAAAAAAGCATCATTGACTAAGGGCGTGGCTTCTACCTTATAGAAAATGCATTTATATCATGTTGTCCGTTTTTTTTTTTAATCGTAAGACATTTTATAATAAATCCATATATTGAATGACATTTATTGATGCATAAACTTGAGAAAACTAACTATGAAACAATTTAAGAAAACCTTTCAGGAGAGGGAGGAGCTACCATTGTTTTAATTAAAACACCCTCATTTTATAGAATAGTTTGAGGAAAAATTGCCCGATGCGAATGTGTTAAGTTTTCTTTTGGTTTTCAGTTTTCTATGAGGATGATATTAATACCATAAAAGAGTTTAAAATATTCAGAATTTTTTTAATATTTTATTTTTATTTATTTATTTACTTTTTGCAGGAAAAACAAGTAAGAGGTTCCACTTAAGTAAGAAGTACTATTACAGCGACTCTCTTGAATAATATATGAATAAATAAATCCGGTACTTCTCTATTATCCCGTCGACCACTTTCCATAACAAAAAACGATCGCCAAACTGTAAGATTAAACGCCAAAAATGCAGTCCCATTGACTTGATGTCAGAAGCATTATACGTGTTTGTTATGTCATCAAGCGGTTTTTAATTCGACATTTGCGTGTATTTTTCATTATGTTTTACTGATTTATTAGTCATTCCATTCATTAAAATAACAATTGTGGCCTTAAATTCTTATATTTTATTTATTTTGATATTCCAATGGCAACGTTCTTCCGTTTATTTGGCGTTACAGTTGGGCAATAGTTTTTTGTTATGAAAAGTGGTCGACGGGATAATAGAGAAGTACCATAAATCCTTTCCCCTTTATTTCGAGTGAAAGAGTTCGTTTTCTGAGTATTTTATCACTACTGAGGGTGAGGATTCAGTTAGACTGATAAAGAAATTGTCTGAGAAACTGTACTCGTAATCACTTTTCTAGTCGAAAAAAAAAAAGTAAAACATTGCGTTTTTCTTGGGAAGACGTAGGCGTATGCGTACTCTTAAACATTTTGTAAATATAACGAAAGGAAGTATAAAAATTATATATTTTTGAATTACCGCTAATCTATCTTTGATGGCACCGTATATGTAAACACTTATACGGTTTGTCAAGCATTATGTGTTATTTGTGACAAAAAGTTTTGGAGCATTTAAATGCTGCTGATATCGTCCGTAATCTGTGTTGTTAGTTTGTTTGCTGAAAAATACAGTCTACAGTAGAGGTTTCCAGCAAATTACCAACAGAGCTACCACTATTTCCTAATAGTGGTAGCTCTACACCAGTGTTGAATTCAGACACTTTTCCCCGGGAAGGATTTCTGTAGCTCCGGGGGGGGACATAATAGAGTTCCGGGGGGGAAATTCCACTTTTTGCCCATTGAAAGCACAAAACCTCAAATCTTCCGGGGGGGGATATTTCCATGCTCCGGGGGGGAATGTCCCCCCGGGCCATCCCCTGAATTCAACACTGCTGTACACTATTATTTAATACCCCCCCCCCCCTCAAAAAAAAAATTAAATAACATAAAGTTTATTATTTAGAAATATTGTTAGCTCTGGTCCAAGGTTGAGTTATTGCAAACCTTTGTTTTACAGCTACACTGGGATTGAAATCGCTAAATTGCAGATATTCTTGAGTCAAAACGAGTGTTACTCCTAAACGGTTTCTTTTTAAAGAAAAACACACTACTTTTAAATTTGAAAAGACTGAAATATATTTTAGAAAATATATATGAATCATAAATTCTTTTTTTAAACACCAATTCTTCAGTACCGTAACTTCGGGATAATTGGATCCCAAAAATGACAATTTTTGGACATTTCTTTCCAAACTATAGCCTGAAAAGCAATAATTGCGCTGATGACCAATTTTTTACTATTTTTATGTGATAATTTTCTAAGACTTTTGGATTATTTAAAACCGTAACTTTTTTTTTTAATTTATGTAATGCGTTATTGAAATTCGGGTTCTAGAGATGGTTTCGGACTCTTTTTTCAAAGCCTTAAACTAAACCGACCGAGCCCGAAAACTTTGTGTCATAAGAGCCTGAGAAAGCAGTAAAAATTTGTTAATAGAATTTAAAAATTGTTTCTTGATTAATTTTCTCATTTAAAAATATCTTCTTACATAAACATAAGTATTAATCCTAAAGACTTCCTCATAATGAAAATATCTTTAAAATAGCGAATAATTTGCAAAAGCCACAGTTATAATTTTTTTAAAGTTTCATTATACAACTATGGAAGAAAAACATGAGTTCTGTTTTTCATTCATTCTAGAAAAGGACTTCAAATTGAAAGCTAGGATAGAACAAGGATATTCGACGGCTACTGTATGCTACTAACACTGACTGTACAAAGGCTTCAAAATCAGATAGTCCTTATATCCCATCAATAACAACTCAATTCCATTGATTGACTCAATTCCATTATTGTAAAACACTTTAAAAACTTGGCCTACATTCTTTTTTTCCCAAATAGCAATTTTTTTTTCAAATTTCAATTTCTAAATAAATTAAATTTTTGCTTTGATCCCGAGCACGGAGATTGGCATAAATATCGACTTCAGTCCGTGTTGGGCCCGGGCCCGGACCCAGGATCGGGCTGATGGGATCGGTCTGAGCCGGTCTCATCTATAATTCAAGGAACCGCCCGCCGGGTTAGGGTTTCTTGCCTCAGATACTAGCTAGGGCTAATATCTGTTATAATATTTGTGAATCATCTCAAACTCAATACTCTCAACACAGTAGCCTAGGACTGAATTAAAATATTTTTTGTTTTTGGTCCAAGAAATATATTAGGGTCCAAGTAAACCCCAAATTATGGTAAAGCCCGTAAAGAGTGCGGACGAATGTATTTAATTCTTTTATTCAGGTCTATAAAAGAATGATCCTGCTACATAGAACATTTTGAATCGGTACATAGTGTCTACCTTAGTAACATTTAAAATTTGTGGCTCTCCGAACATATGTACAACTATTAGAGAGCGCATGGACTTACAAATGAATAGACAGACAGAGAGAAAATTGAAAAGAATATATATATTTTTTTTCATAAATATTTTTCAGTTGTATTGCGAAGTGTGAAACAGCACAGTGATAAATGAAATTAAGATATGTCAAAGAATAGAAAAGAAAAATACCTCTAAATTATACATATATACCTGTCTTTGTCGAGATTTTTTTAATATAAATTTTTACTGTTTTTATACGGAAAAGGAATCGAATATTATACTATCACCACTAATTTTTTGAAGATATGTAAGAGGTACTATATAAATGCAAAGCATTAGTTATTTCTTCTGAGTGTGTATGATGAACAAAGTTTGGGTCCTTTTGATACTGCATGATAATAAACGGATTCTGACTCACTCTTAATCAAAACATGTCTATTTCAAGATGAGAAGCAGAGATGGGCATTGAAACGAATTGGTTTTCTTAATCTAATATATTCAAGCGAAAAGCAAAAGTCTTAATTTTTCAGTGCAAATTCGACTTTACTGCGCATGCCTCAACTTTTTTTGAATGGTGAATAACGCAGGAAATAGAAGTAAGAATAATCAGGAGGGTTGGCGAAAGAATAGCTCGCCAATTGACCTTCACTGCTCACAACCCTACTCCTAGGAAATACTCCTTCTAAATTCTTCTCCATTCTATTTTTATGCCCCCTTCCTGGAGGGAGCATTTATTCTTCCACTTGCTTTGTTTGGGAGAGGGGTGAACAAAGAGGAAAGGCTTTCACTTTTTTGAAGGCTGGAAAGGGAAATGAGAGGGGGGGGGAGGAGTTCTCTCCTTCTATACAATTTAAGAAAGGGTTGTTTTCTGGAGAAGAAAACATATTTATTTTACAACCCGATAACAATATTCCTGTCGTAATTTTTCACGGGCTGTAAAGTCTTTATATTTATAAACATTAAAAATTTCAAAGGGTTTGGACAACAACAGCTTTTTTTTTATGTTTTCTTAAGAGCACTTTTATCACTAATCATCAGTATTTATTATTTGGGGTTTATTTACGGTTTTATCACGGCTCCGGGCAACGCCGGGCGGGTCAACTAGTATGTTTTTATAACTAAAAGAGTTTGAATAGATAAAATACTTCTTAAAATTACTAAAAAGGTGCAAAAATTTATTGAAAATAAGACATATGTAAAGTATGTTATTACATTTTTAACCCGAGATCTTTTGATCAGAAACGTGATCATTTTCAAGCGGATACATTGACTGAACTGAATTGTCGCTTTTACTGTGCTGTTACATAACGGTTTTGAACAAGGACCAGTCTATTAATCTGTAGGGGTGTATAAAAAGTCCGGTTCGTTCAGGTGCTGGAGTCCTTGATATTCAAACCTGAAATATGGTTCAATATTTTGAAAATATCAAGGATTCCCGAAATACAAGGACTCCCGGTTTGTGCAATATGTAAATAAAATCAAATACAGGCTATGCAATGTACTGGATAATGGCGGCCTAATGAATAGTAATTTCTGGAAATGTGATTTCGGTAGTTTTAAGCGTGTTTTTACCTGAATTAATTTTTAGCTTAATATGTGGCGTATATAAAACTCTGAAGGTATCATACAGTGTTGTGCAAAAGCATTCAAGTACGTTTCCGTTTGTTGATAGAAATTGCTGAAGGTGAATTTCCATCTGTGTTATGCGTTTCCTTGATGAACTAAATTTCACCATACTATGTCGACTGTTTCACCATACTATTCTGGAAGTGTTATAAAATGTTTCATAATCTATGCTTGACGCAGGATTTTTCTTTCTTGTTTAGACATGAAGCTGATGTTTCAGAAAATCAAGGCTGCTCTATTATGATAGAAAAATGTTGAGTAAACATAAAAATACTTAATTTAATTGTTTGAGTGCAAAAATATTTACGAACAAAGATAATTAATGTGTAAAAGTGTCAGACACGCCCCTATGGATTTGACATTTAATAACGAATTTGCATGATTTTTCATTCTTGTTTAGGCATGATGTATCAGAAAATCAAGTTTGCTACATTATGATAGAGGAATATCGAGTAAACATAAAAATACTTAATTTAATTGTTTAAGTCCAAAAATATTTACGAACAAATATAATTAATGTGTAAAACTGTCAGGCACTCCCCTATGTATTAGACATTTACTAACTGCCTACACATGATTTCTGGTTAGAGTCGTCTAAAAAAATTGTGAGCGTATATGCGCTTTTGAAGATATAGACAACAAATATTCCGCGCATTTATGCGTTGGTGATACAAAAGAATACAAAGAAATGAAACGTTTGTTTCCGCCCCAAATGCCCCAAATTAATTAAATGTATTAGAAGTGAAGAAATTGCCGAACATTTTATTCAGATTGGTGATGCTGGTTAGACACTGAATGATTGGTTAGACACTGATGGTTAGACACTGAAGAAGAATTATCTGATGCATGTGACTTTTCTTGCTTGGAATCGTCAAAAAAGGTTGATTTTGCTAAACCTGCTGGTAAAGATTTATCTTATAATATCGAAGATTTACAGGAAACAGCAAAACACAATAATATTGTTGCTCAAAAATATTTTAACGGGATTCAGAAAGGTGAAAATTGCGTACAGATTGGAAACTTCACATTGAAAAAGAAGTTATTTGTAATCGCTAACAAAAATAAATGTTTATTTCAGATTTTCTTACTAAAAATCCTAACAAAACTGTGTAAGAATGTAACAACAGTTTGAAAAATAAATACATTTGCATGTCACTTTTGAAGCACTTCAAAAAAATAATATTTTAATATACTAATTAATTCTTCAGCAGAGCTGAAATTACGTTGTAAATTACTGAAGTACAAACAGTGGCGTAGCCAGGGAGGGGTTCCAAATGGACTGGACACCAGTAAAATTGTAAAGTTTCCTTTGCCTTCATTATCGCAGAAAGTTCCCCGATTACATAAGGCAAAGAAAACTTTACAAAATTAGTGGTATCAAGAGCATCTGGACCCCCACACTGGCTACGCCACTGAGTACAAAGGATGTGAATTATCACTTTACTAAACAGCGTAGAACCAAGCCTATAAGAGTGAGAGAATGCTAGACCAGATGATGTTGTCCGGATGGCTTAATTGGTAAAGCACTTGGTGCGCTATACCAAGGGATGCGGGATCGAACCCCGGGCTGGACATTTTTTCACTCTGTTGGTTGTACGCTGTTTAGTAAAGTGATAATTCGCATCCTTTGTATTTAAGATTATTTTAAGTTATGATTAGTCTTCTAATAGTGTTCTTCGAATGTAATGAAGCCAATGTTAATTAAAAAATACAGAAGAAAATATACGACATAAAAGCAGATAACATGAAAATTAACTGCTCAAGAGTAAAGTATTAAAAGTATTGAATAATCATCAAAGATTGACATAAAGGCGAAAGTTCATTTGTACCGTCATTCGACATTTAAAAATTCATCATAAACTGCATAACTTATAGATCAGTTATCTCGATAAATTAGTTAAATATTTGGTAATTTCTGTTAATGCTCTTTGTTACTGAATACCTTTTCCTTTTTTCACTGCTACGAACAACTCATTTTTTATGGTTTCGTTCATCTCACGAAACCCTATTCGTCCCGCTACGTTGTCTGTCCGTCACAGAGCCGGTTCTCAGAAACTATATAAATTACAGACTTGAAATTTTGTGTACTTATGACTGAGTATCTACTATGAAGCTGAAAATAATAAAAAAAAAATCGTATTATTTTAATACAGAGAGATAAAAACCCAATTTTTCGTTATAGCAGTTGCCAACAATTAAAAATCCACAATACAATTCTTTCTACAATAATTAATTTTCTATTGAAAGATTTCCACGTGAAGAATGAAAATGAAATAAAAAGTTTCACCAATTGAAAAAAAGATTAATATGACGTCATATTGGTAATAAAACGGAAATGTTCAAACATTTCTCAGTAATACAAGGAGTATGAGAATGTGTAAGTACAGAATGCAGATTAATAGGATGTCATTAGAGAATTAAAAATAAAATTAATCTGATGTCATATTGGAAGTTTAAAGGACTTTTTCAAATGTTTGAAAATAATACAAAGAGAGTATCAATATGAGTAATAAAAAAAGCAAGTGATTATAACGTCATATGAGTTTGAGGAAAGTATTGAATCATGATAAAAACTCGATTATGAAAATATTGGCATATTTTAACATTTTGAAGGTCTCTATGCAACATGTTTAATTTTGAAATTGCTTTTTTTTAATATCGCATTTAGTCCACATGACAGAGTATAATAGCGGGCCAGTTCAGATATTCGAAAAAACGACAAAAATAGACCGCTAAAATTTTACTTGATAAAAAAACATGACCTTTTTTTTTTTTTTTTTTTTTTTTTTTGGAAAATGAAATTTATTTAGATTGATTATTAAAGAAAGAATGAAGTGTTTTGAAAGAAATATTAAACGAAACCCTTTGTGCGATTTTCGATTGCACTTACCCATCTTTAATATTTCATGGACTACTTTTTCTTGTAAGTTGAATTTTATTTGTCCGAAAATTTCCCTTGTTAGAACGATGTAAGAAAAAGGAAAAAGGAAAAATATTACAGAAAATCTTTTGGAAAATTGGCTGACAATATTTCTTTTTTGAGAAAATTTTCATGATTTTCGGGTATTTTTCCTACAAAAGTTTTTCAGTATACAATTTTGTTGTTTATTTAGGACAAAAAAAATAAAAGGAAAAAAAGCTGGCTTCCAATTAGCCAGCCGATTGTATTGTAATTTTTATTTTCTTTCCAACAGGGTATACAGGAGAAAAGTAATTTTACATAGTATATAATACAGTTAACTGCGTAAAATTGATGAAACATTAAGTATTTTATAGTGATTTTATGAATATATCTAAGCATTTCCCAATAGCGAACACCTCCGAATAGTACACAATTTCTGGACTCCCAAAGCGTCCGTTATTTAGAGATTTTATTTTATATATGATATATCAATATATAAATATAGATATGGTCATTTTTCTATATGAAATATAAAATTAATATTAGAAATATAATTGTAGTACAAATGTAGTACAATTGTATAATTGTAGTATAATACCACTCTTTCATAATTGCATTAAAATATCGATTAATTTTCTTTTATTTCGGGTTCGGGTCGATGAAAATCATTATATTGGATTCAGGTGCGTTCTGACTTCAAATGTAAATTTCGGATTCGTGTCGGGTATATTTCCACCCGTTCACGACACTAGCATCAATCAGGGACGTCGAAGGTAAAACTATGGTTATTATTTTTTGTCCTTTAAAGTACAGTATTTTTTATTAATAATGGTCCGAGTTGCACTTTTTTATAATTTTAACACCTGAACATTTTACCGGTCCCCAGCCAAAGTGCAGTGAAACATGTCGACAGAAATAATTTCAATTATCAAATTGTTTTTGTGAAATTGCGAAAGATATTCCTTAACCCTTAATCTGGAATACAGAATACGATCCTTGGAGGAGAAACAGAACAATGGATGAAAAATAAACAACAGCGTATTTTTGTTTGAAAAAAAAAATATAAAATACACACCAGAAAAAAATAAACTGAAAAAAGAAATTAATATTTTATTTTTACTTCTGCATATACAGACATTGAACAATTCTTCAATTAATCTAGCCGCCTAACGGTGTCGTTGAACCCGTTAGAGGAAACAAAATATATTAAACTGTAAGAGGAAATCTGTTTAAGAGGACCTGGGGGTCAAAATTTTATTGTCTCTATTTATAGGTATTTTTTAATGAATTTTTTTCCCTCTATAATGTGTATTTCTTTAAATTACTTTTCAGGTAAAAAGATTGTGAAAGCACCTAAATATTTTTTCTTATTTAAACTTTTAAACTTATTTAATTTTTTATATAAGTCATGAACCACGTGCCCGATTTCATTAAATTTTCACTATTGTGTGCTGAAAAGTTTTCTTGTTATTTTGTCTTAAGGATTTATAAACATATTTCTTACAAAATTTATAATACACATTTAAAAGTATTAAATTTTTTTTTTTTTTTTTTAGGTGCTTTTTACTTCGAAGAATATAGTTTCAAAGTTTTCACATGAAATTAAAAATTCTAAAGATAATTCCTTAAAAAACATAACTTTAAAACTCTGTACACAATTTTATACACATATCTTGCAAGAAAGTTTAGACATATTCTTTTAAACATAACAAATTATAAAAAATCCTTTCTGTGGTAAATGTACTAAAAGTTTTAGTTACGGGCGGGCTTTTCTTGATCAAATGCCCTATCCGATCTGGAAAAAGAAGGCAAAATTTCCAACGGACCGGGCCGAACCCATAACAAGTGGGTAAGTGTGATCGAAGATCGCACAAAGGGTTTCGTTTAATATTCCTTTCAAAACACTTTATCCTGTCTTCAATAAATCCCCCCCCCCAAAAAAAGTCATGTTTTTTATAAAGTAAAAATTTATCGGTCTATTTTTTTGTTTTTTCGAATATCTAAACCAGCCCGCTATTATATTCTGTTATAATAATATCTGTCATGCGGACTAAATGTGGTATTTAAAAAAATAATTTCAAAATGAAACATGTTCTACAGCTTCAAAATGCTAAAATATGCGAATATTTCCATAATCAGATTTCTATCATGATTCAATATGTTTCTCAAACTTATATATTTACTATTCTCTATTACTCATATTAATGCTCGCTTTGTATTATTCTCAAACATTTGAAAAATTCGTTAAACTTCCAATATGACGTCAGATTTTCTTTTTAATTCTCTAATGACGCGATATTAATCTGCTTTGTGTACATACACATACTCATACTCCTTGTATTATTGAGAAATCTTTGAAAATTTCCGTTTTATTACCACTATGACGTCAATCATTTCTATTTCATACTAATCTTTTTTTTTTTTCAATTGGTGAAACTTTTTATTTCATTTTCATTTTTCACATGGAAATCTTTCAATAGAAAATTAACTATTGTAGAAAGAATTTCATTGTGGATTTTTAATTTTTGGCAACTGCTATAACGAAAAAATGTTTAAATTTAATATGAAAAGGCTGAATAATACGATTTTTTCAAATTTTAATATTTTGAGCTACATAGCTGATATTCAGACATATATACACAAAGTTTCAACTCTGTAAGTAACATAGTTTCTGAGAATGGCTCTGTGACGGACAGACAACACAGCGGGAGTAATGGGGTTTCGTGAGATGAACGAAACCCTAAAAAAAAGATTGGCCAACCGGCCCAATATAAAAATTAAAACAAAGAATTAAACTAAGTCTGTAAAATATGAACGAGTTTCAATGGACACGACTGAGGCGAAGATAAGTATAAATGTGCTGTATAAGCTGTTGTTACATTGACAACATCAATACAGAAATATAAAATGTCTAGCGTACAGACCGTAGATCGACATCGGATTTTTTTTACACAGTGTCTGGACAAGGTTTTCATTTTTTACAGTAGACTCGGGCTGGGTCGGGATCGGATTTATACTTTTTTCTACATGACGGCCGGCACCGGACTTAATTTTTCCCAGGAACGTATTGGGTAGGCAATTTGTTTTGTAAAAATAATAATAGTGATAAGGAACTCTTGGTAATCGAATCTTCGGAAATAAACTTAATAAATTACAGAGAAATATTTTCAAAAATCTCCTTTTTTTTTGTATAAAGCTTCCAAATCTAGGTTTTTAACATCTTTTTTCTTTACTTTTGAATGCAATTATTGTCTTCAATGAATTTTTATTTTAATGTAAGAGTCTAATGAGTCTAAGCGATTAATATATTTTTATTTTGTATGATTTGGCTTCTGAACATGTAGCAATCTAAAATATATTGTTAAATCTTTCCATAAATATGTATTAAGTATTCTAGAAAAGAATCTTAAATATATGTTAAGAAAACTCGGAATTTTATGTGGAAATTTTGTTGGACCTGAATTTTATTGATTTTTGCACAGGTCGGACCGGGTCGGGCCTGTTTTCACTGATTTATTTTTGCACTGGCAGGGAGGGCCCGGGCCTAGAAATTCTGGTCCGTGCAGACATCTATCATGTCTGAATAAGATTTTAAATGGACAACGAATGCACTTATCCAAGAGATAGATCAAACTAAAAGAGTAAAAGAGTACAAATAGTATAGGAGCAGTGTGTGTTCATACCTCACGGTCAAATCGTAGCTGTAACGGGGAGGCTAGAGTCAGGGGGAGACTTTACCTGCGTAGATCCACATCCACGTTATCGCCTGTATGGTCAGCATTTATACTGGTAAGCGTTTTATACGGTAAGCAATTTCTGTTATTCACAATTTCGTCCCAGTCCGTACAAAACCTGCTTGCGGTCCGGATGCGGACCGCGGTCTCCATTTGGTGACCACTGAACTAGTATATAGTTTTCCAGGTGTCACTATTCGAAAATGAAAGTTTGTACAGTTTTTAATTTGTAGACGACGACTGTTTGAAAAATTAAATTCAAGAAGACATTATTCACAATTCAATGATATATTTATGATGATTTTATTGTAAATGATTTGCGCATAAAGTCATGTGTAATTCATTAAAAAAGGTTTGTACTTCCCTTACTATACAATATGTTACATTTCATTCATTTCTCGCCAGTCATTTTTGTGAAATTGTGCGTTTATGCTTCAAAATAATCGTTATGAGTAAAACGACTTTAAAGATGAATATTCCTGATGCGGTATTCGGTGCAGCTTAAGTTATTTTATCGCGTGCATGCTTCAAAATAATCGTTATGAGTAAAAACAACTTTAAAGATGAATATTCCTGTTGCTGTGTTTGGTGATAGCCAGTGACGGCTCGTCAGGGGCTTCGCAATCCCTTTACTACCAGTATTTTAATAGATTAAATTTCAGCTTGTTTAATCGTAGACCATTTCATGATTAGATAAGGTCAGATTTTATATATGAAAATTCCCGTACTAAAGTGGTTTTGAATTCCCTGACGAGCCGCCACTGGCGATAGCTGAAATTCCTTTATTCATTGCATTCAAGAAGACATTATTTCAAGTTCATTCAACAAAAATTCAATGCGGTTTCGTTTAAATTATTACAAATGTACTAAATGTTAACCGTTTTAGGGAAAAAGCACTTCCGTTGCTAAAATGTTGAAATAATTGACTTTCACCAGAAATTACCAACAAATTTATCTGAAACTTTCCGAAAGCTATCCTTTGGACATATCGTCGCTACCATGTCCAACTATCGAATGTGAAAAAATGCATTTTTCATTACTTTTAAAAATCGGCCCATTATCACCACTAAATTTTATTAGAATTCTACGCCTTTTAAGAATATTAATAAAATTTCTGTGAAGAACAAGATTGCCAGGTTGGCCTTATTTTTTATTCAGAGATGCAGAATTCATACCAGAAATTTTTAGAAAAAAAATTACTTTAAGTAATCATGCAATGTCTGTCATTAAATAAAGCAAAAATTTCTATTTGAAATTTCTGGTATGGATTTGGAATTCCTGTATGAAAAGGGAACCCAAACTGACAACCCTGAAGAATACTATTAAAGTTTATTGGTGCCAATTGGCCCCTTTTTAAAAATAATGAAACTAGTCGTTGGGGGCCACCGTAATACTTACCCATCATGGATATGCATAATGTAAAATATTAAAATAAAAATGTGTAAACTACTTATAAAATGCATTGCAATTCAAATAAAATCGTGGCTTGATGACGTCACAAACTTTAAAGGCTCGATTACTGAATTGCTTGAAAGAGGTTTTTCCTTATAACTCCAAAAATAATAATACTATTAACTAGCGGTTTATTGCATCTGATTAAGCGGCTAATTTGCAATTAAAATATATCTTTGAAGTGAAATTTGGATGAAATACAGGGTCATGAAAAATCGAAGAGTGTGGAAAATAGGATTCCAAATATCTCGGCAACTAATTATCCGATCGACTTCATGCTTTATTCAAAATTTATGTTTTTTTATTGTCTTTTATATTCACTCCTTAAAATAAACAATTTCGAAAATTTTTATATACCTTTCATCAGAACGAATATTTCGAGAGTCCGAAAAAAATTGTTCCGGTTAATCGAGGTTATTGAAATGAAATAGGCTTCTTCCCATTATTACATACTAAGTACATACCAAATTGCAAGTCTCTATCTCAATTTTTTCGGGAGATAGAGCGTTTACAGACACACACACACACAGACACACAGACACACAGACGGACGGCAAAATTTTTTTTCTAAAAATATGTTTTTCGGAATCTCCAGTGTCTGAAACGTGTAAATCCGTCAAAAAAAAATTTTCGATTTTCAAAACGATTACAAGACTTACCCTATACTACGTATGATGGGTAAGTAAAATGCATTTTCCACATTCGATAGTTTGACATGGTAGCGACCATTCGTCTCTACCATGTCAAACTATCGAATGTGAAAAAAAAGGCATTTTTCGTTACTTTTAAAAATTGGTCGATTGTCACCACTAAATTTTAATAGTATTCTTCACCAAGGTTGCCATTTGAATTCTTTTTTCGTTAAGGAGTGATGGATTTATAACCATCTCAGATATCATTAACTGATTTCAAAACAGGAAGCAGTTCAAGGACATAAACATTTGAGCACGCAAATAAATACATTAAGTGACAATAAATCATTCTATAATGAACAAACTTTTCTATTTTAGACAAATCATCCTACTCAAGATAAACAATGATATTAATATGTGAAATATGTTCGCGAAATTAGTTTTAATATCAACCCACGCATGCTGCAGCTGTCTGACGTCATCAAAAGAACATTGATTCAAAAAAACTCTTTTTTATTATTAAGTTAGTTGCCCTTTTTATCTCAATAGAGAAAGATGTAATAATTTTAATCTGTTGCTGCAAAAGGCAGCTGTATGTAAAATGTTACTTGAAATTATTGAGTCAAAATTTTAATATAATTATCTATAACAAAAGTGATCAGTGTCAGGTGTGGACTCAATATAAATAATATAATTCATTAACAAACATTTATGTTTTCAACACTTTAGCTCGGTAACTAATGGATTAACGCAGTTAAAAATGTGCACCAACCAGAAGCACGAGGAATACTGATGCTGAAGAAAGATAAAGGTAAGAAATTACCTATATTATTATATCAATTGTATTTTCATGGCCAGAATGATATATATTGATTATTTATTTATCTAAGTATTAGCGCGCGTAACCTACAGCGTAGAGCAGAGGCGGCTTTTTTGCCAACAAGGAGAAATTCCGAATCCACACCAGAAATTTTAAACAGAAATTTTTGATTAACTTTATGGCAGACATTTCGTGATTACTTAAAGTAATTTTTTTCTCAAAATTTCCGGTATGAATTAAACATTTCTGAATAAGAAAGAAGGCCAAACTGGCAACCCTGTTTTTAGCAGAAATTTTATTAATACTCTTACAAGGCGAAGAATTCTAATAAAATTTAGTGGTGACAATCGGCCAATTTTTAAAAATAATGCAAAAGGCATTTTTTCACATTCGTTAGTTTGACATTGTAGCGACGATATCGTCACAGTAGAGAAACAGTACGACATCGAATAATAATAGAAAATTCTGAATCTGTCTGAATGAGTTGTCTGAATTACAGATATGAGGAACTGTGTCTGCATATAGTGAAACAACTTCTGCAACACAAAATTATGTTTTATATAAAACTGGAGCGTTGACATAAAAATTCCCTAGTGTTCCACTAGATGCAGACACAGTTTCTCATACAAGTAAGTCAGACAACTCATTTTCGATTATTATTAGATGTTTTACCGTTGCTCTGAGGCGACGATATTATAAAATTAAAAATTTATTCAAAGTTCCAGTGTAATTTAGGAAGTTGGAGATTTAAATTAAGTGATATAAATTACTTACCACCGCATTTCAAAGGTTTAAAAGAAATGCAGGAAAAATAATCGATTTTTTGGTGTATTCAGATATATTTGACACGGACTCTCTATTCATAACCGTATACCTCTACATTAGAGGTCTTCAACCTGTGGTCCGCGGGAAACCTAATTTTCACTAGAAAAGAAAGAAATGCCTTGTCCAATTACATAAACTATGCGATTAAATAAGGCGGACATCACCCTGTGAAATTTGTAGTGGCAAACAACTCTCAGACAAAGATGTTGAAGACCCCCCTACCCTACACAAATGCCCTACTTTGTATTTAAACCTGCTTGTAAGGAATTTTTGGCATCATTTCACGAAGGTAGTTTTAAACCAGTCGTTGTGAGCCACCGTGATACTTACCCATCATTGATATGCATAATATAAAATATGAAAATGAAACATGTGTAAACTATTTATAAAATGCATTGCATTTCAAATAAAATCGTGGTTTGATGACGTCATAAACTTTAAATCGGGGCTGACGCAAAGGGCTACCGTGGTTGAAAGTCACGTGATAGTCGCGGTCTTACTCAAAATGTTACTTTGACGCGCAGCTGTACACAACGGAATTCCATTACTTTGGTTTTACCTCGTGTGCTTGTTGTTATATATTCTTTAATTATAAAAACAAACGTAATTTTCATTGCGAATCTTTTACTTTAATTTTGTTAAGCTTTTCTTAAGTAGTGTTGTTTAATCCATTTACGCCGGATAATCTACCGAATGTAAGTATTAATCATTTTTCCGCTTTAATGTAATATGCATAACTTTTAATTGCGCAATGTTATATACTTTAAATCGTTGGAAAACAGAATACCGGCAACTTTACTTTATGTGAAATAAAATAGCTCAGTAAAATCGTAAGATTATTATTGAATATAACGTACCTTTATTGCAGTGTCGATTACATATATTTTTGCAGCTTCTGGTTTAGAACATTACAGAGTTTCGGGGGGGGGGGGGGAGTGGATTTTTCGTTTCTACACCATTAATAAATGTAAAATCCGAAATCATCTGTAGGGAATATCGCCCCTTGAATTCAACATTGCATTACTAATCTTGATGATGTATTTTTTTTTTTTTTTACTTTTGCACTCATATGATAATGTTTGTTTTGAATTGCTTAAATATAAATAAACACAATTTATTTTAAATGAATATGTTTTTACTTGCACTATTTATTCTAAAAGTTTTTCACTTATTAATATAAACAGGATAGAAATAAGTCAAAGTTTTTAATAAGTTCAGATTATTTTTAAAGATTTAATATTCAGAATACTACACCTGTAATATTACGGATTAACATTAAGAATATACTATATATATGCTACTTTGCATTTTGGTTCCATTAAACAATTCATGATTTGTTTATGCATACATGTTAAATGTTATTTTAATTTATTTATTAGCAAACTGAATATACTCCACTAATTAATGTTTAAAATATTTTTAAAAAAATTGTTTATAATGAAATAATAAATTAATAAATTCAGATTTTGAGTGAGCCCAAAGCACAAATTGCCAGTTATTGTTTCAAGGAAATCCGACATGCTTGATTGTAATGCAAATTTAAGACTTGCATACTTTCCCAAATAGATGTTGTTAAAACAGTTTCAGCAATAGCGATTTGAGAAAATAAACAAGTCCTAAATTTTCATCATAAAGTGTGTTGGATTTTTTTCTAAATCAAAATTCGATAGTGAGAAATCATATAAGTTTTTTATATCCGCTGCTTGGTAAATTTTCGTGAAAAAAAATATATTAATTTTTATATAGTTTGTGTCTTAAAATTGTTTTCTTTCTGTTATTAACTTCTATGCTCAGAGATAAATAATGAGCACATTTAATTAAAAAAAGTTATCTTTGTACTAAAACTTTGAAAAGTTTATATATTATATAAAGTATGTATCCAATGGTCACGCATAATTTTGGTTCAGAAATATTGATATTTGATTATAAAGGTCCGGTTTTTAAAAAAAACATTTTTTTCCCCTCAATAACTTAAAACTGTTCTACAGTTTTCATATTTGAATGTGTTACATAAATCATTCTTAAGTAAAATGTGTTTAAATTTCTGTGTATTTACAGTGATTTGTAGGGTACAAGGAGCTCTTGTGTAAAATATACAGTGGAACTTCCCTTTAACGAAGTCCCTATTTAACGAAGTTTTCTACTTAACGAAATTTTCTACAGGACCTTGACTTTGAGCATCATTAACATGTAAATTAATCTCCATATTACGAAAAACTTATTCTATATAACGAAGTTTATTGCACTTTCGTGTGTGTACAGCATTCAAACGAAGAGGTTGTTGTTGCGATGGGTGTATGAATTTATTTTGACGGACTGTATGAAAATGAATACATTTGAATTATTAAATCAAAACACACAATTTTAAACACTTTTTAACGAAAAAAGAAAAAGTACGCTTTGGTTTATGTTTACTTCTCTTTGTTATGTGTTCTTTTAGACATTATTCTAATTAATTTATTCTCATATCTACATTGAATTAAAAAAAATACTGCCCGAATTAAAATACATTTTTGTAATATTTTCATTTTATGTGCACTTTTCATTTTATGTGGGTTATGTGTATACAAGTTACATAAATTTAAGTTGATTTCTATTTAACGAATATTCTTCATAACGAAGTATTTAAGTGTAACGATGAGACTTCGTTAAATGGAAGTTTCACTGTACTTATTTTTCTTCTAAAGCTTTGAAAATTTTATATATATATATATATATATATATATATGTGTGTAGCATTTTGACGAGGTTGAGATATTACGATGAATACTATTCGATGAAAAGATGGCAGTCCTTCAACGATATAGCGAGTTGCAGTCGAATTTAGCGAGTATGGCGAAGTAGTAAGGCAATGAAATGAGATCACAGAATTTCTCCAGTAAATCCAGCCAATCTCCAGACAAATAATTTTATTAGAAGACGAACAACACAGAAACGATTCCCAAAGGTCTAAAACTTATAGCCCTCGGGCTAACGTTGCTTCACTTCATTGAATTAAGATGTTACTGGGCCAGTTGAATATTCTACGGTCATACAAATACACATACTTGTTTAGCTTCCGAAAACGTCAAAAAATCTCTCGCTCCGACCGGTGCGTTCGAGTTTTGATCTCTCCGCGGAAACATACACAGAATTACGTCACGAGCGCTCAACCCAATGAGTGAGAAGCTAGCTCCAGCCCAACGAATGAGGCTAGAAGGCGAGGCTAAAACATTAAAGAATCCCCTTACTTGGGTGCGGACCAATTTAGAAGTTAAAATCCCAAGCGCGCGAAAAATTCAGAGCAATAATAATAATAATAATAATAAGAAAATGGCTTTAAAAAACATTCGAAATGAGAACGCGTCTCAGAATTTTATAGATTGGGGAACTGATAAAAGTTACGAATGATCTTAAATTTTAGATTAAGATTTGGAATAAAATAATTATTAATATACGGATATTTACTTTTAAAAGGGCTTTAAATAGAAATAGATATTATTAAGAATTAAGGAAATACTGACTATGACAGAAGTTAGATTAATTTTAAAATATTAATGCGAATAAAATGGAAGGATACGAAGGAAATAAATTTTTTATATAACATATATATATATATATATATATATATATATATATATATATATATATATATATATATATATATATATATTATAAAATATGTGTCCTATGGCGGCATATAATTTTGGTGGGGAAAATATTGTCATTTAGGGTATAAAAAAACTGTTTAAACAAATTTTTTTTTTTTTTTTTTTTTGAAAATCATTCTTTTCTTAAATTGTGATTCGTCTTTGAAATTTTTAAATGTTAATTAAATTATTTTTACGTAGTTTGTGTTATATTTAGGTGTATTCACAATGATTTTTAGGATATAAAAAGCTCAATTTTCATCATTTTTTTCCCTTTTGACAACTTTATATCAGGTTACAAATTATTTTATTTAATATAATTAAATTATCTTAATGTTTGTGTAAGATTTGATAGTCATTATTCCGCTGCTTGGGGGCAAGTAACGAATTTTATCAAATTAAAGAATGACTCGGATATAAGACAGGACCGTAACCAGTCGGTAAAGCCAGAGGGGGCTTTGAAATTTTTTGATGGGGCTAATTCACAGTTTGTCTTTCCCCCTCTATTTTAGAGATATATAAATATAGACAGAAGCAGAAAGCAAGTCATAAACTTTTGATTATACAGTTTTAAAATTAATAAATGTAATAAATAATGTTATTTGTGTTGAAAGATTATGAAGTCTAGAGGGGGCTCAAGAAGTTTCAAGGAGGGGCTCAGCCCCCCCTGCCCCCGCCTGGTTACGGCCCTGATATAAGAGTAATCTAAAATTGAGGCAATAATCTATTATGTCAATTGGTTTGCTGAGCTGAGATCGGGAGCGTCACGTGACTAATCTAAATTGGAGAAGCACGGTAGCCCGTCTTTCTCGTTAGCCCCGCTTTAAATGCTCTATTAGTGAATTGCGTAAAAGAAACATCCTTATAACTCCAAAAATGATAATCATATTAACTAAAGGTTTATTGCTACGGATTAAGCGTCTCATTTCCAGTTAAAATATATCTTTGAACTGAAAGTTGAATGAAATACAGGGTCATGAAAAATTGAAGAGTGTGGAAATAGGATTACATATATCTCGGCAACTAAATTACCGAATCGCCTTCATTCTTTATGCAAAAATGTTTTTGTTTTATTGTCTTCTATATTCACTTCTTAAAATAAAGAATTTCGAAAATTTTTATATAGCTTTAGCAGAACGAATATTTCGAGAGTCCGAAAAAATAGTTCCGGATAATCGAGGTTACTGAAATTCAGTAGGTTTCTTCTTATTATTATATACTAAGTATAACAAATTTCAAGTCTTTATCTCAATTTGTTCGGGAGATAGAGCGTTTACAACAGACACACGCGGCAATTTTTTTTTTCCTTAAAAAGATGTTTTTCGGAATCTTCAGTGTCTGAAACGTGTAAATCCGTCAATTTTTTTTTTCTATTTTTAAAACGATCACAAGACTTACCCTATACTACGTATGATAAGTAAAAAGATATTCTTGTAATAATACTCTGTAACTGAAATTTGAGTTATAATATTCTTCCGCAATAAGTAATACGTATTACTACATCCGAGTCCGTTTGAGCCATCTTGTAGAAGCTCTAAAACTGTCATAATCCTAACACATGCACATAAGACTGAATGCGATATTTTAAATATGTAATAACTAATGTATTAAAGGCATTTTCTTTCTTTATATACAGGATGATCGGAAAATAATTGGCGAAATTTTAAAGGGTAGTAAAGGAAACCTAAACAAGCAAGCAGTTTTCGTCATAAAATGTATGTCCGGAAATGGCATGTTGCGATGGTGGAGAAGAAAATGTGAAATGTGCAATGAAATATAACGTATAGGCATCAATAGATGGCGCTGATATGCGTCATTTCTGTACACTATAGCAAAAAATGCTTGTTTTTGTCTCCTCTACCACCCTTTAACATTTTAACAGTTAGTTTTCGATCACTCTGTACATATATATGTATCTATTGAACAATTGGTTACGAAAAGAGCCCTATCTCCAGAAAATTCTGGTTATATTTATATGAAACCGATCTCCATCAATTTATGTGATGTTTTGAATATGATGATTTATCGGTTTAAATATTTGAGAATTTCCTGATATTTTACAGCTATTTTTATAGGTAAACATACAGTAAAATATGAAAAAATATCAGAGAATTTCCTGATATTTTGCAGTTATTGTTATAAGTAAACGTACAGAAAAAAAATATATCAGAGAATTTCCTGATATTTTACAGCTATTTTTATAGGTAAACATACAGAAAAAAAAAAGAAAAAAATCAAATAGATTGTTTAAATGGCTATATCTACGGAAGTTATAATGTTATGGCTTAGATTGTAATTTATTATATACTTGATACCTATAATAGTATATTTATTGAAAACAAATGAGTAAACTATCAATAATTTTGTTATGTTTGGTAAATATCCAACATTAATTTATTTTTCCAAAAAATTTTAAAAAATAAAAAGAAATTGTATGAAAATAATTCATTTAAGAAATGAAATTGATGTTTTTTTATATACTAATGTATTTGAATCAATTAAGAATTTTACTCATGTTTACTTTATTTTTTAAAATGGCTGTTAAACGTAGCCATAGACCTTAATTAAATCTTATGTAAAATAAACATAACGAGCTAATTTTTTGCTTTCAAACACACAGATCCCCCGCAAACCCGCTATGAACCCCTTAAGGGGTCCGTGAACTCCAATTAAAAACCCCTTGCTCAAAAGAAAACTTTAAAACTAAGTCTGCTCACTTACTATTTAGAGTATTTAAGGCTGGAATATCATCAGTATCTTGAATAGAAACAATAAACGATGCACAAAAAAGAACAACACAACACGCTGAAATAATTGAAGTAAGCTTCCGCATTTCTGCAATTTTCGATGAGCAAAATACGTTTATTATTTATACTCGGTAATAAATTTAGATGCCCTGTTGGTTCTCCGTCAATGTCAATGGCCTGGCTTATTATTATTTCAATGCATACGGGCTATTACGAATAGCTTCTGTTGAAGCAAAGAAAGAAGCAGTTTCAGATACTTCTTTAAGAAATAGTGTGTTCTAATACTTCAAGTAATTTATCTTGAGACAATTACCGTCATTTCATTGACATTTTCTGTAGATTGATATTAACTACACAGTATTATTCAGCACTGTTCAGCTTTTGATTTTCATTATTTATTATGAGTTTTATTGTAAAAAATATGAAATATAGTAGACACTCCTTCCGACTTTGATATTTCTATAATTCTAACGCCGTTGATATTTTTTTAACTTTGACATTTTAATTGAATTGAATATAGATTTATTCCAGTTAAAACTCATTTTCAAAGCAAAGTTAAAAATTAAAATCGAATTTTTTTTTATCGAAGTTTGATACGCACATGTCCTACGCTGCATCTTACTTATAAAAAAAGTTAAAAAGTTCTCCAAAATTATTTTTCAATGCATAATTTGTGATAGAGTAACTTTGGGAGAATCGCCGCACCGGTGATAGATGTCGCACCCATTGAATTTCTTGTAATTATCACTAGATGACAGTCAGGAGTACAGTATAGGTGTACAAAACGAGATTACTTCAACCAGTTTATAGCGTGAATCCCATTTCGACGTTTACTTGTAACTGTACAATCCTTACTTTGAGGCAAGCGCGTGATTTCACTTTCTAAACTTTTAAACACGTTATGCTTAAATATTTTTTATGTGTTAATTACTAAATATGCATACATGATTTCGAAGTAAAAATTAAGTGTAGCGTCTGTATAGGGTACTGTGTGTATGGTTGCCCATTTTTATTTGCAAGGACAGGCAACTGTGATGTGCTACGTCTGTACCGTACAAAATGGGATACATGCCGCACTACGATTCGGTATACATGTCGCAGTTTCTTTTGTACGGGATGCCGCGATTAATAAAATTCAGTTCGTCAGACATTGATGAATGTTCAAACAGTATAAAGTTTACTACACCTAAAGAAAAAAGGGTAAAAATAAAAAGTAAAAAGGTGAAGAAGTATAGGTCAAGATGATAAGAATGAAAAGTTGGATAACACATGTAACTCAAACGTTCTTTGCAAGGAATGCGCAGAAAACTACTCCAAAACTAAGAAAAGGTGTTATTAGCTTCGTTGCATCATGTGCAAATGTGGTTACATGAAGACTGTACCATTTCCGATAGTTCTTGTGTAGATTGCGGTCGAAAAAAAAAGTCTATTAACAAGAAAATTACTTACTTTTTCTGTTCCCTCTCTAATACACTGATGTTACGTTGTTGCCGAAATAACAATTAAAATCTAATCTTTAAAAAATAAGTATATAATTTCGGTAGTGACCAAAGTAGGCAGACTAATATTGATTTGAACCTACTAGTACGTTTTTCGGTAGTGAACAAAGTAGGCAGACTAATATATTGATTTGAACCTACTAGTACGTTTCATTGTACTCATTTAGTTTCTTTGTTTTTACATAGTTAATTATAGTCCAGATATAAATATTTGTTTGAATATTTTTTTATTTATAATTTAATTCTGTTTTTATGACAAGCACGGCATAACTCCCGCGCAAGTGCGGCGTCTCACCCTGAATGCACGAGTGTCGCGCCGCAATGTTATGTATTAGAAAAAAAATTATTAAAAATTATTAATTATTTTTTATATTTTTTGTCGCAGCACACATGTTGTATATTTAACATTAAATAGCACAGCATGATTTTTTTTAATTTATGTGCACCATGGGACTTTATACACAAATTCAAAAAAATGTGCGGCATCTCACCCGAAATTACTCTATATTTTCATACTTTTATGTAAATTGTGTCATGAATAGTTCGATAAATATAACACGATACAGAGAGATCAGAATTAATTTGCTAATATACTTTAATACACATCATAAATATTCATTGAGATATTTATTAGAGCCACACTGGAATAAAATTACAGCAGTGCATTGCCATTTATTATTTCATAATGTAATTTTCTCATGCAGTGCTTTTTGTCGATATATATACTGATGACAATAAATTCTCCATTAAGCTTTTTTCTTTCGTTAATTTTTACTAATAAATCTTTTATGCGCGAACACAGGGCTTTACAAATTTGATAAAATCTGATAGGCAGCAAAAATTTCTAGTCGCCCCCCCCCCATCCCCCGTGCCCCCGCCTATGTTTTTCAAAAAAACACACAAATTTTCTATGAATTAAAAAAGATTATAAAAAAAAAGAATAACAAGCAGAGGTTAGAATTATTAGTTACATAGTTTAGAACAGTACATAATTAAACTAACATATAAACTAAGAACACACTAACATTTAACACATATAAACCAAGTTTTCTAATGAAACTTAACAAAATCTCTAAAAAATCTCTAAAAAATATATCTCTAAAAAATTAAAATACTGTAAAGGCTGAATTAACCGATAGGTTCGGAAAATGCTGATTGCCGAATGCTTCAAATGTTTGGATAGTTGAGTGATTTTATTATTTTAAAATGTACATTTGATGAACTTATTTTTGCCAAATTTGAAATAAAAGTTACAAATGTTTTTTGATTGAATATAATTTCTAAGTTTATTTCTAATATTTTGGAACTTTGCAAGATCTATAATGAAACATCTTATGAGAATTTTAAGTTAAGATTGTGATTAAGATGAGAAAACAGATTCTGCTCTTGATAGAAATTGTAAGCAACTATAATTGTAAATAAAATAAGCTTTTTTGTACACATAAACCGGCTCGAACAATAAAAAACTTTACGTGCTTTTAAAATAAATCCATATATGAGAAATATCAAAACTAATTAATGCAAAATAACTCAAAAGTTAGTATGTAAAATATGCCACGGAGGAAGAGGGTGGGGGGGGGGGGGGAGGAGGAAGGTTTATTTGGATCCAACAATGTACGATAAAAATTGAAGGATAAATAAAATAATAATAATATAAATAAAAACTTACCCTTCTGAAGTGCAATGAATGATTTGTTCTGGTTCATTTGGTTTTGATTGTTTGCCACCATTTTGTTCATATTTTTTTTTTGTTTGTTTTTTACACTCCATAATAAAAGATACTTCTCCAGACAGCAGTATTATAACATAAAAATTAAAAAAATGAAGATTCAAATGCAAAAAGACTCTAGGGCTCCATGGGGCGAGGCAGCGTAAAATATTTCATTAGCGAAATAAATTGTTACGAAACAAAAAAAAAAGGATACTTAATATTTGTTTAATTATTTTTTTCACAGCCAGTCTCTGCAAACACGTAATAGCTTCTATAGTTTACGTCATATAGACAAGACAATCGTCTACAAACCAGAGTGACGCTTACGTATTGTGTAATGTGTACGTGCGATGTGCAGATAATAAAAGCGGCATGCATTTTACACAAGGGAGAAATATTAAAAAAAATACATATTATTTAATTTTATTAAAATTAGTTAGTCTTCAAATTTTAATTATGTTTTATAGATTTACTTCAAATTAATTCTTGATAATCACTTAACTTAGATGTTATTATTCGTTAAAATGAATATGATAGATTAATTAGTTTTAATTTTGAAATGCAAAAATCTGATTTGAAATGAAAAAAGTCCTTCCGGCCTGTACCGGGAGGAAAAGGTAGCTTTCCTATATCTTCGTTTTAAAATTTTAGCTAATGTTACACGAAAACAGAAAGTTAAAATGCAAAGAAAACGTTTACAAAGGATTCGTTAATACTGAATTTGAATAAGAAATTCGCCAAATTATTGAGCAATAGCCAAATTGGCTTCATTTATGAAGACTTATTTTGGTCGCCAAATTTGGCGATATTGCGCCAAATGTCGCCAAGTTTGGCGAGAATTTGGCGCTAACGGATATGAATATATAGTTTTATGCGTATGATTGAGAAAATTATTACAACAATGAAAATTTTTGTAATGTGTTGTCTTGTTTCAAAATGTCAGCCACCCTAGAATTTCAAACTGCTCTATCTCAGCCATTTTTTAAGATAGAGGTAAACCAAAAAATGCTCTGGAATACTTGTATCAAGGCCTAACACGTAATTAAAAATAAATTTTAATTTTTAATTTTTTTGTATATTTATTTTAGTTTTAAATATTTAAATGGCCGCCATCTTGAAACAAAATGGCGGACCAAGCTGGCCAACGAACTCGGTCGAGACATTGGTGACCTTAATTCACACAATTAGTTTCATCAAAATCGATTTATAAATACGAGCGTAATCGTATGACATAGGTCAGATATATATATATATATATATATATATATATATATATATATATATATATATATATAATCAACATTTGAACGGAGGGTGGTTTTGGGGTCTGGGGGTCATGATCGGTGAAAATATATCGAAATTTTCCGGAACTGCTTTCCTCCGAACGGCTGCAATAGGTAGCTTTATACTTTTTTGTATTGAAAGCTACCTAAAAGTCCTTCCGGCCTGTACCGGGAGGAAAAGGTAGCTTTCCTATATCTTCGTTTTAAAATTTTAGCTAATGTTACACGAAAACAGAAAGTTAAAATGCAAAGAAAACGTTTACAAAGGATTCGTTAATACTGAATCTGAATAAGAAATTCGCCAAATTATTGAGCAATAGCCAAATTGGCTTCATTTATGAAGACTTATTTTGGTCGCCCCAAATGTCGCCAAGTTTGGCGAGAATTTGGCGCTAACGGATATGAATATATAGTTTTATGCGTATGATTGAGAAAATTATTACAACAATGAAAATTTTTGTAATGTGTTGTCTTGTTTCAAAATGTCAGCCACCCTAGAATTTCAAACTGCTCTATCTCAGCCATTTTTTAAGATAGAGGTAAACCAAAAAATGCTCTGGAATACTTGTATCAAGGCCTAACACGTAATTAAAAAATAAATTTGAATTTTTACCTTTTTTGTATATTTATTTTAGTTTTAAATATTTAAATGGCCGCCATCTTGAAACAAAATGGCGGACCAAGCTGGCCAACGAACTCGGTCGAGACATTGGTGACCTTAATACACACGATTAGTTTCATCAAAATCGATTTATAAATACGAGCGTAATCGTATGACATAGGTCAGATATATATATATATATATATGGAGATATATATATATATATATATAAATCAACATTTGAACGGAGGGTGGTTTTGGGGTCTGGGGGTCATGATCGGTGAAAATATATCGAAATTTTCCGGAACTGCTTTCCTCCGAACGGCTGCAATAGGTAGCTTTATACTTTTTTGTATTGAAAGCTACCTAAAAGACCTTGAACATTTTGTAGCATTGTATCCAATTTTAGATGCCGTCACAGAGGCTAGATTATCACGATTTCTTACTTTTTTATTGACCCCCCCCACACACACACACACATTCTTCCCACATTCTAATCACGTGGCATGCTGTAACGGAAAATAATGACTCTTTCTGTGCAGGGGATGGTAGAGCTCCTATAATAGAGACTGACGCATCCTCGCAGATTTGGTGCTCAAATTGAAGTTCAGTCGAAAAACCAAGCTAATCAGAACCGGTTCAGCCAATCAGAACCGAGTCTTAGGCAACCCCAACTCCGGCTGCGGTAGATTGATGCTGAACTGAGCACCAATAATACGAAACAAAATGGATATGCGTCAGCTCCTATTATAGGAGTCTTAGGAGATGGGAAATAAATGCCTTTTAAACTTGGCTCAAAGTCCGATAGAAGAGAAAGTCACTGCTTTCCGCGGGCGAGTAAGGGGGGGGCGGCTTATTTAAAATAAATAAATAAAACAAATAAAAAGCCAAATTAAAAAACTTGGTCTCCAGATAGAAAAATCAGGTCACCAGTGGCTACCTGGCGACCGCATTTGTTAAGCCCTGCGCGAACATCCGACGCTGCATCTCAATTACAAAAACGCTCATACGTACTCCAGAATTCTTGTCCAATGCATTATTTCCTGTTTATTTGAGTTACTTTGTGCAATGTTATACCTTCATACTCTTATATTAGTATGGCGGCATGAATAGTTCGACGAATATAACACGGTATGACAAGCTGTAATTAATCAACGGATATATGTTAATGAAAATATTGAATATTCATTGATTTATTGATTAAAATTACATTAGGACCTTTGTGCACTGTATTACGATCTAATATTTCAGGATATAAATAATGTCTCATGCGGACTTTTTTAATGACATTACACTGCCAACATATTGCACTGCTGACAATAAAAAATCCAATTATAAATATTTTTTCCGATTAAAAATTGGTACCGGAAAATATATAAAGAACTTTATAATAATAAATATAATGTGTTTTGGGAAGTTAAATGAAATACCTAGAATATAAATAAATTCGTGCTAGAGCGGTACCCAAACCGCTTGATGAAAATGATTCGAAGTATCTGGATGTCGTACTGTATGAAAAGTGTGGTGTGGTATAAAAAAGGAAAAACTAAAAACGTAAAAGTATGCTTCGCCCAAAAAAACAAGAAAAAAATATTGCAATTAAGAGCAAATAAAACAGACAGTTAATATATATATATATATATATATATATATATATATATATATATATATATATATATATATATACTAGCCGCCACTGGCGACCAGTTTGGTCTCCCTTAAATGTATGTATGTTAAGCATTGTAACACGTTACTTTTATTCATAATTTAATTTTTTTCCTTAATCCTTCGCAAACCGAAAGATTCTAATAGACAAATCAAGAACTTTTGCGATCATGGTAGCATTTTGCATATTTTTTGTTGTTATGTATTTCATCTTCCATGATATAAACCGCTTAATCCACTTAAGCATTTGTCCTTCATGTCCGTTTGCTTATCAGTTGCAATATGTTCGCTAAGGCGGAGATTCTTAAACATATTAAGTAATTTTTCGTAATTGGGTCCATTGCCAATTGGCGTATTTTAGTTAATACGATTTGATGCAATGAAGTCTATTTTGTGAAAGTCTTTAATGATATCCACATTTACACTGAACCATATTGTTGCTAATATTTGTTTTTGTTTTTCGTTAACTTTGGCTGTAGACTCGATTGCGAAAGATTATAAAATCTATCATTATTCTCATCTAAAACGTCTTGAGTAATGTGCCATAATCGGGCTACATATTATTACACGTAATTTTCGAGTATAGTTTGGTGGAAAATTGAACTTTTGAAGGCCAGTTTTGATAATCGCATTCCCTTTAAACCATATTTTCTGTCAGGACTTTTGACCCATGACGTACAATCTGATTAAAATTCACTAACTTCCTTTTAGATGCCTGGTACGACTGTGTTTTTCTCTGCTCCCCTTTCTTGATATAGTTCAGGAGTTTTTATAATAGCGTAATTCTGTTATTTCGGCATGTCTGCTTAATGTCTACTGACTATTAAGATTCGTAACAGGTAAAATACGCCGCGCCAACATTGGCACCTATAATTCTAATTACAGCAACCCGTTTTTTCTCTCTATATTGTAACTCTATAGTTAATATTACGTAGTAGAAATATAAAAGACTATTGAAGACGGTTCTATTGATATAGTAGATATAGATATGTATAGTATATTCATGGGTATATAATATGTGATTAGAATATATATATATCTCATATTCATTCCGGTGGATATAACATACCCCAAATAAAACTTCCATCGTAAATGTCTAATCTAAAAACCATCAATATGATTTTATGTGTTTAGTAAGTGTATACAAAACGAATTTTCTGTATTATTTTACTTTAATTCTATATTATTAACCATTTTTAATGATGGGTCCTTTTGTGTACAGTTGTCGCAGACGCACCGGGGTATCATTTTGGCGCCAAAATGGTGATTTTATGTCTGGCCAACCTGGCGTTTTCGGCTAGATTTTGCTTCGTATGGAAACCTGGTAGAGCAGATTCCGCATGCTTTATAATAAATTAAATATTGTGTGTTTTATAACAAATTAATGATTGTGTGTGTTTTTAAATAAAATTGTGTGTGTTTTTTTTTTAAATATAAAATGACTTATTTCATAATAAAATAAAAGTAACATGCTGTTTTAGCAATCTCTAACAGGTGTCTGAAAATGGGATTTTCTCGCCAAGATGGCGCAAAACAAAAATCGCGCCAACCCCGGAGCATCTGCGACAGCTTTTCCAATTTAAAATGCATGCCGTTCACATTTTTCATTTAAAATAGAAAATAGAAAAATAAAAAATAGGTACTTTTCCGCTATACGGACACCATGCCAAAATGTATGCTAATGCCTAATGTATGTAAATGTATGTATTAAATATATGTAAATGTATGCTTGGCGACAATGGTGTCCGTATAACGCAAAAGTACCAAAAAATAATATCATAAATCAAAACATTTGATTTCAGAATCAAAGTATCGTTTCTAATTTGAACACGTGAAGAATAAAAGCTGGTATTGGCGATTTTAAAAATGATATTGGCGAGATTTGCACCCAAATAACATAAAAGTACTTAATGATGTTATGTATTTTATAAATGTATATTAAATTACTATTTGGAACGCGATTGGTCATTAACAATGGTAAATATGATTGGCAATTAACAATCATTTTAGGTGATCTCTCTTCCTGCCACGTATAATAAATATCAAATTAACTGACATTTCGTTTCGAAATTTGATTCATTAAATATTATTACATGACTTGTATTTGTTTACATTCAACTTTGTCAAGAAAAGATTCCGAAGGAAGTTGAGTTGTAAAGCACTTCATCAAGCAGAATTATGGTAAACTTTGATGGTCTTACAGGTCCTGGTGTAAATTACTTTTTTGACACCAGGCAGCGCTCCAAAAAATCATTCATGGAAAACTTATTTTACGAACGATTATCTCCATGGTTTAATGGTTTAATATTTTAAAACTTCACGACGAATGAATCTTTTTTTTTTTTTTTTTGTTTACTTTCATGGATAGAGAATTTGAACTGCGAAGCTAATTTCAACTGAAGTTATTGCAGAATATACACCTAATTGAATGTAAGTCATCTCTCAAATATTAATTTATTTTGAACGATCTTTCTAAAAATGTAACTTTTATGCAGTTTTATTCGAAAAATAATTTTGAATAAAAATGGCCGCCTGGCATATGAAAAAGTGAAACGGACATTCCGGAACTGTTGATGACAGTCACATGACTTACGGTTTTATTATAGAGATAATTTTCATACCATTTTTGGTATTGTTAAAATTAAATTAATTACATAACATTAATTAATAAAATTTTAACAATAAAATTTTACTGAGGCACATATTTCAATATCGCAGGTCTATAGTAAGCCAGGTGTACCGATTTTCAGGGTCTCCAAGACTTGTCCCGAGGAACCAGTGAGCGGGACGCCAAAAATCTCGATTTTTTTATAATACACAAATTCTTTTAAATTTCTTTTAGTACCATGTGTTTTTCTGAATCGAGGACACAAAGACTTAAGACAGTCAAACCTGTGAAAACAGAATCTGAAAACAGAAATCACCATAGCTCTTCGGATGCTATGATGGAAAATTTTTATAGTGTAATTTAATTTTTAAATCTACCTGCTAAGACGACAAACTGTCTAAAAAACAACATTTTCCTAGTTTCTAACGATTTTGTTTTTACAGTTTTTAATGCACTTGGTTCAGTAAATCCAATGACAACAAAACCTGTTTATAGCAGAATCCTGTCTTAAAAGTAAAAATTTCATATTTTGTTATAAAAGAAATGTCATATATGATATAGAATCATATACATTTTATGTTTTATTCAAAAATTTAATTTTCCTATCTTAAAATTTTTCTATGAGAATAAATGTCTGTATTCAAAATCTTTTTATTCTTTAATCCGAAAAGCAATCATTTCTTCCTTATTAAAAATGTTCCCAGATATTTCATTGTAACATTAAAAGTACGTTACTTCTCTGTGGTTACAACTCGGAATATTAATGTACTGCAGATGACCTTAACATATGCTGTTTCTGTTTCTTCGTATCTTGTGTTAAACCAGGCGCCGTTATTCATAATTTGACTGCTGGAAAAATATGCACTACTAGCTGTTACCCGTGACTTCGTTCACGCAACATTAAAAGAAGAATAAATACATTAATTAAGCAAAATATTTCACTCCCGATAATTAAAAACGTTAATAATTGACTAACTATTTATCACATTTCATAGGAGACAATAGGTTATTTTTTGTTATAGGGACCTTGACATAACTCGGTCTTTAAAAAGTGAAATTTTGTGCCAAATAATCGCAAAAATGAAATTGCAACCAATGCGAAAAGGAGGGCCAAATAAAATCGTGTAAATAGACGAATTGGGTAAAAACAAATGTCAATTTTACCTGATAGACAATTTTACTTTTAAAGCCTTTGTGAAACGTTTTAACAGCCATCCTTCGAAAAAACATTAATTGGAAATAGTATATGATTTTTCTTTAAATTCAAGTCTGCCTCCTTGGTTTAATGTATAGCTGAAACAAATCTTGTTTTCTAAATGACAGTATGTTGACAGGCAATTTTTGTTCTCCAGAATAAATTGATTCATGAAGTTTGAATATGTAAAAATATGTTTTAATTTTTTGGATAATTTACTGAAATCAAGATTTTGTTTTCACCATCTATTCAAAGTGAAAATAAATTCTGTTTTTTCAGTTTTAATGAGAAAATGGTGTAAAAAATACACTGATCTGTTTTATTTCTCCTTTTTTATACACAAATATGGAGTAATTTACTTTCCGTTTTTAGAGAAACTTCGTTAAAATTTACAAAAAAAAATCTTGGCATCTAATTTAATTTTTTTAATTCTGAGAGTTTGTGTGACATCCTCGGATCAATGATAACCGGTATTAAGTAAATCGCGTTGCGTTCAATAGTCTAGGAGTAGTTGCGAAATACAAACACACGGTCAGATTTTAATATAATAGATTCGTGTTCATTTTCCTTTTCTTAAAATTATGATGTGATTTTTAACAAAAAACTCTCATCTGTATATAACGGATAGTCATGCTTAATAATCAGTATAGATTAAAAAAAAAACATTTAAATTTTTCGTTATAAATATGGCGTGAAATTCATCTACTTTTTATACTTACTGATCCTTGTATTATTAATGTAAGGAATTGATTCACACTCATTTTAAAACATATTGGAAAATTCCCGTTTTATTTCAAATATGACGTCTCGTTTTCTCCAGAGAAATCCCATTTTAATGACATAATTCTTGTTAATTTTCTTTCCCAGGCAATTAATTTCAATACTGGCATAGGGGAAATTATGTTACTTTAACAAAATAATATTAAATCTTATGTTTTATCAATAAAAATGAAACTATTACATTCGTAATTTTTTTCAGGTAATCGAGTTATTTCTTTAAGTTTTAAGAACGAAAATATTAGGTAACCAAGAAAGTTTGTGCGGTTTTTGAGAACAGCTACATTTGTTGCGTAGGCGTGGTCAAACTGATTCTGATGATGTCATTTCTGTACATTGCCTTTAAATCTCAATCAGTAGAGAGTTGTTTAACGTATCTCATGTTTCGCTATCAGTTTTGTGGGAAGTGCAATCGTCGAAAAAGGATGTCGTTGACAAATGAGCTTTGAGGTCTAATTTGCTCTGCAAGCTCAAATTAGGAAACAAAGCTGCAGAGGCCGCTAAAGGAACATGCTCCGTGTTAGGAGAGACTTCGGTGAGTGAACGGTCTGCTCAAAAGTTGTTCAGAAGATTTTCGTCCGGATACGAGAGCCTCAAAGACAAGCCCCGTGTTGGTCGATCATCCATATTAGACTAAGTCCAGCTGGAGAAGGAAATCAAACGGAATCCTGATCTAACATGCCTGGAGCTTGCGCACAGGTTTGGAGTATCTGACAAAACAATCCGATCGCATCTTCATAGCCTTGGGATGTCGTGGAAACTCGATAAGTGGGTTCCTCATGTCCTGTCCAAATAAAACAAGCTCCAACGATTGAACATCTGCTTGCCATTGCTATCGCGTCACAACAAAGCCTCTTCCCTGGATCAGATATTGACATGTGAAGAGAAATGGGTAATTTATGATAACCGGAAGAGAAAACATCATTGGTCGACTTCTGGTTCCGTCTCATTGGTTGCTAAACCGGACATCCATCAAAAAAATATAATGTTGTGTGTTTGGTGGACTAGTGCTGGTATAGTTCACCATGAATTCTTAGAAAGCGGGAAAACAATCACAGCCGAAGTCTACTCGTCGCAGTTGAAAAAGGCTTTAGCTGCTTTGCTCGAAAAGCAGCCAGCTCTGTTCAACAGGAGATGAATTCTCCTCCTCTATGATAACGGCAGACCTCATACTGCCAAAGCGACCAGGGACGTGATAAAAACATTGGGCTGGGAAGTTTTGCTTCACCCACCTTACTCCCCAGACATCGGACAATTACTTGTTTTTGGCCATAGATAATCACCTGCGGGGACAGCAGTTCCGAATCCAAGATGATGTTGCAAAAACTATAACCCAGTTTTTGGTCTCTAAACCAAAAGATTTTTTCAAAAAGGGTATTTAGTAGGGTAGCTTGTGTCTCGTTGCATACGTGTAATTTAAGCCAATGGTGATTATTTCAAAGAATAAAATAAGTCTTAAAAATTTTTGTGGGTCGTTTTTTATGTCTGATGAAAACCGCACGAACTTTCTTGGTTACCTGATAGCTATTTCTCGCTATCGATGACATCATTTTCGACATAGATAATTTTGCGGAGCATATTATTGACATTTGCTAACCATTTTCTTTTGAAACTTCTTTTTACTTTTTTAAAATTTAAATAAAAAATACGGTATAGTTATATTAGCCGTGCGGAGACGGTAAAACGCCAAGTATTTTACCATACAAAAGAAGAAAAAAAGTGAAGAAAAAACCCAAGATCATTTTATTTCACCAATCAAAGCCTATCCGTTTTATTTGCGATGTATGACGTCATATTCGCCTGTTTCCTATGGTTACGCATATTGAAACCTTGTATTATTATCAAAAACTAAAAAAAGTACGTTTTATTTCTAATAATATTATTTAATCTTCTTTTTAATTCTTGAATTTTTTTATTTCATTTTCATTTTTCACGTGAAAATTTTTCAATTGAAACTAAATTGTTGAGAAAAATTATTATTCCGGGTTTTAAATTAGTTTTGGCAACGATAAAGTATTAGCAACGGTAAAGTAAATTTAACCATTTTAAAATATTATACGAAAAAATGTCCATTTATTCTCTATGAAAATAACAAAATTTTGAATTATTAAGAAAAATATTTGAATAAAATAAACAAAAACCAGTCTATGTTCATTTGAGGGTTATAATCTATCTATATGCAAAAATACAGGATCATTAAATGCTCCATTTTGACGCTGGCTTCAGCCTAACATTTGCACACAATCAGATTTATAATATTATTAGGATAAACTCTTTTCGTTAGCTTCTAATAACGCATGTCAGGCTTTCTCAAAACAACCTTGGGTTGTATGTTAAAAATCACAAAATTGATATTCCGCCAAATTATGGCATCCTTTCATTTCTTATTCAAAAATTCTCAATATTGGTTTATCGCTAACTGTCAAAATTTCATGGTTAGTGCATGGCGGGAAAATGTAGAGTTTAGCACATTTTCATTTATGTGTTGATAATAATGCATCTAAAAAAATTAGATCAGATCTTCACTCCCTTTTGTCAGATAAAGATGTAAACTTTTGGTAGTTTAAGCGAAGGCCACCCTCTGTGTTTTCTTGTGTCGATTGTTCAGATAAAATAAAAAGAGTTCCATGGATCTAAGACTTGTTTTCATCTAATGCCTCTTGTATGGATTATTTTATTTTTCCAGGAAACGGATTAATATTGCGGTACATCCAATGTGCCATTATACCTCGGCAATGTTTAAAAAAAAATGTCCATTTGAATATATCGGGACTTCACCATATAATCTGAGAAATGATTGCTTTTCGGATTAAAGAATAAAAAGATTTTGAATACATGGAAAATTAAATTTTGGAATAAAACATAAAATATATATGATTCTATATCATACCATACAATTATAATTGCTCAGCCGGAAACCTCTCCAAAATGGATTTTTGTTTCGGTCCCTAGCGATTCCGCTTTCATAGATATTACTGCATAATGACTTCCAGAGCTGACGTTGAGACTCCTCATCTGTAGAAAACTAATCCATTCATTTTAATCAACTTAATATTTTCTACTCAAAATAAATAAAAAAAGAAAATGATAAAGCACAGAAAAAAAACCAACGATAATTTCATTCATCTCTTCAAAAACCAGTGACCTAATTTTATGACTCTTAAGTTTCAAGATACCAAGCAATAGATATTTATTACATCGTTATGTTCATCACTCTTCTAATAATGTGAAGTATGATTCGTGATTTGTGATTATGTTATTATAAACTTGTTAAAGAACTAAAAAACAATTTATAAGACAGTTATTCATCATTAAATGTAACTTATGAACTTACAGTCGTGCAACAATATTTCTTCAGAAAAACCTCTAATTCTTTGTGAAATATATGTTAGTGACGTCAATTTATTTCAAAGAACTCGTGCAACTTAATTATTTGTAACTTTCCAGACTAAATGAAAATGAGTCAGTGTACTTCTAAATCCCATTCTGTGAACACACAGAAAAAATGTCTCCTGTTAAAAATCTTCTAATTAAAAAATGTTAAACCTTTAAGTAATTATAATTAAAGTAGAATATAATCTTTAAAACCAAATTCAAAAGCCAATTCATTTATTTATTAGTTTACCACATCTAATATCATTATCTACAAGTTTTATTTCAGTCGTGGTGCATATAAATGGAT
The DNA here is from genome assembly GCA_963931845.1 of Maratus michaelseni. Classification (NCBI taxonomy): domain Eukaryota; kingdom Metazoa; phylum Arthropoda; class Arachnida; order Araneae; family Salticidae; genus Maratus; species Maratus michaelseni. Next base: position 26,425,552 of record OZ007598.1, on the reverse strand, counting down.
AATTCCAGAAACTACTGAATATAGTGTGTTCTCTACTATTGGAATACCTAAATCACGTGGATATATATATTGGATGCTTTTAAAATTTGATCGACCATAGAAAAGGTAAGTCATTCCTTTTCGAACAGCTCGTCGAGACGTAGGAGTAGGTTGTGTTTTAGGTTAGCTCCGTTAGTATGACCGGCTAAACGCGGCCAAGGACCGTGGGACGGGCGACCCAGGATGATTCAGACGTGGGAAGGTGTCAGCTCCAGATTAAGGTATGTCGCATGCTTTTAAGTTAATTATTCATCAAGTTATGCACGCTTAATTGATTATATTTCAATATTATTACCACGTGGCCTCTGCAGTATCACAGCTTTTCTTAATTTTGTTCGTTAAATACCTGTTTCAATGTATTTGCTCAAGCTATTATATATTTCTGTGATTACCCACTAATTCAAATGTATTTTGGTAAATATGAAGTGTTAAAATCTTAATTAATTACTGCATTTTAATCAATTATCTGCAATTATAAGTGTTTCTCAGGTCAGTTTTCTCTAATTTTTAATATGTTGTGTCGGTTAAATTTCCAATTAGACCAAAGATTGGGGTAGCCCTTTTTTTTTTTTTTTTTTTGCTAAAGTTTGGTACCAATGTGATGGCTGTTCACCAATTAGTTAAGTTGTAATAATGTTTTTAGTGCTGTAATTAACGATCCCATGCCCACGTGGTGAGGCCTATCGTGACAGCTTTCAGCAGCAACGGGTTATATATTAGGATAAGTATATCCCTCCACCACGTGTATTTCGGCAGCATAGCGTCCTAGGAGCACGTTACCCCGTGGTTCCGGTCTCTGCATTTATTTTTATTATTGTATCTAGGGCTTAACTATCAATATCCCAACGGGCATCGACACGATTATTGCATTAGCTTAACAATGTAATCACTAATTAACGGCACAACTATTTAACGATTTGCTGGATTGATTAGGGGGGTTTATAGGCATGTGTTTGGTGTCAAACTTTTTGCTCATTATGTACTTCTCGATTCCCCACAATATTCCAAGCTTAATCTCTACTTCAGTCAATGTTTATATTTTAATTACTGCAATGGCCCATCACTACGCGTTTAACTAATTACTTTCAGATAGATTCTAAAATAACTCATTGTATCTCCTAAATGGGGGGTCCAATGGCCTTCCAGTAAAAATTGATCAAATGAACTGGGGGTTTTCAGATGCGGGGAATCGTTTAGCACCACTAATATTTGTCTAACTATAACTAATTTGCCTAATTAATAGTTTTGCTAATTAATGATTTGCTAGATTGTTTAGAGGGGTTTATTGGCCTGTGTTTGGTATCAAACTTCTTGACTCACTCTGCAGTTCTCGATTCTCAACAATTTTCCAAGCTATATCTTAACTCAGTCATTGTTTATATACTAATTATTGCATTTATCCATCTATATAACTAATTGCAGCTGATATATTTTACTAAAACTCAATATATCTCCTAATCGGAGGGCTCTACGGCCTGCCAGTAAAATTTGATGAAATGCTCTGGGGGGTTTTGGTTGCGGGGATTCGATTGGCACCATCTGTTTTTATCTAACTATAACTATTCTGTCTAATTATTATCATTGCTAATTAATGTAATTGTTAATTTAAATAGGGGGGCTTTTAGGCCAGTGTTCGGTGTCAAACTTCTCCTCTCACTCTGCAGTTCTCGATTCTCCACAAAATCCCAAGCTATATCTTAACTCAGACATTGTTTATATACTAATTAATGCAATTATCCATCTATATAACTAATTACAGCTGATAAATTTTACTAAAACTCAATATATCTCCTATACGGAAGGGCTCCACGGCCTTCCAGTAAAATTTGATGAAATGCACTTGGGGTTTTTAGATGCGGGGATTCGATTGGCACCATCTATTTTGTCTAACTATGACTGTTCTGTCTAATTAATATCATTGCTAATTAACAAATTGCTAAATTAATTAGGGTTTTTTTAGGCCAGTGTTCGGTGTCAAACTTCTTGGCTAACTCTGCAGCTCTCGATTCTCCACAATTTTCCAAGCTATATCTTAACTCAGTCATTGTTTATATACTAATTAATGCAATTATCCATCTATGTAAATAATAACAGCCGTTATATCTTGCTAAAACTCAATATATCTCCTAATCGGAGGGCCCAACGTCATTCCAGTAAAATTTGATTAAATGCTCCAGTGGTTTTTCATTGGCGCCACCTATTTTTGTCTAACTATAACTATTCTGTCTAATTAATATCATTGCTAATTAATGAAATTGCTAAATTATTTAGGTTTTTTTTTTTTTTTTTTTTTTTTTTTTTTTCAGGCCAGTGTTTGGGGTCAAACTCTATGGCCCACACTGCAGTTCTAGATTAACCACAACTTTCCAAGCTGTATCTTAACTCAGTCACTGTTTATGCACTAATTAATGCAATTATCCATCTATATAACTACTCACAGCTGTTATACTTAGCTAAAACTCAATATATCTCCTAAACGGAGGGACCTTCAGCCTTCCAGAAAAATTTGATTTAAAAAATCTCAAATTCCAACTGTACTACTAAATATATATTTGATAAATATTTTGATAATTATGCTAAATGTGTTTCTGTTAAATAAAAGTTAAGTCAATGATTCACCCAATTGTACTGCAGAGGCCGGTGCCCCCACTATTTCTAACAGTGTAAGCGTTTACTTAATTATGTATCATATTTTTATTTGCTCATCTTAAATATATAGGGTTCAACTTGACACACTCTGACACGCCCACAAAGATCATCCGGGGTCCCCGGACCCAAAGTCTACTGCGACTGTTAGATTGAAACTTATCAATTTGTAAAGCAATTATCTCACACACCTATACGCGGAACTAAAGAATGTCCAAATTCAGTAGTTCCCCATCTGTGCTCCCTGTCAAGCCCAAGGTGACGAAACAGGGTTTACAAAATAACAAACAAGGGAATACAATCAGACCAATTCGGGCGGGCTCGGTAAGCTCGATGACGACCAGCGCATCAGAAAAAGAAGAAACACAGAAGAAAAAACAACAGAAGAAGACAGCAACAAGGGAAGAAGTAGAAGAGAAAATAGACGCACATCTCACAATCACATTGAATAGCAGCGACAGCGAACCAGACGAAGCGGAGGATGGCGAAATAACAGAAGAAAACAAAGCAGGAAAAGCAACGGAATACGAGAAAAGGCTCAAGCAAGAAATCATAGAATATTGTGCAGAAACAGACACAGGTATAAGAAGAAGCGTGGAGGCGGAAAAAGTAATGAAAGCCCTCAATTACTTACAGGTACTACAACACAGATGCACTAGGATACCAGTCGGGACAGGCAACGAAATAGACAAGATAGTAGAAATCATCACGAAGAACATAATGGACTTAGAAGTGAAAATGCAAGCAGCAAGTGCAAAAGTCGAAATCCTAGAACAACATTGGAGACCAACGGAAAACAAAGACACAGAAAAAAGCACAGGTAACGTACACAGGGAGGAGGTGGTCGCCGAGACTCAAACCAAGCCTCCAAGAGGATATGCGGAAGCAGTCAAAGTGGCCACATCCACCCTCATCATCCAAGGGACAACAGAAAGAGACGCGGAAGACCTAGAAAAACAGATAGCAAGAACAACGACGGGACACCATGAAGGAGTTAAGAAGATAAGACGAATAAGGAATGGGGTGAAGCTAATCTGCGAGGACGAGAAAGAAGCCATAAATATCAAACACAGCATCACGAACAGCGAAGAAGCCAAAGAGACAATAAAGGTAAGATCAGGAAATATCAGAAAGAAGAAAATAATGATATTCCATGTCCCAGACTTCGTGGAAGAAGACCAAATAACTGAGAAGATAAAGAAGACATTGGGACTGGGGCCGCATACGAGGGAGGGCGTCATCAGTTTGCACAGGCAGGTGGCCGCCCGGGAGGGAAGCAAGCATCAACCTGTCCTACTCCCTGAGCCTCTCGCAGATCACTTGCTAAGGACGAGGACGATCTGCCTGGGGCTGAGGGATTGCCCAATAAAGCCTTTCATCAGCGTGACGCGCTGTCACAAATGTCTTGAATACGATCATGTGGCAGCGCTTTGCAGGGGGACACAGCGATGCTCTAACTGCGCGGGTGAACACCTGTACACTGACTGTAATCGGCAAACCCCCTGCTGTTATGCGTGCACAAAGTACAACGAAGTAAATAGACTATGGCTAAGAACACAGAAGAAGACGGATCATCAAGCCAACTCGGGTGCATGCTGGGTGCGTCGTCAGCTACTACCGGTCCGCCAACTACAGTCGGACAGGGGCACAGTACTAGCCTCAGCAGAAGAAGTCATTGAGGGGAGGGTGTCACTAAATTTCACAGGCGGCAAACCACAGTTGGTCAAAATGACCAGGCATGACATTGAAGCTAGAATACAACATGACGCTCAGCGCCGCAATTATGGTAATAGACACAAATAATACTAGAACCACACGCTGAAGTTTCGCAGCGCAAAACCAACAAATACCACACGACCAAAACCAAACAAATATGCAACAAACACACGACACCCTAAACGTGATACAAATTAACCTACACAGTAGCAATAAAGCAACAGACACACTCGCAGGCTATGTCGCAGCCAAAGGAATACAAGTAGCACTCTTACAGGATTTCCACCAAAATAAAAAAACGGGTAACATAACAGGGTTCAAACCAGAAAATTGGAATGTTACAAAAACACCACAAAACAGATCTGCGATTATAACCCGATTAGGCACCAAACCAATAACAATACTAACAAGAGAGTTCACAACAGCTATAAAACTAGAAAACAAAGACAAAACTTTCACAATAATAAATACATACGCCCCCCCTCTGGCGGACTTCTCAGAAGTACTAGACGAGATAGGTGAGGCCCTGAGTAAAGCGGTCGGAGAAGTACTGCTAGTGGGGGACTTTAATGCACACTCAACAGCATGGGGCTACGATGACATAGACCACAGAGGGCGCGAGCTAACAGATTTCCTCCTGCTACACGCGTTGTTTGTCCACAACCCTCCGGACGCACCACCCTCATTCAAAACTGTACGAGGGAAAAACAGGGATGGTACAATAAAGGAAATACAGGGATGGCCGGACTTGACAATAACAACGGCAACACTAGGTAACGACATAAGTGATTGGCATGTCAGTGACGATGTCTCACTCAGTGACCACAGATACATAAAATTTAAAATTAAAAACTACGAGAACATAGACTACCAAAGACATGGTCTACAAACAAAGATAGGCAAACATGCAAAATTTGATAAAAACATTAGAAAAATCAGAAACAAATACATTAAAGAACTCCAAAAAGCAAGCACAACAGACCAGCTGGACAACATAACACTCAGATTGCAAAATGAAATCACATCGATAGCGTTTGCAAGCTATAAGAAAAAATCTACACCTGCGGTCACTGCCCCACCATGGTGGACGGATGAAATTAAAACAGCGAGGAACAAGGTTAAGGCACTCAGGAGGAAATTTCAAAAACAACAGAACGAAGAATTAAAAGTAAAACAACACATAATCTTTAAAAAAGAACAAGCCAAATTAAAAAAACTAATAAACAGAACAAAATCCAAAACATGGAAAGATTACTGCAACAAGGTCACAGACACATATGGCTCCCAATATAAAAACGCTAGCAACAAAAGAACAGGTCGGGTAAAACTAGTCAACATTCTACCCCCAAATACAAAAGTAACCATTAAAGACACACTAACACATTCCCTGGACAGCTTATACATAACAGACCAAAATATACCCCACACACTAACAAAGGCAAATAAAGAAAACAATGAACCAGCACCACCGGTAGTAACAAAGGCGGAATTAAACAGAATAATCAGAAACATTAAACAAAATAAAGCACCCGGATTCGACTTCATAGATTACAACCTAATTAAAAGAATTAATAATGCAACACCGCAACTACTACTGACACTCTTCAATACATGCCTAAGGTTAGAATACTTCCCAAAATCGTTTAAAGTAGGCACAGTGGTACTGTTCCAAAAACCAGGTAAAGACCCAACAAATCCAAAAAATTACAGGCCAATTTGCCTCTTACCAGCGCTTGGCAAAATGTTAGAACGCATAATACACGGTCGGATAAACTTCCACCTAAACAATAATAACTACTGGAGCAACAAACAGTATGGTTTCAAACAGGGGATCTCAACAGAACACGCATTAGATAACTTAATCAACACAATAAAAGAAGATAAAACAAACAAATACCAAACACTCCTAATAGCCATGGATATCAAAGGGGCCTTCGACGACATACGCTGGCCAATATTAATTAATAATATTAAGCAATCTCCCTGTCCAGGGTACCTAGTAAACTGGTTAGTGAGCTTCCTCCAACACAGGTACGTTTCACTAGAGGAAAACGGCATTAAAGTCACAAAGCAGACATTTGGCGGATGCCCCCAAGGAAGTTGTCTCGGCCCGCTCCTCTGGCTATTAATCGCAGACACAGCACTTAAAAGAAATTGGGGAAAACATGTTAGATTACAAGCCTTTGCAGACGATTTTATTATAATTCTAAGAGGCAGAACAAAGGATAAACTTAAGAGATTAGCAAATACTAAAGGAATTTAATGACTGGATAGAGGGGTATAAGCTAACGCTGAACAGGGAAAAAACAGAACTATTATATCTTAACAGAGGACACACGGGAAACCTTCCAACAGAAAACACCAATGACATAGAGGGAATAGAACTCAACGGCCAGAGACTAAAAGTAAAAGAACAGATAAGATATTTGGGAGTCACACTGCACAAAAATCTAAACTGAATACCACACTGTCAAACACAAACAAATAAGGTACGAGCAAACTTCACAAACTTAGCACATATGGTAGCAAAGGGTTGGGGACTAAAAGCAAATATACTAAAAATCTGGTACACAACAGTAGTGGAAAAGACGCTAACCTACGCAGCACCGGTCTGGGGACACTGCCTCAGCAAAAGGTGCATACAGATATTGTCAAGCTGCCAGCGACATTTTGCACTGGCCATAGTCAGGGCCTATAGAACGGCCCCAACCTCGGCACTTCTGGTACTCTCAGGGCTGATTCCAATCCATCTTAAAGTCTACTACGAAGCAGCGTACGGCACAGTCGCAAGATTAAGGAAAAATGCAACAATACACAATGAAACTTTACACCACATCGAATACGACAAAAAAATAAACATATGGGAGAATCATCCAGTAGACACAATAGAACCTAGGATAGGGTACAATACACAAGACACAACGATATACACGGACGGCTTTAAATTGGAATCAGGTGCGACAGGTTCGGCCTTTGTAGCATATAAAAATAATCAAAAGATAAAAACATGGTCAGTGCCGTTAAGGAACAGCAACAGCGTCTTCCAGGCCGAACTACTGGCAATACAAGAAGCAGCAAAATGGGGCAACACCACGGATGAGTCATATAGCATCCGCTCGGACTGCAGATCGGCCATCGAATCACTTAGTAAACCATTCAACGTAAACAAAACAGTAGACACAATCCAAAAACTAATAAAAGAAGCTAACAACAAATTTAAAATCAGCTGGGTTAAGGCGCATGTGGGCATGCAAGGAAACGAAGAGGCAGACATGTTAGCCAAAACCGCAGCTCTAAATGTAAACAACAAAAGCAAATACAACCTGACTAAACCAATCTCAAAACTTAAAAGAACACTAAAAGATATAACACTAAAACAATGGCAGTTCGAGTGGGACTATGGGGACACAGGTAGGGAAACACACAGGTACTTCTCAAAAGTAGATAAAAATAGATTAATAAGCGATTACCTGCTAGCACAGCTATACACAGCTCACGGAGCTTTTCCAGCATACCTACACAGGTTTAAGAAAGCGGACACACCGGACTGCGAATGCGGGACGGTGGGTTCACCAAAACATTACCTAATTCAATGTCCACTCACCCAAGCACACCACCTGGCACAAATAACAACAGACAACGAGAAATTATGGTATGAACAATTAGCGAAAAAACAAACACGTACAAAACAAGGCAAAGACAGTAATCAGGTGGCTCCAAGAAAACTGCGACAGCATCACGACACTAATACAAAACAACACACAATAATATTTAGCACCCCAGCAACAGTCGAAGGTGGAAGGTAACACAACGATAAAATGAATATGTATATGTGTTTATGTGTTATATGTTTAAAAAAAAAGGCCTAGGAGCAATCCAAAACCACCAAAAAAAATTATAAAATTGTCCATGGGTATTGTCCAATGGCAGTGTGCGGTAGTCGCACAACATCAGCTGCTTCCAAGGCCCGAAAAAGGAGCCCCGTAATCACAGAATTAACAGCACGACGTTCGTCACCAACGGATCAGCAAGTTGTGCATTATGACACAGTAAGAAGCTTATAATAGCCCCCGGCACTGTCTGTCCGTCCTAGTGTAAAAGGGAAAAAAAGTGTTTATTTATGTGCTTATGTGTTATATGTTAAAAAAAAAAGGCCCAGGAGCAACCAAAGCCACCAAAAAAAATATAAATGTCTATGTGTTTTGTCCTAGTAGCAGTGTGCGGTAGTCGCACAATATCAGCTGGCACCACGGCCCGAAACAAGAGCCCCGTAATCACAGTATTACCAGCACGACGCATGTCATCAACGGTCCAGCAAGTTGTGCACCATGACACAGTAAGAAGCTTATAATAGCCCCCGGCACTGTTTGTCCGTCCTTGTGTTAAAAAATATTATTAAAAGAAGGGGAAGAAGACAGATGAGAAAGAAGAAGAAGAAGAAGAACTGGAAGGAAAGAGGTGATAAGTATAAAGGATAAGTATGTAAAGTAGACCGTGTACGTTAATGGGAGCTGGTGCACGTTAAATCTGTTCGTGGCTCTAATGTCCTCCAAGTTCTATATAAGCGCTACCTCTGGGGGTGCCAATCCAGATGCAGGTCTCTCATCTGGAATTGGTTCAAAATTAGGAGACTAGTTTCACAGTTATATGGATCATGTCAGCTATATAGAAATAAAAAGCTGCAAAACCGGGCCCTTGGGCCAAACCAACAACAACAACAACCCATTATGGTTTAGTCAGTTAACGGCAATAGTACATATTTTAAATTACAAATTGTTAATTATTTAACAACCTTTCATGGGCCCAATGGACGGGTAGCCAAGTCAATTAGCACAATAAAAGTAAATTAATTTCAATAATGTAGTTAAAGTGTAATTCAGAATAAGTTCAGTTTAAAATGTAACATTCTTCTCTTCCATGTTCCCCTTGCAGTTCCTCGTGCTGCCGGTTTGGACGAGCCAATGGCCGGTCCCAACTGGTAGCACAAGGGTTTTTTTTAGCAGCAGTTTTTTTATTCATTTTATTTTTGACTGTTCGCCTCTTTATTAGGTGCAATTGGACATTGTCCGCAAAAGCTACCGGACCCGCTCTAATGGGACAGCCCACGGAGCCAGTTTTTACCAGGTGGGGTACGGTAGAAAGGCGCAGTCCCATCAGCCCCCGCAGCGTTTTCGTCTTCCTTGCAACTCGGCCCAAAAATTTTCCCCGATGGTACGACTTAGCTATTGGCTAATTATATTTTCATTTCAGTGCTTTCATATATCTAGTTAATTTCTTTATTTAGTTTCCCTCAAAATTCTCTCCCCTTTTTCAAGCTAAGTTCAGTACCAACGTTTCGGCACTAAATTGTCCAGCCCCATTTCAACTGTCATGACGAGTACGTGGTGTGCGGCGTCAGATCTCAGAACATTTAAATTTAGGAGTGAACAACCAAGAAAAATCCGGACTCAGTTGATTGGCCGAACTGGGTACTTGTCTTTGTGGACCGCCCCAATAGGGCGATCAGGCGAATTTCGCCCCAATGACCAGGCACTCAAACCCGTCAAACTGGGTCGAATCCCGGTAGGTAGGGGCCTGGTCAGTGGTCTCCAAGTCATTCCTTTTCCTTCTCTATTTTGAAGACAAGAGTTAATTTTAAATCTGACGAATTTTATATTCTGATGTTCAGCGCTATTACCTCGTTGACCTCGCCCCTTCGACATGATCTGCAGGTGTAGTAGTGATAATAATGTTTCCATTTAAGTAATATATGTTTTGGAATTTAAAAGGTCAAAAATATGTAATATATATACTCTTAAATAATTTTCCTTTTCTCTTTTGATATTGTTGCTGTACATATTTTTCTATTACGCTGTGGTTTTCGCTTTATGGCACATACAACGAGTTATACAATATATATAACTAATTGACCTGCCTAACCTTGCTGGGCCTGTGATAACGACCTTTTCAAAGTTCATGCGCACAAACGAAAACAACCTCTGCAAATATTCTACAGCGAAGAGACGGAAAGGGGGGGGGGGGGGGGGAGTCTCCCGGTGTTTTCTCCTCACTTTTTTTTTTTTTTTACATTGGTCATTTAATTTAAAAAACAGAATTAGTTCTTATTGCCTAAAATTTTTGAAATCTTTATGAGTTATAAATATATGTTTTTAAAGCCTGTTTATAATTTTCGTGAAAAAAATATGGATCTCCCCGCTGTAGACTATTTGACGAGGGGTTTTCGTTTGTGCGCTTGCGATTTGAAAAGTTTAGGCTGTTAGGCATAGTTATCACTGGCCCGGGCAACGCCAGACAGGTCAATTAATTTTATATAACTCGTTCTATTTGCCATAAAGCCGAAACCTCAATATTATAGAAAAATATGTACAACAACAACAAAAGAAAAAAGGACAATTGCTTACGTATTTTCCCAAACGGATTGCAACGTCGCCGAAGAGAAGGAGGCATCCGAATTAAGTGGATTTTTTTTTTTTTTTTTTTTTTTTTAGTATCTTTAAAAGTGAGGCCGATGTGCGGTTCGAAATAAAAAAGGAGGGGGCAAAACGAATTACAACTTTCTTTAAAAACTTTTTTGAGAAGGTTAAAATTCGTATTTTTTAAACGGCTTACGCCGTTCAAAAGCAAAAAATTCGGCACTAAAGAGCGCATTTTTTGTTTCTTCATATTTCTAACGATTTGGCTGAGATTGGCTTCGAAAGGCGCACAAAAAACAGCTCTTTCCTAACTTCGAATCTTCTTTGCTAGCGATCTTTCGAACGGGTGCAGAAGCCCTTTTTAGAAAAAGAATGTATTTTTGACGAGTTTTGGTTTTTAATTAACACCTCGGTTAATTAACAAAAAAAATATCTGATACTCGAGTGCATTAGGACCTGCCTTGGTCTATCCTGACCCAAATTCTCAGATCTCTACGTGCGGTAGATTTTCCTAGCCATCGCAGACAACCACACACACAAACATCTTTCTTTTATTGGTATACTAGCTGACCCGCCCGGTGTTGCCCTTTGTGTAAGAAATTTAAACAAATCTCAAGTTTGTATGATTTTATATCTTTAAACCCGATTTTGTATGAAATTATATTTTTAAAAGAAAAATTCGCGAAAAATATTAATAATTAGTGATAAAATCACTCGTAAGAAGACATTTTCTTGTTTTTTCACTGAGGATCACTTTATAGTTTAATAAAATAAGTTCTTATTGGCCGCTTCTCTTTGAAATTTTTATCTGTTGTAAATATAACAGTTTTACAGCCTTTGTAAAAAATTCGTGAAAATATCGGCTGCTTTAATATTACAATTAAGAAAAATTTCTCATTTTAGGAACTCTCTGAAATTTTAATCGGTTATAAATATAACTGTATCCAATCTCTCTTTAAAATTTAGTGAAAAAATATGCATATTTAGTAGTGAAAACATGAGTCGAAGCAGAGCGACGCCACGCCGAAGCACCCCTCTTTTTCGCGGGTTTTTTTTTTTTTTTTTCGAAAATTTCTCCGATTTTATATTTTTGTAAATATTTCTACACGTCCGAGTGTTTCAAAAATGTTGTAGGTGATATAAACCTGGTCAACCAGGATGCTCTAAAAAGGTTGTACAGAAATACGGACATTTAGTTACTTTAAGCGTAGAAAAAAGATCGTCTCCGTGGGCGCGAAATGATCTGCGTTCACTGGTGGTTTCTGAAAAGGTTAAAATTAGTATTTTTTTTTAAACCGATTAAACCGTCAATTAGAAGAAGGTTTCAGCTTTATGAGCATATTTTGAGTTTGTCCGTATACATCTAAAATTGCACCATGGAAGGGCGTAGCCATAAAATCCTTCGAGAAAACGACCCTTTTTGATTTTTTTTTCAAAGGATGTCGAATTGATTGTGACATTTGAGGCATAAGACTACGCATTTTGAGAAAAATAATGTCTTTTTGATGAGTGTTTGTTGTGGTTTTTAATTAAGATCTCGGTTAATAAATAAAAAAAATGAAAAATCTGAGACTGAAGTGCATTAGGACCTGCCTTAGTCTATCTTGACCAAACTTCTCAGACCTCTACGTGCGGTAGATTTTCCTAGCCATCGCAGACACACCCAAACATCTTTCTTTTATTAGTATAAAAGCAAAACTCGCGGATTTGCTCGCGTAATTCTTGAAAAATGCCAAGTGGTGTTCGTTGGCCTATTTTCATTAAAGGAAATTTTACTGCCACATATAATTCAGAAATTACTAATTAAGCCACACTAATGTCGAAAATTTAGAACCTTTATCCCTCTTTCAGACCCCCCCCCCCCCATGTGGTAGTGTAACCGATATAAAATTTAGCCTATGTTACAGCAGGGACTATTACCATCACTTTTGAAAATGGTTTTGTAGTTCCAAAGATTCCATAAAAAATGTAATTTAGAATGTTTTTAAAGCGCTTTTCGCTCATCTCACCTTTTTAAATTTCGATTTTTTTTAGAATTTGTTCTTAGGGAGCATTTACATTTTATAAATAACTACCATGCCAAATTTCAAGTTTCTAGTTCCTTCAGTATAAAAAAAATCGAAATTTTAGAAAGTTTTTCGCTCTTGCACCTCCCTATGGTAGTGTCACCGACATAAAATATAGCCTATGTTAAATCAGAGACTGTCAGCATCAATTTGCTACCATAACTTTTCAAAAGGGTTCGGTAGTTCTAGAGATTCCATAGAAATTGTGATTTAGAATGTTTTTAGAACGCTTTTCGCTCATCTCGCAGTTTTGAATTTCGAATTTCTTTAGAATTTGTTCTTAGAGAGCATTTGCATCTTATAAGAAACTACCATGCCAAATTTCATGTTTCTAACACCTTCAGTATAAAAGAAATCGAAATTTTAGAAAGTTTTTCACTCTTGCACTCCCCTGGGGGTAAGCGGTACCGACATGAAATATAGCCTATGTTACAGCAGGAACTGTCACCATCAATTTGCCACCATCACTTTTGAAAATGTTTCTGTAGTTCCAGAGATTCCATAGACATTGTAATTTAGAATGTTTTTAGAACGCTTTTTGCTCATCTCACACTTTTAAATTTCGATTTTTTTTAGAATTTCTTCTTAGAGAGCATTTATATCATAATACTTATAAGTAACTATCATGCTCAATTTCATGTTTCTAACACCTTCAGTATAAAAAAAAATCGAAATTTTAGAACCTTTTTCGCTCTTGCAACCCCCCCCCCCACCTAAATTAGTGGCACCGACATAAAATATAGCCTATCTTGGAGCAAGGACTGTCACCATTAATTTGCCACCATCACTTTTGAAAACGGTTCTGTAGTTCCAGAGATTCGATAGAAATTGTAATTTAGAATGTTTTTAGAACGCTTTTCGCTCATCTCACCCTTTTAAATTTCAATTTTTTTTTAGAATTTGTTCTTAGAGGGCATTTACATCTTATAAGTAACTACCATACCAAATTTCATGTTTCTAGCTCCTTCAGTATAAAAAAAAATCGAAATTTTAGAACGTTTTTCGCTTCTGCACCCTCTTGGGGGTAGTGACACCGACATAAAATATAGCCTATGTTGGAGCAGGGATTGTCACAATCAATTTGCAACCATCACTTTTGAAATCGCTTCAGTAGTTCCAGAGATTACCCCCTACAAACAAACAAACAAACAAAAAAACAATATTTACTACTTTATAATATTAGTATAGATTAGCTGACCTGCGCGGTGTTGTCCGGGCCCGTGATAATAAATTTAAACAAACCTCAAGTTTGTATGATTTTATATCTTTAAACCCGATTTTGTATGAAATTATATTTTAGAATATCTATATATCTTTATATATCTTTCAGAATATGTCTTTCAATTTTAACTGTACCTAACTGTTTGGTTGATTTAGGCCGATTTAAAACTATGAAATAACACACACAAATGCACTTCAGTTCTTCATTTCCTCCCGATGCGTAAACTAGGCTGTCAGCATGCGCGAGCGATTTTGCTGGCTCGCAAAGAAAGAGATGAGTTTTTAATGAATATCTTGGTTAACCATCAAAATATTAAAAATATGAACCTCAGGTGTATGAGGACCTGCCTTGGACTGTCCTCACTTAAATTTTCTAATCTCTATAAGTGCTGTAGATTTTGCTAGCCATCTCAAACTCCCACACACACCGAAATTTTCCTCTATTAGTACTAGGGGGCTCTGCCCCCTCCTCGCTACGCTCACCAACCCCCGTTCTTATTTCACAGCCTCTTTTAACCTGGTAAATGCAATGTATCCTGTTTTAAAAAGATGATGATGATGATATCACGAACGGCGACTATCTTCTATAATCAGGTTATAATGCTTTTTCATTTAATTCATCTTTTTTATTTTTAATATCCATGTGTAAACACGATTTTGCTGACGTAATTTTCTTTATTTCCTGCTTTCAACACGTGATTATTTAATTATTATTTTAAACTTTCATTATTGTTTTTAATAGTCTCGCGCAAATACATTTTTTATTTGAGATAAAATATAATCATTTGCGCTTATTTAGAAATTGGCAACAATATAAAAAAATGACTTTTTAATAAAAGATTTTTTATTCGATATTTAAGGATTTTTGAATTTTTATTTTCCGACCGTGATCATTTTTTGAATTTCTGAAAGCTTGTTATATTTCGCGTCTGGTGGTATGATTTTCGAATCCGTAGGATGGCTAGAAAAAAAGTAATCGCTCCTCAAAAAAGTCCCTCATAAAAAAGCGATGAGAATAACCCGGAATATCTACGCAGATTTTCATTGGTCCATGTTTAAACCATTACTTTTTTTTATATATATAGAAGGATAGATACTATCATGCATCCAAGTATTTCAATGAAAACCCCTTTTGTACTATTTTTACCCGACGTTTAGCTTAACATAATTAAAACCGCAGTCAACAGAACTAGATCGAGTAGAATACTTCATTTAAACCACGCTAGAAGCAAAGGAGTTAAATTTTACTTTGAATAAAAAGAAGAAACATTCATTCGTTTTAATGATGTTCAAGTGATCAGAAACTGTCTTCATAAAAAAAGTTTTACTTACGAGTATTAGTCTCCACTGTCCAAGGGGTATTATTCTGAGTAGTCAGAGGAGTAGTAGTTATTTCAACAAGACTATGAGGTGTTATACCTTGATAATCCGAATGGTCTAGAACAGAAAATTAATTTAACATACATATTTGAAGTTCTTTTAAGTGATCATTTAATTCTATTTTATTTTTCTAAAATATCGTAGACTCAAATTTTCAACAATAATATCCTGAATTCTGTGAAATCTGCACTTGTTATTAATGATATAAATAGAATTTTCTGTAAATATTTACTAATGAATTTTTTTTTTGTATTTCTAACATCACGCAGTTATCAGAATTACATAAAAGTATATTAAATTTTAAAAATTAAAAGACTAATTTTGAAATTAATCAATAGTATTAAAATGATGTGCGTCGCTTGTCATGTATTTTTCTGACAAATCATAAAATGACATGGTACAGCACCGCCCTCTGAATGCTGACACAAAAATGGCGGCTGTCGTAGGCGGGTGTTTTTAAGTGTTTGTACGGCGCCCTGAATTTACACACCAGTATTATCTAAAAGTTTTCTTTGACTTATTGAATCTCAAAAAAATATAAATAAAAATAAATAAAATAAAATAAAAATAATTAAATAAAATACGGCGAAGAAAACTATTGGAAATTATTGGTAGTCAATTTCAAGGGACCGTACAAACGTCGAAAATAATACGCCTACTGCAGCCGCCATTTTTATGTCAACGCTGAGCCCTGATATTCAGTGGGCGGTGCCTACACTTGCCATTTCATTAAAATTACTTAACCCGGGAGAAGTCGCATGGGGTATGACATACCCCGAGTGCGTACAGTTTTTACAATTATCACCACTACTTTTCGAAAAGGAATCTTTAGCGTATTTTATCCTACAATTTGTAACAGTTGTCACTGACTAAATAAGTTGAGAATTATTGTTTGTATTTATTGGTGACAAAGTAAAAACTACTCATACCTTAGCTATGCGCGATTTCTCCCGGGTTAACATTTATCTAGTACCACAAAATTTGTACAGTGTCTATTTTGAAATAAATTTAATTACTGTTACGTCATTTTCTTTCATGAAAGAGAAATATTTCTTCCACGCGTGTTTTTTCCCGATTAAACTTTTCCAGAAAGGGTTAATGAAACATTTTATTACTGAATTGAAAAAAAAAACTATGAATATTTTTTAAACACAAAAATTGTTAAACAAACTGGCGTGCTGATACACAATTACAGGCAAAACATTTCTACTGCTTTCAAATTGGTAGCACGTCCTCTTTGTGCCTGATGAAGAAAATGTTCTTTTTTCTTAATTTTATGGTCTTATTAAGATAGTTCTCAAATTCCTTGCTTAACAACACTAAATTTTCTGACACATCTTCGGACTCATTTTTAAACGTAAAGGCATAAAACTGGCAGACCTGACTATTGAAGTGATTTCGAATCGAATTGCGTTTTCCATTTTTTTGATGAATAAATTACTTATCAAGTTATAAGCGATTCTTGTCACGTATCGACAAGTTGTTTTTCCTTTCTTGCGTTGCCGAGACGGGAATTCAGCCGACTTTGATAGTATTTTCTGAAAGATCTTCTGCTTTCACCGAAAAAAAAAAAAGAAGGAAAACGTCTTTTGATTACGCAGTTTCTGAAAAAGAACAACATTTGCCAGTTTCAAGCGTTTTCGAAGAAATATGAATTCAGAAATGGGTCAGAAAGTAGCTCCTTTGGATTTACGAACATCCTTAACCCTTCTTTGCATGAGTTTTTCTTTTACAATTGTGTTTTTTTATACATATATTAAATATTAGACACCAGAAATTTTAAGATAGATTTTTAACTTTGTTCAGCAACATAGTTCACGGAAAATTTACTGGATTAATATTTCTATATAAATATAGTGGTGGCGAAGAAGTTGATTTATTTATTGAAAGTTAAATAAACAGTGATGGAAATTTACATCACTATGCAATTAAGGGTTAAGCCATCGAAATGCATGCAGTAGGATTCATCCAGTTTGTACATTTAAAGACCAGTATTTTCAAATAGTAAACTCTGTGTTATTTAATCTCAGAATTTCTGTCATTAAATAAGTCAAATACATAAACAGTAATTCTCAAATTAAAAGAACGTACAAAACTTTAATAATTTATACCGCGTACGTAACCGTAGTCAAGTTGTTTAGAGATAAAATAAAAGCATACATAGTTTCAGCGTAATTCATACTTTGTTCTAGCCTGTTTATTTTAGTTATGCCTTTTCTTTTAAATAAATGTGTAAATTTCTACATTTCATACATGACTGCCATTTTCTACGCGTGTTTTTAATCAAATAAACATATT
Source organism: Maratus michaelseni (assembly GCA_963931845.1). Lineage (NCBI taxonomy): Eukaryota > Metazoa > Arthropoda > Arachnida > Araneae > Salticidae > Maratus > Maratus michaelseni. The sequence continues at coordinate 26,407,773 of OZ007598.1, read as the reverse complement.
GGTAGCAAAGATTTTACTTAGAAAATTAAGTAAAGTATGTAACACTACATATCGTAAAATAAATTCAGCAGGCTCTTTATTAAATACATTTTCTGGTTCCAGGGCTAAAACTAAGGGAAGCAGAGAGGGCATGTGACCAGGAGGTTACTACGGGAAGAGGGGGTGCCAAAAAGAGATTTGATACAATCTCTCTCTCTCTCTCTCTCTCTCTCTCTATATATATATATATATATATATATATATATATAACCATTAAATGAACGTTACAACCACCAACAAAAACTGTGAAATTATGAATAAAATTTAAATAACTAATTGACAACAAAACAGATCCCCCCAACAAACTGAACATTGATACTAAAACATAGCATTTAAAAAAATAAAAATAAATAAATAAATAAAAGGCAGAAATTGAATAATAGAAACTGAATAATGGAAATTTGTGGAATTTAGACAGAATATTCAGGTCCCAAATGCCTAAATTTCCACAAATAGAATGTGTGGTTTCATCTTCATATTAGCCATAAAATAGCTAAAGAATATGAATTTGGGACAACCAGAATGTAGAGAAATACACAATGAAACAACAATTAAGTTCAAAATAAAACATGATTAAAAAGAATTGAGGGGGAAAAAACCAACATAAAATTACCCTATTTGAAAGCAAAATCCAAACTTAAGTCAGCATATATTACAAGTATTGGGGTTTTAAGCGTATATTGCCAGAAAAAAAGAAAATATATATATATATATATATATATTTGAAATTTGGTTAAAAATGTTTCGCAGCTGGAAAATCCAAAAGAAAAACTGAGCCAAGTGCATTAGAATTGACGCATAGAATAATAATAATTTAAAAAAAATGGTCATATCGGGTGACTTCCCGGGACACTAAAAACTAAAAGATGGAAACCACGCAATTTATTTTTTTTTAAACAACAATTACTTTTTTTACATCCTGATCCGGTCTTAGAGGTGGGGGGAGGGGGGGGGGGGAATTCCCGGGACACTAAAGACTAATGTGTGAAATTTGAACTGGCTCTTCTTCGGTGCTTGTCAGACTTTTCGGAGAGATAGGTGGTTTGATGGATCGTTTACGAAGCGAAAGACCTTCCCTGACATCTGCTTCATATTATGCCTGCAGCGCCATCTATCGGTAATTTTTTAAACCACAACTTTTTTGTTATAAAAAAAAATCCGATCTCCCTCCAATTCCATTCGTAAAAACTGCCAGTTTTTAGAATAATTTGTTCTTTTTTTAACGAGTTTTTGCGTTGTTACACCAATTTATTGCGTACTCGGTATGTAAATTTAAAAATACGCTTCTATTCAAATTTAAACAAGAACGAAAAATCACATATGAAGCATAGATTATGTAACACTTTCCAACTCTTCCAAAATAATTTCGCAAATCTTTATCGTAAGGTGTAAGATGATATCTAACTAAACAATTCTGAAAACGCATAACATATTTAAAAATCCAATTTCAGGAATTACCAACAATATTCGGAAAACTTCCGAGCTCTTTTGTGCAACACTGTATATGATCTGTATATACTGTATATGATCACTGTATATATTTGTATATATACTAAATAGAATGTTAAATTATAGTTCAGTTAGGAAACGCGTAGCAGAGTTTAAAATTTCCCTTATGCGATTTCCGACAATAAATGGAAATGTACTCGAGAACTTTTGTGCTGCCCTGTATGCAATCTATACAATTTATACACACCAAGTAATAGGCAAAAAATGAGTTAAATTTAAAAACGCGTTCAGCAACTGAAAAAACATTTCCAGCATTTATTATTAATAAGCAGTACTTTAACAGAATTCTTTTGCGTGTCCCTGTAAATGAACGATGAAAGCTATATACACAATATTCTAAGTAAGCCTCTTGTAATCCACGTTAGTGATATATATCAATTTCAATATGTTTGAAATAGTGAAACGTTATTAAAATAAACTGCAAACGATTTTTCTTTATAGACCGTAATGTAACGGGATTCTTTTGAGTATCCCTGTAAAGGAACTATAAGTGCTACGCACACCCTATTCTATAATTAGTCTCTTATAGTGCACCTCAGTGATATATATATCAATTTCAATATGTTTGAAATTGTGTAACATCATTAAAATAAACCGTGAATGATTTTTCCCCATAGACCGCAATATAACGGAATTCTTTTGAGTGTCCCTGTAAAAAAAAAACTATAAGTGCTACACACTTCATTTTCAATACCGAACATACCACAGTAAGCCTCGATAACATATATCAGTTGCATACTATATATTGTTTTCAACTATGTTGGAAAGTGTTAAAAATAGAGGATACGTTTCCGAACCGATAACGTAAGATAAAAATAAGAATACATACTGAAATGTTGTTACGTCTATATAATCCTGTGTAACACAACACTTTTCAAACGTCTTTTAAAATTATTCTATAGTAGCTGTATATTCTATGTAGACTATAGTCATGTTAAAAGAACGCAAAAAACTTTCAGTAAATTTCAATAAACCTTGATTTGTGTCGGTCGGATAACTACTTTATTTTATTTTTATTTTTATTTTAACTAAAAGTAATTTTCCCCAAAATTAAATAAAAATTCGGATCTGCCAGGGTTATAAAAATCAATTTTACAAAAATAAACAGTAAAATTCCAGAAAATTCAAACTCAAGGGAATAAGATAGTTTATGAAATTTTAATGTTTTGAACTAAAAATATTAGATAATAATGTATTACAACTTACCGTAATAAAGGCCAAGCGCTTTAATTAAAACACTCGTTGACAGCAAAACTAATAAATGGAAGTAACAATCCATAGCCTAAAAATGAAAGAAGTTTTATCAATAATATCATACTTCTGCAAGTCGCATATTCTGGACTCTGGAATTAAAAAGTTATTTTTTAATTATTTATGTTATTCCAACAAGAAATTCTTCAAAAATTCAAAATTCAATAAATATTTTTTTTTAAAGTAAATTTAGTAAACATTTTCAAATTAAAATATTTTCAAATTATATAATAAAACCACTTGTTAACTTTAACACAAGAACTACCATGAGCCGTCATTTTGACGATTACCAAATGAATATATTCCGATTCGAACCAGAAATTTCTTTTTAAAATAAATTAAATATAAAACTCACAGAAACACGTTAAATGATTAAGTTACGTAGTTTTAAATAAAATTTCTGGTGTGAAATAGTTTTAAAAAACTTGAGTAAAATTCCCGATAGTTCTAGTCTTAAATTAATGTGTAATTCTTACTTAAAGTGATAAAAAATATAACACAAAAGGTATAAAAATACCTTTTAATATAGATGAAATATGTTTCCTTCAGTCAAACGGCGACATCTTTAGATCAAAATGATATATAAACTATGCTCGCAAAGTTTTTGAAAATGATAAACAATGATCTCGTGATTTATGTTTATCATTTTCAAAAACTTTGCGAGAATATTTTATTTATCATTTTCATCCGAAGATGTCGCCGTTTGAGCGAAGGAAAAATATGTCATCATATTAAAAGTTATTTTTAAACCTTTTGTTATAATATAATAAAATAACTTGTTAGCTTCAAATTAAAGTGTAATTATTACTTAAAGTGATAAAAAACACAACACAAAAGGTTTAAAAATACCTTTTAATATAGATGAAATATGTTTCCTTCAGTCAAACGGCGACATCTTCCGATCAAAATGATATATAAACTATGCTCGCAAAGTTTATGAAAATAATAAACAATGATCTCGTGATTTATGTTTATCATTTTCAAAAACTTTGCGAGAATATTTTATTTATCATTTTCATCTGAAGATGTCACCGTTTGAGCGAAGGAAACATATGTCCTCATATTAAAAGTTATTTTTAAACCTTTTGTTACCTATACTAATATTATATAAAGGAGTAAAGATTGTTTGTTTGTTTGTTTGTAGGGGGTAATCTCTGGAACTACCGAACCGATTTCAAAAGTGATGGTGGCAAATTGATGGTGACAACCCCTGCTCCAACATAGGCTATATTTTATGTCGGTGCCACTAACCCCAGGGGGTGCAAGAGCAAAAAACGTTCTAAAATTGCGATTTTTTAGCTATCAAACTGGCTATCAAGCAATGAGAGCTTGACAGCCGGTTCTGTATGTATGTATGTACGTACGTAATGCGATAACTCTTCATAGAAATATCCGTTTTCCTTCAAATTTTGTTTATAGGTTCACTGTGTTAAGGCGCTTCCCTGATTAGTTTTCGGGATTGATTGGTTCAGTATAAAGGGGGGGGGGAACAAGGGGCTAATCCCCCCCCCCCCTTAATTTATATAAATGGGTTTTTCATGCAGAATTAACCCATTTCCTTCAAATTTTGGTTAAAGGTTCACTGTGTTAAGACGCTTCCCTAATTAGTTTTCGGGATTGATAGGTTTAGTATAAAGGGGGGAACGGGGGGATAATTCCCCCCTTAACTTATATAAATGGGTTTTTCATGCAGAATTATTCTATTTGCTTCAAAATTTGTTTATAGGTTCATTGGGTTAAGACGCTTCCCTGATTAGTTTTCGGGATTGATTGGTTAAGTATAAAGGGGGGGAACGGGAGGCTAATACCCCCCTTAATTTATATAAATGGGTTTTTCATGCAGAATTATCCCATTTCCTTCAAATTTTATTTATAGGTTCACTGTGTTAAGGCGCATCCCTGATTAGTTTCCGGGATTGATTGGTTAAGTATAAAGGGGGGAACGGAGGGCTAATCCCCCCTTATTTTATATAAATGGGTTTCTCAGGCAGAATTATCCCATTTGCTTCAAAATTTGTTTATAGGTTCATTGGGTTAAGACGTTTCCCTGATTAGTTTTCGGGATTGATTGGTTAAGTATAAAGGGGGGGAGAACGGAGGGGGCTAATCCCTCCTTAATTTATATAAATGGGTTTTTCATGCAGAATTATTCCGTTTTCCTTCAAATTTTGTTTATAGGTTCATTGGGTTAAGACGCTTCCCAGATTACTTTTCGGGATTGATTGGTTAAGTATAAAGGGGGGGAACGGGGGGCTAATACCCCCCTTAATTTATATAAATGGGTTTTTCATGCAGAATTATCCCATTTCCTTCAAATTTTATTTATAGGTTCACTGTGTTAAGGCGCATCCCTGATTAGTTTTCGGGATTGATTGGTTAAGTATAAAGGGGGGAACGGAGGGCTAATCCCCCCTTATTTTATATAAATGGGTTTTTCATACAGAATTATTCCGTTTTCCTTCAAATTTTGTTTATAGGTTCACTGTGTTAAGGCACTTCCCTGATTAGTTTTCGGGATTGATTGGTTAAGTATAAAGGGGGGGGGGGACGGGGGGGGGCTAATACCCCCCTTAATTTATATAAATGGGTTTTTCAGGCAGAATTATCCCATTTGCTTCAAAATTTGTTTATAGATTCATTGGGTTAAGACGTTTACCTGATTGGTTTTCGGGATTGATTGGTTAAGTATAAAGGGGGGGGGGGAACGGAGGGGGCTAATCCCGCCTTAATTTATATAAATGGGTTTTTCATGCAGAATTATCCGATTTTCTTCAAATTTTGTATATATATTCATTGTAATTGGAGATTTACCTGATTAGTTTAAGGGGTTCATTAGTTAACTATGAGGGGTGTAACGGGGGGATGACCCCCCCCCCTTAATATATTGTTTATTTCTTTATTTTTCGATGGGCTTATTTCAAATTCTTTGAAATAAGAGTATAATATACAATTAGTGTGAATAGCCTGTGAACTAAATGCACTCAGTTTAACGGGGCAGTTTTATTTTTATTTTTTATACTGAAGGAGCTAGAAATTTGAAATTTGTCATTGTAGTTACTTATAAGATGTAAATGCTCTCTAAGAACAAAATAAAAAAGAAATTGAAATTTAAAAGGGTGAAATGAGCGAAAAGCGTTCTAAAAACAGTCTAAATTACAATTTCTATGAAATCTCTGGAACTACAGAACCGATTTCAAAAGTAATGGTGGCAAATTGATGGGGACAATCCCTACTCCAACATAGGCTATATTTTATGTCGGTGCCACTAACATCAATGGGGTGCAGGATCGAAAAATGTTCGAAAATTGCGACTTTTTTATACTGAAGGGGCAAGAAATTTGAAATTTAGCATTTTAGTTACTTATAAGATGTAAATGCTCTCTAAGAATAAATTTTAAAAAAAATCGAAATTTAAATGGGTGAAATGAGCGAAAAGCGTTCTGAAGTCATTCTAAATTACTATTTCTATAGAATCTCTGGAACCACGGAACCGATTTCAAAAGTGATGGTGGCAAATTGGTGTTGACAATCCCTGCTCCAACAGCCTCTTTAATAAAAAACTATGCGTTGCTGACGACTGGGTTTTTCGCTAATTGTTGCAACAGATTAATCTCGGAAAATGAAACATTTGAAGTTACTGAAAAAAATGATAGCTCAAAAAGTATTTGTCAGAAAATTGTTAGACAAACTGCGTTTGAAAGGTAAAAAATTGTATTTTTCTTGATATAAATTTCAAATCTAATGATTATGCCGTTTTTCAAATATTGAATCTCAAAAATTACCAAATTTTCCAATGGAGTACCATAGCGAAACTTTCATGCGTAAAAAGATAATGATAAGGGCGACGTGTCCTGACGTGTATATTGGCTATAGCACGAGTCACAAATTATAGTAGTCTTATTATTCTGTTAAAATATAAAAGTTATTTATGAAATGTCAATATTTTGTTGGATTAAAGGATCGTTAAAAGAAACTGACCAGCGTAGCGGGCGTAGCTTGCTAGTAATGTAAAAAAATAACTTGTTAACTTCAAATTAAACTGTAATTATTGCTTAAAGTGATAAAAAACACAACACAAAAGGTTTAAAAATACCTTTTAATATAGATGAAATATGTTTCCTTCAGTCAAACGGCGATATCTTCAGATGAAAATGATAAATAAACTATGCTCGCAAAGTGTTTGAAAATGATAAACAATGATCTCGTGATTTATGTTTATCATTTTCAAAAACTTTGCGAGAATATTTTATTTATCATTTTCATCTGAAGATGTCGCCGTTGTCGCCGTTTGAGCGAAGGAAAAATATGTCATCATATTAAAAGTTATTTTTAAACCTTTTGTTATAATATAATAAAATAACTTGTTAACTTCAAATTAAAGTGTAATTATTGCTTAAAGTGATAAAAAACACAACACAAAATGTATAAAAATACCTTTTAATACAGATGAAATATGTTTCCTTCAGTCAAACGGCGACATCTTCAGATCAAAATGATAAATAAACTATGCTCGCAAAGTTTTTGAAAATGATAAACAATGATCTCGTGATTTATGTTTATCATTTTCAAAAACTTTGCGAGAATATTTTATTTATCATTTTCATCTGAAGATGTCGCCGTCTAAGCGAAGGAAAAATATGTCATCATATTAAAAGTTATTTTTAAACCTTTTGTTATAATATAATATAATAACTTGTTAACTTCAAATTAAAGTGTAATAATTGCTTAAAGTGATAAAAAACACAACACAAAAGGTTTAAAAATACCTTTTAATACAGATGAAATGTGTTTCCTTCAGTCAAACGGCGATATCTTCAGATCAAAATGATAAATAAACTATGCTCGCAAAGTTTTTGAAAATGATAAACAATGATCTCGTGATTTATGTTTATCATTTTCAAAAATTTTGCGAGAATATTTTATTTATCATTTTCATCTGAAGATGTCGCCGTTTGAGTGGAGGAAAAATATGTCATCATATTAAAAGTTATTTTTAAACCTTATGTTATAATATAATAAAATAACTTCTTAACTTCAAATTAAAGTGTAATTATTGCTTAAAGTGATAAAAAACACAACACAAAAGGTTTAAAAATACCTTTTAATACAGATGAAATATGTTTCCTTCAGTCAAACGGCGACATCTTCAGATCAAAATGATAAATAAACTATGCTCGCAAAGTTTTTGAAAATGATAAACAATGATCTCGTGATTTATGTTTATCATTTTCAAAAACTTTGCGAGAACATTTTATTTATCGTTTTGATCTGAAGATGTCGCCGTCTGAGTGAAGAAAACATATGTAATCGATATTAAAATGTATTTTTATACCTTTTGTGTTTTGTTTTTTAACAATTTAAGCAATAACTAAACTTTAATTTTAAAATATTTTCTCCACTGTTTTTATTAATATTATATAAAAGGAGTTATTAATAATTGCTCAGAAAATAGATGCATCCATGTTTTAGTGAATTTTTCTATTATGTAAAAAGAGATTGTTAAAAAAGTGTGCATTATTAATTGATCTGATTATTGGATCCGATTTGTTATTTAGAGATTAATTAAAAACTGACAAGAAACTAAATTTTCATTAAAAATTGACATTTTAACACATTGTTGCCAGTTCGCTTTTTATTTATTTTATTTTTTTTTTTTTAAGAAAATAAAACTCGCTAAAGAAAGCGGTACCAATCAAGTAAATTGAATTTTAAAAACGCAGCCCACTGGTAACAGTGAACATACCAACAACCGGACATTTCACCGCTCGATTCGAACCAGAAATTTCTTCGTAAAATAAATAAAATATAAATCACATAGATACAAGTTAAATAAAAAAGTTAAAAATAGTTTTAAATAAAAATACTTAATATACTATCATTCCAAAACATGATTTGCATAGCAGCCTCTCTGATGTGTTTTTTGATTGAAATAATTAGTTTCCAAAGTAGAAATTATACTTAATAAATAAAATTAAGTTACTATTACACAGACAGAATCATTTTATTAAATAAATTTTATGGTTCAAAATATGTTTATTGGACTGGGGGAGGCGGTAGATTGTCGGCTTTTGATCTGCTATAATATGCGTCAACACATAGTGTAAATATTTTTCAGACCAGAAATTATACTTAATAAATAAAATTAAATATTAAGTATCACATAGAAAGAAATATTTAATTAAATACATTTTATGATTCAAAATAGCGTGTAAATGGCCGTTTTCGAGTTGAAAAAAAAGGTAGGTTATCAGCTATGGATCTGCTGTAGTATGTGTCAAAGCAAAGTGAGAATTTTGAAAAAAAAAATTAATAAAACGCATGGAGTCTTTTAAAGTTGTATACACTAATAAACATCTGTTTTGAGATAAATGCATTTCAAATACATTATGATATATTATTTTCTTTACTTACCTCTAAGAAGTATGAAAACACACTTTCCCCTAAGCATATGCATAGCTGCGAACTTATACGGTTTTCTGTTATCAGTAAAATCAAATAAAAATCTTTTGCCCCTTATTTAATAGTTAATAATCGTTAGATTTCGGTGAATAAATCAGGCAAAATTTAGTATTAAATTTTACCTATTTTGCTAAGTACACAAATTTAGAATTATATTGTAATGGTTAAAAAAAAACCGTACAAATTGAAAGCTATGCATGACAATATATTTTAATTTTTTTAATTTTAACACGCTTTAATACGAATAAGAAAATTTCTATTTTTGGCCGTTTTTGCAATTTCGAAGTACATTGTTCCCAAAATATGGAATGAATCATTCTACTACCAATCATTCATCACAGAAAATGTACTATAAATCATTGACAATAACATTGTAAAAAAAATCAATAACTATAAATTCACGATAAATCATTCAACACAGATAATTTTGGTTGTTTACCTCGGCAAAGGTATGTTTGATAAACAGCATCTACATTGAAAGCTAGACAGGTTATCCGGTAAACATTTTTACGGATCATGCAATAGGAGAAAAACAGAGGTTTCTGATTCCTTGAATCAATTTTTAATCAACAATGGAGTTTGTTAATAGTGTCGCGTATCTCGCGAGACAGTTGCAAGGAATTCAGAAAGTAAAAATAATGTATTTTGCGTTCTTTTAACTCTTTGGGGCTGTACATATCGTCGCTTCCTTGTCAAACTATCGAATGTGAAAACTAGTCGTTGGGGGCCACCGTAATACTTACCCATCATGCATATGCATAATATAAAATATGAAAATAAAACATGTGTAAACTATTTATAAAATACGTTGCAAGTCGAATAAAATTGTGGCTTGATGACGTCATAAACTTTAAATGTTCTATTACTGAATTGCGTAAAAGAAACATCCTTATAACTCCAACATTTATAATCATATTAACTAACGGTTTACTGCTCAGATTAAGCGTCTCATTTCCAATGAAAATATATCTTTGAATTGAAATTTGAATGAAATACAGGGTCGTGAAAAATCGATGAGTGTGGGAAATATATAATTATAAACATTTCAGCAACTAATTATCCGATCGACTTCATTCTTTATGCAAAATTTATGGGTTGTTTTTTTACTGTCTTTTATATTCACTTCTTAAAATAAACAATTTCGAAAATTTTTATATACCTTTTATCAGAACGAATATTTCGAGAGTCCGAAAAAAATAGTTTCGGATAATCGAGGTTATTGAAATTCAATAAGCTTCTTCCTATTATTACATACAAAGTACATACCAAATTTCAAGTCTCTGTCCCAATTCGTTCGGGAGATAGAGTATTTACAGACACAGACAGACGGACTGCAATTTTTTTTTTTCGAAAAATGTTTTTCGGAATCTCCAGTGTCTGAAACGTGTAAATCTGTCAAAAAAAAATTTTTTTTTTCGATTGTCAAAACGATTACACGATTTACCCTATACAACGTATGATGGGTAAGTAAAATGCATTTTTCATTACTTTTAAAAATGGGTCGATTGCCAGCAAAAATTTTAGTAGTAATCTTCACCAGGGTTGTCATTTTGGCCTCCTTTTTTATTCAGAAATTTCAAATCCGTACCAGAAATTTCAAATAGGAATTTTTGCTTTGTTTAACCTCTTAAGCACCACAACGTACCTGCGTACGTCATGAACACCTCTATCTGAAATACCAGGACGTACGTGCGTACGTCCAGGTTGCCAGTTTGGCCTTTTTTTAAATGCAAAATTTTGAATTCGTACCAGGAAGTTATAGTAGTAATTTGTATTTTACTATATAATTACACACTTTTCGTGATTGCATAAATTAAAATTATTCTTTTAGAATTTCCGGTATGAATCTTGTATCTTTGAATATTTTTGTATTTTTGACGAAATTTAACATAGCTGGTATTCAGCATACAATCACTAAATTGAATCTGCTGCTTAAGGGCTTAATGACGGACATTTTGCGATTACTTAAAATATAGAAAAGAAAATTCTCAAAATTTCCGGCATGAATCTGCATCGCTAAATAAAAAAGAAGGCGAAACGGGCAACCTTGTTCTTCACAGGAATGTTATTAGAATTTTTACTAGACTAAGACTTCTAATAACCTTTCGTGGTGACAATCGGCCCATTTTTAAAAGTAATGAAAAATGACTTTTTTCATATTCGATAGTTTGACATGGTAGCGACGATATATAACGTTATCAGCTTTTTGGTAATTTTGGAACCCCTTCTCCCTTACGATATCATAGGTTATCATTCCTCGACCCCTCCCCTCCTCCTAATGATATCGTTATCGATGTCTAAAAATTCTGTGTATTTTTACAATTGTTTAATTTTCTTTTCTTTTTCTTTTTCTTTTTCTTTTTCTTTATTTTATTTTATTATTTTTTTTTTTTTTGCTTTTATACGTTTGCAGGGATTTACACATATACATTGCCTTGATGAAAATGTAGTTAATATCTTCGATTGTTTCACACTGGTTCATCAAATGGCATTCTAACATGTGAATATAGGCCTTCCAGGAAAGCAGTTCTAAACTTTGCTCTTGAGGAAAAAGCAGCCCAAGCCATTGGGGAGACTCCAACCTAGTTGACGCGTAGAAAATACGCCGTTTTCCTTTCGAAAAACATGCCAATATGAATGAATATCACCCGCACCATCGAAATTAAAATTATTTTCATGATTGAAAGAAATTTTAGTTAAACTAGTTCGTTTATTAAAAACCAGTTTGTTTGTTGCTTCAGATATTTCTCTGCAAACTGAATGCGGGCGTTTTTTTATGGCCGAGTGTAAGCGCGGACACCGACGTGGTTTTACATATTTAAAAATTCTCCATCCTTTTTAGTGTCTTCTTATAGTTCATACTGATGCTGACGTCTTTATCTGTCTTCCAATTTCCTTTGCTGTTATTATTACTTACCCATCATACGTAGTATAGAGTAAGTCTTGTAATCGTTTTGAAAATCGAAAAAAAAAAAAAAAAAAATTGACGGATTTACACGTTTCAGACACTGGAGATTCCAAAAAAAATATTTTTAGAAGAAAAAAATTTGCCGTCCGTCTGTCTGTGTGTTTGTAAACGCTCTATCTCCCGAAAAACTTGAGATAGAGACTTGAAATTTGGAATGTACTTAGTATGTAATAATGGGAAGAAGCTTATTGAATTTCAGTAACCTCGATTATCCGGAACTATTTTTTTCGGACTCTCGAAATATTCGTTCTGATAAAAGGTATATAAAAACTTTCGAATTTGTTTATTTTTAGGAGTGAATATAAAAGACAATAAAAAAGCATAAATTTTGCATAAAGCATGAAGTCGATCGGATAATAAGTTGCCGAGATATTTGTAATCCAATTTCCACACTCTTCGATTTTTCATGACCCTGTATTTCATCAAAATTTCAATTCAAAGATGTATTTTAATTCGAAATGAGACGCTTAATCAGATGCAATAAACCGCTAGTTAATAGGATTATTGTTTTTGGAGTTATAATTATGTTTCTTTTAAGCAATTTAGTAATCGAGCCTTTAAAGTTTATGACGTCATCCAGCCACGATTTTATTCAAATTGCAATGCATTTTATAAGTAGTTTACACATCTTTTATTTTAATATTTTACAGTATGCATATCCATGATGGGTAAGTATTACGCTGGCCCCCAACGACTAGTTTTGCTTGCGACCGTACAAACAATCAAACTTTCGGATCGTCTCGAAATAACTCAATGTCTCCCTGTAGATTTTTCAGTACCATAAATAGTTGGATTCTGTAAGAATGAAAAATGACAGTTTAAACATTTAATTTTATCAGCAATTTTTTGAAGTGACATTCCGATGTTCTTATAAGCTAGAGTCTGGCCTTTTTCGCAGTCAGAAAGCATTTTTCCTCTGTCCATCTCAAAAGTTTTGTGAACTAAGCGAATGCGCTCAGAATCTCTTTTAAATGTCTTGTTAAATTGTACGCGAAAATATCCACCAATCAGAAACCGAGGTTTCGAAATCTTTACTGCGTTTTTATCATATTTCCCCAGCGTAAATTTAGCAAAATACATATTTTAAAATAGATTAAAAATGTATATATATATATGGGGTGAAGTGACAAATGGGAGCTGAGAAAAGGTTGTTGGCAAAAATCTGGTTCAATTGGGTTTCCATATTCTGAACACAGGCATCGACCGGATGGTTGAATGGCTCAGTAATTACGATGAAACTGTATTGACGCCATAAATTAAGCAGTCGGATGTTGAAAAACAGTTTATTTACATACTCAAAAATCAGTCAGGAGAAATGCTGTAGCATGTCGATTTAACTGATTATTCCTTCATCGTTAATTTACAGTCGGGGTTTCACTAACTCTGTGCATTATAATGTTTTAAGAAAGCTTCGAATAATAATTTTAAATCTCCGAAAAGAACATCTCTCGTTCTTGTCTCACTCTACCGTCCATCGTCTAAAAAAAGCCCAAAGAGCCGTTCGATTATGCTGTGCTGAGTATTTATTTTTCTCAGGCGCAAAGTGACAAAAAAGGCCACGTGGTTCCCCTACAGTAATAATAAACGATTTAAGAGTGACTCACTTAACAGTTCCGGTGCATCAATCTTGAAGCAAATTGACTTCCGCGCGGGAAAGAAAATTCTGGAACCATCCAAATCCTCGAAACAGGTATATTTCATGTTAACAAAATTTAAGATCTGATTTCGAGAGTGTTGCTAAATATAGATTTCAGACGATGTTTTTACACAAAACAGAAAGAAAGAGAAATGAATTTATTGATGCGGAATAAAAATTAGAATATTAAAACATTGAAATATTGTAAGATACATTTTAATATTTTTTTTTAAATAATGAATTTAAATAATAAGTTTTTTAGAAAGGGATAATTTAGGAGTTATGTCATTTTAGCAAACTAAATAAAGAATTTAGATGGACTTGATAATACGGGAAATAATAGTGAAATTTAATAGGGATTTAAATAATAAAAGGGGTTTTATTTCAGGAATATAAATAGTTAACGCCATTTTTAGATTTAAGCAATTTGGATTAAATGTTATTAAGTGGATTAAGATCTTATACCTTTACATATGGAGATTGATTGTTTAACTTAAAATGGGATTTTAATTTAATAAGCCGGTATAATAGATGGAACATTATTAAAAGGAAATTTTATATAGAATAATGTTAATCTTAACTGAATAAATTTTAAATATTGTGATATACATATACAATTTTTTTAAACGATTGCTTTGGTGTTAATTGGAATGCGATGTATTTAATTTTAACACAAAAATTTGCGCATTTGCATAGCAAACGCGAACTGATTTCTTTGTTCTTGTTTCATTCCTATCATTTTGCACTCCGCTATAATAGTCCGCTATAATTTACTAGCGTATTTTGCGCACTTTTTTGCCATTTTTTCGCGCGAAAAGTAGGGGGTATGAATAATATGCGAGTTTTTTATATCATTCATTTTTCGCAAAGGAAAAATTGGAGTTAAAAAGGGAATTACTATCAATAGCATGAATGCAACTATATAACATTTTAATAAGTGAATAATTAAAATTAAACAAAATGTATTAGAATTTCAACAGTTAGTAAATAGTTTTTGAATAGTAATAAAATGTTCCTAGGGGCTTTCTAGAATGGGAAATAAAGCGCCTCTAAGTTAACAGGAACATTTTAATGAGTTTGATAGAAGTATTAAGTCTAATGAAAGCTTTTGGTCTTTTAAGCATGAAAACATTTTAGTATTGGATGTATTCCCCAGAATCGGAACCAAAAAATGCTGATATACAAGGAAGCCATAATTAAACTGACAGTACTCAGCATGTTCTGTAGCGCGAGCTAATTGTGAGAGAATGGAATTTTGTAGGATTATTAGACAAGACAGGGAACAAAGTATTCCACGAGAAGACAAAAAAAACAGCTTCCGTATTTACCCTGAATCCGCCATCTTGTTTTTTAAATCAAATCACATTTGTTTTGTTTTCATTTCCAAAATATGTTTCATCCATATTTACTTTTATAAACGCGTTATTTATTTTAATTAACTAATTTATATTAACTAATTTATATTTAATCATAAAAGTTTAAGAAAAAATAAAGAAAAAAAACAAGATGACGGACTCCGAGTTAATACGCAAGGATAGGATAACCAAAAAAAGTTCCAAACGTCACCGCTAGAAAAATATGTGACGCTGGTTTTTTTTTTTTTTTTTTTTCTGCGAAATTTTTTGTCTATGTATTTTTTTTATCATCATAAAAAATAGCACTGTCAGCAATTAGATTGATTTCTTTACAGAATATGCTGAATATTGTAACTTTAATTATGGGAGTCCACCTTGACTAGTATGCCACCTGGACATGGAGCGCGATCTAATTTCAAGAATGGAGAAAAGTTGAATCAATATTGAAAAAAATGAGAAGGGGGGGAGAGGAATAAATATATATAGTGCTGCCATCTCTTGTTAATACTGAGAAAGTAAAACTTAAACTTCTTTATTGTGGTGCTGCTGCCATCTATGAGGAACTGTATTTACGACAAGCACTTTTTAAAAATTATTCTATCATTTTAGTAGAAATGTTTTCTTAAAAGCAGATAAAGGAATAATTAATTCCGCTCTTCATTTCAGTTCTGACTTTATTATGACTGAGAATATAACTCTACTTAGGTTAATAAGTTACCTTCGAACATACTAATTTATCCAGAACAAATAATGGATGCATCTTAGATTTTAAACCTTTTTTTTTTTTTGTCGCATTATAAAACTGTTTTTGGTCAGAAATTTTAATTTTTTTTTCTCTGTAGATATTACTAAGACTGAAAAAAATAATGAACACAGAAAATATTCTTAAATTTATAAGTTAACAATCCTCAAACAAATATTTGTTTATTTCCAATGTTCGTTTGAAACAGTATCTTTCCATTTTTAGTGGCGGAAATCTCCGGTATTTCTTAAAAATGCAAGTTATCGTAACTCGGCGAGTTTTGATCATAGAAGAATAGGATTTCTACTGTTTTATTTTTTAGAGAATGGAGAAATTAAAAAAATATATAACTTAAAGAACCCAGCGGTCGCATAAAAAAATTTAATTTCGTAACTTTTCATCAAAAATCTATTTTGACGAAAATACATTTTCATATGATAAAAAACAACACATGATTTTTTTTTTTTTTTTTTTTTTTTTTTTTTTTTTTTTTGCTATTGTAACTCTCCCTCTAAAACTATTAGTTCAGAAATTAGCTATTTATCAACGATAAGAACAGATACAATGTATAGTAATATCATCTTCAAGCATTTAGTAGATTTTTTTCCTTTTGTAAGATTTCGTAAAACAACTGCAGATAATGTCATTATTTTAACATCGACAACTTTATATTTTAATTTTCATAGTATAAAAATAAAATTTTTTGCAAATGAACACACTTAATTGGAAAATTTAGCTTACAAACGGTGGAATTTGATTTACAAACACTTGAATTTAATTTGCAGAAGATTCAATTTGATTTTTTCTTTTTAAGTTTAAGTTTTTTAAGAATCGAAGTTTTTTTTGTTTTTTAAGACACAAAGAAATGATGAACCATATTAGACGATCTCCGAAAGAAACAATTAATCTGGTATGGTCATGTTAAAAGAATGAGTGACGAGAGACTACCAAAAATCGCATCTAATTACAGAACAAACCAAAAGAGGAAACAAGGAAGACCACGAAAGACCTGGATGGATTGTATAAAAAAAGTCATGAGGGATAGGGGTCTGGAGGAGGAATGTACCCTTGACTGGAAGAAATGGAGTGGTCTCTTGTAGATTTTTCGGGTGGCGGCACCTGACGCCATAAACCAAGTTTTTATATATATTTTGTTTAAGTTAAATTTAAAGCGCATTCAAGTTTTGCGATGCACTTCAAAATTTCGCCTTTATTATCACATTTTGATTGGTAATATCGGAGAATAGCCATTAATTAGCAATTTTTTAAACTTCCAGTTTTCGATTGTAAAAAGTTTCTTTCTCTTCATTATTGTCACTGATAATTTCTTGATACATCCATAATCAACGTTACATCAATGTTTTGAAAAAATAATGTACAAAAGCTGTTTCGATTTGGGTCGGTCAGTTTGTAAAAAAAATTGTCCGCATTACCTGATGCTTAACCCGAAACCGTCTTTTGCCACCTCCAGTTCACACGTCTTTGAAAGGAGCTCTAGGATTCAATTTTAAGGTATCTGACAATGTTTAAAAAGAGGTTTTCGACCAAAATTATCAAAACGATTTTATTACATTTTTGTTAAAGTCTAACTTTTTATCTTCCCAAAAGTGTTTTTAATTTTATTGTACGATAAAGAGAACCGGAATTGTAGCGGATTTTAAACTACTCAACAACTGTCACTCAAACTGGAAGTACTGTTTAAAGGACAGGAAGTACTATTAAAAGTACTAACTGGGAGGGAAGAAAGCAAAACTATGGCCTTCTAGAAATAAACAAAGGTTCAGTACTTAAAAAAATGTGTATGGCTCATAAAAACAGTGAAGTTTAGATGCATATTACTGTGTAAATTCTTGTAGTAAAACATAAATCTAAACTTTAAATGCATTTTTTGGAAAATGTAATTTTTGGAGAAAATTCCATACGCCAAACATGATTTCTCAAAAAGTTATAAGAATATCACTATGAAATTTAAATTGCATGTTGTTTACACTATTGTGAAGGCAATGAACTAAAGATCTAATTTTAGAATAAATACTTTTTGTTTTATGGATGTTTTTGTGGAAAGTCATCGAGGAATTTTATGAACATCAGCATGTAAAAAGGTGCGATATGTTATAAGTTTTGAAACATTTAAAATATCTTTTATATTTTACTTCATTGCCTTTACCAGTGTCATAAGTATGAAGTGTAAAAAGGAAATTAAGATACATACAATATATTTTTCTGTAGAGCGTTTTGCGTATTGGGTCATATTTCGCTAAATTTTACCACAAAATCCCCCATGTACCAAAATTTCAACAATGAATGAAATATTTTTTGCTTTTTTTCACAGTTTCTAATCATAGTCTTAATAAAAATAAGTTCAAAAAATAATTATATAGTTTTTTTTTTGGAAAATATTGTTCCGTACATAGTCAGGCACCTTAAGTGAAATATGTACCATGACGCCTTTATTGGGATCTAGATTAGGTGGTTATTTGTTACAATCCAATATCTGCGCTAGGGATCTAGGCCGGCAGGGGAATGCCCTCCGTGCGGGTCTTTCTGAGGGATCCTAACCCGTATTTACTCAAGGTTCGAATACTGTAAAAAAATTTGGTCACAAATTACGGTACATATACTGGCAACTTTGTAACCAGTATATATACCGTAATTTAACTGGACGGTATATGTACCGTAAAACATTTAAAGTATATGTACCGGCTGCACCCCCCCCCCTCTCCTCAATCCTGCACGCATTACGTAACAAGAGCAAGAGCAGCACTTCAGGGGTTGCTGTAAACCGAGGCGGGGCTACCAGCTTTTTTCTTACTGAAAATTAATTATTTTACGGTAAAAATAGCGATTGTTTACTGAAAAACAATCGTTTTATGTTATAAATACCGTTTCTAATCGAAACGGCACATATACGGTTTTTTTACGCTTAATATACCTTAGAAGTATGGTACTCATGCCGTAAAGAGTAAAAACGCTACAAGTACCGTTAATTTACGGTACATCTACTAATATTTTACGAAAATTTTTTACAGTGAAGAAAACTACGGAAAACTCCGAACGGTTTGGTCAACGAGCGCGATAGAGGTCCCAGCACCATCTTTTTTAGAACAGAACATCTCAGCCACTAGTGGGTGGGACCTATTGGAATCTACAAGAGTTCATTTATTCACAGAAAAAAGTCCCCTCTATATAGGATTTTCTGATACGATACTATAACTTACCAAAGTTGTGAACCGACTCCAAGCAAGCAAGGACTTGAGTTAGTTCTTTTTTTCGGATAAAATCATTTAAAACAATACTGAAAAATCATGCGTCAAGCATAGATTATGTAACACTTTCTATCACTTCTAAAATATTTTAACAAAACTTTACCGTTTAATAAGTTGAAAGATGATGTCTAAGTAAACAAAGTCAAAGTCAAACCGGGCGAGGAGGCCTACCTTTCGGCTTAAGCTCATCTAGCCTCGCCCAGCAGGTTTGTTTACCTAATTATACTGAGAAATACTAAATTATACTTTGTGATACTGAGCAATAATTATACTGTGTAATGCTGAAATACAAATTCTGAAAATACAAGATTCCAAAAATACAAATTCTGAAAATACAAGATTCCAAAAATACAAGATTCTAAAAATACAAGATTCTAAAAATACAAGATTCTAAAAATACAAATTCTGAAAATACAATTTACCAATCCTACTGAACAGTACTATATACTACTATGTGATACTGAGCAATCATACTACCATGTAATAATACTGTAAGATGCTGAAGTATATAATAATAATGGATAGAAGCAAGTACTAAATGAACGATAATGAATGAATAATTATACTAGAGTAAACAATGATAAATTATGCTAAAAATACTAAATAACACTGCATGATGCCATTAAGATTAACTAAATTGTTAAGGTTAGAGTTCATGTAGTGTGTAAAGGTCCTTATGGATGTTTGGAAAATATATAACACATTTTAAAACCCAATTTCAGGAATTACCAACACTATTCGGAAAAATATCCGATTTATTTTCTGAAGCCCTGTATAGGGTCTCTACATTTGAATATATATACTACAAAGAATGCAAAATTTTAGTTCAGTTAGGAAACGCATCGCACAGTTTAAAATTTCCCCTTGTGGAATTTCCGTCAGTAAACAGAAATGTACTCGAGATCTTTTGTGTTGTCCTGTATATTATCTAAAGAAGTTATACACACCAAATGAACGGAAAAAAAAAACAGTTAAATCTAAAAATGCGTTCTGCAACTGAAAACGCTTTTCCAGCAGTTATTGTTAACAGACAGTACTTTAACAAGAATTATTTTGTATGTCCCTGTAAATAAACGATGAATGCTATACACACTATATTTTATAATAAGCCTCTTGTAATGTCCCTTAGTGATATCTATCAATTTCCATATGTTTGAAAGAGTGAAACATTATTAAAATAAACCGCAAACGATTTTTCATCATAGACCGTAAAGAAACGGAAGTCTTTTAAGTGACCTTGTAAAGGAACTATAAGTACTATGCACACCATATTCTATACTAAGCCTCTTGTACTGCACCTTAATGATATATAACTATTTCAAAATAATGTAACAACATTAAAATAAACTGGAAATGATTTATAGACCGTTATGTAACAGAATTATTTTGAGTGTCCCTGTAAAATAACAGTAAGTGCCACATATTTCATTTTCAATACCGAAAATTCCATAGTAAATCTCAATAACGTATATAAAATGCATGACAATCCGAGTATATTTACGCGAGTTAGAGCACAAACAGACCGAATTAATAAACACTTTTCAATAATGTTGGAAAGTGTTAAAAAGCAGTAAGTCTTCTTCGTTTAGCAGTATATTTGTTTTTGCCTAAATGTTAAATTTAACTAAATTTTGAATTGATATTTGTAGGATTTTTGAATATTTTATTAATTTTTGTTACTGTGATGCGATCTTGAAAATTTTTTTTGTCCTTATATTATTCTCCTTGCCGTAAATACGGGTTAGGATCCCTTAGAAAGATCTCCACGGAGAGCATTTCCCCCAGAGCCTATATCCCTCTTGTAGATAATCGGCCGTCATAAAATCAACCAACCAACCAACCTTATATTAATCTACGTGTATTTTTTGATAATTTTTTTTTTTACTCTGTTTTCATGAAAACAATGCAATCCTATGTATAAATTTGAAAAAAATATATATATCAGCTTCCTTATGGTCTTGTGAGGATTAAGACAATCATTGAAATAGGAATTTCAAGATCTTTATGCTTATTTTCATACTTGATAGAGAAGAAAATTAAACATATGTGGTGCTGCCATCTGTTGCTAGTATTAAGAAAGTAAAACTTGAGTTTCGTTTTGTGGTGCTGCCACCTATGAGATAATACATTTACTAAAAGCATTTATTTTGATTAACCGTTCATTTTAGTAAAAAGGCTTTCTTACTGATGCATAATGAAGGAATAATTGTCCAGAATTCCGGGCTGTATTTCAGTACTAACATCATCATAACTGAGAACATAATCCTTCTTAGCTCAATAAGCTACTTTCAATTTCAATGCTACTAATCTGATCCAGAAAAAACTGGTCGTTGGGGGCCACAGTAATACTTACCCATCATGGATATGTAATAATATACATACATGGATACATAATATAAAATATGAAAATAAATATGTGTAAACTATTTATAAAATGCGTTGCAATTCGAATAAAATCCTGGCTTGGATAACGTCATAAACTTTAAAGGCTCGATTACTGAATTGCGTAAAAGAAACATCCTTATAACTCCGAAAATGATAATCATACTAACTAATAGTTTACTGGGTCGGATTAAGCGTCTCATTTCCAATTAAAATATATCTTTGAATTGAAATTTGAACGAAATACAGGGTCATGAAAAAATCGAAGAGTGTGGAAAAAAGGATTACAAATATCTCGGCAACTCATTATCCGAGCGACTTCATTCTTTATGCAAAATTTTTGTTTTTTTACTGTCTTTTATATGCACTTCTTAAAATAAACAATTTCGAAAATTTTTATATACCTTTTATCGGAATGAATATTTCAAGGGTACGAAAAAAATAGTTCCGGATAATCGAGGTTACTGAAATTCAATAAGCTTCTTCCAATTATTACATACTAAGTACATATCAAATTTCAAGTCTCTATCTGGATTTGTTCGGAAAATAGAGCGGTTACAGACACAGACTGACGGACGGCAAATTCTTTTTTCTAAAAATATGTTTTTCGGAATCTCCAGTGTGTGAAATGTGTAAATGAGTCAATTTTTTTTTTTTTTTCGATTTTTAAATCTATCACAAGATTTACCCTATACTACGTATGATGGGTAAGTAATGATGACTGCATCTTAGATTTTTAACCCTTGTCTGTTGTGTTTTAAAACTGTTTGTGGCCAGAAAATGTCAATTTTTTATTCTGTAGATATTATTAAGTCTAGAAAAATGATTTATACAGAATATAATATTACATTTTCAGTTGTGCAATCCAATATATTATATTTGTTTATTTCATCATTCATTTAAAACATTATTTTTCCATTTTTAGTGGCTGAAATCTCCGAAATTTCATAAAATTTAAAGTATCATAACTCGGTGAGTTTTGGTTGTAAAAGAATGAAATTTTTAATATTTTACTTATTAACGAGAATTGAGAAAGTGCTTAAAATATAACTCATAAAACCCAGAAAAAAAATAATTTCGTAATTTTTTAACAAATAATTCTTTTGAGGAAAAATCATTTTCATATGATAAAGAACAACATATGAAATATTTTATGGTAATTGGAACTCTGTCTCTAAAACTAATGATTTATTAATTAGCTATTGACGGACGATAAGAAGATTCACCATGTATAATAATATTATCCTCCAACATTTAGTAGATATTTTTTTCATTTTTTAAGATTCCGCAAATAGCTGAAGATAATATCTTTATTTATCACTGATAACTATATATCTGAATTTTTTTACAACACAAAAAAAAGTTATTACAAATGAACATATTTCATTGGAAATTTTAGCTTATAAAAAGTGGAATTTAATTTACAAAAAGCTCAATTTAATTTGCAGAAGATTGAATATGATTTAAAAAAATAAAAGCTAGGCCTGTTTTATCACATTTTGTTTGGTAACATCTGCAAACAACCATTAAAAACATACTCACAGAATCCAGATTCACCTTATAATATAAATAAATAACTAAAACCTACATAAATGTTCTAATAACATATATATCATTTTATAAAAAACTTTACTGAAGATGTTTAAAAGATTTTACTTTATATACAAAACTGTATTTTCATAAAAAAAAAACGAGCGCTTTCGAGCAAACAGTTGCTCACCATCAGGGTTACAAACAGATACACAATGACAAAATCCAGCGAAATAGAAAATGGAACAAACAATTCAAACAAACCAACAGAGTGCGAGGGGGGGGGGGGGGATATGTGATAATCACAATTCATCTTGATCAGTTCTTAAGACTCTATACCATAATTTGGGAATATTCATTAATTATTGATATAACAACTGATTGACAGTTGACCATCAATTATTAATTATTCCATGGAAATTTTATGTAAGAAAGATAAAGCATGCAATGAATCATTATCCTACAATATTCCCAAATTATGGTATAGACTCTTAAGAATTGATCAAGTTGAAATGTGATTATCACATCGCTCCCCCTCCTCCCCCACTGTTGGTTTGTTTGAATGGTTTGTTCCATTCTCCAGCAGTTAAACGATGTATTTCGCTGGATTTTGTCATTGTGTATCTGTTTGTAACCCTGATGGTGAGCAACTGTTTGCTCGAAAGCGCTCGGTTTTATATGGAAATACAGTTTTGTATATAATTTATAATATTTTTAACGTTTTCAGTAAAGTTTTTTATAAAATGATATACATGTTTTTAGAACATTTATGTAGTTTTTAGTCATTATTTAATTTTTGAAACTGTCAAGTTTCTGGTACTAAAACGCTTATTTCTCTTCATTATTGTCACTGACAATTTCTTGATATATCAATAACCAACTTAGATCAATGTGTTGAAAAAATAATGTACAAAAACAGCCTCAATTCGGCTCGGACTGTGAAAAAAATGTCCTCATTATCTGATGCTTTAACGCGCCAACATCTATTGGCATCTCCAGGTCTTGTGAGAGGAACTCTAGGATTAGATATCAAGTGAATATGTACCGTGGCGCCTTTATCGGGATATAGAAGAGTTCACCTAGTCATACAAAAAAGGGTAATTTCGTGTTATAGCGGCCTCCAAGAATAAATCGCCAAATTATAAAGCATAGATGACATTATAATAATATATGATGTATATAACATTTCGTGACGTATACGGCCAAGTTATAGTGACGCATATATGATGTATATATATGACATGTGTATAAGACGTATATATGATGTATATATGACCCATAAGACGTAAATAATGTTTATATAATGACGTATATGGCACGTATAGGAGTATTTGAAGATATGTGTATATACAGTGTGATTCATAAATATCGAAACAAAAGGCTATCTCTTTAAATATTGCTCCTAGACACATACTTCCAATTGCAAAGTTTCATAAAAAAGGTGCAAAATTTGATGAGAGAAGTTGCAACTCCATGGGGGGGGGGGGGGTCTATTTGAGAAAATACAAAAATTAAATTTTTATACGGCCCCCGTAGGATAAAATTTCCAATTAGGAAATTATTCCTTATCCAGTCCTGAATTAAACAAAAAAAATCCATCTTGATATCTGCAAAACTCAGGGAGATATGTCCGTTTTAATAATTCGTGAGGTTTCAAGGGATCAGACACAAATTGAAATGCGTGTAATTCAAGAAACAATGTTACTGTAAGGTGTCCGAGAAACATTTTATTTATTTATTTATTTATTTATTTATAGAGTTAGAATTTTGAATTTTTTGTGATGATTAACTATATAACTCGGCCTCATGCAGACCTCTAGCATATTTCTCAAGCAAGTTTAACGTAAAAATCTGTACGCTATTATTTTATATCTAAAAATTAAGGCATTGTTTTATTGTTTTAGATCTACTTTTAATAATGTGTAAATTTATGGTCGATCCCTAACTTGCATTACAAATGAACTGATATCGCGTCTCTCAGAGGTATGCTTAAGTGGTGTAAGTCACGAATTTTGGATTTTAATATCTCAGTGAATTTTGCAGATAACAAGATGGACTTTTTTTTTTTGTTTAATTCAGGACTGGATAAGGAATAATTTCCTAAGTAGAAATTTTATCCTACGGGAGCCGTAAAAAATTTAATTTTTGTATTTTCTCAAATAGACCCTCCATGGAGTTGCAACTTATCTCATCAAATTTTGCACCTTTTTTTATGAAAATTTGCAATTGGAAGTATGTGCCTAGGGGCAATATTTAAGGAGATAGCCTATTGTTTCGATATTTATGAATCACACTGTAGTGTATATATGTATTTATATGTGTATATAGGATGCATATATAAGCTTTACGATGATCTTGACGAAATCATAGCTACTTGTCATAAACGTAATTATAAGAGCAGCTATAACACGAAATTACCCAAAAGAGCCCCATATCTGTCGGATTTCCTTATATGATACTATAACTTTCCTAAGTTTTGTATCTCCTCCAAATAAGCAAGGACTTGAGTTGGTCTTTTTGGGGATAAAAATGCAAAAAAGCTGTAAGTCTCTTATTTTGTTTGATTGATATTAAATTAAACTAAATTTTGAATTGATATTTGTAGAATTTTGATTGTTTTATTAATTTTTGTTATTATGATGCGATCTTGAACGTGTGTTTCCCTCATAGGGGACAGTCAAAATTACTAGCCATATGTGTACTTTTTGATAAAATTTGTTTTTTATTACTCTTTTTTAGTGAAATCAAAAAAATACAATCTTTGAATGAAAAAATTTATAAGTTTCCTTATGGGCGTTGGAGGGTTAAGACAATCATTGAAAATGAATCAAGATCTTTATGCTTGTTTTCATACTTGAGAGGGGGACGCTGATTAACATCTCCATGATTTAAGCCCCCGTACGTCATTTTTACGTCACGAGAAAAGGGGATATAAATCCCGTGCTTGAGCATTTCACTTTTTACGAAATCCTTATTTATGTCCCCATGATATAAGCCCCCCATATCTGAAAGGAACACAAATGTAAAGCTAGAGAAATTTCGTTTCGTTGAGAGCCTGATTAACGTCCCCATGATTTATACCCCCATACGTCATTTTGACGTCACAAAAAATGGGGGTGCAAATCCGGTGTTCGATCATTTCACTTTTCAAGAAATCCTGATTAATGTCCCCATGATGAGGCGCCTGATTAACGTCCCCATGATGTATGCCCCCACACGTCATTTTTACGTCACGAGAAAACGGGATATAAATCCAGTGCTTGAGCATTTCACTGTTTACGAAATCCTGATTTATGTCCCCATGATATAAGCCCCCATATCTGAAAGGAACACAAATGTAATGCTAGAGAAATTTCGTTTCGTTGAGAGCCAGATTAATGTCCCCCTGATTTAAGCCCCCGTACATCATTTTGACGTCACAAAAAATGGGGGCACAAATCCAGTGCTGGAACATTTTACTTTCGACGAAATCCTGATTAACACCCCCATGATATGTATCCCCATACGTCATTTTGATGAAGTCACAGAAGATATGACGTCACAGAAGATGGGGACTTAAATCAGGGGGCACAAATCCAGTACTAGAACATTTTATTTCGTCGAGAATTCCTGATTTACGACCCTATGATATAAGCCCCCATACGTCCTTTTAGGTAGATTTCGTAAGAAATACTACCTATTACATTCTCACCTAAGTTGGAAATTTTGAAAAATTTTTGCAGATCTACACCAATCATGAGTCTCAGAACCCAAAACCACCCCCAGTTCCAAACTTTATCTATCTATCTATCTATCTATCTATCTATCTGTGTCACTTTTTTATGAACACGTTAACTGGAAAAATTCTGCAATAATCTCTTCCAAACTGATACATAAAATCAAGGGGCATAAAATCTCGGTCAAGTTCGTTAATGGGCAAAATCGAACCAAGGGGGGGGGGGGGGGAAATGGGGGGCTTTTTGTAAAAACAGAAAAAAACTCATAATTTCTTAATTATTATATGTATCGAATCCGTTTAAAGTTATTATTACTTCTAGGAAAAGGGCCGAAAATGTATGAATGACAGATTTTTGATATAATTAAAAATGGCTCCAAGGGGGGGAAAAAGGGGGGTTTTAGAAGAAAAAAAATCATAGCTTCGTCAATTCACAAGATATCAAATCCGCGTAAATTTATTATTAATCCTCTGAATATTATCTAAAACTTTTATATTGACAAGTTTTTTATAGGACCAACCGTTATAGCAAAAAAAAATTAAAAACAAAAAAATCCCTGCCGGCTCCGCCTGCAAACAAGTTATTTTTCGAAGTGGGCGGTTCCAACTCCCGCATCTTTTCGAAACTGATACATAAAATCAAGGGGCATAAAATCTCGGTGAAGCTCGTTACTGGGCAAAATCGAACCAGGGGGGGGGATGGGGGGGGGCTTTTTGTGAAAACAGAAAAAAACCCCATAATTTCTTAATTATAATACGTATCGAATCCGTTTGACGTTATTATTACTTCTAGGAGAAGGGCCGAAAATTTATGTATGACAGATTTTTGATATAATTAAAAATTGCCTTAAGGGGGGGAGGGGGGGTTTAGAAGAAAAAAATTCGTAACTTCGTCAATTCCCAAGATTTCAAATCCGCTTAAATTTATTATAAATCCTCTTAATATTATCTAAAACTTTTATATTGACAAGTTTTTTATAGGACCAACCGTTATAGCAAAAAAAAAAAAAAAAAAAAAAAAATTAAAAACAAAAAAACCCCTGCCGGCTCCGCCTGCAAACAAGTTATTTTTCGAAGTAAGCGGTTCCAACTCCCGCATCTTTTCGAAATTGATACATAAAATCAAGGGGCATAAAATCTCGGTCAAGTTCGTTAATGGGCAAAATCGAACCAAGGGGGAGGGGGGGGGGCTTTTTGTGAAAACAGAAAAAAACCCATAATTTCTTAATTATGATACGTATCGAATCCGTTTGAAGTTATTATTACTTCTAGGAGAAGGGCCGAAAATTTTTGTTTGACAGATTTTCGATATAATTAAAAATTGCCTTAAGGGGGGGGGGAAGGGGGGTTTAGAAGAAAAAAATTCATAACTTCGCCAATTCTCAAGATTTCAAATCCGCTTAAATTTATTATTAATCCTCTTAATATTATCTAAAACTTTTATATTGACAAGTTTTTTATAGGACCAACCGTTATAGTAAAAAAAAAAAATCCCTGCCGGCTCCGCCTGCAAACAAGTTAGGTTTCGAAATAGGCGGTTCCAACTGCCGCATCATCGTAAAAAGGTCATTTCTTCCGCAATTCCCGACAAACAGGCGCCCCACGGTCTGCGTCTTCGAAATCTACCTGTGCCTGTAGGCCGAGCCGTCAGGGATTTTTTTTTATATTGTAATCAAATCTGTGAAATCTGACGTTATTTTAGCTTTTGATCATTTTTTTTTTTTTTTTTGTCTAACCTGTGATAACTGATAAATTTTCTGAAATTTCAAATTCCTTGGGGGGGGGCGGTTGCCCCCCCCCCAAATGGCGCCCCTGACCCTTGACCCCTAGACTGTTACAGCGAGACGGCAGACAACTACAGAGCAACATACGTATAAGGTGAATGCTCAAAAATAATGGGACCTGTGCTTTCTTTTTTTTTTTTTTCGAAATATTCTAATGATGTAACTGCACCAGAGGATATTTTTGTACGCAGTGAGTTTTTTTTTTTTTTTTTTTTTTTTTTTTTACTTTCAATTATGAAATTAGTCCACATCCCAGAACTGGAATTTGCGTTCAAAATTGAACGAACAAATAAAATAAAACTTTTGCCTACATTTTCGTTCGATTTGAAAGGTGATAGATCTAACAGAAAAATAATTCGCGACTTTTCTCGATTCGATTTTCAAACAGTTTCTTCTGAATTTAAACAGAATGCAGATCACACTCAAGCAGAATTTTCTTTAAATGGTTTAATTACTTTATGTAACTTACTTTGTATTGGTAATGAAAAATTCTTAGTCGATCTTGCTACTCGATTAACTACTTATCTTTCAGATTTAAGCTTGATTCATACTAACATAATTAAAAATGAAAATGATGCTGAATCAGAAATTGAATTAAATTTACATAATACTGACAATAAACAAATTGATGTATCGCTTAATAATAAGCAACTTCCAATTCAAAGTTTTTTTTCCACCTATATTGTTAATTTTCCAAATATTGAAAGTGTCATAACTCCATTTCATGGCAGTTCTTTTCAAAATATTGAAAGCGTCATAACTTCATTTGCCGACAGTTTTTTTTTTTTTTTTTTTTTTTTTTTTTTTTCAAAATGTTGACAAATAGGCTTCTAATTTCGGAGATGTTACTGGTATGTTCAATTTATCTGAGTTGCATTTATTTATATTTGCTGAAAGGTCTCTACGAGATAAAGCGCAATTATTGGAATAAATTGAGTGCCTTGTAAATTCATGGAGTAAATTAAAAGAGTTCCTTATATCAGAATTCTGTGCATGCAGAGGTAATTGTGACACAAAGTAAAAAACCCTGAAAATTATCGATGTAAAATACCCATAGGCGTAGCGTGGCCATAAATTTGGGGGGGGGGGGGGCACGCATGTTTTAAGTCATTATTATTATCATCATCATTTTTTTTTTAATTTTTTCTGTTTACATAATTTATGATGACCAATGTTTGAAAGAAGTTTTCGTTAATTTTGTTTATTACTTTCAACTGAAATTTTACATAACATTTTATCTTATGCTAAGAAGGTTACAAGAAAAGGTTCTTCATTAAATTATGAGCGATTACAATGAAATGAATGATATTTTAATAAACTTAAATCAAATAATGTTTTACCCGTGGACCCATGAGAGGATTTTGCACTGCCGCCTAATAATTTTTTGCAGTATCTAATATTTTGCAGAGTCAGGTTTAAAGCTTGTAAAGAAAAATTAAGGATAAAAATTTGTGTAAACAACATTAGTCAAGACAGAATACCGTCTCATTTATTCTATCAAAGTTACAGAAAAAACTGATTGAAGATAGCAAAAGGCACGCGCGAGGGGGAAAAAATAACAATCGTATTTTAACTGTGTTAGAGGATGACGACATTCGCTTCGGAAAAAACTCGAGGCAAAAAAAAAAAAATGAATACATATAAAATACAATTTAATTTAACGTAACAAAGCATACATTTTAGGCTACACGTGAAATACCGCTGCTTTGATCGATCGATGGTATCTTTTTCTTCTAAGCATTTGAATTTGATTTTTGTTTTTTAATCATAAATAAAAAAAAGCCGGTGCAGAAACGTCCCACTTTATTTTTTTGTACTATTTATTTCTATTTTTTTCATAATCATTGTTGGAGCATGATATAATGCGGTATTTTATTTTTGTGGCAACATTCATTTGAAAAAAAATTTCATTTCATTTATGAAAACAATGCTGATTTAATTTTTAATTAACTGCAATTTTTAATTAAAAAATCATGTTTTAACGAAATGGGAGTATATTATGTCAAAAGCCGATTGAAAAACCTTTTAAATGATAGCTCATTCTTTTTTGTGTCTTGTGTGTTTTGTATTTGCTTAGAAAAAGGGATATTGACAACAGAAATAATATATATGACCAGTGTAAAACGCGAGGATTTCGCACATCAGTCTAATATTTTTTTTTAGCAATATCTAATAGTTTTTAGATGCAGGTTTAAAATTTAAGAAAAATTAAGGATAAAAATATCTGCAAACAACATTAGTGAAGCCAGAATATCATCTCATTTATTCCATCAAAGTTACAGTAAAAACTAATCAAAGTTAGCAAAAGGCATGCGCGAGAAAGAAAATTAACAATAGTATTTTCACTGCATTTAGAGGATGGCATCACTCGTTTCGGGCAAACTGAGAAAAACCTTTCATTTTTTTTATGAAAACAATGCTGATTTAAATTTTAACTAACTATAATTTTACTTCGATCGATCAATGGTGTTTTTTTTTTTCTAAACATTTCAATTTCCCATTTTAATCATAAATATAAAATAAACCCGTGCGTTGGCATCACATTTTATACTTGTTGTACTTATTACGTATTCTACGCTTCTACGCATTATGTATTATGTAAATAATGTACTTTACGTATGCTACGGTGGTACTATTTGTTTGTTTCTTTTATAATCATTTTTGAGCATCATATAATGCGGTATTTTACTTTTGTATAGCAACACTTATTTGAGGAAAACTTTTCATTTCATTTATGAAAACAATGCCGATTTAATTTTTCCTGAACAGCAATTTTTAATTAAAAAACATATTTTAACGAAATGTGAGTGTGCTATGTCAGGAGCCTTTTCAAAATCCTTTAATTTGATATCTCATGTATCGTTCTGTGTTTGCTTAATAAAAGGGATGTTGACAACAGAAATAATAATATATGATGATTTTTAAATCTCTATAATGATGGATATATTAATCCATCTTATAATAACAAAATTGTTTTAGCATCACGACATTGTATTGCATCTTTAATAACAATAAAAAAATATTAAGTTTCAATATTTTTTATTGACATTTAAAAGGAATTGAAAGCAAATATCGGACTAGAAAGACTTTTCTCAAAACATGACGATGCTACAGTAGACTCCGGATTATCTGACGCTCGATAATATGATTCAGCTTAAAACACAAACTTTGACAGCTATTTCTGAAAGATTTTCTGACTTATTGAAAAGTTCAATACCTACAGAAATTAGAAATTCAATTTTCTAAAATATCATTCAATTTCTTACAGGAACGTTCAATTACATAGTTTCCGAATAAAAACACCTGTTAATCTCATGTGTTTGTCAACAAAAATGAATTAAAAATTGTGCCAGAAAGCACAGTTTGGATTTGAGAACAGCTTTAAAAAACTTTTTTTTTAATAATACGTATTAGCAATATTAAAAAATAAAAATTAGTAGGGTTCTTTTAAAAATAGTAATAATAATAAAACGTAACTTACCAGTTTCCCCAAAGTTACTTTTGGTCTTCTTATTAAATAATGTGGTAATCTTGGGTTGCATTTTGGTTCGTTTCATATTTTCGCATCATGTGCACACAATTAAAAAAAATTGCAGTCTGAGACAGTGTCAAACAGTCTTTGTTCTTAAATGGATTTTATTTTTTCTCCTAAATTACAGAGCGAATTATCCCTAGATTTCCTTAGATTCTTAAATCAGTAACTTGCTGCATTTTGAAAGGCTGATGCTGCCATTGTAACATATGACAAGTCCAAAAAGGCAGGGTGTGATGTGGAAACACATATATTTTTCTTAAATTAATCCTTTTCTCTAATTTTCAGTTTAAACTAACGTTTAATTACTTATTTAATTTATCCTAACTTTTGTTTCAGTTCTCGCCGCAATTTTCCTCCATCGAAAGAAAATATATTTAAGCATATGCCCTTTAACAATAAAACTGCTCTCACATAGATATAATTCATTTAAATTATTTTTCACTCTCACTAGATATCCAACAACAACAACAAAAAAAAAAAGAAAAGAGATGGACTTTGTATGCGGTCTGCATTTTATTCTCATTCCGTTCAACGTTCATTAGAAATGTCTTTGTCTGCTTAATATTTGAGTTTAGCTTTCTCGGTAAATCACAAACACAGCTAGATTCACAAAACCACATTCTCAAAACAAAAACTCTCAATGTGTTATTTTACCAGTAAATTAGTGTTTTTTTACCAGTAAAATAGGGGTTTTTTACCAGTAAATCAGGGTTTTTTTACCAGTAAATTAGGGGTTTTTTACCAGTAAGTTAGGGGTTTTTTTTACTGGTAAGTTAGGGTTTTTTTACCAGTAAATTAGGGGTTTTTACCAGTAAATTAGGGGTTTTTTACCAGTAAATTAGGGGTTTTTACCAGTAAATTAGAGGGTTTTTAAAAGTAAATTAGGGGTTTTTTACCAGTAAGTTAGGGGGTTTTTTACTGGTAAGTTAGGGGGGGTTTACCAGTAAATTAGGGTTTTTTACCAGTAAGTTAGGGGTTTTTTACCAGTAAATTAGGGGGTTTTTACCAGTAAATTAGGGTTTTTTTACCAGTAAATTAGGGGAGTTTTTACCAGTAAGTTAGGATTTTTTACCAGTAAGTTAGGGATTTTTTACCAGTAAATTAGGGGTTTTTTACCAGTAAGTTAGAGGTTTTTACCAGTAAATTAGGGGTTTTTTGTCAGTAAATTAGGGGTTTTTTACCAGTAAATTAGGGGGTTTTTACCAGTAATTAGGGGTTTTTACCAGTAAATTAGGGTTTTTTTACCAGTAAGTTAGGGGTTATTTAACCGGTAATTTAGGGTTTTTTACCAGTAAATTAGGGTTTTTACCAGTAAATTAGGGGTTTTTACCAGTAAATTAGGGGTTTTTTACCAGTAAATTAGAGGATTTTTACCAGTAAATTAGGGGTTTTTTTACCAGTAAGTTAGTGGTTTTTTACTGGTAAGTTAGGGGTCTTACCAGTAAATTAGGGGTTTTTTACCAGTAAGTTAGGGGTTTTTTACCAGTACTGGTAAGTTAGGGATTTTTTTACTAGTAAAATAGTGTTTTTACTGGTAAGTTAGGGGGTTTTTACCAGTAAATTAGGGGTTTTTACCAGTAAATTAGGGGGTTTTTACCAGTAAATTAGGGGTTTTTTTACCAGTAAATTAGGGGTTTTTTACTGGTAAGTTAGGGGTTTTTTACTGGTAAGTTAGGGGGTTTTTACTGGTAAGTTTAGGGGCTTTTTTTACTGGTAAGTTAAGGGGTTATTTACTGGTAAGTTAGGGGTTTTTAGATGTAAGTTAAGGGTTTTTTACTGGTAAATTGGGGTTTTTTTAACTGGTAAGTAGGGGTGTTTTTACTGGTAAGTTAGTGGTGGTTTTTTTACCAGTAAATTTTTGGGTTTTTACCAGTAAATTAGGGGTTTTTACCAGTAAGTTAGGGTTTTTTTTACCGGTAAGTTAGAGGTTTTTACCAGTAAGTTAGGGGTTTTTTTACCAGTAAGTTAGGGGTTTTTTACCACTAAATTAGGGGTTTTTTACCAGTAAGTGAGGGGTTTTTTACTGCTAAGTTAGGGGGGTTTTACCAGTAAATTAGGGGGGTTTTACCAGTAAATTAGGGGTTTTTTAGCAGTAAATTAGGGTTTTTTACCAGTAAATTAGGGGGTTTACCAGTAAATTAGGTGGATTTTACCAGTAATTTAACCCCCTAACTTACCTGTAAAAAAACCCCTAACTTACTAGTAAAAAACCCCTAATTTACTGGTAAAAACCCCCTACACAACTGGTAAAACCGCCTAATTTACTGGTAAAAACCCCTAACTTACCAGTAAAAAACCCTAACTTACTTGTAAAAAACCCTAATTTACTGGTAAAAACCCCCTAATTAACTGGTAAAAACCCCTAACTTACTGGTAAAATAACCCCTAACTTACCAGTAAAAAAAACCCTTACTACCCCTAACTTGCTGGTAAAAAACCCCTAATTTACTGGTAAAAAACACCAAATTACTGGTAAAAACCCCCTAATTTACTGGTAAAAACCCCCTAATTTACTGGTAAAAAATCCCTAATTTACTGGTAAAAAACCCCTAATTTACTGGTAAAAACCCCCTAATTTACTTGTAAAAACCCACTAACTTACCAGTAAAAAAACCCCTCACTTACTGGTAAAAACCCCTAATTTACTGGTAAAGACCCCCTAACTTACTGGAAAAAAACCCTAACTTAAAGGTTAAAAAAACCCTAACTTACTGGTAAAAAACCCCTAATTTACTGGTAAAAAACCCCCTAACTTACTGGTAAAAAACCCTAACTTACCAGTAAAACAACCCTCACTTACTGGTAAAAAAACCCTAACTTACTGGTAAAAAACCCCCTAACTTACTGGTAAAAAAACCCTAACTTACCGGTAAAAACCCCCCTAACTTACCAGTTAAAGAGTGGTAAAAAAACCCTAATTTACTGGTAAAAAACCCCTAATTTACTGGTAAAAACCCCTAACTTACTGGTAAAAAACCCCCTAATTTACTGGTAAAAACCCCTAATTCACTGGTAAAAACCCCCTAACTTACCAGTAAAACAACCCTCACTTACTGGTAAAAAAACCCTAACTTACTGGTAAAAAACCCCCTAACTTACTGGTAAAAAAACCCTAACTTACCGGTAAAAAACCCCCTAACTTACTGGTAAAAAAACCCTAACTTACTGGTAAAAAACCCCTAACTTACTGGTAAAAACCCCTAATTTACTGGTAAAAACCCACTAATTTACTGGTAAAAAATCCCTAATTTACTGGTAAAAAACCCCTAATTTACTGGTAAAAACCCCCTCATTTACTGGTAAAAAACCCCTAACTTACCAGTAAAAAAACCCCTCACTTACTGGTAAAAAAAACCCTAATTTACTGGTAAAAAACCCCTAAATTACTGGTAAAAAATCCCTAACTTACTAATTAGGGGTTTTTTACCAGTAAGTTAGGGGTTTTTTACCAGTAAGTTAGGGGTTTTTTACCAGTAAATTAGGGGTTTTTTACCAGTAAGTTAGGGGGTTTTTACCAGTAAATTAGGGGTTTTTTATCAATAAATTAGGGGATTTTTACCAGTAAGTTATGGGTTTCTTTACCAGTAAATTAGGGTTTTTTTTACCAGTAAGATAGGGGTTTTTTTACTGGTAAGTTAGGCGGTTTTTACCAGTGAATTAGGGGTTTTTTACCAGTAAATTAGGGGGTTTCTTACCAGTAAGTTAGGGGTTTTTACCATTAAATTAGGGGGGTTTTACCAGTAAATTAGGGATTTTTTACCAGTAAATTAGGGGTTTTTTACCAGTAAATTAGGGGGGTTTTACCAGTAAGTTAGGGGTTTTTACCATTAAATTAGAGGGTTTTTACCAGTAAATTAGGGGTTTTACCAGTAAATTAGGGGGTTTTTTACCAGTAAATTAGGGTTTTTTTACCAGTAAATTAGAGGTTTTTTACTGGTAAGTTAGGGGTTTTTTAATGGTTTTTTAGGGGTTTTTTAAATTAGGGGTTTTTTATCAATAAATTAGGGGATTTTTACCAGTACGTTAGGGGTTTCTTTACCAGTAAATTAGGGGTTTTTTTACCAGTAAGATAGGGGTTTTTTTACTGGTAAGTTAGGCGGTTTTTACCAGTGAATTAGGGGTTTTTTACCAGTAAATTAGGGGGTTTTTTACCAGTAAGTTAGGGGTTTTTACCATTAAATTAGGGGGGTTTTACCAGTAAATTAGGGATTTTTTACCAGTAAATTAGGGGTTTTTTACCAGTAAATTAGG
The DNA here is from genome assembly GCA_963931845.1 of Maratus michaelseni. Classification (NCBI taxonomy): domain Eukaryota; kingdom Metazoa; phylum Arthropoda; class Arachnida; order Araneae; family Salticidae; genus Maratus; species Maratus michaelseni. Next base: position 26,371,351 of record OZ007598.1, on the reverse strand, counting down.
GGGGTTTTACCAGTAAGTTAGGGGTTTTTACCATTAAATTAGAGGGTTTTTACCAGTAAATTAGGGGTTTTACCAGTAAATTAGGGGGTTTTTTACCAGTAAATTAGGGTTTTTTTACCAGTAAATTAGAGGTTTTTTACTGGTAAGTTAGGGGTTTTTTAATGGTTTTTTAGGGGTTTTTTAAATTAGGGGTTTTTTATCAATAAATTAGGGGATTTTTACCAGTACGTTAGGGGTTTCTTTACCAGTAAATTAGGGGTTTTTTTACCAGTAAGATAGGGGTTTTTTTACTGGTAAGTTAGGCGGTTTTTACCAGTGAATTAGGGGTTTTTTACCAGTAAATTAGGGGGTTTTTTACCAGTAAGTTAGGGGTTTTTACCATTAAATTAGGGGGGTTTTACCAGTAAATTAGGGATTTTTTACCAGTAAATTAGGGGTTTTTTACCAGTAAATTACGGGGGTTTTACCAGTAAGTTAGGGTTTTTACCAGTAAATTAGGGGTTTTTTACCAGTAAGTTAGGGGTAGTAAGGGTTTTTTTACTGGCAAGTTAGGGGTAGTAAGGGTTTTTTACTGGTAAGTTAGGGGTTATTTTACCAGTAAGTTAGGGGGTTTTTACCAGTAAATTAGGGGTTTTTTACCAGTAAGTTAGCGGTTTTTTACTGGTAAGTTAATTAGGGGGGTTTTACCAGTAAATTAGGGGTTTTTACCAGTAAGTTAGGGGTTTTTACTGGTAAGTTAGGGGGTTTTTACCAGTAAATTAGTGGTTTTTTACCAGTAAATTAGGGGTTTTTTTGCCAGTAAATTAGGGTTTTTTTACCAGTAAATTAGGCGGTCTTACCAGTTAATTAGGGGTGTTTTACCAGTAAATTAGGGGTTTTTTACCAGTAAGATAGGGGTTTTTTTACTGGTAAGTTAGGCGGTTTTTGCCAGTGAATTAGGGGTTTTTTACCAGTAAGTTAGGGGTTTTTACCAGTAAATTAGGGGTTTTGTACCAGTAAGTGAGGGGGTTTTTTAGCAGTAATGTTACGGTTGGTTTCAACCAAATTTTTTTTTTTTTAATCTACATGAATTACCTTAAATCACTCTCTCAACATTTATTTAGAAGTTTTCTTTTTGTTTCTGTTTTAAATAAATATATAAATAAATGTAATTGTAATATTAATAATAAAAGCAGTTTTTTTTTTCCTCTTCTTTCCATTTCTTTTAAGCAAAGCAATTTCAACTTTCATAGTCTAACGTAGCTTCCTGTTTTTCAAATACGAAAAGCAGACAGCAAGGGAGGGATGTTTTGTCAGTAGACTGCACAGGTGGAAAATTTGGAGTCATCTAGTCTGACTTTGATATAAGAATGACCGACCGCCCTGTATAAGAATTACGTTATCTTATGAGTGTACTATACACGCAATTAGGCTTTGTAAGTTTACGTCAGGCTTCAATTGGCTCTGCTATCAGGCGGATAGCTGGCGCCCATGTAAACAGAGGCTAACAGGACCCCCCTTCAGCACACGCCATGGGGGTGATGCATGGCTTCCTTCCCCCATGAAGCGGCCGGCAGAGTGGAGCGGCAAGCTGTAGTCTTCACGAAGAGTCCATTTTTCCTTTTGTTTCCATTCCCGTACCCCTGGCAGAGTGGATCGGTCCCGTTTTTCAAGCAGCGCGGGAGAATGAATGTTTACGACACTTGTTGCTTGGCCAAGAGACCTGTCGTTTGACTCGCAAAAAAAATTCGACTTATTACGGGGCTCGAAGATTGGCCTGTGGGCTGGATCGCGAAGTTGTTGAAGGCGGACAGGTTTCTGGAAGATTTTTTTTTGAGAGTGGGGCATTGATGGCCCTACATTAACTATCCTAAATCATGATGTTATGATGAAAAGAGGCTATAAGGGCATTTTCGAATTGCGGATCTATAACTGCTAACGAGAAATTAAGAAGAAGATATGTGTAGCCCGTTTTTTTTTTTTGGCGTAGTGGCGCTCCAAGATTATGACTTCTTAACCATCAGAAGTGATCATAGATATTGAACTAAACGGTCGTTAGAAGTCGTAGTGTTCTGAATTACGGTGATGACTATCTTCGAATAAAACACATGCTTCAGGAAGGTGAAATTACTGACTCCGACGGTGAAGTTCTGGACCGTAGAACGATTTTCCCCTCCGGACTAGATGATGGACCTAGTAGTTGATGGCAAGTGATGCAGTGAGATGAGAGGATTGATGAATGTTAGCTTGAAACCACATGGGTATTGTCTGAATTTTTCCCCAGCCTGAATACTCCAGCTTAAGTGCTTCATCAGATTTTGAAAAAGGACGAAATGCTCCTAAGTGCCCATTGACTAAAATTGTAGAACTCTCTACCTGTTGTAAGTACTATTTGCATAGTTTTTCTTTTTATTTATTTATACCTCTTTAAAAAAAAAAAAAAAAAAAATATGTTTGCTATACCAGAGTTTAAAAGTGAAATGAATATCTTTGGATAATTTCAATAAGAATTAACATTATGAACAGAAATAGTCTGTAGGTTAATATATAATGTTTGTATGTTTGAACGACCATTAAATGGTAATGTGATGATAATTTTAAAAATATGATGTGTAATTTAAAAGTAACCAGTGAGTGGTTTCAACTTAAAAGATCAGCTGTTGTATTGTTTTATTAAGATTATTTTTGATAACTTAGTTGCTTCATTATTTTAAATGTTCAAATAAATTGTGTTTTTTTTTGTTTATTATCAAAGATGGTATGTTTTTCTTTGTATAAATCTCTAAATAATTAAGTTTTTATATTCACAGTAGACCTATAAGAATGGCCTAACCTTTCTGTGAGTAATAAAAAAAAAAAAAAAGGGAGAGAAAATTCAACTTTATTAAATTAGGACTTTAAAATTTCTTAAGTTTAAATTCATAACTGACTGTTTTAATGAACATTAATTGAAGTTCACTCAATGTTATACAATCGTATTTTTGATCTTGATTTAAGGATGGATAGATTAATAAGTGAAACAGTAATATTAAATTTAATTTCATAAAATGTTAAATTAAGCTTTAACTCTCCTCTTTCAGAAACATTGTTTTTCTAAAATATACACCAAAATTGTTTTATTTTAAAAAGTAAAAAAAAAAAAAAAAAATCCAGTTATTTTACACCACTATACGATTCTTGGTTAACCGATCGGATCTTGTTCAGAATCTCTATGGTTGTTCTAAAATTTTAGTACATCATCATATCCCTATTCTATTAACGGATTTAACTCTTTCTCCTTTTGGTCCTCATATTGGAGGAATTTCAGGTTGTCTGCATTTTTCCAAATTATATGATGATTACACTTTTGTTAATTTAATGTGTATGGAGATTTGAGCTTGATCGGGTTGGAGTGGAGTTGGGTGTTCCTTATGCAATTCAGTATACTACTTGATTTAGAAATCTGTTGCCCCTTACTACATTTAATATTATCTTAAAATGATGAGTTCAAAATTATCATTGTTGTATTAACCTATTCGGATTCTTAAGTTTTGATATTTTGATTAGTTTAATATATTTTGCTCCCTTTTCCATGGCAACAGATTTCAGTGGAGCTAATCAGGGTATACTTATTTTTTTTAAATATTTAATTGTCAAGTGAAGATTGAGTAATAAATGAGCTTTTTAAGTTTGTGTTTTAGAAAGAACACCAAAAAAAAACACAACAAATGGAGCCGTAACAATTCGGTCTCTGGGTTATTGATTTTTTTTTTTACTTGTATGTATTTATGTATCAAAGAGCAACTGGGTGTTTTTGCAATTAAAATTTTATTTATATGTTCAAGTGTAAAAAGAGGTCTAGGCTCTCTCTCTGTGCTAGTAAGCTACAATTCCCAGTCAAAATTATGTCTTGTGAGCATAACCTTTTCTTATTTACAAAAAGCATAGTCCTGTACTTAAGTTTTATGTGTATGTAGGTTTCCTTTTTTTTCTTTTCCTCTCTTTTTCTCTTTTTTAAGCTGCCCCCCCCCCCCCCCCCATTTTCCCTTTTTTGTGGTTGTTTGTTTATCAATTTTCTAACCCTAACCATGGCTGATAAGCATTCAGAGGCAATTGCCACTATTCAGCGGAAAAATGCACTAGTGGACAATTTGTCAAACATTCCCCCATTCAATGGAGAGGCCAGCTCAGTCTGCTTCTCAGATTTTTCTGAGAAATTTGAGAGTTTTGCCAAATTATTCGACTGGAATGAGGAGGAGAAAAAATTCGTTTTGTTAGCTAGATTATCAGGAGCTGCTTCTAGGCGAATAAAAATTCACAAAGCAAAAACATCTGATGAGCTATTAAAAATCTTAAAAGAGAGTTATACTTCACAGGCCACACCAGATGTTGCCCTCAGTCATTTTTTAAATTTTAAACAGCCACCCAATATGAGTGTTCAGGAGTTTTATGACAAGGCATATGATATGTCATTAAGAGCCCTTGTAATTGAAGGTATCCAGGGTGAAGTAGTCGATAAAAGCCGAACGGCTCTACTACACTCCATGCTGTTGAGCAATCTTACACCAGAAGTGCGAAAGGGGGTAATTGCGAGAAATCCACAATCCCCAGAAGAGGTCCTCAAAATTGCGCTTCTTGAGGAAAAGGCTTATAGGAGCATTAACCCTTTCTACAACCACCGCGAGGAAATTCTCAACCCTAATTTGACCCAAAACCTACCCTGTGCTGCAGTTTTTCAGCAAGATAGCTCACAAAAGAAGGAGATAGACCAACTAAAATCTCAAATTGATGTTTTAGCAGCTAAGATAGACAGTATAGTTGATCTTAGGGCTAGGGATGTACAGGAGAAAAACCAAGAGGTAAGACCCGTAACCTGCTATAGGTGCTCCGTACAAGGCCACTATGCCAGAGATTGTCCACTAAATTTTGTCGACTATAATTTTAGAAGGGGAGGTGGTCAAAATTTCAGGAGCCGTGGGCAAAATTATAGAAACAGAGGTGAAAATCCTAGAGGGAACCACAATCAGCGAGGCGGATATAGGGGAAGAAGAGGTGGTTATTACCAAAACAATAGGAGCACAGCTGCGAACAGAAATGAAGAGCAGGCGGTAAATAACACCCCAGTAGCTAACAATGAAAGTGAGGCTTTAAACTATTATTGGCCGGATCAGATGTGGTCAAGTCGATCCCCAACAGGCCCCTGGACCCCCCCAACTGTGTATAGTATGTTTCAGCCCCAACCATATACATTACCAACTACAAGAATTTACATAAATAAAGTTTGCCTGAATGCATTATGTGACACTGGTTCGGCAATTAATCTCCTGAGTGGTACTGATTGTAACTATTTAGAGAATTTTGAAACGGAGAATTGCAATATCCCCATTATGACTGTCACCGGTGAGAAAGTTCACCTAAATAAGAAAGTATTTTTAAAATTTGTTTTTGATAATGTTCAATGTCAAGCTGAATTCTATGTAGTGGAAGGTAAATTAGCAGAGGAATTTAATATGATTTTGGGAATGCCATTTTTGAAAGAGTACCGGGCAAGTATAAATTGTGATACAAATGCTGTCGCTCTTAAAGTGCCAGTTGCAGGCCAATGTAAACAAAGCGTAGAAACCCCAAGTAATACTTCAGGATCTAATACTTGTCTTGCTACTAATTCTGTAAATATTTCTAATTCTGTATATAATGTAAATTCAAATAATAATTGTATGAATAATGATTGTGTTGAAAATAGTTCTGTAAATATAAAATGTGTCAACAAAGTAGAGGAGAATTCAAAAAGTAGTAATGCCAATAGCCCCCCTGAAAGTTTTGCATGTATTAATGTTCATGACTCAGTCAGTGTTGAAAATGGGAATAATAGTAGTGAAAATATGGTAGTTCAGGACCCGCAGTTGAGTAATATGGGAAAAGATGTTGAGATAATCATTCAAACTGAGTCAGATAAGGAAGTTGAAAGTGTTGCGCAGAACTTTTGCATGCAAACAACATCAGGCGGTAGCTCTGAGGGTAATAATACTGAAAATTTTTCAAGTATTCAAAGTGTCGACAACATTCTTTCAGCAGCGAGTCAGGTAACTCAGGGTAATTTAGCTGAAGAGACTACTGAAATTTGTAATATTGATGAAAGTGAAGATTTGGTAAGTATAGAGGATAAGGTACCTGAAGTCGAGGAGGAGAGCAATGAAGATAGCAGTAGTGATAAAACCAATAAAAATAAAAATATAAGTTTCGCTGTGTTATGTAGCAAAATTTCAATTCCCCCGCAGTCAAAAATGTTAGCCCAGGTTAAAAGTTATAAGGAAAATTTTATTAAGGAAAATGATATTGTTATGTTAGAACCTTTGGCGAAAAATTTAAATCAAGGTCTCCTTACCTCCAGAGCCATTTGCACTAAAGAACATGGCCTATATATCTCATTTGCAAATTTTTCAGACAATAGTATTCATTTAAATAAAGGAACCTTTGTTGCCAAAATTCAAAAATGTGTAGACCAGTCAAATATACCCGTAACTGATAATAAATTAACCTATAATATAAATTTGGCCCCTCCAATTGGTGACTTTGATCACGCTGATCTCACTTGGAGCTCTGAAATTAATTTAGATCATTTAGAACCCCCATTAAAACTTAAAATGCAAAATTTTCTAGACAAAAACAAAGATGTATTTGCAGCATCGGTCTTAGATTTACCCGGCTGTGATACAATCCCGCATGAAATTAACTTAACTTCAAATAAACCAGTTAAAGGCAAAGCTTATAGAGTCCCCTACAAATTACGTCAAGAAATGGAAGACCAACTTAATACTTTGTTACAGGCGGACATAATTTCCCCTTCCATGTCTGAATTTGCTTCTCCGGTTATTCTGGTTCGGAAATCAGACGGTTCCTATCGACTTGCTGTTGACTACAGAAGATTAAATAAAAATCTTGTTAAAGATGCTTATCCAATACCTAACATTACCGACTCTGTTGATGCTTTAAGTGGGGCTAAATTTTTTTCAACGCTAGATCTAACTAGTGGTTTTTTTCAACAGGTTATTCGCCCAGAGGATAGGCATAAAACTGCTATAATCACCCACAAGGGACTTTTTGAGTGGACCCGTAACTGTTTTGGGCTCTCAAATTCAGGTAACAGTTTCCAAAGACTTATGAATGCTATTTTCGGTGATTTAGGCAATCTTGGAATTCTTGTTTATATCGACGACATTGTAATTGCCTCCAGTGATGTTAATTCTCATTTTGAGAAGCTTAGCATGGTCTTTGAAAGGTTAAGACTGCATAAACTTAAACTTAAGCCCAGTAAATGCACTTTCCTTTCGAATAAAATACAATATCTAGGTTTTGAGATTTGTAGTGGCCAAGTGTCACCTATCAATAAAAATATTGCCGTAATAGAAAATTTTAAACCTCCAACTACCCGAAAGGCTGTTAGGTCATTCATTGGAACTCTATCTTTTTATAGGAGATTTATTCCAGATTTTACTAAGAGGGCCAAAAATTTAATCAATCTAACTAAAGAGACAGGAAAGTTTTCGTGGAATGAAGATGCACAGAAAGAATTTGAAGACCTTAAGATAGCTCTTATTTCAAAACCATGTCTGGCACTCCCTGATTTTGAGAAGGAAATCCATTTATATAGTGATGCCAGTGGCGAAGCATTAGGGGCAGTGTTATCACAATTAGATGAAAATAACATGCTCCATCCTGTTGCCTTTGCCAGCAGAAAATTGAAAGATGCTGAGACCCGCTACTCCACCACTGAAAGGGAATTACTAGCTTTAGTTTGGGCAACTGCCCACTTTAAATGTTACATTGCCAATACCCATTTTTTCATCTATACAGACCATGCGCCTCTAACATTTATGTTAAAAATTCACGACTCTACATCTCGTATGGCTAAATGGATCTGCACTCTCTCAGACTTTAATTTTACAATTAAGTTTGTTAAAGGTAAGTGTAACAGTGTCGCAGATTTCCTTTCGAGGTATGTCAACAATGATAACTCCAATGATACTGTTAATTGTAATTTTTGTATACAAGTCGAAAAGGAAGTTACTTTTATGCCTCATTCCAATCTACTTGAAAAAATTGGTGAATTACAAAAATCAGACAAGAAATGCTGCGAGATTGCAAGAAAATTAGACCAAGGTGTAGAAATTGCTCCTAAATACATGAAATTTTTTTTTTAGAGATGACATTTTAGTTTGTGAGGATAGAAGGGAGTCAGCTATTTTGAATAAATCTGTAAAGTTAGTCGTGCCAAAAGAATTGGTTACTCAAGTTTTTGCACTAACACATGAGTCCCTAGCGGCTTGTCATCAAGCCTTTCAAAAGACCATTGATCGCATTCGTGAGCACTTCTATTGGCCAGGAATGTCGTCAGATGTCAAGCATCTAGTGGAGTCATGTATTAGTTGCCAGCAGAAGAGAGCTTATAGAGCGAACCAGCTCGCCCCTCTGCAACGTATGCCGACCCCCCAGTTTCCCATGAACAAGGTTCATTTGGATCTCATTGGACCCTTACCGCAAACTTTTTCGGGAAATAAGTATATTGTCGCATATATAGATTCATTTACTAAGTGGCCAGAAGCATATGCGGTTAGTTCAACCACTTCAGATGTCATTGCGGACACTTTAGCTGATTTCATATCACGCTACGGTGCGCCCTGTTTTATTACGACGGACAACGCGAAGAATCTAATTTCAGATGCGATTGAACACGTGTATAAAATGTTTGGTATTAAACATATTAAGACCTCATCTTATCACCCGGCTGGCAACTCGCAAGTGGAGAGACAGAATCGTACTCTTAAAAATGCACTTTGTCACATAGTCAATCAAAATCAATCTGACTGGGACACTAAACTCAAATTTGCACTACTAGCAATGCGTTCAGCTGTCCACTCTTCAACTAAACTTAGCCCAGCTGCAGTTATGTATGGCAGAAATATGAATCTACCATATAATCTCTTTTCTCAACCACCTTCTTTTAATTATAATGATGCACCCTCTTTTTGCGAACTCTTAATCCCAGCTCTTCAAAAAGTATACACTGAAGTACATAGTAATTTAATTAAAGTTTCTGAGCAGCAGGAAAAATACCGTGAAAAGACAGCTGTTGATAAAAATTTTAAAATAGGAGATCTTGTGTGGTTATTTACACCCACAGTCGCCCCTGGTAATACAAAAAAATTAAGCAAGCAAAATAATGGTCCTTTTACTATAATTGAGAAGCTAAATGAGGTTAATTTTAAAATAGCGCTAGTTGCTAATCCCAAAAATTGTCAGGTTGTCCATGTTGACAGGTTGTCTTCTTTCAAAGACAGACTCCCCATCTGGTCCAGTAAACCAAAACAAACAATTGGCCTGGGATCGACTGAAAACGTGACCATCGATTCACCACACCAACCGCGCGATTCTCCTCCTGTACGCAGGTGTAAACGCAACCGATTCATTCCCTGGGCACCATATGATAGTAACCGCGCACCAGCAGTAGTGAACGTCAACAATAACGAAACTCCGGTAGCGCCGGAAGTGGAGGAAACAGACAGCGACGCGACTGAAATCATAAATCCCTCTCCCCCACCTCCCATTTCTCCGGAGATTGCAGCGGCAGAGAATAACGAGATGTGCGTAAATAAAAATTTAGCAACGGCAGAAGGCAGCGAAATGCGCGTAGGTAAAAATTCAGCCACGGCAGAAAGCAGTTCAACTGCTGAGCACAGCGATTCGCGCAGGTCTCGTTCATCGATTCGTCCAGCTGCTAAATCGAATAGAAGTAGTCGTTCAATATCGATTTCTAGAACCGACTATTCGCTACGGGATAGACGAGACCGTCCGAGTTATAAATACTAACTACCTTTTTTCGTTATTCAGGCATTTTTATCAATTTTACCTTGTTTATTTGTATTTATTTGTAGTTTAGTTAATGTGTATGTATATTTAATTATTTTTTTTGACATTTTTAAAACGGAACTTAGTTTTTCTAGCGTATTAAAGGTTTGTTTTGATTGTGTTTTGATACTTTCATGTAGGCATTTTTAACCCTTTTTATGCTTATACTTAAGGTTTTTGTCTGTTTTATGGTAGATTATGTGGTATATACCCGTCCGCACCCCGTTTTCGTAGATTTTGGGTGTATTTTTTGCAAAAAACGAATGTAATTTTTGTTACTTTAAAATTTTTTTAGGATGTTGTGTTTTGTATGCCCTTTTGCCGAGGTAGATCTGTTTAGTTCAGTTTTTTTTAATGCATCAGTGTTTTGTATATAACTTTTTAAGTATGTGTTTACTTTAATTTCTACATTTTAACTAGATAGATTTATTATTTAATATGCAATTTGTGGGTTTATTTGAACTTTAACTTTAAGGAGTGTGGACCCTTTTTCTTTTTTCTTGTACATACGTTCTCATGTACATACCTGGATGTTGTTGTATGTGGCTGAAATTACTAGAATTAAGTATTTTCTTAATTCTACTTCCTATTTTTGTGGAATGTGTGTTTTCCTTCCTGGTGATATATGTCACCACCCCTGTTTTTTATTTTATTTTGTGGAATGTTTTCCCTGTTGTGCCCAAAGGCCCGAAACTGCTTTTTGCTATAAGTAGCACAGAGGCAGAGATACTCTTTCCCATGCACATTACTTGTACGTGCATTTGTAAAATCTACATAATATCCCGAATCATTAGACTGTGTTCGAAAACAAACATGTGTTCTCATATAAAATTGTTACAATTGTGTGCGTAATTCTCTAACATGGTCTGTGATACCATAATTTGTGTCTTACAGATGTATATGTATATATTTTTTTTTGTGTGTCACCAGTTGCTCTTGTGTATTTTTGTATAATAGAATTAATATGTGTTTTACAAATTTCATTGACATTTACAGTGTTGTAACTATGATATTACTAGTACTTATTTACATTAATAGATAGTGTTGTAATATACTGTGATGCCAATTATTGAAGTTATGTATATAAGCAGTATAATGCCAATTAATCAGTGGGCACTTCTCTTCTTTTTCGGCTAATTTTTTTTTCTCAAAATTCAATTTATGTATTGTTTACAGTTCTGTTGCCAGAAGTCTCAGGAAGGATGCAGTTATGCGTAGGAATGACAGTAGTAGGGAAGTGGGGTTTCACAATCAGGTAGAACATGTGTTCTTTTACAGGTGCAGAAAATATCTTGGTCATTTTAGTGGTAAAATCAGCCTTGTGGTCCCTCCTCTGGTAGTACTCTTTTATGGTCATGTTTCAGGTAATATTTTAGGTAATGGTTTCTACGGATGTGCGAGCTCTGGTTGTATATATCCGGAATATATTGTCAGGGTGGTATTTCAGCGGTGAACTCTCTGGATCCCGTCCCGGATCGATGTATGATTTGTGTTTGTGGGTCAGTTTTTTCAGTGTTGCGGTCCCAGCATGCCATGTGGTACCCAGTTACCTTTCAAAAAAATAATTTGTTTTCTCAAAAAAAAATTTTTTTTAATTAGCCGGGGGGAGCAATCTTGTTACGGTTGGTTTCAACCAAATTTTTTTTTTTTAATCTACATTAATTACCTTAAATCACTCTCTCAACATTTATTTAGAAGTTTTCTTTTTGTTTCTGTTTTAAATAAATATATAAATAAATGTAATTGTAATATTAATAATAAAAGCAGTTTTTTTTTTCCTCTTCTTTCCATTTCTTTTAAGCAAAGCAATTTCAACTTTCATAGTCTAACGTAGCTTCCTGTTTTTCAAATACGAAAAGCAGACAGCAAGGGAGGGATGTTTTGTCAGTAGACTGCACAGGTGGAAAATTTGGAGTCATCTAGTCTGACTTTGATATAAGAATGACCGACCGCCCTGTATAAGAATTACGTTATCTTATGAGTGTACTATACACGCAATTAGGCTTTGTAAGTTTACGTCAGGCTTCAATTGGCTCTGCTATCAGGCGGATAGCTGGCGCCCATGTAAACAGAGGCTAACAGGACCCCCCTTCAGCACACGCCATGGGGGTGATGCATGGCTTCCTTCCCCCATGAAGCGGCCGGCAGAGTGGAGCGGCAAGCTGTAGTCTTCACGAAGAGTCCATTTTTCCTTTTGTTTCCATTCCCGTACCCCTGGCAGAGTGGATCGGTCCCGTTTTTCAAGCAGCGCGGGAGAATGAATGTTTACGACACTTGTTGCTTGGCCAAGAGACCTGTCGTTTGACTCGCAAAAAAAATTCGACTTATTACGGGGCTCGAAGATTGGCCTGTGGGCTGGATCGCGAAGTTGTTGAAGGCGGACAGGTTTCTGGAAGATTTTTTTTTGAGAGTGGGGCATTGATGGCCCTACATTAACTATCCTAAATCATGATGTTATGATGAAAAGAGGCTATAAGGGCATTTTCGAATTGCGGATCTATAACTGTTAACGAGAAATTAAGAAGAAGATATGTGTAGCCCGTTTTTTTTTTTGGCGTAGTGGCGCTCCAAGATTATGACTTCTTAACCATCAGAAGTGATCATAGATATTGAACTAAACGGTCGTTAGAAGTCGTAGTGTTCTGAATTACGGTGATGGCTATCTTCGAATAAAACACATGCTTCAGGAAGGTGAAATTACTGACTCCGACGGTGAAGTTCTGGACCGTAGAACGATTTTCCCCTCCGGACTAGATGATGGACCTAGTAGTTGATGGCAAGTGATGCAGTGAGATGAGAGGATTGATGAATGTTAGCTTGAAACCACATGGGTATTGTCTGAATTTTTCCCCAGCCTGAATACTCCAGCTTAAGTGCTTCATCAGATTTTGAAAAAGGACGAAATGCTCCTAAGTGCCCATTGACTAAAATTGTAGAACTCTCTACCTGTTGTAAGTACTATTTGCATAGTTTTTCTTTTTATTTATTTATACCTCTTTAAAAAAAAAAAAAAAATATGTTTGCTATACCAGAGTTTAAAAGTGAAATGAATATCTTTGGATAATTTCAATAAGAATTAACATTATGAACCGAAATAGTCTGTAGGTTAATATATAATGTTTGTATGTTTGAACGACCATTAAATGGTAATGTGATGATAATTTTAAAAATATGATGTGTAATTTAAAAGTAACCAGTGAGTGGTTTCAACTTAAAAGATCAGCTGTTATATTGTTTTATTAAGATTATTTTTGATAACTTAGTTGCTTCATTACTTTAAATGTTCAAATAAATTGTGTTTTTTTTTGTTTATTATCAAAGATGGTATGTTTTTCTTTGTATAAATCTCTAAATAATTAATTTTTTATATTCACAGTAGACCTATAAGAATGGCCTAACCTTTCTGTGAGTAATAAAAAAAAAAGGGAGAGAAAATTCAACTTTATTAAATTAGGACTTTAAAATTTCTTAAGTTTAAATTCATAACTGACTGTTTTAATGAACATTAATTGAAGTTCACTCAATGTTATACAATCGTATTTTTGATCTTGATTTAAGGATGGATATTAATAAGTGAAACAGTAATATTAAATTTAATTTCATAAAATGTTAAATTAAGCTTTAACTCTCCTCTTTCAGAAACATTGTTTTTCTAAAATATACACCAAAATTGTTTTATTTTAAAAAGTAAAAAAAAAAAAAAAAAATCCAGTTATTTTACACCACTATACGATTCTTGGTTAACCGATCGGATCTTGTTCAGAATCTCTATGGTTGTTCTAAAATTTTAGTACATCATCATATCCCTATTCTATTAACGGATTTAACTCTTTCTCCTTTTGGTCCTCATATTGGAGGAATTTCAGGTTGTCTGCATTTTTCCAAATTATATGATGATTACACTTTTGTTAATTTAATGTGTATGGAGATTTGAGCTTGATCGGGTTGGAGTGGAGTTGGGTGTTCCTTATGCAATTCAGTATACTACTTGATTTAGAAATCTGTTGCCCCTTACTACATTTAATATTATCTTAAAATGATGAGTTCAAAATTATCATTGTTGTATTAACCTATTCGGATTCTTAAGTTTTGATATTTTGATTAGTTTAATATATTTTGCTCCCTTTTCCATGGCAACAGATTTCAGTGGAGCTAATCAGGGTATACTTATTTTTTTTAAATATTTAATTGTCAAGTGAAGATTGAGTAATAAATGAGCTTTTTAAGTTTAAGTAAGTTGTGTTTTAGAAAGAACACCAAAACACCACAACAGTAAATTAGGGTTTTTTTACTAGTAAATTAGGGGGGTTTTACCAGTAAATTAGGTGGATTTTACCAGTAATTTAACCCCCTAACTTATCTGTAAAAAAAACACTAACTTACTAGTAAAAAACCCCTAATTTACTGGTAAAAACTCCCTACTTAACTGGTAAAACCGCCTAATTTACTGGTAAAAAACCCCTAGTTTACTGGTAAAAAACCCTAATTTACTGGTAAAACCTCCCTAACTTACCAGTAAAAACCCCCTAACTTACTGGTAAAAACCCCTAATTTACTGGTAAAAACCCTTTAATTAACTGGTAAAAACCCCTAACTTACTGGTAAAATAACCCCTAACTTACCAGTAAAAAAACCCTTACTACCCCTAACTTACTGGTAAAAAACCCCTAATTTACTGGTAAAAAACCCCTAGTTTACTGGTAAAAAACCCCTAATTTACTGGTAAAAAACCCTAATTTACTGGTAAAACCTCCCTAACTTACCAGTAAAAACCCCCTAACTTACTGGTAAAAACCCCTAATTTACTGGTAAAAACCCTTTAATTAACTGGTAAAAACCCCTAACTTACTGGTAAAAACCCCTAACTTACTGGTAAAAAACCTCCTAATTTACTGGTAAAAACCCCTAATTCACTGGTAAAACTCCCCTAACTTACCAATAAAACAACCCTCACTTACTGGTAAAAAACCCTAACTTACTGGTAAAAAACCACCTAACTTACTGGTAAAAAAACCCTAACTTACCGGTAAAAAACCCCTAACTTACTGGTAAAAACCCCTAATTTACTGGTAAAAACCCCCTAATTTACTGGTAAAAAATCCCTAATTTACTGGTAAAAACCCCTCACTTACTGGTAAAAAAACCCTAATTTACTGGTAAAAAACCCCTAAATTACTGGTAAAAAATCCTAATTTACTGGTAAAAAACCCCTAATTTACTGGTAAAAAATCCCTAACTTACTAATTAGGGGTTTTTTACCAGTAAGTTAGGGGTTTTTTACCAGTAAATTAGGGTTTTTTTACCAGTAAGTTAGGGGGTTTTTACCAGTAAATTAGGGGTTTTTTATCAGTAAATTAGGGGATTTTTACCAGTAAGTTAGGGGTTTCTTTACCAGTAAATTAGGGTTTTTTTACCAGTAAGGTAGGGTTTTTTTTACTGGTAAGTTAGGCGGTTTTTACCAGTGAATTAGGGGTTTTTTACCAGTAAATTAGGGGGTTTTTTACCAGTAAGTTAGGGGTTTTTACCATTAAATTAGGGATTTTTTACCAGTAAATTAGCGGGTTTTTACCAGTAAATTAGGGGTTTTTTACCAGTAAATTGGGGGATTTTTACCAGTAAGTTAGGGGTTTCTTTACCAGTAAATTAGGGTTTTTTACCAGTGAGTTAGGGGGTTTTACCAGTACTGCTAAGTTAGGGATTTTTTTACTCGTAAGTTAGTGTTTTTTTACTGGTAAGTTAGGGGGTTTTTTACCAGTAAATTAGGGGGTTTTTTACCAGTAAATTAGGGGTTTTTTACTGGTAAGTTAGGGATTTTTTTACTCGTAAGTTAGTGTTTTTTTACTGGTAAGTTAGGGGGTTTTTTACCAGTAAATTAGGGGGTTTTTTACCAGTAAATTAGGGGTTTTTTACTGGTAAGTTAGGGGGTTTTTTACTGGTAAGTTAGGGGGTTTTTTACTGGTAAGTTAAGGGTTTTTTTCTGGTAAATTGGGGTTTTTTTAACTGGTAAGTTAGGGGGTTTTTACCAGTAAATTAGGGTTTTTTTACCAGTAAATTAGGGGTTTTCACCAGTAAGTTAGGGGTTTTTTTACCGGTG
Source organism: Maratus michaelseni (assembly GCA_963931845.1). Taxonomy (NCBI): domain Eukaryota; kingdom Metazoa; phylum Arthropoda; class Arachnida; order Araneae; family Salticidae; genus Maratus; species Maratus michaelseni. The sequence continues at coordinate 26,355,393 of OZ007598.1, read as the reverse complement.
AGTTAGGGGTTTTTACCAGTAAGTTAGGGGTTTTTTTACCAGTAAGTTAGGGGTGTTTACCAGTTAATTAGGGGGTTTTTACCAGTAAATTAGGGGGTTTTTACCAGTAAATTAGGGGGTTTTACCAGTAAGTTAGGGGTTTTTTGCTGGTAAGTTAGGGGGTTTTTACCAGTAAATTAGGGTTTTTTTACCAGTAAATTATGGGGTTTTTTACCAGTAAATTAGGCGGTTTTACCAGTTAATTAGGGGGTTTTTACCAGTAAATTAGAGGTTTTTTACCAGTAAGTTAAGGGGTTTTTTTACTGGTAAGTTAGGGGGTTTTTACCAGTGAATTAGGAGTTTTTAACCAGTAAATTAGGGGGGTTTTACCAGTTAGTTAGGGGTTTTTTACCAGTAAATTAGGGGTTTTTTACCAGTAAATTATGGTTTTTTACCAGTAAATTAGGGGTTTTTTACCAGTAAATTAGGGGTTTTTTACCAGTAAATTAGGGGGGTTTTACCAGTAAGTTAGGGGGGTTTTACCAGTAAATTAGGGGTTTTTTACCAGTAAATTAGGGGTTTTTTTACCAGTAAGTTAGGGGTTTCTTTACCAGTAAATTAGGGTTTTTTTACCAGTAAGTTAGGGGGTTTTACCAGTACTGGTAAGTTAGGGATTTTTTTTACTCGTAAGTTAGTGTTTTTTTACTGGTAAGTTAGGGGGTTTTTTACCAGTAAATTAGGGGGTTTTTTACCAGTAAATTAGGGGTTTTTTACTGGTAAGTTAGGGGGTTTTTTACTGGTAAGTTTGGGGTTTTTACTGGTAAGTTAAGGGTTTTTTTACTGGTAAATTGGGGTTTTTTTAACTGGTAAGTTAGGGTTTTTTTTACAGGTAAGTTAGGGGTTTTTTACCAGTAAATTAAGGGGTTTTACTAGTAAGTTAGGGTTTTTTTTACCGGTAAGTTTTAGGGGTTTTTACCAGTAAGTTAGGGGTTTTTTTACCAGTAAGTAAAGGGTTTTTACCAGTAAATTAGGGGTTTTTACCAGTAAGTGAGGGTTTTTTTATTGGTAAGTTAGGGGGTTTTTACCAGTAAATTAGGGGTTTTTTACCAGTAAGTTAGAATTTTTTTACTGGTATGTTAAAGGGTCTTTACTGGTAAATTGGGTTTTTTTACTGGTAAGTTTGGGGATTTTTACTGGTAAGTTAAGGGTTTTCTACTGGTAAATTGGGGTTTTTTACTGGTAAGTTAGGGGTTATTTTACCAGTAAATTAGGGTTTTTTTACAGTAAATTAGGCTTTTTTTACCAGTAAATTAGGGGTTTTTTACGAGTAAATTGGGGTTTTTTTACTAGTAAATTAGGGTTTTTTTACCAGTAAATTGGGTGTTTTTACCAGCAAGTTAGGGGTTTTTAACTGGTAAGTTAAGGGTTTTTTTACTGGTAAATTGGGGTTTTTTACTGGTAAGTTAGGGGTTTTTTTACTGGTAAGTTAAGGGGTTTTTTACTGGTAAATTGGGGGTTTTTTACTGGTAAGTTAGGGTTTTTTACTGGTAAGTTAAGGGTTTTTACTGGTAAATTGGGGTTTTTTTACTGGTAAGTTAGGGGTTATTTTACCAGTAAATTAGGGGTTTTTTACCAGTAAATTAGGGGTTTTTACCAGTAAATTAGGAGTTTTTTACCAGTAAATTAGGGATTTTTTACCAGTAAATTAGGGTTTTTTTACTGGTAAGTTAGGGGTTTTTTACCGGGATTTTTTTACTGGTAAGTGGTATTTTTTACTGGTAAGTTAAGGTTTTTTTACTGGTAAATAGGGTTTTTTACTGGTAAGTTAGGGGTTTTTACCAGTAAATTAGTTTTTTTTACCAGTAAATTAGGGTGTTTTTACCAGCAAATTAGGGTTTTTTTACCAGTAAGTTAGGGGTTATTTTACCAGGGGTTATTTTACCAGTAAATTAGGGGTTTTTACCAGTAAGTTAGGGGTTTTTTTCTGGTAAGTTAGTGTTTTTTTTACTGGTAAGTTAGGGGTTTTTTTACTGGTAAGTTAGGGGTTTTTTACCAGTAAATTAGGGGGGTTTTACCAGTAAATTAGGGGTGGGTTAACAGTAAATTAGGTGTTTTTTACCAGTAATTTTTTCAAAATTTCCAACTTAGGTGAGAATGTAATAGGTGGTTATGTAATAGGTGGTCCTCCGGTAAGTTAGGGGTTTTATATCTGTCTATAGTCTTATCTGTCTATATAGTGTTTTATATCTGTCTGTCTGTCTTTATATCTATATTTAGGCCCCATATCTGTCGGATTTCCTTATACGATACTATAACTTTCCAAAGTTTTGTATCTCCTCCAAATAAACAAGGACTTCAGTTGGTCTTTTTTGAGATAAATATGTCAAAAAAGCTGTAAATCTCTTACGTTTTTTTTTTTTTTTTTTTTTTGCCGGATATTAAATTTAACCAAATTTGAATTGATATTTATAGCATTTTGAATGTTTTATTATTATTTGTTACAGTGATGCAATCTTGAACTTGTGTGTTTCTTATAGGCTTCAGTCCAAATTACTAGCCATACGCGTACTTTTTGATAAGATTTGTTTTTACTACTCTTTTTTAGTTAAAACAATACAATACAATCTTTGAATTAAAAAAAAAGTATAAGTTTCCTTATGGGCGTTGGAGGGATAATCACTGAAAGATGAATCAATACAAAAAAATGAATTTTTCCTAGTTGTATCACTTTTCTTGGAGGTGAGTGATATGACCTTCAAACATTTTGGTTGAAACATTTGGTTGAAATATTTGGTTGAAACATTGGGTTTTGGTTGGCATTTGGTTCAACATTTGGTTGGCATTTGGTTGACGTTTGGTTGACATTTGGTTCAACATTTGGTTGAACATTTGGTTGACATTTGGTTGACATTTGGTTGAACATTTGGTTGACATTTGGTTGACATTTGTTTGACATTTGGTTGACGTTTGGTTCAACATTTGGTTGAACATTTGGTTGACATTTGGTTCAACATTTTGGTTGAAACATTTGGTTGAAACATTTTGGTCAAACATTTTGGTTCAAACTTTATATTTTAAGTTTAGAAACAATAAATATTCATTAGCAATTGAATCTGAATCGTTCATACCCATATTCGAACGTTGAAGGAATCAGGTTCGATTCCTAATAAATATTTCTTGTTTCTAAAAGAAAAACTTCAACTTTAACTCAATCCAGTTGTGTTCTGTGTTTGGTTGTTGCGGTTGGTGTAGTATTTAGGAGGATATGTGGTGACATCGCGAAACGTATACTTTGTATGTTTATACATTATTTCTGTGGTCAACATCCCTTTTTCTAAGCAAATACAAAACGCAGAACGATAAATGAGATACCATATTAAAGGATTTTAAACAGGCTTCTGACACAGTACACTCATATTTCGTTGAAACATGTATTTTGATTAACATTTGCAATTAATTATAAATTGAATCAGCATTGTGTTCACAAATGAAATGAATTTTTTTTCTCAAATTAGTTTTGCCACAAATATAACACACCGCATTATATTGTGCTCAACAATGATTATATAAAAAAAAATGTAAAATAAAGATAAAGTGGAACGTTGTTGCTGCACTTGTTTATTTTATATTTATGATTAAAAAGCAAAATTTAAATTCAAATGCTCAATTTATTTTTCTTTAAGCCATGTTTTTTTTTTTTTTTTTTTTTTTTTTAAACAGTTTATGTTATCCTCTACTGCAGTTTAAATACGATTGATATTTATTAATTTATTTTATTTATTTATTTATTTATTTTGCGTTAGCTATCTTTGATCACTTTTTACTGTAACTTGAAATAAATGAGACGATATTCTGGCTTGATTAATGTTGTTTGCAGATATTTTTAGTCCTTATTATTATTATTATTATTAAGTTTAAACCTGCATCCAAAAAATATTAGACTACAGTGCGAAATCTTCGCACGGGTCTACTGGTTTTAATTTATTTGTCTTTAAATGTATCCATCTCTATCTAATGTCTCATAGTTGGTTTAAATATTGATTTAATTCAGATGTTAAAATGCACATATATCTCAACAACTCCAGTAATTTGGCACTTTCAGCTTATGCCCAGCAAGAAAATTATCGTAACACAGAAAAAGAAAACCATGAAGTACAAGGCAAAGCTGAGTACAATTTGAATAATGGCGTTCCACAGAGTGTCTGCAAAAAATGCAAATAATGGAAAGAAATTACACCACAACCCATTAATAAAGATGTCGTTGTAAAGTCTGCGAAACTGAATGACCTGACATCTTTTCTTCAAAAGATATGGTCCAGAGTCGAATATACAGCCAAACCTCCAGTTTTGCAAAACCATTTTTATTGATCAAGAAGATACTTTCCAAAGAAACAACGACCAAGAACACGTCATCACAGAGCCAGGGAGTCGGTTTCCCCCTTCAGGGTTGCTAGATTGGCCTTTTTTTTAAATCAGAATTTTGAATTCACACAGAAATTAATAGGTGTAAATTTTGTTTCATTTAATGAGAGACATTTTCTGACTTCTCAAGGTAATAATTAATTTTTTTCGAAATTACCGGTAGGAATTTAGAAATTCTGAATTAAAAAAAGGCCAAACTGGCAACCCTGTTCCCCATATTCACTGCCCCTTGTTGAGTCGGAGTTTTGTATTTTCCGGCAGTGATATTATTTTGTATTTATCTTTTCACAAATACTATTTCTGTTGCATTCATATATTCATATCTATTATTCACTACTCCGCCCTCTGTCGTGCTCAATAAAGGAGACCGGGGGGGGGGGGGAATCTATGCTCTACAGTCTTGGTTCCTAATCTGAGCAGTCTCTCTCGGGCAGTAAAGTAAAGTAAAGGAACATGTCATAGATGCTGATGACATACCTTCTGAACAGAAAAATATTTTGGGAGTTTAACACTTTTTAAAAAACTGATTTGTTGACTGTGTTGTTTTTTCAGATAATAAAACACTTTTTTAAAAACTGTTGCGTTTTTGTAACTTTAGTTTGTTATTATTTACACTGAATGATATAAAATATACATAATGAGTTTTGAAAACGAATTATGTCTATTATGCAATTTCAAAACTCGGTATGTCCAACCTATTTTTTTTTTCATTTTTAAATAAACTAAAATTGTAATATTTTTGGTCGTAGTCTAAGAATTTATAAAAAATTAAATAAATATATGTAATATTATAATATTATAATATTGTAATATATGTAATATATTAAATAAAAATATAAACAATACCTACATTTGTTGGATTGTGAGAAGTTTTTTTTTTTTTTCGTTTTCTGAAAATTTTCAGTTTTGGGACATAACCAGTTTCGGAAATTTGAGACTCGTATCATACCTATCATTATCATCAGCTTATCAGTTTCTTTTTTAAAGCAAATTTCAGAGTATTAGAGGTAAACTGTATTTTGTAAAAGATTGCACCAGTTACTAAAGTCGTCCATGATGCTATCTTAAAAAAATATTTAAAAAAATCGACTTTTGTCGGGTTTGACCTTGATATCAGAAATGCATCACATTCTTTCCAAATAACAAATAAATAAATCAAAATGTCTTGATAGCTCATTTATTCAAAAACTATAATAAATTCAGATTCCCGATTTGTACTACAAATGTATCCGTTGTTTTGGTTAATCCTTCTAAATAACAAATAAATAAATCAAAATGTCTTGATAGCTCATTTATTCAAAAACTATAATAAATTCAGATTCCCGATATGTGCTACAAATGTATCTGTCGTTCTGATTAAGCTTTCCAAATAACAAATAAATCAATCAAAATGTATCGATAACTCATTTATTCAAAAACTATAATAATTTCAGATTCCCTACTTGTGCTACAAATGAAGGGGTTAGAATGACAGTGGAGTAACTTAATATTTAGTAATTTGCGAAATGAAGCGTTTTGTGAAACTTGTCGTATTGCCGTTGCATTAAGTGGTCCAACTTGTTTTGCTGTCTAGCGACTCCCTAGGTGAACTATGACTTATTTGACTGTCGCACTCAACAGAATTTAATATGCGTTCAGTGAAAATATGGTTATCTAGATTTGTCAAGTTTTTGACTTACTCCACAGTCATTCTAACCCCTCTCAAATGTATCCGTTGTTCTGGTTAACATTTCCAAATAACAAATAAGTAATTCAAAAGGTATTGATAACTCATTTTTTCAAAAACTATAATAACTTCAGATTCCCGATATGTGCTACAAATGTATCTGTCGTTCTGATTAAGCTTTCCAAATAACAAATAAATCAATCAAAATGTATCGATAACTCATTTATTCAAAAACTATAATAATTTCAGATTTCCTACTTGTGCTACAAATGAAGGGGTTAGAATGACAGTGGAGTAACTAAATATTTAGTAATTTGAGAAATGAAGCGTTTTGTGAAACTTGTCGTATTGCCGTTGCATTAAGTGGTCCAACTTGTTTTGCTGTCTAGCGACTCCCTTGGTGAACTGTGACTTATTTGACTGTCGCACTCAACAGAATTTAATATGCGTTCAGTGAAAATATGGTTATCTAGATTTGTCAAGTTTTTGACTTACTCCACAGTCATTCTAACCCCTCTCAAATGTATCCGTTGTTCTGGTTAACATTTCCAAATAACAAATAAGTAATTCAAAAGGTATTGATAACTCATTTTTTCAAAAACTATAATAACTTCAGATTCCCGATATGTGCTACAAATGTATCTGTCGTTCTGATTAAGCTTTCCAAATAACAAATAAATCAATCAAAATGTATCGATAACTCATTTATTCAAAAACTATAATAATTTCAGATTTCCTACTTGTGCTACAAATGAAGGGGTTAGAATGACAGTGGAGTAACTAAATATTTAGTAATTTGAGAAATGAAGCGTTTTGTGAAACTTGTCGTATTGCCGTTGCATTAAGTGGTCCAACTTGTTTTGCTGTCTAGCGACTCCCTAGGTGAACTATAACTTATTTGACTGTCGCACTCAACAGAATTTAATATGCGTTCAGTGAAAATATGGTTATCTAGATTTGTCAAGTTTTTGACTTACTCCACAGTCATTCTAACCCCTCTCAAATGTATCCGTTGTTCTGGTTAACATTTCCAAATAACAAATAAATAATTCAAAAGGTATTGATAACTCATTTTTTCAAAAACTATAATAACTTCAGATTCCCGACTTGTTCTACAAATGTATCCGTTATTCTGGTGTCTGTCCATGGCATCATTCGTCATCATTCTTTAGGTGTATGCTGTTTTGGATGCAAAAGGGTTCTTTGTCGTTGGTCCTCAAATAGAATTTGGACTTGACAGGAAGTCCCTTGATCCTCTTGGCGTGGTATCCCATTTCAGCGACCTTAGATTCCTTTGGCAGACAGTCTCCTTTTTCAAAATCCCGGTAACTGTTGCACCAGGTAGCCAAGAAGCGACATTTAGAGTTGTCTATTGACTCTAAAAAGTAGGTACAGGCACGTTCATGGCTGCAGACAGTTGAAAACACCTTAGATGTTGCTGAAATGAGGAAGTGTTAAATGGACTTTAATTAATAAAACAGTTTTTTTTTCTCAAAAGGATAAAGCAGGATAAGGTTATACAGAGTGATTTTTTTTAAGTTGTGAAAGTAAATCCCTATAACAAAAGAACCATTGATCCAAATGACCTGATATTTCACCAGTGTGCTCCCAAAACAATGGGAATTTTTTAGGCGTAGTTAGAAAAAAACTTAAAATCGCGCCGACAGATGGAGCTGTGGATTAACATCAACTGGTTTCCTTCCTCTACCGGGTTTTAGGCTCAGTGAAGCAGTCTGTTCAAATTTCAAAACCATCTTCCGTAAGTCTTCTGTCGTCATTGTACCTTTTCTTAAATTCTTAAGTGTCCTAAATTTCTTAAGAGCAGTTGCTGCGCTATCATTATTCTGATAATACAGTTTCGCCAACAACGCACAGTCAATGGCACAGTCATTGCGAGGATATCCATACACGAGATGTGCGTACTTCACGTTTTAACGCCACTGTACGTGTGTCGTGCACAAGCTCGTCCCCCGACTTTGCTGCATAAACAGCGTCATCTGTCGGTGGTATTTTAATTTTTTTTTTAACAACATCTAAAAAAATTCCATTGCTTTGGGAGCACACTAGTGAAATTTCAGGTCATTTGGATCAGTGGTTCTTTTGTTATAGGGTTTTACTTTCACAACTTAAAAAAAAATCACCCTGTACAAAGATTCTGCCCCTATAAAAAATGCCTCTAAACTTTGGAATTTCCACTTCAGGAAAATTTATCATCTTTTTAAAAATACTAAAAATTTAAGGAGGCAATTTTTAAAAACGCACCTCGCTGGCATCTGACGTCTACTTTTTAATGGTGAAAATCATATTTCGATAACTGTATTAGATAATGAGTAATTGAGCTTTTTAGTTTTCCCATAGGTTAACATGGGACTTCGCGATCGGGGAGCTTCTGTTAAGCTTCAATTATGTCCCATGATAGGTAGTGGTTCTAGGTTGCCATGATGATTACGCCCTATTTAAGATGAAGTCATGTTATGTCTGTATTACTGTATTTAAAAACCGAATTTGTATAATAAAATTGCATAATTATAGCAATCCTATAATCTACCGACCGGTTTTTGGATAGATGTTTCCGGAAAGATAGATATTAAACGGAAAAAGAGTCTAAATATGGATTTCAAGTTCTGAAATTTTCAAAGCTAGGCTTCAGTTTCCCATTGAAATTTTCAGTAAATGTCAACAAAAGATCAAATGTTGCCAACTTAAAATCTACTTATTTTATTACGGAAATGAATCATATCATAATGACGATACAATTCATTTTTTCAGTGAAATAATAACGATGAGTTTTTTACATTGTCTTGTATTGGATATTTGCGCATAGTATAATTTTAATGTAACAGAATTGTAATTAATTGTTTGTAAAAGTGTGTTGAAACTTAATTTCATAAAATAAATTAATATCTATAATATGAAAATCTGCGCATAAAATAATTTTTGTATTCATGCATTTTTACATAAGAGTGTAACAGCTATTGCGCCAAGATTTGAATATTTATAAAACTAGTTATTGTACGAACGTGCCTCATTTGTCAAGTTTGACATACAATTTCCAAGTTGTTTTATTTATTGATTCGTGAAGTTTGAATTTCGCTATGGAATATTAGACAAAACCAAATGCTGAATTATTTGTATTGTGTGAACTGCAAACGTGTTAATCTTTCATAATTGGGCTGCAGGCGACAGAGATAGATTTAAAGAGGAAAATAATGCTTCAAAATTATTTTTTAAAACATTAAAAAAAGTAGTAAAGTTGAGATATAGTTTTTAAAAAAAATTCATTTGAAGGAACATTTTTTTTTGTATTTCACTTTGTAAAAATTTAAATTGCGCGCTGCTTAGAAGTTAAACTAGCCGGATGTGCCAATCCCAAAACTTTCTTCTATCTCAATCATGTTAATACTTCTAATTTCGTCCTCACATCGCCAATGAAATCAATATTTTTCGTCATTCTGTTGTACGTCAGCTGCTTGCGAATCATCGGGTTACCGGGATGCAATCAACTGATGTATACTAAACTACGAAAAGTTCTTTTGGCCTGTACCGACCGGAACAGAGAGCCTCCGTATTCCTTGGTTTTACGATTTTAGCTAATTTTACTGGAAAACACGAAGCTAAAATGCGTGGAACCCAATTAAAGAATATTCATTCCCAGTTCTCGTCAACATTGAATTTGTATGAGAATATCGCCAAATTAGTCTTCTATAGCCAAGTTGGCTTCATTTGCGGCAACCTATTTTTGTCGACAAATTTGGCGATATTTCGCCAATCCATGTGTCCAATTACCGCCAAGCTTGGCAAGAATTTGACGTTGGCGAATATAAATATATAGTGTTAAGCATTTAAGAATAGGAACAATGGTTACAACAATGAAAGAAAATTTGCTGAAACCCTGTTAACTAAAACTCATAAATTAAACCCGTTTATGGATGAATTCTGCTGTCTTGTTTGAAAATGTCAACCACCCTAAAATTTCAAACCGCTATATCTCCGCCATTTTTTAATATAGAGACAAAGCAAAAACTGCTCCGAATTCTCCGGATCAAGGCCGAACATTAAACGGAAAAAACTTTTAGGATTTCTAATTTTTTTTTATACATCTTTTTGAATTTGAAATCTTTAAATGGCTATCACAGCGCCCCCTTCCGGCGGAATATCCCCACATTCTAGTAGGACCTGCTGGCTACAGCCAAAAACATATTAAAAATTTTTGGTTCAATTATCTGCATAACATCATACACTTTTCGATGATACAATAGTGAAAATCGAACAAAAATCGCGATGGCAGCGCCCCCTTTCGTCGAAATATCCCCGAATTCAACCTGGACCTGCAGGCTATGGTCAAAAACATAGAAAAAAAAATTGGTTCAATTATCTGCATAACTTCATACACTTTTCGATGATACAATAAGGAAAATGGAACAAAAATATCGATCACAGCGCCCCCTTCCGTCGAAATATCCCCAAATTCTGATAGAATCTGCTTGCCATAGCCAAAAACATAGAAAAAAAATTAGGTTCAATTTGAAGCATAACTTCATACACTTTTAGATGGTACAATAGTGAAAATGGAACAAAAATATCGATCACAGCGCCCCATTTCGTTGAAATATCCCCAAATTCTGATAGAACCTGCTTGCCATAGCCAAACATATAGAAAAAAAATTAGGTTCAATTTGAAGCATAACTTCATACACTTTTCGATGATACAATGAAGACACACAGACGGACAGACGGACAGACGGACGGACGGACGGACAGACAGACATTTTGTAAAAACGTGTTTTTCGGAATCTCTGACCCCTAAAACGTATAAATCCGTCGAAAACTGGAAGTCGAAAAAAATTTCGATTACAATACTTTCTTCTATTATAGATAGAAGAAAGTAAAAATTGCAGTAAAAGCGAAATTTATTGGTCAGGTGGTGCCACCATCAATATGACGTCATCATTACTCACGGATATAGTTTGACTTTACAATATGCAAGGTGATTCCCTACCACGTGTACACACTTTGAAAGTTGATACAGCTCACTACATCGGAAAGCTGAGTCTCAATCCATTTATTCAGTGATAAATACAGGGTGTTTCCATGCAAATCCAATCCGAGTTTTCGGTCATAGCTTCAACAATAATGAAAGTATTTTATCGATATTTTCAGCAGACATAGTTTGTTTTCTATTAAATGTGATAACGTCCGAAGAATTGCTGAAAATGGCTACAATCTGCCTCTAAACAACACTGACTTAGACACTGCGTGATTTGGAATGCAGTTCGCGGTACATATGGGTCACTGACCTAAATACAGTTGGCTTCCTTTGATATCTATCATATTTCACACAAAGTAAATCTTTTGAATATATCGGTAAAATATCTTCATTTACCTCTTTTAATTTCTAAAAGGCATAAAATAAAAAGATTATAAATAGTAAAATAAGTTTCATTAGTCTAGTGACATGTTTCAGCTCAATCTGAGCCATTATCAAAACAAATAAGAATATTCTATAATTGAACGTTCTATGAAGTTATTTGAAACGCTATCATTTAATTTTTCACATACTCTTTAAAATTACCCATTCTATTGTTTATTTTTTGCTTGGATGTTTATTTCCATATTTGTAATCATGGAGTAACTCGAGCCACAATTTTGGTAAGTTAAATGATGCTGCATTGTTACATATCTTAGTTTTACGTGTTACAATCTCTATGGTTTCTCTTAAAATGGATTGATAGTATAGATTGCAAGGGAAAATTATTTTACTTTCATTGAAATTTATTTGGATTTTTTTCTAATTGATACATTATTATATATACTATATTATATTATCTTTATATATATTGGTTGAAAAAAAAATCCTGAACATACTAATAACACAATTTGTTATATTTTTATATCTTCATTACTGTTAAACTTGTAAAGAAAAACTCGGATTCGACTTGCAGGGAGACACCGTGTAATTATGACTGGATAAATGGAATACGAACCACAGCTTTACTATACAAAAGCTGTTTAATTTATGGAGCTGTACCACCCCTCAAATTTTGCACACGCGGTAGCGAAATACCCTATAAATTTCCATGGCAAATATGTGTAGAAAATCGTGAAACAGGACTTACTATTGATGAATGATCCAATTACATTTTCGTCTTCAGAGGTGAATGCACATCCGGGTTGCCTGTTTCCACCATTGGGATAAAAATCCATGTGTCCAATTGGTTCGCCTATTCCAAGACCTATTACAAAAAATATTCTATTAAGAGAAAATATCTAAATAATTAGTAACCAAAACATTATTTGATTAAGCATTTAATAAATGTCTTGAGTAAATGACAATTTTTTTTTCTCATAACACTGCACAATAAACAAGAGGCAATTTTCTGTTTGTTTTATTGCTATGACAGCCTCGCCTGCAATAAGCGTCTTTAGAAATATTTATATTCGTCCGATTGGTTCGCCTATTCCAAGATCTATTACAAAAATTATTCTAATAAGAGAAAATATTTAAATAATTAGTAAAAAACAATATTTGATTAAGCATTTAATAAGTACCTTGAATAAATCACAGATTTTTATATTTCTGATAACACTACACAATAAACAAGAGGCAATTTTTTATTTGTTTTATTGCTATCGGTAGCATATATTATATCCCACCTAATTTTAATCCGATTCGAACCAGAAACTTTTAATTAAATTTTACTTTTTTAATTTTGACGGAAAAAAAGTTGAAAAATATTTTTTCCTTATTTTGAACTAAATTCTTTCCTAAATTCCGGTGAGAATTCAACGTTACAGGAACACAAGTGCTTGCTCCTGAAAGGATTAAAAATGGATTTAGAAAAGTACCAAAAAATGTGCCAGTGCCAAATAAAATAAATAAAGGCTAAATTTAGTCCGTTTCAGGCTAAACTGCCACTAGTTAGCAACATTTCTTGTTTGCTAACTAGCAAAGCTAGACTTTTATCAGCAACATTTTAATGTATTGTGAATTTATGCGCACACAATCTTTTATTGAATTTAGGTTCTCATTCCACGTGCTTACCATCAATGATATTTTCACCTCCATCTGTATGTATCACATCCACAAATAGAGCATCAGTTGTGTCTAAACGGACTTCTTTTGCTGCCTTTTGGAAATAAGGGCCGGCTGGATCGAGACCTAATTCAAATAAAATAAGAAAGAGCGCATTAAACAAGAACGGAAAATCATGACTCAAGCATAGATTATGAAATACTTTCCAACACTTTAACAAAACTTCACCATTTAATAAGGTGAAGTATTATATCTAAGTAAACAATTTGGAAAACACATTTCAAAACACAATTTCACAATTACCGTCTGTTTTCGGGAAAGTGTCCGAATTCTTTTGTGCAGCCTTGTATATCATCTATAAAACTTACAGACAACAATTAATAGGCAAAAAAAATAGTTTAAAAATGGGTACCACAACTACAAACGCACTTCCAGCAATTATCGTTACTAGACAGCATTGCAACCGAATTCTTTTGTGTGTCCCTGTAAATGAATGCTATGAACATACTATTCTAAAATAAGCCTCTTGTAGTGTACCTCAATGATATGTATCAATTTCAATATGTTTGGAATAGTGTAACATCATTAAAATACACAGCAAACGATTTTTTCCTGTAGATTATAATGTAACAGAAATCTTTTGAGTGTTCCTGTAAATGAACTATAAATGCTGCACACATAATTTTCAATACCGAACATTGCATAGTAAATCTCATTAACATATAAATCATTAACATCAATTGCATAACAATCCCAGTATATTTACGCGAGTTAGAGCATGGACAGACAGACAGACACACAGACAAACCAAATTCATAAAAACTATTCAACTATATTGGGAAGTGTTAAAAAGGATTCGAAATGTTTCTTAGCTAAATTGAAACATCGCTAACTTTGAATGACAAGACTCTATAACTTCTTCGAGGACTTCTTTAAGAAAACTGAGATGAACGCTTCACTTTCCCATTGCTTTGATAGTAACCTTATATTATTAGCGCATCGGTATTATTCACATTATTCGCACGTATGCGGTGAATGTCAGCTTCAATCATAGACATAGCTGCCAACTTTTACGTTTTTTCCCTTACCACCATTTTTGAACAGAAAAAATTATTTAACACGAAACACACCAACAACCAGTCACTTGCCCGGTACCAAAGGAAAATATGTCAGTTTGACCAAGAAATTTTTTCATAAAATAAATAAAATATATAAAACACAGAGAAATAAGTTAAATAGTTTTAAATAAAAATTCTGGTTTGAAATATTTTTATAAAACTTGAGTAAAATTCTCGGTATGTTTAGTGTATGCAGAAATTTTAGATTAAAACATTTTTTTTTTCTATTCAAAAATAGTGATAAGAAAAAAGTGTAGAACTTGACAGATAAGTGTAGATAAGGCTAAAAGTACTCCACAGCTTTCTGAATACTAGGCATACGCATTGACACAAAAATGGCGTCTGTCGTAGGCGACGCAAATTCAGCGTTTGTGATGAACCTTGAATTTGAATACCAGTAATTTTTTTAAATATGCTTCCCCTTTTCCTGTGCGAATTAATAAAGTAAAATAACACTTTAAAAAAATACTGGTGCCAAATTTAAGTGAACTTGCAGAACCTGAAAAAAAAAAAAAAAAAAAAAAAAAAAAAAAATCCGCTTACGATAACCACCATTTTTGTGTCAATGTGTAGGCCTAGAATTCAGATGACTGTAGGCATTCAATAGATGACGTCATTTCAGTTTAGCCAATTTTGTCAGTTACAACTTTGTCATTCCAAGGCAACGATGTCAAAGGATATAATAAAAGAAAAACAGCAAACAGAAGATGAATCTCTATTATAAAAAAACTTGAACTGCAATTTGAGTCTATATCTACAAAAAATTTAAAAATCAATCGCTTATCTATCATATCTTTCGATTTTTTTTAACACTTTCCAACCTAGTTGAAAAGCATTTATGACTTCGGTTTGTCTGGCAGTATGGCCGTCTGCCGTCTTCCGTCTGCCGTCTGCCGTCTATCCGTGCTCTAACTCCCGTAAATATGCTCGGATAGCCCTGCAATTTTTATATGTTATTGTTATCTATAGCATGTTTCCTATTTCAACTGAAGTGTGTAGCACTTATAGTTTTTTTACAGGGACACTCAAAAGAATTAAGTTACATTACGGTGTATGGTAAAAAATCATTTGCGGTTTATTTTAATGATGTTACACAATTTCAAACACATTGTAATTGATATCTATCACTAAGGTGCATTACAAGAAGCTTAATATGGAATAGGGTGTGCATAGCCCTTATAGTTACTTTACAGGGACAGTCAAAAGAATTCCGTTACAATACGTCTATGGAGAGAAATCGTTTGCGGTTTAATTAAATAATGTTTCACTATTTTAAACGCATTGAAATTTATATATATCACTAAGGTGCATTACAAGAGGCTTACTACAGAATATTGTGTGTATAGCAGTCATCGTTCATTTACAGGGACACACAAAAGAATTCTCTACTGTCTGTTAACAATAATTCCTGGAAGTGCGTTTTAAGTTGCTAAACGCGATTTTAAATTTAACTCACTTTTTGTCTATTACTTGGTGTGTATAAATTCTGTAGATCCTATACAGGGCAGCACAAAAGTTCGCGAACACATTTCCGTTTATTGACAGAAACTCCAGAAGGAGAATTTTAAACTGTGCTTCGCGTTTCCTAAGTAAACTAAAATTTAGCATCCTATGTAGTATATATACAAATGTATAGATCATATACAGGGCTGAATAAAAGTATTCGAATATTTTTCCGAATATTGTATATGTTGGAAATATATGTTGGAAATTACTAAAATTAGGTTTTTAAATATGTTATGCGTTTTCCAAATTGTTTACTTGTTATCTTTCAGCTTATTAAACGGTAATGATTTGTAAAATTATTTTGGAAGCGTTGGAAAGTGTTACATAATCTATGCTTGACGCATGATTTTTCGCTCTTGTCTTATGGTTTAATTAAATTATGTGCTGCGAATTAGTTATGCGTTATGTATCAGTGCAAATTAGTTATTTGTCAGTATAGAAAAAAAGATACTCCCCTAAAATTCAACCGCCAAACTGTCACAGAAAAAAACGAAAGTAGCCACTAAATTGGAAATTACCTCTTCTTTCAATTTATGATTTTTAAAAAAAGCTTAGGAGGCCGTCTTCATAGAGAAATTGTACCAAAATCTGAAATTTCCAACACAAATACCAAATTTTGACATCATACTTGGGTTTTTCAGAAAACGTTACACTAGTATACCAAACGTGAAGTCATTTGGTTATGTAGTTTATGAAGGTTTAGAATTTAGAACTCGTACTATTAAATTTCTTTTTAAATTATTTTTATTGCATAGGATAGCTGAGGTCGATCTCTAACGTTGTTAGTTTTTACTTTTTTGATTTTGGTTACAGTTTTTTTACAGGCGGACATTTTCAATTTTGGAACCGGTTCTGAAAGTGAAAGTATCCTTATATAAAAAAACTGGAACCAAAATCGAAAAAGTAAAAACTAACAAACGTTAGAGATCGACCTCAGCTATCCTATGCAAAAAACATCATTTAAAAATATTAAAATGCGAGCGAGAAATCTGCCAATAACCTTCCCATAGACTTAACCACCGCCCTCTGAATAATAGGCCTGCGCGCTGAAAAAAATGGCGGCTGCCGCAGGCGGAATCGTTTGCACAGTCCCTCGAACTTCAACACCAATAATATCTAAAAGTTATCTTTGACTTATTTGATCTCTGAAAAACAAGGCGAAGAAAACTTTTAGAAACTATTGGTGTGGAATTTCGAGGGACCGTTCAAACGCTGAAAAAAAAATCGGCCTGCGAAAGCCGCCATTGTTGTCAGCGCTCAGACCTAGTATTCAGAGGGCGGTGACTTAACATTAGTTTGCGCGTTTTTTCGCATGACTGATGTAGGCTCTTAAACTATTTGAGCAAATGGCTTCTCGTTTGGTAACCTAGTTTCTCTCTATATTAAAAAAAAAAGTAACCACCGCCGCCGCAGCCGCTGTCAATGAAGATTTTGTGCCTTGAAGACTTTCTCGATTAATATCCAGAAAACTATTGCATATAAAAATTTAAAAATTGGTAGTTATATAAAGAAATGTTTGATAAACACGCTGAAGTAGACAGTTTTTAAATCGAAGAATTATTTTAAGAGATATTTAATATTAAAGTTGGTCGAAATAGTTGTCTTAAAAAGTTTTATAGAAACGAAAACTATGCTCCGGAATTTAACCATAATTTATAAGGATATAGTTGACAATTTTGCGGTGGGCAGACTGCAATTATTTTTTTAATTTGAGTAATTTTTTGAGGTTATATTTCAATTTTTTATTCAAAATTTTCATTATTTTTTTGAAGATTTATTTAATATTTCATAAATTCCATTATTTGAATTGTTGCCAATTTGTAAAATAGCAAACATAATAATATTCTCTTTCAATTAAGAAATGTATTTACACGTGACTATTAAAAACAGAAATAAAACTTTAAAATAATAATTAAATGATCACGTGTTAAAAGCAGTAAATGTAGAAAATGACGTAATAAAAAATATACTTGCGTGTGAATATTAAAAAGTGAAATAATGAAATTATTACGCGTTTTCAAAGCATTAGGTAGGGTAAGATTAATTTATTTCGACAAAATATTTTACCTATTACTGCAAATTTTAAAACAGCGTAATAATATTTCCCTTCAATTATAAACTGTATATTTACGTATAATTACGTTAAAATCGACAAAATAACTAATAAATTTGTAAAATATAATTAAAAATACAGATAAACGTTGAATTAAATATCACTCAATGACATAACTAACACGCGTAACGCATCTGATGTCAATTGAATGCGACGCCACATATATGCACTTTTGGCTTTAAAACCTATATTTTGGCAACAGTTCTTTTCTTTTACAGAAAGTAGTAGACGGGATAATGGAGAAGTACCCAATTTTTTATAGCATCGTTATAAAATTTCCTGATTCAGCGACATTGCTTACTTAACCATTTTGCACAAGTTGATTTTCAAATGTTTAATTAATCTTATTTTATTAATCACGAAAACAGTTGTTAGCTGTTTCGACAGCAGTTGATTCGGCCTTAAAATCCTTCAGTCAAAGAAAAATGAATGGAAACCCGATTACAGCAGATAGTCACTGGCCGTTTAATTATAATTCAATCTTCTTTAATCGTTTTAGAGTTGATCAAATCAGAGTGTTTTTAAAGTTAGCGGTGTGAGAACGGGGGTTGGTGAGCGTAGCTCGTAGGGGGCAGAGCTACCAAGGTAAAGTTAAAAAAAATACAAGTATGATGTCAAAATTGGGTGTTGATATTGAAATTTTCAAAGTTTGGTAAAATAGCTCTATGAAGACCACCCCCTAACTCTGTGATGGGAGAATCACCTCCGCCTCGGACTAGCTCAGTCAATAATTTAAAGTTCAATCAATGTTTATTGAAAATAATGGAATAGGGTTGTGGCAGAGTCCTTCCACAATTTTCGCCTAAACCGAACAATGTTCCCAAAAAGTCAATTACAAATACACACTTCACTTTAAACAACTATAAAATTCATCTTACATCCAGAGCACTGCTACAGAAAAGTCCACGACTAAGTCCAAGAGAAACTCTCAATACTTTCTGCTAAAACTGAATCACTTCACAAATTTATGAAACAGAAGCTTCTCTTTTCTTACTAGCTGCAACCCATGGTTGCGAAATATCTTTATTTCAAATGTGATTCAAAACTATCTTACCAAAGGCTACTCTTTACTCTATACAATCCCCGCTTCAAGAAACTATCACTGCCTTCGTGGCTAGAGCTGGTCTAGAATACCTTGGAGGTGAGATCCGACCCAAATCCGATTAAACACTCTTTCAACCCTGCTCATATAAGCCAAAATTTGCAAAAAAACACTGCGAAACACACAAATTCCGAAGGCTACATACATTTTTCGAAAGTTAAAGTTAAATAAAGTACAGAGCTTGTGCACACATAATGTTAGGTTGTGACATCACGTCCACAATCAAAATACTAGAATGCTTTTATAAGACAGTTGCTAGTCCACTACAAGTCTTTTAGGTAGCTTTCGTAAGAAATACTACCTATTACATTCTCCCCTATGTTGAAATTTCTGAAAAGTTTTTACAGATTTACGCTGATCATGACTCCCAGAACCCAAAACCACCCTCAGTTCAAAACTTTATCTATCTATCTATCTGTCTATATATATCACTTTTTTATGGATACGATAACTTCAATAATTCTGCACAAATATCTTCCAAACTGATACATAAAATCAAGGGGCATAATATCTCGGTCAAGTTCGTTAATGGGCACAATCAAACCAGGGGGGATGAAGGGGGGGTCTTTTGTGAAAACAGAAAAAACCCATAACGTCTTAATTATGATACGTATCGAATCCGTTTAAAGTTATTATGACTTCTAGGAGAAGGGCCGAAAATTTATGTATGACAGATTTTTGTTATCATTAAAAATGGCCTCAAGGGGGGGGAGATAGGGGTTTCAGAATAAAAAAATTCATAACTATGTCCATTCACAATATATCAAATCCGCTTGAATTTATTATAAATCCTCTTAATATTATCTACAACTTTTATACTGACAAGTGTTTTATAAGACCAACCCTTACAGCGAAAAAAAAATCCCTATCGGCTCCGTCTACAGACACAGGTAGATTTCGAAGTGAGTGGTCCCAACTGCCGCATTATGGCAAAAAGGTCATTTCTTCTGAAATTCCCAATAAACAGGCGCCACACGGTCTGCATCTTCGAAATCTACCTGTGCCTGTACGCCGAACAGTCAAGGATTTTTTTAAATATAAATTGAAAGAAAATATAATTTTGAATCAAATGACTATTTTCGCTTTTCTCTGAAACAATTTGGCGAAGGAATTTCATGGAATGTATCTTATTATTATTATTATTATTATTATTATTATTAAATTTATTTTTGTTTACTGACTGTATATTAATAAAATAGCAATCATTTGATCATTAGATATCTTGAATATTCCATCTACCTGTAATTCTCCCAAGTTTTGGAACCCTTTCTCCCGCATATCCAGATATTTGTCCTCCAAGACTGTGACCAATTAGATGAATATCTTGAGGTTTCAGGCCAGTAGTTTTCTAGGCGAACATAAAAAGAAAATTTGCTTCAAATATGTAGGGGAGATGGGGGATGAATGGGACATTTTCACAAAAATATTTATTTTAAATATTTTATATAAGTTATTATCAATATTATATATCACATGTCAAACTTTAAGTGTTTGACTACATCTTATGCACAATATTGTTCAAGATTATTATTATACAGATATATAAATTAAATTTAAAAAAACGTTCTTCTATGTCCCAATCATCCCTACAGCAGGGATGAATGGGACACAAACATCCCCGTATTCAATGTTAAGGACTAAAAGCTGAACAAAAATACAGCCTTGGCAAAAGCTGAGAGATTATAAATTGTGATATGATCTCCAGGATTATTTGTTAGTCAATGATCTTGGACTCATCTCAGCTTTGCCTTAAAAGGCCCATAAACGGTGGACTGAAGACGATGGCTACAATGAGGATGAAATGTTAAAAGAATAATTACCATAAAGTATTAATTTATCAACCTATATAATATTATTTAGTTAATAAAAAAAATTCAGTATCCTCTAGGGACGAATGAAGCAGTCCCATTCATCCCCATTTGAAATGTCCCAATCATCCCCATGATGCATATATTCAATTGTCAGCTATTATGTCTCAGAAATTATTTTGTCACAATGGTTAATATGCATTCATTTAATTACCAATATTGAGCCTTTAAATAAAAAACTACAACATATCTTAATTGTTTATATTGCATAAGATATTTAAGTAACTTCAAATGTAAAAAAATTTACTTTTAAGCAGAGTTTTCAGGAAATGCAAATTTGAAGAAAACTGAAAACAGCCATGTGCTCTTGCTTTTGGTTCTGAAGCCACACTATGGTAGTGAAATCTATGAGGATAGGAAGCAACTAAAAAAAATGTTTATTGCCTGAAATATTGAGAGCGTCCCATCCATCCCTTGTCCCATTCATCCCCTATCTCCCCTACCAGTCGTGGAAAGAAAGAGAGATAAAAAACACGCACTGTCCATATGCTGTTTTGAGCAGTATTTAACACAAAGGAAATAGAAAAGTACTATTTAAACTGACATAAGACATTAGACAGACTTAAATACATTTAAAAAAACAATTAAATTAATTATATACTTCAAATCATTTAAAATTAAAATCAAAAACATACAAAGTATACGTTTCGCTATGTCATCGCATAGCCTCTTCAGTACTAACATCAACTACAACAACAAAACATCGAACACAAATGAATTAAGTTTTTTTTTTTTTTTTTGGTAGGTAGTAGGTGTTCTTTTTCAGAAGTTTTTTTTTTTTTTTTTGGAAACAAGAAATATTCATTAGGAATTGAACCTGATTCGTTCAAGGTATATGGGTATAGCTTACAAGGAAGTTCTCCATAAGCGCATACTCAGAAATTTTCGAAAAAAATTACAGAATATTCATGAGGATATATAAGTTTATAGAAAACATTGTTGCGGAACCTCAATATAACGTCCGTAAAATTTTTTGAAAATTTCGTGTTTTTGGCGATTTATCGCTTGTTGGCGATAGAATGAAATATATATATATATATATATATATATATATTTCATTCTATCGCCAACAAGCGATAAATCGCCAAAAAAAGAAATTTTCTAGGTTGCCATATGCCTAGATCGCCTAGGCTGATTCCCACCACTAAATTTTATTAGTATTCTTCGTCAAATTTTATTAGTATACTTCGTCTAAATTTTATCAGTATTCTTATTAGGTGAAGAATACTAAAAATTTAGTGGTGGGAATCGGCCTATTGGCGCCTAGATTTTTGCACCTCTGTGTGTGTATATACATATATATATATAATTAACAGTCTTATTCTACGTTTAGAACAAAATTGAAATCGATTAAAAATGCTTCAAACTAAAAATTAATGTCCGATTATGAGCATTTTCAATTTGACTTCGATATTGTTAGTGTCGGTGACAACAAGAGAAGAATATTTTTGCTATGGAAACAACGACTTATTCAACATCGACATGTATCACGACGGTGTTCTCAATCGGGTAGTAACTGTTAAAATACCGTGTAAAAATAAATGAATTTAGCAATACGCAACTTGTATATATATTACCTAAGCTTATAGGGAAACAAGTAATATAAAAACTTTTTTTTTAAGTCAATTCCTACTTAGGTCAAATAGAAATTTTTTTTTAGCGATCTACACGCTTCGCCACTGACGGTATTTATTCCTAAATTTATATCCTGCTAAATATCTTACATAACAGAAATTTTTGAAATGCATTAAAAATTAAATAAAAAATAAATAGCTAAAATACCAAAAATTAATAGCTCGAAATGTATTTCTCACAAAATTGTTAGACGAACTGCGTTAGAAAGTTAAAAAAAAATTGTATTTTTCTTGATATAAATTTAAAATCTAATGATTATGCCGTTTTTCAAATATTGAATTTCAAAAATTACCAAACTTCACAATAAAGTGCCATAGCGATGTTACAGTTAACGATAATACAGTTTTTTTTCAAATATTAATTAATTAATTAAATTTTATTATTTAATTTTAGTTTTATACTTCATTTCTGTTCAAAATTATAGACTCACTCCACATTTATAGTCTCCTTCGCCCGCGAGCCGCCTGATCTTCGTCCATGAACAGCCCCATTATCTTTTTACGTGTGAAGGTGAGACTATAAATATGGAGTAAGTCTATACTTTTGAACAGAAATGAAATATAAAATTAAAATTAATTAATTAAATTTAATGAATGAATTAATATTTGAAAAAACTGTATTAACATCAAGTGTCATCCAGTACAAGTTAAAAAAAATTTATTTGAACTTGATAGGATGAATAGAAAATATTTTATTAACGATTGAAAATTTGAACAAGATATATAAATATATAGAGAGTGTGAGCTAATAGTAGGAATTGAAAAAAATACACTATTTAATCTTTTAAGTTTGAATTCATAAAGTACCACGCATTTAAACACTCACTTAAAAAAGCAATTTCTAAATGCATTAAAATCGCTTGCATTTGGCGCGGAAAAGGTGTTGCTCGCCAAATAGCTTATTTTAGCGCCAAATGCTCGAAAGTTTTTTATTTTTGTGCAGATTTTCTACTGGGATTCCGCAGCTAAATTTGACTGATCCTTTATTACATACGTGAATCGTTCCATTAGCTTTTTTTTTTTTCAAAATAGTCTAAGTATGCGCTTCAAAGAGACCCTCCTTGTAAGGGAACCATCCCTCCATGGAAAGTCTGTAATGGTAATATTTGCAATTATTTTTAGGGTTTCGTTCATCTCACGAAACCCTATTACCCCCGCTCCGTTGTCTGTCAGCCACAGAACCGTTCCCAGAAACTGTATAAATTACAGACATGAAAATTTGTGTACTTATAACTAAATACCTAGTATGAAGCTAAAAATATTAAAATTTGAAAAATTCGTATTATTTTAATAAGTAGAGATAAAAAATCAAAATTCTAACAGCCTTTTCCTATTAAATTTAAACATTTTTCGTTATAGCAGTTGCCAGAAAGCAGATTAATATCAAGTCATTAGAGAATTAAAAAGAAAATTAATCTGACATCATATTGGAAGTTTAACGGATTTTTCAAATGTTTGAGAATAGTACAAAGCGAGTATCAGTATGAGTAATAGAGAATAGTAAGTATATGAGTTTGAGGAATGTTTTGAGTCATGATAAAAACCCGAATATGGATATATTCACATATTTTAACATTTTGAAGGTGTACTACATGTTTAATTTTGAAATTATTATTTTTTTTAAATATCGCCAAATAAATAGTCCACATGACAGATATTATTATGACAGAGTATAATAGCGGGTGTCGCTCGCTGTCGGGCCGGTTTAGATATTCGAAAAAACGAAAAAATAGAACGGTAAATTTTTACTTTATACAAAACATGACCTTTTTTTTTGTAGCTAAATGGAATTTATTTGGATTTATTAAAGAAAGGATAAAGTGTTTTGAAAGGAATATTAAACGAAACCCTTTGTGCGATCTTCGATCACACTTACCCACATGTTTCAAAATTAACGAAAAATTTAGAGGATTCAAAATTCGTGAATTCAACGATATTCGCTCTGTTGGAATAGATCTCAACCATGATACTCTAACCATTGAATATGATTTACCTACTTGAAAAGAAATTTCCTCTCTTCATTATATATAACGAGCAGGGAAGACCGAGCTATGCTCGGTCAAAATTAAATTTGAGTTCAAATATCATGACCCATGACCAAAATGACCCCGTAATTGAATTTTCTTGAACATGTGACTGAGCCCAACAGTCTTCTCGTGCCCAAAAACCATAGGATGCAAAATTTAGTGTAAATAGTCTGAGCCATTTTTTAGATAAAATAGCTTGACCCATAATGACCCATGACCAAAATGACCCACTAATCAAAATTTCTCGAACATGTGACCTAGCCTAATAGTCTTCTTGTTCCCTAAACCTGTAGGGTGCTAAATTTATTTCAAATCCTCTGAACCGTTTTTAAGATAAAAAAGCTTGACCCATAATGACCCATGACCAAAATGACCCACTAATTGAATTTTCTCGAACATGTGACCTAGCCCAACAGTCTTCTCGTGCTCGAAAACCATTGGATGCAAAATTTAGTGTAAATTGAGCCGCATTTTAGATATTGACCCACAATGACCCAGAAATGACCCACTAATCGAATTTTCTCGAACATGTGACCTAGCCCAACAGTCTTCTCGTGCTCGAAAACCATTGGATGCAAAATTTAGTGTAAATTGAGCCGCATTTTAGATATTGACCCACAATGACCCAGAAATGACCCACTAATCGAATTTTCTCGAACATGTGACCTAGCCCAATGATTTTCGCGTGCCCGAAACTCGTAGGATACAAAATTTAATCAAAATCGTTAGAGCCGTTTTTAAGATAAAATTAATTTGACCCGCTTTGACCCAAAAATGACCCACTAATCGAAAGTTCTCGAACATGTGACCCAGCCCAATAGTCTTCACGTGCCCGAAAATAGAACCGTTTTTTAGATACAATTAGCTTGACCATGACCCAAAATGACCCACTAATCGAATTTTCTCGAACATGTGACCTAGCCCAATGGTTTTCTGGTGCCCCAAAACGGTAGGATACGAAATTCTGTCAAAATCGTTAGAGCCGTTTTTAAGATAATTTTTGCATATATATATATATATATAACCACACACAAGATTTGCTCGTATTAGAATATATGATAACATTTTCAAGTTACCCCTGATTCTAAAAAACATTTTTTATCTTTAGAAACCTCAGAAATCAATATATTGTCGAGATTTAAAGAAATATTTGTAAAAAGAAAGTTTATTTTGCTGCCACAGATTTTCGAAAACGTTTCTGAGTAGTTTTTAAGGTGTACTAAACAGTTTTCTCAACCAGGAATATATAGATTTTTTTCAATGTTATCCATTCTCAAGTAAACATTTTCATGTTTAACAAACATACAGACAAACATGATAAATTGAAACTATTAAAATTAACATTAAAATTAATATTGTTTTATTATTCTTGCATGTATAAATACATATACGCAGCTGAAAATATTTAATTAAAAACTGGTACCATCATACAAACTGACATTTGGGTTTGAGGAAACTGATTAATATACCTTAAAAAACTATTCGGAAACGTTTCCGAAAATCAGTGGAAGCAAACAAAGACTTTGCTTTTATAAATTCTTCTTTAAAACTCAAAAATATATTGGTTTCTGAGGTTACTAAAGATAAAGAACGCTTTTCGGAATCGTAGGTAACTCGGAAGAGGTTATTGTACATTTTCGTTCGTAATTATATTATATTTCCGTAGATTAAAAAAATTCGTCTTTTTCTTTTCTTTTACAGTGTACATAATATATATATATATATATATATATATACTAGCGTGCGTGAGCGCGGCCATGTTTTATTTTAATCTGAAGGAAAAGGATGCTTGTCTCTGATTGGTTGAATTGCAGTTGTAATCATGCACATCCCAGCCTGTCGATCTTGATCGATGTCGCCCGATGTTTGCCAATATGAGTTTTTTGCCATAGATTTACAGAACTTAAAGTGTCGTTTAAATTGTTTTCTATCTGCTACCTTGCTATAAAAAAAAAACTATATATAAGTTAAAAATTTAAATATCTAACATTAGAGAAATTGTAATATTACAGATTCAACATCGGCCAATATCGGTAAAACGTGACCGGTCTTCGCCGATGCATGCCAAGATTGCCCGATATTGGTCAATATCGGACCGATATTGCTGTGCTACCTGGGAATAGCCCTGAAACATAATCAGTCGTTTAATCAGTCGTTTCATAAAATCGTTTCATAAATGAGTTTCATAAAATCGTTTCACAAATTCGTTTCATTAGGATTTTATATATATAGGGTAGATAAGTTCATCAAATTTGTTTTCATAGCTGTTTATATTATTTGACAACAAACATCACTTTCTTAAACCCGAATTGCGCCAAGCTTTTTTTAAAAAAGCGCCAAGGCTACTATAACAAACAAGTACCTAATTTGGTACTTTAGTGTTATAGCGACCCCCAAAGATGAATCGAAAAGTGACCAAGATTTATCGCCAAATTAAAAACATGTATGACATTATAATAATATATGATGTATATAACATTTCGTGACTGTATGACCAAGTTATAGTCATACATGACGCATATATGGTGATATATATATGACATGTATATAAGACGTATATGTCGATATCGACCGAAATTTCGGTTTCTGTTTCCGCGTAAAATCGGAGTTTGCGCGAATATTCGTTTTCGGCGAAACTGCTGCCAAAATTTCGGCCTGACCGAAACTTGACCGAAACTATCTGTATTTCAAAATCTCGTTCCTTCTTTCGGAAATTTTTAACTTTACTCATTGATATGAGTTGTAATCGGCTCAAATGGGACACTGTTTATTGCTGTGAACTCCACTGTTTATCATTATCCGCCATGACTGATTCATGATGCGAGTGTAAATTATAAATCAAGCAATTCATATATGACTAAACTTAAAAGACGCTTATCACGTGATCTTTAAAAGCTGAAAACTTAACAGTAATAGAAAATTTTTACTTTGAAACTCCAGATTGTTTCGAATGCTTTATGAGAAAGGTGTTTAAACTATGAAGATTTACGAAATTTATTACAAAAGATATATCAAGGTATGTATACTTAAAATATTTTTTTATTAGATGGAATTCGTATAATTGGAAACTATTTCTGTCTTATTGATAAGTTAATTGCGTTTTATTTTATATGAAAATAAGCAGTTTTGGATAGAGACATAGAGAGTCAACTTGTCACCGGATATAAAACTTTCAAACAGGGGTGCTATTTCAATACTTTCTTAGGGAGGCAGGGGGTGGCAACGCTATTTTTAGGGAGGGGGGCGGTGAGTGAGCAAAGATTTATTTTGATCTTATTGTGCACATCCTAAAAGAAAATTGGCAGCTGTTACATTTTTGTCCTTATATATATATTTAAAATTAGCTAAAGTACAAAATAATGTTAAACATGTCTCACTTTGAGAATATTGAAATGAAAAGTAAAGTTTATAATTAATAATTTCTAGGCTTAAATGTTGTCTTAATGCTAATTTTCCTTTTTTAGTCAAATTGAACAAATTATGTTAGCTTTTGTGCTCTTTACTTAAACTAATCTATAATGATTCATACCAATATAATAAATTATAACACCTTGTAATAGTATATTACTTTTAAATGCTAAAGGTGTAAAATTAACAACATAATATAAATTAAAATAACTTTTATTAGTTGTTTTACATGTTTCGACTCTTTCCGAATCATTTTCAAAAACAGAATGAGAATATTCTAAAGCTGCACGGGCTTTGAAGTTATTATTTTCATGTACTTTTTTAAAAAGATTATATCAAGGAGCAGGAAATTTAATTGCAGAAAAAAAGAGCATATAGCTGATATTAAATACAATAGAAAAACTACAGCCCTGGCAAGATTATATCAAGAAGAAACCATCCAAATAAATTTCAATGAAAGTAAAATAATATTTCCCTGCAGTCTATACTATCCATCCATAATAAGAGAAACCATAGAGATACTCACGCGCAAAAATACAATATGTAACGATGCATCTTTCAATTTACCGAAACTGTGGCTAGAGTTACTTCATGGGCAAAGATATGAAAATAAACAATCAAGTAAATAAAAAAAAAATAGATAACGTGCGTAATTTTTAAAAAAAGTACATGAAAATAATAACTTCAAAGCCCGTGCAGCTTTAGAATATTCTCATTTTGTTTTTGAAAATGACTCGGAAAGAGTCGAAACATGTAAAACAACTAATAAAAGTTATTTTAATTTATATTATGTTGTTAATTTTACACCTTTAGCATTTAAAAGTAATATATGATTCATACCTTCTTATCACATTCTTTGAGAAGGAAAATGCCCCCCTAACCTTGCCAAATGACACTCCTGTTTGTAAAAAATCGCACATATGGATACATAAAAGATACATATATATGTACCTTTGTTTGTTAGAAATGTGGTTCAATACACGCATAATTAATAAACTAATTAGTAACGTAATTAGTTATCATATATATTATTTCTCCTGTCAACATCCCTTTTTCTAAGAAAATATGAAACGCAGAACAACGAATGAGATACCATATGAAAGGTTTTAGAACCGGCTTCTGACATAGCCCACTTAACAATTCGTTAAAACATGTTTTGATTAAAATTTGCTGAAAATTGAAAATTAAATCGGCATTGTTTTCATAAAAGAAATGAAAGGTTTTCCTGAAATTATTGTTGCCAAAAAAAATAAAATACCACATTATATGATGCTCAGAAATTA
Organism: Maratus michaelseni; assembly: GCA_963931845.1. Taxonomy (NCBI): domain Eukaryota; kingdom Metazoa; phylum Arthropoda; class Arachnida; order Araneae; family Salticidae; genus Maratus; species Maratus michaelseni. The sequence continues at coordinate 26,326,234 of OZ007598.1, read as the reverse complement.
TTATAAAAAACACCGCACGGGTTTATTTTATACTTATGATTAAAAAGCGAAACTGAAATTGAAATGTTTAGATTTATATTTCTAAGTCCCATGTTTTTCCCGAAGCGGATGACGTCATCCTCTAATGCTGTCAAAATACGATTGTTAATTTTTCTTTTTTCTCGCGCGTGCCTTTAGCAAAATTGGATCCGTTTTTAGTCTAACTTTGATGGAATAAATTAGATGATATTCTGGCTTGACTAACAACTAAATGTTGTTTGCAGATATTTTTATCCTTGCTTTTTCTTTAGAAGTTTAAACCTGCATCTAATTGTCTGAGTGCAACGAAGACTCATACACAGCGCAGTATTACTTTGCCCCATATATAGCTACGATGGATATTAAAACCTTTCGTCAAGCATAACTCAAAAAATATTTAACGGATTTCGTTCAAATTTTTACAGCAAGTACCTATAAAGGTGACAACGTCGTCTATTTATTACCAAGAATAAGTGTCAAACCGTTTGGAAGTTATATTAAAAAAATAGATAAAAAAGCACAATTAAAGTACATACGTCACTAAATTTTGTGCGTACGTCATTTTCACCGGCGGGAGATTTTCGTAGACAATCGGAATTGAAAAGTTCATGGAATACATGGAGCAAAAAAATATACAAGCACTAATATTCAGCACAATAAAATATATTTCAATTTAATAAAAATGGAAAGTTAATCTGGAATTTTTTCTGTTTGAAAAGTATTAGAGATTAGTAAGAGTAGTATTAGTATTAGAGATTTGGCGTAAATCACACCATTAGCAGCTTTTTTATTTCGCGTGTGTATGTTAGGAACAATTCTTTGATGTTTAAATAAAACGTTTCGATTTGTGGCATTATTTCTTATTTTCTTTTCCTTTTTAGTATTTTAAATGGAATTAGTGAAAGGCGTGTATTTTAAATTAAATGAGTGAAAGACGTGTATTTTTAATGTATGTATTTCAAATGAAATCAGTGAAAGATTTATATTTAAATGAAATGAATGCAATATGAAGATGTTATGAGAAAAATATTTGGCTATTTATCAACTGCGCCAAGTTAACATAAAAGTACCAATACATATGGGGGTACTTCTCTATTATCCCGTCGACCACTTTTCATAACAAAAAACTATCGCCAAATAAACGGGAGAACGTTGTCATTGAAATATCAAAATACATAAATAAATAAAATATAAGAATTTAAGGACACAATTGTTATTTTAATGAATGAAATAACTAATAAATCAGTAAAACATAATGAAAAATACACGCAAATGTCGCGTTAAAAACCACTTGATGACGTAACAAACACGTATAATGCTTCTGATATCAAGTAAATGGGACTGCATTTTGGCAGCAAAATGCAAAATGGCAATTTTATGCCTCACATGGTAACCCGGTTATTTTGTTTCAATTGTTGTTTATTAACTTTTATTTTTTATTTTAATTCTATAAATTGTTTTTATTATATATATCAATATTTATTTATATCAAACTATCATTTATTTATTTTTATTTCCCATTTTTGAATAATAGGAGCTATTTCATTTATTACGTTATTTTATTTTTATATTGAAATAAAAAATTACATGCTATTATTGTATGGTATTTGTAACTAATATTCAAAAACAAAGTTTTCGCCAAATTGGCGGGGGAAAAATCGCGCCAATCTGGTGCGTATATGACATCTGTGCCTAAATTAATATTGATATACATATAAAAATAATCTATAGAATTAAAATAAAAAATAAAAGTAAACAAACACAACAAACAGTTTTCGCCAAAGGGGCGGGGGAAAAATCGCGCCAACGTGGTGAGTATATGGCATCTGTGCCGGGATTTTTACCCTTTTATCTGTGCTTTCGGAAATATAAAAAAATTAAAAAATTCTTATATCAGGTGTATAATGTTTTGCATTTTTATACGGACCACTTCTCCATTTTAAGATTTTAAATGCTATTTATATGAGATATTTCTTTCTTGAGATTCCCACAAGTTTTTTCCGGTAATTTTTTTAGTTCGCTTATTAATTGTTTACAATTTGCCCCCCTGGCAATAACAATTATTTATCACAAAAAATGGGTACTTCTCTATTATCCCGTCGACCACTTTTCATAACAAAAAACTATCGCCAAACTGTAACGCTAAATAAACGGGAGAACGTTGCCATTGAAATATCAAAATAAATAAAATATAAGAATTTAAGGACACAATTGTTACTTTAATGAATGAAATAACTAATAAATCAGTAAAACATAATGAAAAATACACGCAAATGTCGAATTAAAAAGCACTTGATGGCATAACAAATACGTATAATGCTTCTGGCATCAAGTAAATGGGACTGTATTTTTGGCGTTTAATCTTAGTTTGGCGCTAGTTTTTTGTTATGAAAAGTGGTCGACGGGATAATAGAGAAGTACCCAAAAATGGCTTAGTTTTGTTAAATTTGTTTGTTATGTATTTTCATTTCTTATTAAAATATCGAAAATGGCAATAAAATTTTATTTTAGCACCGTACTTAATTTTTTAAAATGGCTCAAAAACATGGTTTAATAAACGTATATTTGTAAATATTTTAAAAAACATGTTTTTCCGCTCTCTAGAAAAATTTGTAAGACTCTGCAACTGCCTTTGGCACCAACCAGTACATGATACGGAACTTTTCCCTATTCAGATACACAGAAGAGGTTGGTCACAAACAAGAGTAATGCTAGCAACAATATTGTTTTAACTCTATAAGAGTTAGAAACAATAATGATATTAAATTCCCCGATTAGCTTAGGGCCCGATTACGGAACTTTCTCCTAGAAAAAAAAACTGTAGAAGTCTTTTACATTTGTTTCGAATGAAGCTCGATCAACAAAGTATTAATTGATAATACAAACAACACTAATATTAACATGGGGGCAAAAGTTTGAATTTAAGTGTATATATTTGGAACCCTCCTCCCCCCCCCCCCCCAACCACCCACCAAAAAAAGAAAAAGAAAGTTACAGAAATGAATTTAAAATGGCGTGAAGCCACCCTTTCTGATATAAGAAATTGGCTGCGAACCCGATTACGAAACTTTCACTTAACTTAATAACATGTATCTAATAGCCCTGAGGACAATTCCCCTTCCCAGTTATACGGACCTTGGGGCTTTTTTAAAAAGCTTGACGCAGTTCGGGTTGAAGAAGTTGAGATTTACTGTCAAATGACATAAACTACTATGAAAATAAAACTGGTGAATTATTATGCTGGTTTATGTATGTATTTAAAAAAATTGCATCTGATTACACTCTTTAGATAAATTACTCCTGTTTGCATTTAATAACAGATAAACGGCTTCCGTTTACTAAATTGTTTAAATATTGGGAAGAGTTGGTGAGAGATAGATAGACGTGTAAACAAACGGGTAGACAGACGGGTAGAGAGACGGATAGCTGACAGAGATAAGCTAACGGGTAGCGAAACGAATAGACAGACGGGTAGCGAGGCAGGTGCAAAAAAGGGTTGACAGAGGGGTAGTGAGATGGGTAGGGAGACGGGTAGCGTGGTGGATAGAGAGACGAGTACAGAGACGACTTGACAAACGGGTAGATAGAGGGGTATATAGACAGACAGACGTGTTGATAGACGAGTAGTGTAACGGGAAGCGAGACAGGTAGAGACACGATTAAAGAGTCGGGTAGAAAGACAGACGGATACTGAGACGGGTATACAGAAGAGTAGAGAGACAGTAGACAGATGAGTTCGGAGAGAGACACAGCTAAGACATACGAGTAGTTAGACTGGTAGACACGTTTGTAGCAAAGCATGTTATCAATGTGGTTTGAAGTATACGAGTTTCTATAAATAGTTATACAAATAAACAAAGGAAATTTTTTTAATTCAAATATTAAATATTTGATTGAATATTTCAATATTTAATATTTTATTTTTTAATATTTTATTTAGATATTTGTCACAAAGAAAATGTTGCAAAAATTAAATTAAATTTACGTTAAACTACGCTTGCTAAAATACGCTATTGGCTTCAAATCTGATTATGTGACTTTAAAAATATCGTTTTAAAAGATCCGGCGGTTTTTTTTTAAAGTTTTGAGCAATTCCCGCTTAAGAAAATGAGATTATTTGCCAAATGTTATAAAAAAATGCATATGAAAACATAACAGTATATGAATTTATAGATGATATTTTGTAATTATATCATTTAATTTGCTATTTTTCATATGTTGTATCTTTATCTATCTCTTGTCTATCATATGCTGTATATTCACTTAGATTCTTGTTGATATCTTCTTTATATCGTAATTGTTAACTTTATGTTCTCAGCAATATCACTCAGACTAATCCCTTTGAGGGAAGTCCTAGTAAATATTACATATTGATAAAAAATGATACTTCTCTATTATCGCGTCGACCACGTTTCATAACAAAAAACTATCGCCAAATAAACGGGAGAACGTTGCCATTGGAATATCAAAATAATTAAATAAATAAAATATAAGAATTTAAGGACACAATTGTTATTTTAATTAATAAAATAACTACTAAATCAGTAAAACATAATGAAAAATACACGCAAATGTCGAATGTAAAACCACTGACGTAACAAACACGTATAATGATTCTGACATCAAGTAATTGGGACTGCATTTTTGGCGTTTAATATTACAGTTTGACGGTAGTTTTTTGTTATGAAAAGTGGTCGACGGGATAATAGAGAAGTTCCTAAAAAATATTAGATTTCAGTGCGAAATCTTCGCACGGGCCCTCTGGTTATTAAGTAATTATTGATTATTTGTTATTAAGTAATTATTTAATTAACAATTATATGCAATTTATGTACGTATTAATCAGTTTTTAAAAATTTCTTACACTTTCGGTTTTGGTTTCGGTTTCGGCCGAAAGTATGAAGATCACCAAAATTCGGTTTCGGTTTTGGTCTTAAAAACCTGTTTCGGTCGATCTCTACGTATATGATACATATATGACATATAAGACGTTAAATAATATGTATATAATGACGTATATGGCACATGTATGAGTGTTTGGAGTATATATATGCGTGTACAAGATGCATATATAAGCTTTGCGATGATATTATCGAAATTATACCTGCAACCATGGCATAATCGTAACTGTGGGGGCCGCTATAACACGGAAGTACCCCTAACTTGTTATAGCCTCAAACCGAAAGGAAGAATATTGTCCATCATGTGGTACTCATCTTCTTTAATTAAAAGATAAACCTTCAATTAATAATGCGAAATAAATCTTACCATAATTACTTTCAACAGGTTTGCCAATTTCGCTCCAACTGCTCTTGCATTTGCGACGGCCTGTGGATATGGCGGCCCATTGTTTTCAGTCCAGTCCACGATGATAACGTTGTAATTACCTGAGTTCAGGAATGCATCTTTGGTTAGCTTTAAAAAAAAGGGTTAAAACACTAACATTAACACTATTTTAACCGATGGAATCAACAAAGAATGCATCTTTAGTTTGCTTTAAAAAAATAAGGGGGGGGGGTAAAACTAACATTAACATTATTTCAACTGATGGAATCAACCAGGAATGCATCTTTAGTTTGCTTTAAAAAAATAAGGTGGGGGGTGTAAAACTAACATTAACATTATTTCAACTGATGGAATCAACCAGGAATGAATCTTTAGTTTGCTTTAAAAAAAAAGGGGGGCGGGTAAAACTAACATTAACACTATTTCAACCGATGTCAATTGACACCTTTTAAAAGATTTCGAATTATGGTTATTCTGTTTGTAATTTTTTATATTAAAAAATCCCAAATCATTTTTTTTATACATTGAAGACTTATTTTGGCACTTTTATGTTAGCCCGGGAGCAGGTGTATATCGCCAAATATTGTTCCCATCGCTTTCATTCGTACTGCATTCATTTCATTTAAAATATAAACTTTTCACTCATTTCATTTAAAGTAAATACATTTAAAATACATTCTTTTTATTAATTTAATTTAAACACAAAATAATACTAATAGTAATAATAATAATAATAATAATAATAATAATAATAATAATAATGGCAAAACATTTCAAGATATTTGTGAACATCAAACAAATGTTTCCTTATCTAGTAAAATATAATATAACCACTAACGAATGTATGCAATAACCTCTTTCGAGTGATGAACGATTTCGAAAAGCGTTCCTATCTTTAGATACCTTTGAAACCAACATATTTTCGAGATTTAAAGAAGCATTTATAAAAATAAACTTTCTTTTGCTGCCCTGATTTTGAGGAAACGTTTCCGAATGGTTTTTATTGCGTATTAATCAGTTATAATAGCACTCTGAGCGGTTTGCCCGTATTTTTCCACTTCCCCAAAACAACTTAAATTGGCTGTACACTGTATAAAGTTTTCCGGAAGGTTACGGAAAAAGGTGGTGACATTAATATGCCATGGCTTTTTGCTGTTAAGTTTCACAACAAAGTAGTGAAACATTCCAATTTTCAATAATCAATACACTTTTTTTATTCAGTGTCTTATTTAAGCAATTAAATTTTAGTTTCGTATTACAGATAAAATTTAAAAAATGAATAATAAAAAGATTTAAATTAGCTACTTAATTTATCGGTTGATATCCAAACAAAGAATGGCATTTGTTCAGATTGCATTTGTCTCTAAGTACCTAGGCAGCTGTTTTTTATTCTTCTTTAGTAATCAAAATGGCTAATGGAACATAAAACAGGAAGCACGCATGCGCAGAATGTAGTTTATGGAAAAGTTGAAACCTCTCAAAAATATTACACAATTATTGTCGTAATTGACATAGAACATAAAGAAATTCGAAATTCCGGTAAAATATGCAAAATGTTTCAGGATAATTTCCTGAAACGTTCCGAAATTTTTTTACAGTGAGACAAAAATATTTTTAACATAATTGTATTTTAAGATATATGTAAGATAAAGGGATATGAAGTGTATTTTAGAAACAAACGCTGAAAGAAAATGTAAATTAACTTTAATTTTATGAGCATTTTTATGAAAATGCAGGAAAGACCTTAATAGAATCCGAACAACCTATACTCCGTATTGAAGAAAAATGATTTGTTCATTATAAAATCTACTCGGAAACATTTTTCGAAAATCAGGTGGCAGCAAAAGAGACTTTGTTTTTATAAAATGCTTTTCTTAAATCTCGAAAGTATGTTGATTTCCGAAGTTTCTAAAGATGATAAAGGTTTTCGGAATCGGACGTAATTTGGAAGAAGTCACTGTATTTTTTCGTTCGGCGGTTATGTTATATGATCCTACGCTAGTCACGCGAAGAAACGCTCAAGCTAATGTTAAGTCTATGGGAAGGTTCTTGCGCGATTTCTCGCTCACATTTTAATATTTTTAAATGATTTTTTTTTTTTTTTTGCACAGGATAGCTGACGCCGATCCCTATCGTTGTTAGTTTTTACTTTTTCAATTTTGGTTTCAGTTTTTTTATATAAAGGTACTTTCACTTTCAGAACCGGTTCCAACCGGTTTCAAAATTTGAAAATGTCCGCTTATAAGAAATCTGTAACCAAAATCAAAAAAAGTAAAAACTAACAACGATAGGGATTGACCTCAGCTATCCTATGCAAAAAAAAAAAAAAAAAAAAAAAAAAAAAAATCATTTAAAAATATTAAAATGCGACAGGAGAAATCGCGTAAGAACCTTCCCATAGACTTAAGAGCCTACGCTAGTAACGCTAAAAAACGATTAAGCTAATGTTAAGTCTATGGGAAGTTTCTTTCACGATTTCTCGCTCGCATTTTAATATTTTTAAATGATTTTTTTGCGTAGGATAGCTGATGCCGGTCCCTAACGTTGTTAGTTTTTACTTTTTCGATTTTAGTTACAGTTTTTTTTATAATCGGGCATTTCTAATTTCGGAACCGGCTGAAACCGGTTCTGAAAGAAAAAGTACCCTTATATAAAAAAAAAACTGGTGCCAAAATCGAAAAAGTAAAAACTAACAACGTTGGAGATCGACCTCAGCTATCCTATGCGAAAAAAAAATGCATTTAAAAATATTAAAATGCGAGCGAGAAATCGTGAAAGAAACTTCCCATAGACTTAACATTAGCTTGAGCGTTTTTTCGCGTGACTAGCGTAGGCTCCTAAGAAACATTTGTCTTTTTTTGTTGAGTGTAACTTATACAATAAACTAAAGAAAATATTTTAAAAAGCATAAATTCTTACGAATCGGACATCGTCCTCTTCCAAAGCAGTTCTGAAACCATGAATCAGTACTTTGAGTGGATATTTTGGATTAAAAGACGACTCTTTTATGGACTTTGGTGTAGTGTCGAGGTCTTCTGATTCCGCAGGATTGTCTGGCGTGTACAGAAGGAAATGTACCTTCATGTTACTGGTCGGCGTTAAGCTTATTGGACGATAAATTGGATGGTAAAAGGGTGGTCCAGTATAGAAACAACCTATATCTTCCATACATTTGTTCTGAAATACCACTGTGAAAAAAAAATTAATTAAATTACTTATGTAGCAAATTATTAAGTAAAATTACGGAACAGCTGTCGCAGACGCACCGGGGTTGGCTTGATTTTTGTTTTGCGCCATTGTGGCGAGAAAACCCCATTTCCGGGTACCTGTTAGGCCTAGCTTGCAGGTTAACAGCAGGTTGGTTTTATTTTTTTTATGGATCAGTTTATTTTATTATAAAACACACGCAATGATTAATTAATTATAAACCACACGATATTTAATATAAAACACACGGAATCTGCTCTAACGGGTTGTCATACGTAGTAAAATCACGACAAAATCGTCGGGTTGTCCAGGTGTAAAATCGCCATTTTGGTGCCAAAAAGATATCCCGGTGCGTCTGCGACAGCATTACCAAAATCTCTTCAAATATAAGAGTTGAAAAAAAATAATTTAAACATACATCTATAATAGGGTCATATCTCCACCTATTTTGATAAAAGAGGCATACTAAAATCACCCCAAAATAGACTTTTTTGTAAATGAAATATTAACCGGTTAACCGTGTTAAACGGTTGAATTACGTGATGTCAAAAAAAATGTAATTTCTGTTATAGCTTTAGATTTTTATAAACTGCAGCTAAATGATTTTGCCAAATTGTAATGTGGGACTTTAATTTTAATCTAGAAAGAAAATAAAAGTGTAAAATGCATTTCTAATCATGATCATATGTTTTATTTTTAACACTTTCCAATATAGTTGAAAAGTGTTGTTTGTTTGAAGTGTATTTGTTTGTTGTGTGTTTGTTGAAAAGGGACTCACAAAAGTCTGTCCGTACTGTAACTCGCGTGAACAGAACTAGATTGCAATGCAATTCATACTTATGTTATTGAGGTTTACAATGGCATGTTCGGTATTGAATATGAAGTGTTTAGCATTTACAGTTCATTTACAGGGATGCTTAAAAGAATTCCGTTACATTACGGTCTATGAGAAAAAATCCTTGCACAGAACAGTTTCTAAACAATTTGAAATGTAAAAGGCTGCAGGAACAGAAAACGTTCTAAAATTGAGATCTCTGTGACACTGTCGGTGCTAAAAACTTGAAATTTTGCATGGTAATTAATTTTAATGATGTAACTGCTCTCTAAGAAAAATTTCTGAAGAAATTAGTCGCACAGAACAATTTTAAAAAAATCGAAATTTAAAAGAGTGAAATGCGCGAAAACCGTTCTAAAAACGTCCTAAATTGAGATTTCTATGGAACTGTTAAGGATAGAAACTTGAAGTTTGACATGGCTATTGCTTTTAAGTCGCACAGATAAGGTTTTTTTAATTTCAATTAAAAAGTGTGAAAGCGTGAAAAGCGTTCTAAATTACGATTTATTTCGAGCGGTTAAGGCTAGAAACTTGAAATTTCTCCCAGAACAGTTTACAAAAAAGCAAAATTTAACAGAGCAGGCAAAAAAAAAAAAAAAAAAGTTATAAAATTGCAATTTATGTGGTTCAATTGGTATAGAAGCCGTATTTTGCATGGTGGTTACTCTTAAAATGCAAATTCTCGATTTCTAAAAAATTCGAAATTTAACAGGCGGTAATGAGCGAAAAATGTTCTCAAAACGCTCTAAATTATGATTTAATTGGATTTATTCGAGTTAGAAACTTGAAATTAAGCATAGTAAGAGGGTAAGTCATTAAGTAAGTCACAAAAGATAATTAAATAATAACTTACAATGATATTTACTTCAAAACTCTTTTTATTTCTCAACATATTCTCCTCCAATATTTATGCACTTATATCACCGTTTTATCAGTGCCCCAACACCAGCTGCATAACATTCTTTGGGTTGCTGTCTCAGCCACATTAGGACTTCAAGTTGAACACAGGAGACAATTCAAAAGTTTGGTTGGCAACTTCTCCAACATCCACCATACAGCTTCGACTTAGCCCCAAGCGATTTTCATCTGTTTAGTCCGCTAAAAAACCATCTCGAAAGCAAAATGATATTCACAGATGATGAAAAGGTTCAACTTGAAGTCCTAATGTGGCTAAGACAGCAACCCAAAAAATGTTATGCAGCTGGTGTTCGGGCAGTGATAAAACGGTGATATAAGTGCATACATATTGGTGGAGAATATGTTGAGAAATAAAACTAGTTTTGAAGTGAATATCATTGTAAATTATTATTTAATTATCTTTTGTGACTTACTTAATGACTTTCCCTCGCAGTAACTTTTAAGATGCAGACGCTCGGTATAAACAGTTTATTAAAAAATCGAAATTTAAAGATGTAAAATGAGCGGAAAACGTTATAACTCATGTTTTTTTCTAAATTGTTATGAATAGAAATCGATTAAAATTTGATATGCCTGTTATTTTTTAGATGCAAATGCTCCAACAGAATAATTTTTACAAAATTCGAAATTTAGAAAGGTTCAGAAGCAAAAAAACTTCCTAAAATTGCGACTTTAGTGATGATGTTGGTCTAGAAAGTTGAAATTTGGCATGGTGCCTATTTTTAAGATTTCAGTGCTCGCTAAAAACGGTTTCTAAAAAATTCGAAATTTAAAAGGCTTATATCAGCAGAAAACGCTCTAAAACCGTTCTACATTATGATTTAATTGGATTTATTCGGGTTAGAAATTTGAAATTTATTATAGTTGAAACTTTTAAGAGGCAGACGCTCGGTATAAACAGTTTATTAAAGATTCGAAATTTAAAGATGTAAAATGATCGGAAAACGTTTATAAGTTATGGTTTATTCTCGCTAATAACGCTTACTAAAAAAATCGAAGTTTAAAAGAGTGAAATGAGCTGGAATAGTTCTAAAAACTTTCTAAACTATAATTTATCTAAAATTGTTAAGGATAGAAACTTTAAATTTGATATGGCTGTTACGTTAGAGACACAAATTCATCCACAGAACAGTTTTTAAAAATTTAGAATTTTTAATTTGTGCAGGAACAAAATAGTTTTAAAATTGCAATTTCTGTGATATAGTTCAATAAAAGTTAAAATTTCAGTGCAAATTTACCTTGTTTAATAACTAAAATTCAGTAAGATACAACTAACTGTAAATATATTTCTTGAAGGTGCGTAAAAACATACATAAAAATATTTAAAAGCACATTAAAGTCCTTTGAAAAATTCCAAAACGTTTTCAACCGAAAACCGGTCATCATCAGTGGAAAAACTAATTCTGTTGAGTTGAGTTGTTATCTCTTTGCGTTTTTCTTGCTTGCCCGGAATAAATTATTTCACTTCAAGGATTTGGAAATAAGGTGGGATGGGAAAGGTAATCCATGATGCATTAATTCATTCCAGACTGCGTGGATATCATATGATAATACATCGTTACAGACTATTTCTTTTTTAGACATTATTTCTAGAGACTCTCTTATAATTGCTTCCAGGTGATTATTTGTGTAAAGTTAACTACATCCCACGGTTTTTTGAAAGTATGAGACATTCCCTCTTTAGGTTTGGCATTACATTAATCGCAGTCCCTCCCCCAAAGTTGCGGGTTTTGTTAAACAGAAAAATAGACCCAATCCAGGCTATCAATAGATCAGGAGTATATATTATACCATTCAAGAAAGATAACAAAGATTTTATGTACATAGGTATGACAATGAGGAAATTTCGAGACAGAATAAAAGAACATGAAGCAGATCTGAGATTAAATAGACCCCACACTGCCTTAGCAAGATTAGCGCAAACTGAACCTATAAAAGTTGATTTCAATAGATCCAAAGTTATATTGCGCACAAATAATCACCTGGAAGCAATTATAAGAGAGTCTCTAGAAATAATGTCTAAAAAAGAAATAGTCTGTAACGATGTATTATCATATGATATCCACGCAGTCTGGAATGAATTAATGCATCATTGATTACCTTTCCCATCCCACCTTATTTCCAAACCCTTGAAGTGAAATAGTTTATTCCGGGCAAGCAAGAAAAACGCAAAGAGATAACAACTCAACTCAACAGAATTAGTTTTTCCACTGATGATGACCGGGTTTCGGTTGAAAACGTTTTGGAATTTTTCAAAGGACTTTAATGTGCTTTTAAATGTTTTTATGTATGTTTTTACGCACCTTCAAGCAATATATTTACATTTAGTTGTATCTTACTGAATTTTAGTTCTGTGATATAGTTATTACAGAAATTTGCTTAACTAGAAGATTGGAATTTGGTATGATGCTTACTTTTAAGATGCAAATACTGGCTTAGAACTGTTTATAAAAATACCTAAATTTCAAATGAAAAATGAAATGTGCGAAAAACCTTCAAAATATATTTTTTATTACCATTAATTTAGAATTAATTTTGGCTCTTCCCTTTCCGGCACAGTGGTCCCACTCCTGGCACACCTAATTTTAATTCCAAACTTGCATTCGGCACCAAGAATATTTTAATAAAATTTTTCTTATACAATGAAAGCTTAAATTAAGGAGTTCTTATTTTCTATAAAAGTCGTTTGTAAATTCCGGTGTTAGCCAGTAATTTCGCATTTTACGAACAGAATTTGTCTGTGCGGGAAAGGGTTAAGTCTGATGTTCGCCTAATGCAGTATAAGAATGAAGTTTACTCAAAATGTGACTTAATTAGTAATTTTTGAATTATCTGTCGCAGTAAAATTTCCTCTAATGAAGATAGGCCTACGAATACCACCTGGCACTTTTCAACAATTACGCGAGCAAAGCTGCGGGTTTTGCTAGTTAAATAATAATCCCTTTAATATATTTTAATTATGTTGTGTTTTATTAATGTGATAACTTTTAATTGAATTTTGGATTAATTGTAAGTAACATAAGAGCAAAATTTTGTTATGTTCTACTCTACAGATCTGGATGCACCCGGCCTGACCCGAAGCCAGAGTACGACCCGTTTTTTTTTTTTTTTTTTTCATTATCCTAGGGTCGCGTTCGGCGTAACATTCATTTTCCGGTTGTATCGAACTGCATTTTATTTTTATTTATTTATTTATCTATTTTGTAAGAATAATAGGGGTATAGTACATTCGTCAACAGAATAGTTAAAAATGTATTTTAATTTAATAAATTAAACAGACATATTTTTTAAAAATTTACTTTTTTCCCTTTATAGAGCTTCAAAATATTAACATGTTTTTATTTAGTTTTAAGCTGCATTAAATGTTTAACTGAATCTTCATTTGTGCGTAATTGTCTAAAGGATAATCAATCTTATAATTCTGCAATACATGACTTGCGAACATACAATTTGAGAAATTGTGTACTTCACAATATTCTGTTAAAAGAATTTTAATAGCCGAAACGTCAGTGAAGGCTCAATGTGGAGAGGTGAAAAGTTTTTGGTTTCTGTCTGTCTGTCTGTTCCGCGATAACTGCCGTAAAAAAACGTTCGATTAGGTTGATTTTTGGTGGATATGTTGGTGAGGTACCCGGAATTAGCTGTATAGTTTTAGTTACATTTGGTTCATTCGTTCGGAAAATATAGAACATTTATTTTTAGGTCATAATGCTTTCCTATGGGGATGCAGACGAATTTTCTATTTTCATTTTTATCTGAAATGAAAATGGAATATTTGCACAATGGATTTAGACGTAAAATTATGAATGCTCAATTTTCGATATGGATTTCCAATAGTTTTAAAATTTTGCCGATAAATTTAATAGAATTTAGAAACTAATAGCTTAAAATATTTGAAAATATTTTTGCATCTGTTCGGGAAATATAAACATCTTATTTTCATATTTTTTACAATTTTTAAAAGCGTTTGTCTTTACTTACCACTTTAATTTATTCGTTGCTTAGCAACCCTATTTCAAAGAGCATAAAATAATAAAATTCAAGGAACACGCACTATTTTAGTGAAATATCTTTTTTTTTATCAAAACGAATGTAAATTTAATGAGACTATGGGGGGATGAATACCTATTTATTTTAAAAAATTAAAAGAATAAGCAAATCATCAGAATTTTAGAATATCATCGTATAACACCGCGTTTAATTTAATGATTCTAATTTCTTGAACATTCGAAGAATTTTATATGCTTATAAATATGAATACAATTGAAAAAATAATAATTGCCGATTGTACGATGTTAAATAATATCAAAAATGAGATTTAAAAAAATGACTTGCAGAGCTGACGTTGAGGCTCCTAATCTGTAGATTTACTAGTTGTAGATTATTATTGGTTAAGAAATATCGGCATTGTTTGCAGAAATCGGGTTGGGTCTCATTTCACTGATTTTTCCTGGGCTGAATTTTTATTTTTTACTCCGTACCTGGCTAAGTCGGGCCTGAAAATTTTGGTTCGTGCAAGCCTTTATTTCTGTGTTAATTGCGTATGTTTTATTCTCCTGTTTTCAAAATAGTAGCTTGAATTTTGCATAAAACCTGGTTAACCCTTTGAAGGGCGGTAGGATATATTATATGAATTAAAAAGACATATTTTTAAAATATTTACTTTTTTCCCTTTATAGAGCTTCAAAATATTAACATGTTTTTCTTTACTAAACTGCATTAATCCTTTCCGGTACAGACAAATTCTGTTCGTAAAATGCGAAATTACTGACTGACACCGGAATTTACAAACGACTTTTTTAGAAAATAAAAACTCCTTCTTTTAAACTTTCATTGTAGAAGCAAAATTTTATTAAAATATTTTTGGTGCCGAATGCAAGTTTGGAATTAAAATTAGGTGTGCCTGGAGTAGGACCACTGTGCCGGAAAGGGTTAAACGTTTTACTGAATCTTCATATTAGGATATATTATATCCCACCTTATTTTAATCCGATTACAACCATTGACTTTTAATTAAATTTTACAATTTTTACTTTGACGGGAAACGTTGAAAAATTGCTTTTCCTTATTTTGAAATAAATTCTTTCGTAAATACCGGTGAGAATTCAATGTTACAGAAACACAATTGCTTGTCCCTGAAAGGGTTAAAAGGATAACAGTGTTTGATAAGATACATGATTTCATTTTGAACAGAAGTGGTAACATATGCTTTATTATCTTTTAAAGATAAGAGTGAGTTTCTTCCTGGAAGAATTGCACACTATTTTTAATAGGATAAGTTTAAAACAATGTCCTTTCGATAGATCATTTCTGTTCTATCATGCATCAACATAAAGGCCGGAAGAGAATTTTAAACAAATTGTAAAATTTATATTCATGTAATTTTGCATACCTGGTCAATTTTATTTTAAACAAAACATTAATCGCTCATATATTTACCACTGTTTGTGAAGTTTTTTTCTTTATGAAATCTTTTCAAATAAACATAAGATAAACAACGAGTAGAAACAGTGAAACTATAAAGTATGGATACATGAGGCACGGATTAAGCTTCCTAAATTTAGAAGGCCTCAAGATCTTTAACTGAAGTTTAAAAAAAACTGCCAACGAGTGTCATGATTTACATAGTTTTATATTATTATTATAGCTTTACATAGATTACTAGATCATAAAAATTATTTAGATGTTATAATCTGTGTAATTTAATCTGTGAGAGCATTTATAAAACCTTGAAATTATCAAGAAATCAAGTAGCTATTTTTTTAATATTTTAAATTATGTAAAATAATTTACTTATTATTTTCAATATCTATTTGGTCTTATTGATTCATTTACTACAGTTTTACTTTTTGTTATAAGTATCCCTTGTCACATACGTACTTGTAACATAAATTTGAAATTCCGCTATTTTAACTATTTCTAACTTTTAGGCACCACGCTAGTCCATATTAATAAATAGTCCAAGATCTGGCCATGTGCACCTGAGTCTCAGAATTTTAATATTTTGATAATTACCCAAGATATTAATTAGATTCTCATTAACCATCGCTTCTAAAACGACATATTTTAAATAAAATGGCGAAAGAAAAGAACATGCGCATTGGATATGCAAGCGGAAATGAACGAATTCGAAATTATTTTACTAATAATTAGCGAATTTAAAAAAAAACTAATTGAGATATCAATTTGAAAATTTCTGAGCATATGTAAAAAAAAAAAAAAAAATCTGCATCTGACTATGTGATTTTTGAAAAATTCGGTCGGTAATTTTTCTTAATTTATGCAAAAAACTGCCAAAAATCTGCTGGCGCCAGTGAAAACAATCCGAGAAAGTTTCAGACAGGGATATCATTTCATTAAAAACTGAACTACAAAGAGATCTGTTTCTCTGGCCGATTCCATTTAGTTTGCGAAAATGAAAGGAAATAATTGCCAATTTTTACTAATGAACAAAAACTTAGGTAACTAATTAAGATACAGATTTGAAATTGAGGTCGGGAAGGGGAGTCATCTGCCGGCTATTTTAGCGTAGCGTCTTCGTTATGTTCTAATTATCAGAAAAATGTAATTCTTTTTTTAATGATCGCGTTAATGTAGGTGACGGTGGTTTTCTTGAACAAATTATTTATTATATTTGCGGGTATGGGGAGGGAGGGGGTTAACGCCTTTCTCTGAGATTGTAATTATCTCGGGCCCGGGCAACGCCGGGCGGGTTGGCTAGTAATAAATAAATAAATAAATAAATAAAATAAAATAAATTCGGATATCACATGACCACAAAATTTGTCATACTTACTATCCAATGGATTGGGTATTTTAGGTATCTTAGGTATTAAATCATCAACCTTAGGCGGTTTCGGCACTAAATCACCTAACTTATCACCAATCTTCTTGAAAAACGCCTCTCCTCTACAACTCCAAGCGATTAAAAGCAATAAACTTATGAACTTCATGGTTACCTTTAAAATTAACAAACAACGAACATCAAAATGCAATGGTGGATGAACTTTCGTCTATTTATTCGAGTTTTAAAAAGGAAATAAAAGCTAAATCGGAAATCACCAGCTGTGTTATTTTTTTTTATCAAGCCGAACGGGGAAAAAGTGCAACCTGCAATTTCTTCCAGAACATGATTGTTTCATTGAATGGTATTTTATTTTTCCAGATGCTTACGTTTCATCTTTAATATTTTGAACTTGATCCTGTTATTGTTTTAAATTTTTCGGAATTTTGTTTTTAACGTTTGCGTACCATTGTAACATTTACGCAAACACAAACACACATTGCACAAATGTGACCGAAACCAAATAATAGTGCCCCTCCCCCCCCCCCCTTCACCTCACATACTCTCTCAAACTGAACATTGCATAAAATATGTTAGTGATGTAATAAGCCCAAAGAATGTATATTCATCTATTTGGCAGGGTTGTTTTTTTTAACCCTTTTTACACTTTTTAGCTCACAGGCTGGCAAAGCCTGAGATCTATGCGCCCGCCGGTTCTGTATGTATGTACGTATGTACGTAACGCGATAACGCTTAACGCTTGATAGAAACAACCGCTTTGCTTCAATTTTTGTTTATAGGTTCATTGTGATAAAGCGCTTCCCTGATTAGTTTTGGAGGTTCATTGGTTATGTATAAAGAAGGAGAAAGGGGGCTAATCCCCCCCTCCTAAATTTAGATAAATTGGTTTTTCATGCAGAATTATCTGATTTGCTTTAAATTTTGTATACTGGTTCATTGTGATAAGGGGCTTTCCTGATTAGTTTTGTGGGTTCATTAATTAAGTATAAAGGGGGGTAACGGGGGGCTAACCCCCCTTAATTTATATAAATGGGTTTTTCATACAGAATTATGCAATTTTCTCCAAATTTTGTATATAGGTTCATTGTGCTAAGGCGCTTCCCTGATTAGTTTTAAGGGTTCATTGGTTAAGTATAAAGGGTATACGGGGGACTAATCCCCCTTAATTTTGATAAATGGGTTTTTCATGCAGAATTATCCAATTTGCTTCAAATTTTGTATACATGTTCATTGTAATAAGGAGCTTCCCTGATTAGTTTTGGGGGTTCATTGGTTAATTATAAGGGGGAGAACGGGGGATAATCCCCCTTAATATAATGTCGACTTTTTTATTTTTCGAAAGGCTTATTTCCAATTCTTTAAAATAAGAGTATAATATACAATTACTGTGAATTGTGAGCTCAATGCCCTCAGTTTAACTGGGTGGTTTTCTTTCTATTTATTAAAACGTTTCAGCATAGTTGAAAAGTGTTTATGACTTCAGTTCGTCTGTCCATCTGTCCGTGCTTTAACACTCGTAAATATACTCTGAATAGCTTTATATGTTATTAATGTTTACTATAGCAAGATCCCTATTGTGTATCATTTACAGTATGTTTGCAGGGTCAGTCAAAAGTATTGCGTTGCATTACGATCAATGGGGGAAAATACGAGCCCCCCTTGCTCGTAGTTTCAAGTGCAATTTAATAATGTTACACCATTTCGAACATCATGATATTATTACGAATTTCTGAGGTTACACTAAACCATGCTTTCTGTAGAATATGGAGTGCTAAAATGCTGGGGGTAGAATATGGGGTGCCCCATATTGTAGAATATAGGGTGCATTTATTTTTAGGGTTCCGTACTTAAAAAGTAAAAACCGGAACCATTATAAGATCACTCCTGTGTCTCTCCGTCCGTATGTCACAGCCCTTTTTCTTTTAAACTATCGGACATGGAAAGTTCAAACTTAGGAAAGTTATAAAGCCTTTTAACCCACATATTTTCATATTATTAGCGATTCACAAATATGTTTAGGGAAAATTTAGGGGGCTAATTAGGTTACTTGGAAAAAAGTTTTCTTTTTGTATATCGTGTGGGGTATCGTGAGAAAGATCTCGTAATATCTAACTCAAAAACATATTTGTTTTAATTTTAGGTATTATATTTCCAGAGATGTCGTCGAAAATACACTGAAAAAATATGTCCCCCAAAACAAAATTATTACTACTTGATCATGTATTAAATGCTAAAAATTGGGTGACAATAATTGGATGTATATCTTTGTATTTATTAATAATTTCTATATATTTTTTTAATATGTTGTGCTTAAATGTGCTGTAAAAATTTTAAGGTTTTCAAAATTGACATGTTGGCAATTATGTGGAAGCCTAATGCTTCTAATAATTTAATTTTATGATGAATAGAATATTTGAAAATTAGCATCATATATTTTTATTATGAAAACCGTTAATTTTTCTGATTCCAAAGGTAATTTAAATTGTAAAGTTGTTGTAGGGAAACAAAATAAGATTTTAGAATATTCAAATTAAGAATTTTCAGTTGTTATCATAAGCATCGGTTACATTTTACATTTGACTCCATTTACAGTATCGGAACGACTGACTTGCGTATGTGTGGGGGCTCCACAGGACTGTTAAACACCAGATATTTTCTCCAACATCATGTCGAAATCATCATGATAGATATGACAAGGAAGATTTCTTAAAAGCAGGTACTCAAAATATTTTTAAAACATTCTTATGAATCTACTTATGTACAGTACGTCTAAAACAGAAATCCAAGCAGAATATGTTTACAAAAAACTCTATAAAACTTTATAAATCACAGTTCAACACTGCATTCTTAGTAAAAACACCCCCCTATTGGTTATTCAAGTGCATAATTGGACCAACATATAAATTTTTAATTAATGATTTCAAACATAAAATTCATCGCAAAAAATAGCATACCAGCGCTTACTATTCAGTCAACTAAACCAAAATTGAATGAAATTAAAAATATATATGTATATATATTGTTTAACAAATTACAATAATCATTGGGAAAACGTTCGAAAGCTTGAAAAAAAAATTACCGTACTTTAGTGTTATAGCGGCCCCCACACTTATGATTATGCCAACGTTACAGTTATGATTTCGCCAAGATCATCGCAAAGCTTATATATGCATCCTATATAAGCATATGTATATTCCAAACACTCCTATATGTGCCATATACGTCATTATACACATATTATTTACGTCTTATATGTCGTATATACATCGTATACACATGTCATATATATATATACATCATATATGCATCATATATGACTATAGCTTGGCCACATAGTCAAGAAATGTTATATATATGTTATATAAAAATTTTATTTCGCATTATTCCTTTAAATTAACCTAACTTCTGACATAGTCATTATTTCCTTAATTTTTAATAATATTTATTCCTATTTAATGTCGTTTTAAAAGTAAAAACATTTTTATTAATAATTATCTTATTCAAATCTTAATCTAAAACTTTAAGTTCATTCGTAACTTTTATCAGCTAACCAATCTGTAAAATTCTGAGAGACGCTTGTTGTCATTTCAAATGTTTTTAAAAGCCATTTAAAAAAAAAAAAAAAAAATTATTCCATGTTTTGCTTCGCGCACTGGGTATTTTTCACGTCAAAATCAATGCGCAGCTACGATGGGGATTCTTTCGTGTTAAATCTTCTCCCTCGCACCTCATTCGCTTAGCTTAAATTCGCCTCTCACTCATTGGATCGTGTGCTCGTTACGTCATTTTCACGCGCCGTGAACAAAACTCGCTTGCAAGATTTTGGCGAGCAGATTTTTGTCGTATTTGGAAGTGCTTACCAAAGCGTTATCTGGTGTTCTACTGACTTAGAATTTCATAACAGCTCTTTAAGACCTATTAAATGATATAGTGAGCTATCGTCAAGCCTGAGGGCTATAAGTATACCTGATACTGTGGGAACTGTTACTGGTATCGTCATGATTGTTAACTCATTCGGGACCATGGGTGCATATATGCACCCTCAAAAAGAGCATACAGAATTTGTTTTAGGCACCAGTAAAAAATAAAAGTAATATTTGCTTTCTCTAATTAGAACATCTTTGTGATAGTTTAAGTAAAGTTAGCGGGGTTTTTTTAAGTGGTGCCAACCGAATAAAATTTGTGTAAAATCCGCCGGTCCCGAAGGAGTTAATAAACAATTTATTTGGAAATTGGCTGCTCCTTATTGAAGAAACTCTTGTGGTGTCTCATCATTGCCTAACCTCCTTGCCATGATTCTTGATACCGACTGCAGTCATTCTACATCTTTAACAAACTGCCATTTTCTCGTGGAATATTAAATCCTCTTCGTAAAAAGTTCACATATATATATCATATATTATTATAATGTCATTACATGCTTTATAATTTGGCGATAAACCTTGGTCGATTGGCGGTTCATCCTTGGGGGCCACTATAACACGAAAGTACCAAATTTACAATATATTAATGAAAACCGAAACAAAAATATATCATCCTTGGGAGCCGCTATAACACGAAAGTACCAAATTTACAATATATTAATGAAAACAGAAACAAAAATATTTCATCCTTGGGGGCCGTTACAACACGAAAGTAACAAATTTACAATATATTAATGAAAACAGAAACAAAAATATTTCATCCTTGGGGGCCGCTACAACACGAAAGTACCAAATTTCTACTTTATTTTTCATATCTGATAATTTGCATCTATCCTTTTTGTAACTTTGACATTTTTGTAACTATTTTAGGCATTTCTATTGCCCATTCAAAGAAAAATTCTTCTAAAGTTACAGAATTTCGTTAAAAACACTTAAAAACTTCTAAAGTTACAGAATTTCCTTAAATACGGGTAAAATAGTAAAATGCGAACATCATGTGGTCCATATATTACTTTTAAATGCTAAAGGTGTAAAATTAACAACTATAATATAAATTAAAATAACTTTTATTAGTTGTTTTACATGTTTCGACTCTTTCCGAGTCATTTTCAAAAACAAAATGAGAATATTCTAAAGCTGCACGGGCTCTGAAGTTATTATTTTCATGTACTTTTTTAGAAATTACGCACGTTAACTATTATTTTTTTTTACTTGATTGTTTATTTTCATATCTTTGACCATGGAGTAACTCTAGCCACAGTTTCGGTAAATTAAAAGATGCCGCATCGTTACATATTGTATTTTTGCACGTGAGTATCTCTATGATTTCTCTTATTATGGATGGATAGTATAGACTGGAGAGAAATATTATTTTACTTCATTGAAATTTATTTGGATGGTTTCTTCTTGATATAATCTTGCCAGGACTGTAGTTTTCCTATTGTATTTAATACCAGCTATATGCTCTTTTTCCTGCAATTAAATTTCCTGCTGGTCATGCCTATGTAGTAATTCTTTGATCCGTCTTCTTTAATAAAAGGTATTTCACATACTCCTGAATAATTCTCAAAATTAATTGGGTCAATTTTACTGCAAATGATATTCTTTAATTTCTTAGGTGGTTTGGCTATTAAGCAGATATTGAAACGTTTAAGGCTGTGTTTTAATTTTTTTTTAAAAACTTGGATAATATTGCAGAGTATAAAGTTTGTATTTTTTGCGAATCACCTTTCTTTTCTGGTTTCTTATTATTGGTGATATCCATGATTAATTTATTAATATGGTGTACTGTAAAACCATTATTATAAGCAATTTTACGAATATTATCTAATTCATTATTCAATTTATTTTCAGTACATATTATAAAGGCTCGTCTTATGAGAAATCTGTAGGCTGAAATTTTGTATGTAAAGGGAGAACATGCGTTATTTGGTATGGTAGATTGGTTAGCCATGTTTTTCCGGAAAACAGCTCTGTCGATAGATATATTTGTTCTTGTTAACATTACATCAAGGAATGGAAGACTTTTATTATGTTCAATTTCTTGAAATTAGCATTTAAAAGCATTTAAAAGTAATATACTATTACAAGGTGTTATAATTTATTATATTGTTATCATGTGGTCCATTCTCGACCGAAAGCAACGACCATTTTCCCAATGGTTAATAAACATCTTACAAATTAAATTTTGCGGAGTTCTATCCCATAGGTGTTGAGATACAGCCATCACGAAACTCGGGAGAGCAACGCCTCCTGTTGCATGATATACACCCAAACAGCACCAATTAATGTCAAGGTCTAATTTCTAATAGAATATGAAGTTCGATGAAATCCAATTCCAAATATGCCGGAATATAGCTATCATGAAAATCGTAAAAACATAGCATTGCAGCTCCACCCGTATACAATATACACCCAAACATAATCAGGCCCATTTTATATCAACGAATAACAGAATACGAAGTTTAATGAAATCCGTGCATTAGTTCTTGAGATAGAGCGCTCATAAAATTTGTGTCGCTTACAGAGCCGACCGACAGACATCTTCCAAAAATAGTCAAATTGTGTTTAAGATATCCCAAAATGTGGAAATCCATCAAAATACGGAAGCCGAAAATGTTCACGATTCCAATACTTTCTTTTCATGTAATAGTAGAATGTACAAAAGTAGGGGTACCAAGTTACATAAAAGTTTGAGAATCACTGAGTTACAGTATTATGAAAGTCCGAGAATTGAAAATTATTTTGGAATTAATATACGGACTGGTATATGATCGCATTATCTGCAACATGATGGTGAAAAATATTAACGAATATTTATGAAATACATCAATACATCTGAATGGTGTTAAAACCTTGTTAGAAGTTTTCAAATCTACTTGAACTTTTTAAGCATTTAAACGGTAGTTGATTTTAAATTAGTGCTATGATTGAGGGGTTAATTGTGTTTAACACGCTATAATTACTTCCATTGCGAAAGTTGTATTGTATTCAGGCATAAAATTAGTACTAAGAAATATTAAGAAGTAATTAGTTTTAAGACATGTTAAGAAATAAAATTAGCAATCAGAAAAATATTTTAGTCTTTAACTGTCATTTATTACTAAAAACAACGTACTTTTGAAATACGCTGTTGGATAAAAAACCTTGATGTGTTTGTTGGTTCTATATAACAGTAACGCAAAACGGATATCCATCCGCACATCACGAATAGATTTTCATTTTTTGTTAATATGTTAAGGTTGTTCGGAAAAAAAAAATTGATACCACGCTGTAATGCGGAACTTTCCGACACATTTACAAACTCATTTTTAAACGTAAATGCATGAAGTTTACAGGACTGACAATTTAAGTTAAAATTTTTCAAATGAATATAGTTTCGGGGGCCCTACTGCTTTCGGCAGCGTAGAATGTTTCAAATGTACGTAGTTTCCGGCAGCCCAATGCCTAAGGCAGTAAATACCACAAGTACTCCACGCGCGCCGGAGACTATGGAAAACCAAGTTGAATGAGCCAAACCCCATAGTAATCGGGCCCATAGTACCGGTGATAGGAATTCACCCCTTGGCGGTGGAACGTGGAAATAAAATCTGTAAGGCAATCGAAAGCCAAGTTGAATGAGCCAAACCTCGTTGTAATCGAGCATATAGAAACAGAGATAAGAATGCACCACAAAGCGGTTGCATATGGAACTGAAGTCTGTAAAACAATCGCAAGCTCAGTATAATGAACCAATTCTTGTTGAAATCGGCCCCATAGAACCCGAGAAAAGAATACCCCCCTTCTGTAAATTAACAAATTACCGTTCACATTAACGCTATATTTAGCATTAACGCTATATTTAGTTTACGGATAAAATCACCCCTTCTAAAGTTAACCACCTATCTTTAAGAGTAACGCAATTTTTAATTTACGGCTGTAGTGAATAAACGAAAGCTGATGCCGAAAAAGAAGTTTAATACACTGCTCAAAACAATTAAAGGATATTTGAAGTTTTATGTAAAATAAAGATATAAACGAAATTTTTTTTGCCGAAAATAGAAGAAGAGAATCACAAATGCAAATTTTTCTGGTTTTCAAACTGTGGAGCATGCAAATTTTGAGTTCGACGTCAAAAACGTCGCTTCAGCGGCAGCGAATGAAATTTGACTTTCAACTGGATAAAAGAGAATGAAGACAAGGATGATCGGCATTCAGTGATTGCTTTGTTTCGATGAGTACGATGTCTCAGCGAAGTCATTTGACAGATTCACAAGCTTGGAGAATTGTTGATAGGTTAGAAGGGGGCCAAACTCAAGCCGAAGTAGCGCAAGCCATTGGAGTGTCACAAAGTGTCATTTCCAGGATCTGGAACCGTTTTTTGGAGAGTGGATGTGCAGGCCGAAGACCAGTCCAAGGTCGTAGACGGGCAACAACGCCCAATGAAGATCGGTATTTAGCGTTAACAGCTCGGCGACACCGAAACATGAACGCTACTCTTCTCCAACAACACCTTCGCTCGGCTACAGGCACCACGATTTCAACTCAGACTGTCCGAAACCGGCTCCATGCTGTAGGTCTGTATGCTCGCCGACCGATGGCATGTGTTAGATTAACATCAAGGCATCGTCGCGACCGCATGGAGTGGGCAACCGAGCATGTCAACTGGAGGAGAAATGAATGGAGCAATATTCTGTTTTCTGACGAGTCCCGTTTTTCTGTGCATCCGGATAATAGGCGTATTTTCATCTGGAGGGACCGTGGCAGTAGGAATAATCCTGCGTTCGTGCACGAAAGTGTCAGATTTGGCGGTGGAGGAGTGTTGGTGTATGGTGGCATCTCCATTGACAGGCGCACTGACCTCTACATCATTCGAGATGGAGCTCTGACTGGTCGCCGATATAGGGATGAGATCCTCAGACCTATTGTAGTCCCTTACGCTGCAGCAATCGGAGATAACTTCATTTTAATGGACGATAACTGCAGGCCACATCGTGCAAACCTGGTGGAGGATTTCCTTTTCGAGGAAGGAATCGTTCGAATGGAATGGCCAGCGTGTTCTCCAGACATGAATCCAATCGAGCACGTTTGGGACGCTCTAGGAAGACGAGTTTCTGGCCGCCAACAACCCCCACAAACTCTCCAAGAACTGGAAAGAGCTCTTCTGGAAGAGTGGGGCAGAATACCCCAACTCGTCATTAATAGCCTCATTGAGTCCATGCCTCAAAGGTGTTCAACGTTGCTGGCCGCCGTGGAAACCATACCCCCTACTGAAAATGATTTTCTTTGAAAAAAACACCTTTTCTTATTCTTTTTTTCTCATATGCACAAATTGTGTTTTTTTCCTTTTGTACACAAATGCGCAATAAAATGCATTTTTTTCTGCCAAACATGTGTAATTTATTCTCATATAACCTACTATGTCTGTCGACCATGTATCAATCAGCTAAAAAGTTTCCCAGATACAAAATCCACCTAAAACTGCAATATCCTTTAATTGTTTTGAGCAGTGTATTTCAAAAAAGTGGTAGCTGGGGTTTAAGGAAATTTTTAGCAGTTTATAAAGCAGCTGGAGGACCCTAAAATTATGTCAAAGAAACTTGCAAGAGAATCAGATCATTTTTAAATAAGCTGCACCAAAGGCTTCCGGAAGGAGAAAAATATTTAAAAGCTGAGGTCCGCTGAGGTAGTAGCTGAAATCCGAGATTTTTTTTTTTTTGTCGTTTATGTAGTAGCTGGAGTACCTAAAAAGTTCTTAGGAAAAACAAAAAGCTAGTGAATCGAACGATTTTTAAGGGAATTATAATAGGGCGCCCAAAATGGTTCAAAATTGGTAGTAGCTGAAGTCCGAGAAATTTTTGTGTCGTTCATGTAGTAGCTGGAGGACCTAAGAAGTTGTTAAAATATATATAAATATATATATATATATATATATATATAGTGAATAGGACAATTTTTAAAGGAGCTATAGTAGGGGCCAAAAAGGGTCAACTGATAGTTTTGAAAAGAATCCTAAGATGAAAATATCTTCAAAGGTCCTAGTACTTAGCTCTTTAGATGGAGGACCTAAGAAGTTGTAGTACTTAGCGCTTTAGATCTTCAGTTAGTCGAAATTAAGCATAAGGAAAAAATTAATCATTTCAATAAAATTTTGAAGGAATGCTTAAAAAAGGATTCTAGGGCCCCAATAAAAATATGAAGGTGGTATTCCGGGGATAGGAGTCCAGGACTCAACTTTAAAGTTATTCATTGAGAGGGTGACACAATTAGAGGGATGAAAAATGCATGGCGCACACAAAGTTCAATGTGCCCCGCATCGGGCCCCAGGTTCTTAACTGGAATATAGAAATGAGTGAATAACTAAATAGAGAAAAGGACCCAAAAATGAAGATTAAAAGAAGGCATATTATTAACAATTTAGAAAACAAAAACTTCAACGGGTCCCGTACCAGGCCCCAAGGGGCCAGGATCTTAACTGGAACGTCGAAATGGGGGGGGGGAACTAAATGGAGGAAGGACCCCAAAAACAAAGATGACCGAACCAAAATCTCGGTGTTTTAAATATGTGATTTACTGATTTACATCTAGGCAAACTAGGCAAATTTCATAAATTTACATTTTATTGAACAGTTGAAAAACATCCAGAACTGATCAAACATCTGAAATACAAACGTGACTATCCAATTATTTCATGATAATTTCCATATGCTAGATTTACAAAAACTTCTGTACGCTTACAAATATTAAAAGAATATGGGTGATTTTTTTTTATAAACAATTAATAACAAATCTTAATAGATAAAAAATATTTTATTTATAAAATACATTTATTAATACAATTACATATTTCAATTGTAACATCATTGAGAATTGATTTTTTCCTCTTTATACATTATTAGTTTTTCTTTCATGTCTTTTAGTTTTAAAGAATAGCTGCTAAAATTAAATTTCAACCGATGTATTTATTTTTAAAATAAATAAATTTATCTTTTTATGAATTATTTAATAAAACATAGTAACATCAAGGTAGGAGTCTGATACCACTATTTTTTTAAACAAATTGCTATTTAATATTTAAATAGCAAACTTTATAGTTGCCTTGTTTCAATGCAGATTTTGTCATGTTTTTCTGCAATTAAATAAGGCTAAATATTCTATTAAAAATATGCGCTAAAACTGTAACATTTACACTGAATATAATTACTAAAATAACAATAGTTTGAGTGTCTTACTAGTATTTGAAATGCATTATCAAATATGATTGATTCTTTATTAGATTTTTTTTATCGCCTTTTTCCGTGTATGCCGCGCCGTCGTATAACATGCACAACTTGGTTTTTAATATCTCATTTGGAAAATAAAACTTAAGAAAAAATAAGAAAAAACATTTCGAGCAAATTTAAGTGTATTAAAATCTAACAGTTCATACTAAAACTACACAGTATATTTCTTCATAGTTTCGTAAAACTAAATACAAATTTACCGCACAACAGTTTTATGCAATGACCAGTGGTCACATATACACAAGCCATTCAAATCAATAACTCGTGTATGATATGAACCCCTATTTTTTTTTTTTTTTTAATCGAGCGGGAAAACTGTGCACGGCATACACAAAAAAATACAGTACTTATGTAGACACAAATAAAATAAATGTGATTATTAACATATAACTTATAAAGTTCTTTATTACAAATAAGAACTATTTTAATAAGCATTTCTTGCACCACCTACAAGAAAACTTTTAAAGCAAAATAGTTATAAACAAATTTGATAAATCGCTAAAATTTGTAAATTTAATGTCAATTTTTATTCGGTCTAAAATATAACAAAAAGTAATATTTTTTCCCTTTCCTGAGATTTCTAAACAGTTGCAAAATGATCAATTCTGTTATTTATTTTGGAACTATATATATATATATATATTATTTAATTTTCGAAACAAATAGGAATTGTAACCTGTTATTTTTTTTAAACAGAAATCAATATTTAAAAGATTCAAATGTATGAATCCAAAATTTATTTCAAATTTTTACTGTATACAAGTATTTGAAATGCTCATTAGATTATTATTTAGCTTTTTCAAAATCCTCAAATGCAAATCAATTTTTAGAAATTATAAATAACTTATTTAAGAACTGCAATGCCGATATTGTATATTCGTGAGGACGATTTTGACACTCTACACATAAATTAACTTTAAAACACTTTAAATACAAAGACCAAGCTCTTAAATTAATTATTTTTTTTTAAAACAACTTTTATTTATCTTAATACAACAGCACTTATTTTCGAGGACATCATTTTGTATTTAAAAAAAAAAAGTTTATATGTGTTGCTGGTATCACATACAAGTCTCATCCACAACTTTGTTATATATGTATATAAATAATTCTTTAGAAAATCGATGCTTGGCTGATGCTGATCCAAATGTAAGCTTGGCTGTAAACCCCTTAGAAAACAGCTAATTCAGGTGCAAAAGTGTTAAACCCCACTGCTTGGGCAATCTTTCGTTGAAATAATTTTATAAGCTAAAATCTTATTTATACAGTAGGCGAAAAGAAAAAAAAACACCACGTGTATTTTAATCACCATACGGCACCTGAAATAGCCATTTGATGGGAAATTGTGTCTTATTTCAAACAATTTATGTTAATAAAATAAACTATGGGGTCGTCTTCATACTAGAAATTCTACCAAACTTCGAAATTTTCAATGCTAATACCAAATTTTGACATCATATTTGGATTTGTCTGAACATTTTACCTTAGGATATCGAACGGGAAGTCATTCGATCAAAGTTCGAGTTCAGGAATTATGACGGTTTTAAGTTTGGAACTGTTAATCTTAAATACCTTTTGGTAATCGTTGCAACACAGATTACAATGCGGGTAGTTTTTTCAGCATAATTTAAAAACTACTTGATGAAATGAGCTGTAACTTTTGAATTCGCATATTTGAAGCTTCTAAATATCCATGTCGGTTACATTTTTTTTTTTTTTTTTTTTTTTTTTTTTGCAAAAATTTATTTTGCAACTATATATATATATATATATATATATATATATATATTTTCGAAAAAAAAAATGAATTGTAACCTATAACATTAAAAACAGGTGGTCAACAGGGGGAGAGAAGGAGAGAGAGAGAATTGAATGCCGATAGGGGGAGCCCTTCAACCAGTAGTAGTATATATAGCGGAGAGGCAGAGGATTGAAGATCACAACTGATGATGCTCTAGCTAGGGCGAAAGCGCTTTTGTGGAGTGGTGAAGATTTTTTTATTCGAAACTGGTTTTACATTTTTTAAATGGGGGGGGGGGGGGACGTTTTTTGTGAAAATTTTTGACCATGTTTTTTTTAAATAATGTCTGAATGAAAATTGGTAAAATGGACAATAAATTGCAACCTATATATTTTTTTCTAAACAGAAATGGATTTCTGTAATTTTCAAATGTGTGAATCCAAAATTATAGCTCATTACGCCCTGTAGTTCTTAAATTACTCTGAAAAAAACTAACCGCATCTGTGTGCAATCTGTTTCGCAACGATTGCAAATGAATTTTAACATTAGGAGTTCCTTCATACGTAAAACCTTCATAACTACTGAACTATTTGATAGAATGACTTTTCGTTTGATATCTTAAGGTAATAAAATTTACCAAAAAAGTAAAATACGATGTCAAAACTAGGTTTTCGTATTGAAAATTTCAGAGTTTGGCACAATTTTATTATAAAGACGGCCCCTAAGCTTTTTTTTAAATTATACATTAAAAGAAGACATAATTTTCAGCCGATTCACTATTTCTTTTTTTTTTCTTTTCTTTTCTTTTTTTTTTTTTTTTTTTTTTTTTGTATTTGATAATTTGGAGATTACAATGTATGAGATGGGTTTTTTTTTTCCCTTCCCTGATTGTACATTGTTTCGTCATTATCCGAATGGCAGGATTTCCTGTCCAGCAGTGTTGCTAGTCGGGCTTTTTTTTTTTTTTTTTTTTTTTTTTTTTTTTTAAAGAATATTTCCAAAAAGTGATAGCGATCAAACAGACTTATATTTACTTTGTTTGGCGCCTTAAGAGCCTACATCAGTCATGAGAAAAAACGCTCAAGCTAATGTTAAATCTATGGGAAGGTTCTTGCACGATTACTCGCTCGCATTTTAATATTTTTAAATTATTTTTTTACATAGGATAGCTGAGGTCGATCTCTAACGTTGTTAGTTTTTACTTTTTCGATTTTGGTTCCAGTTTTTTTTATATAAGGGTACTTTCACTTACAGAACCGGTTCAAACCTGTTCCAAAATTGAAAACGCCCGCTTATAAAAAAAAACTGTAACCAAAATCAAAAAAGTAAAAACTAACAACGTTAGAGATCGACCTCAGCTATCCTATGCAACAAAAATCATTTAAAAATATTAAAATGCGAGCGAGAAATCGCGCAAGAACCTTCCCATAGACTTAACATTACCTTCAGCGTTACTTCGCGTGACTAGCGTAAGCTCTTAACGGCAAAGAAATAAGGCGAATATTACTATTTCATAAAATGGTATCAATCAATCAATTTGAATAATAATTAACAAAGAACAAGAAATAATTCTCGGAACAAACTGGTAAAGTAAACACTATTTTCGATGCAATATTGCAATTTATGATTGGTCCTCATAAAAGAATTTGGGCTTTATGGGTACTCCGGGTATCCTTTAGGCGTGGGATCTCATTTCATGGGATCTCAGAATTTTGTGGTAGGCAATAACATTTTTTGAAATCGTCGCATCTCTTGCACAATGTAGCCAGGAAGCGACATTTTGAATTGCCTATCGATTGCAAGAAATAGTTAATTACTACGCCCATGATCATATCGATTAAAAAGCCATTATGTTAGCTAAAAATTTAAAAGTATTAAATCACCTTGAAAACGTTTAAACAACTTTCTGAACTATACCCTAGTTTCAGTGACGTAATCAAGGTGGGGGTACAGAGGTTCTGGATACCAGTATTTTATATACCACGATTTTCTGGGTACCACGTAGAAATATTCTTCGCGTTATTTAACCGCAGAATTTTTAACGATTAAATAAGGTGAAAATAACTTAGAAATAGTGGACACGAAATTAGTGGCACCCATATCATCTGGACACCCCCCCCCCCCCTAGCTACGCCATTGCTACTTGTAAAACAATATGGGGCTAATTTTATGAATGAACTTGGTTCAGTGGTATTATATTTCAAATGATTACTACATATTTAGAGTACCTGCTGAATATATAACTTTACTTTTATAAAATTCTCAAATCATTATAATCATCTTTATAAAAAACTTATTTAAAAGCGACAGCGCAACAACGTCAGATTTCTATTTGTTGATACAATTTTATCATATAATTTTTATACTATATCAATTTTTTATCATTTTTTCATTTTTTTTTTTTTGTTGATACAAAAAAAAAATTTAAACAATAAAAAAATATGTAAACAATAAAAAAAAATATATATATTGTTGATACAATTTTATCATATAATTTTTATACTATATCATTTTTTATATCTTTTTTTTTTAATAATAATATTTATAAATAACATATTTAAAAGCTACAGTGCAACAACTTTTCTATTTGTTGATAAAATTTTATCATATAATTTTTATACTATATCATTTTTTATATCTTTTTTGATAGAAATTTATCTTCTTTTTATCATATAAATTTTTATATCTTTGTGGATACAATTTTATTACTATTTTTATTTTTCATCATATAACTTTTATATTATATCATTTTTTATATCTTTGTTGATACAATTTTATTATTTTTTTTTCATTTTTTCCTCATATAACTTTTATATTATATCATTTTCTATTATCTTTGTTGATACAATTTTATTATTATTTTAGTCATCTTTGTGTATTGTTTCGTTATCATTCTTTAAGTAAACGCTGTTTTCGATGCAAAATGGTGATTTATCATTGGTCCTCAAAAAGAACTTGGACTTTATGGGCACTCCGGGTATCCTCTTGGCATGGAATCCCATTTCAGACATGGTAGAGTTTTGTGGCAGGCAATCTCCTTTCTCGAAATCGTCGTAGCTGTTGCACCATGTCGCCAAGAAACGACAGTTGGAATTGTCTATTGACTCCAAGAAGTAGTTGCTGGCACGTCCATGATCGCAACCGTTAGAAAGCCATTTAGTTGTAGCTAAAAATGGAAAAAGAACAAATCTCATTAAAAGTTTGTCAATATTCAGCTGAGCAAATTACTAAAATTATAGTATACCAGTAATGGGCGGGCCTTTTTGCATACGCGTGCCAAAAATATGGCAAAATTATTTACCGAAATTCAAACGTGCCAAGAACATTCTAACTTAAAATATGCTAATTTAACACGTTGACTGACACTTGGAAAGCGAAGTTCACTATGTGGCATGACGGCAATAGCCGCCTAAAACGAAACGGTCTTTTTTAGACACTACGGCTATAGCAGCACAAATGTGCATTTACCGGCGTACAAGTAGAAGCCCAGTGTCATGTTTTTGAAACAAATTTTTAGGTTGAAGTTCGTTTTCCACCTGTTATACGAGTTGCAGCTTCAGTATGCACGTCGTGGTTATGAAGGGAGTAGTGCAACCAAATTAAAGGTGCTGAATGAATCAAAATTAAGTTTATTTAAGCAGAAAGAGTAAAACTATACTTCTAATATTCTAAAAATTACAAAAACATATAGTGCCAATTTTCGAACTTTACTTGTTCCTACTGTCCGTCAATGTGTTAATAAATTAATAAATTTTACAGCCCTTTTATTCAAATGGTTTTTATTTATCCTAAATTGTAAATTCAACTTCTAAGTTATTATATGATGTATGAACTCAATACTATAAACAGTTGCATTGAAATGACTTTTTAATTAATTTATTAGGAGGATTTTGTTCCCCTGTTGTGTATGTTCGATCCGAATCCGGTTTTCGTTTTGTCATGTTTAGTTACTACATTATAACAAATGGACAAGTGTGATCGGAGATCGCACAAAGGGTTTCGTTTAATATTTCTTTGAAAAACTTTTTCCTTTAATTAATAAATCCAAATAAATTTCATTATTCGAAATCAAAAATCATGTTTTTTTATAAAGTAAAAATTTACCGGTCTATTTTTTCGTTTTTCCGAATATCTGAACCGGCCCGATAGCGGGCGAAGCCCGCTATTTTGCTCTGTCATAATAATATCTGCCATGTGGACTAAATGCGATATTTAAAAAAAAAAGTAGTTTACCCCCCCCCCCTTTTACCCTTCTTTATTAATAATCCCTATTCACATTATTAATTACATCATGGTCTATTAGCGTTTTTATCTTTTTTCTATACAAAAATCAGAATTTTGTGATAAAATATAAATGTTGTTCTAATAATGTGATCTTTATAAAACTTAGATTTCTGGATTCACCGTAAGAAAATATGCATAGCAAATAAATTAGTTCGGAATGCTAAAATTCATCTTTGTAAAACAGTATAAAAAAATACAAAAATAATGTGATTAATAATGTGATAAATAATGTAATTAATCACATTATTTGTGTATCAATATGCATAGATGCAAAATTTTCAAATCGGTAAATGCAATATTTAAAAAAATAATAATAGAGCTTTTAATCTCTTACTTCCCTCAAAATCTGCGGGTTTTTTTTGTATTTTCTTCTCTTTAACAGATGAGACGAAAAACGAAAAGCCGGCATGTCTCGCTGATCATGTATATTATTTCTCCTGTCAACATCCCTTTTTCGCAGAAAATACGAAACGCAGAAGGACGAATCAGATAGCATATGAAAGGATTTTGAACAGGATTCTGACATAGCACACTTAACGTTTCGTTAAAACATGTTTTTGATTAAAATTTGCTGAAAATTAAAAATTAAATCGGCATTGTTTTCTTAAAAGAAATTAAAGGTTTTCCTCAAATTATCGTTGCCACAAAAATAAAATACCACATTATATGATGCTCAGCAATTATTATAAAAAACACCGCACCGGTTTATTTTATATTTATGATTAAAAAGCGAAATTGAAATGTTCAGATTTATATTTCTATGTCCCATGTTTTTCCCGAAGAGGATAACGTCATATTCTAATGTAGTCAAAATACGATTGTTATTTTTTTTTTCTCTAGCGTGCCTTTTGCAATCTTGGATCAGTTTTTACTCTAACTTTGATGGAATAAATTAGATGATATTCTGGCTTGACTAAAAACTAAATGTTGTTTGCAGATATTTTTATCCTTACTTTTTCTTTAGAAGTTTAAACCTGCATCTAATATATATTACATATTGATAAAAAAAAAATGGTACTTCTCTATTATCCCGTCGGCCACTTTTCATAGCAAAAAACTATCGCCAAATAAACAGGAGAACGTTGCCATTGGAATATCAAAATAAATAAATAAATAAAATATAAGAATTTAAGGACACAATTCTTATTTTAATTAATAAAATAACTAATAAATCAGTAAAACATAATGAAAAATACACGAAAATGTCGCGTTAAAAACCACTTGATGATGTAACAAACACGTATAATGCTTCTGACATCAAGTAAATGGGACTGCATTTTTGGCGTTTAATGTTACAGTTTGTAGATAGTTTTTTGTTATGAAACGTGGTCGACGGGATAATAGAGAAGTACATAAAAAATATTAGTTTTCAGTGCGAAATCCTCGCACGGGCCCTCTGGCAAATGGCATAAGTCTACGATTTCACAACAAACTGCAAATGTTCTTTTGATTGGATAAAAATTATTATCATTAACGCAAAATTAATTCGTAATTTCTGTTCTAATTACGCCATCGTTGTAAAAATTAGATTTCTGTGTTTGGCGTAAAAAAATACGCATAGATGTGTTAATTTCAAATCGATAAATGTAATAATAAAAAAATTCTATAGAGCCTGAAAAATGCCTAGTCCGCCATCTTTGGCCTTGGGAACAGGTGCAGACTTGCTCGTCTGTGGTTTTCCAAAGAAAGGAAATGAAACTAATTTATTCAAATTGATTTTTAATTGATATTTACTAGTAGGGAGTAATTAAACAAGTGGGTAAGTGTTATCGAAGATCGCTCAAAGGGTTTCGTTTAATACTCCTTTCAAAACACTTTATCCTTTCTTTAATAAATTCAAATAAATTTCATTTAGCAAAAAAAAAAAAAAAAAGTCATATGTTTTTTATAAAGTAAAAACTTACCGGTCTATTTTTCGTTTTTTAGAATATCTAAACCAGCCCGATAGCGGGCTAAGCCCGCTATTATATTCTGTCGTAATAACATTCGTTATGCGGACTAAATGCGATATTTAAAAAAATAATTTCAAAATTAAACAAATTGTACACCTTCAAAATGTTAAAATATGCGAATATTTCCATAATCGGATTTTATCACGATTCAATATGTTTCTCAAACTCATATATTTACTATTCTCTATTACTCATATTGATACTCGCTTTGTATTATTCTCAAACATCTGAAAAATTCGTTAAACTTCTAATATGACGTCAGATTTTCTTTTTAATTCTCTAATGACGTGATATTAATCTTTTTTGTGTACATACACATACTCATACTCCTTGTATTGTTGAGAAATCTTTGACATTTTCCGTTTTCTTACCACTATGACGTCAATCAATTTTATTTCATATTTATCTTTTTTTCAACTGGTGAAACTTTTTATTTCATTTTCATTTTTCACGTGGAAATCGTCTGATAGAAAATTACTTATTGTGGAAAGAATTTCATCGTGGATTTTTAATTTTTGACGTCTGCTATAACGCAAAATGTTTAAATTTAATGGGAAAAGGCTGTTAGAATTTTGGTTTCTTATCTCTATTTATTAAAATAATACGAATTTTTCAAAATTTAATATTTTGAGCTCTTTACAGCTGGTATTATCTATATACACAAAGTTTCAACTCTGTAAGTTATATAGTTTTTGAGAATGGCTCTGTGACGGACAGACAACGGAGCGAACCCTAAAAATGTTTAGAAATTCTGAAGGCTTTTTTTTTTTTTTTTTTTTTTTTTTTTTTTTTGCGTGTGTCCGAAATTTTACGTTCCTAGGTAGACTAGTTCATGAGATAGAGGTGTCTTTGAAAACGTCCAATCTGTTATCCCCTTTCCAATGCTGTGACTATGGCAACTGGAGATTTTCTTTCTTTGCGGTTTGATTAAATTGTACGCTTTAATTGAATATTTTTCCCATTAATGTGTGGGTTTTAAGGGTTTCAATTAATATATTTCGTTAATGAAGACATTTTCAAAATTTTATTATTTCCAGTGTGACAGTAGGTATTCAGCTGCAGATATTCAAAATTTCAAGTCTCTAACTTATACAGAGAGAACGTACTCTGTGACGGACAGACAGAGAAGCGAGACGAATAGAGTTTCGGGAGATGTGTCGCAGAGATGCATTAACGAGAATTTACTGTATTTGCGTTATTTCATGACAGATAAATAAGGCTCATTATTTAAAAAAAGTGGTAGCAATCAGGCAATTTGAATTTGAAAAAAAAAAAACAAGAAATAATACTCGGAACAAATCGATTAAGTAAATTCTGTTGATGTTGTGAAAAATTTCACACTGAACACGAGATCTTCCCGACACCTTTGGTTCCACGGGTTGAACCGCTGTTGTAGACAGTTTAGTGGGTAGCAGAAAATTATACGAAACTAGTTGAAACATCGGCGTTGCCTGGACCCGTGATATTAACCTTAATTATACCTAAAATCAGTGTTGAGTGATTTTATATATTTGAACGAAATCTTTCCAAACGATCTTAATGCTGGAGGCCCCCACTTACCTTCGGCAGCGTGCACTCTCGAATTTGTATGATTTTACATTTTTAAATGAAAATGAATCCAAACGAACATAGAGCTGGGGACTCCACTGCCTTCGGCATCGTACAAATATGGGTATTTAACTGTAAAGGACTGTTCTTTTAATTTTATCCTGTCATTTCACAGTGAGAGCAAAAGCCACCAGCAGATTCACGATCAAAGCAAGCGAACAGCGGAGCAGATATTAATTAGTTTCAAGTACTTAGACTTATCCGAATGTACGATATGAATGAATATAAATCCCACGTCCGAAGACCGTGTAAAAACAATTGTGTTAAAATACCGATATTTAGTTATTTTCCGCCTAAATTGAGAAGTCACTTTTAATCAATTTTTTGAGAGGGTTAATATTAATATTTTTTTAAACCGAAGCCGTCCTTTTAAAGCCCTTCTTAGGAGTGTATGACTTGTTTTTGTTTTTCGTTTTTCGATTAAACAGAGCGTGTGCAGCAGAACGTTAAACTTTGAGAAAAAAAGACGAAAATTGCAAGATCGAGTTCCGGAAAATAATTTTTGAAAAGACTAATATTGCCCCTTTTTTAATCCAAAGACATTGTCATTTTTTGAAGCTGAAAGTACTACCTTTAATTTGGTGTACTTGTTTTCTCCGTATTTGTTTCGTTCGGCAGACGGGAGAAAAAACGCGAATATCGAGTTTCAAAAAGATTTTTTTTTTTTTGAAAGGATTAATATTAATATTTTTCAAAGTGGATTGAGCCGTTGGAAAGCTTAAAGCATCCTCTAATAGATTGTCTGATTTGTTTTTCCGTATATCTAACTGTTTAGTATATGAAGTCGTGAAAGACACGAAAGCCTTCGGACCTCCTCTGCTAATGGATGTATTTTTGATGAGTGTTCATTGTGGTCTTTAATTAATATCTCGACTAGTTATAAAAAAAAAAACTTAATCTCAGGTACATTAGGACCTACTTTGGACTATCCTCATTAAAATTTTCAGACCTCTACATGTGGTAGATTTTTCTAGCTATAACACACACATACACATAGAAACAAACTATTTTCTTTTATTAGTAATAGATGAATAGATATGTTCATTATATAGATGAAATAACTAAATGAAGAAAATTAGTAGTAAATCATTATTCATTATAGTCAGAGTTGGGCAGTATCGAAAATACATGTACTTGAAATACATTTTCAAGATACATTTGTATTTTGTATTTTGTATTTTAAACATATAAAACTAAAGTAATTTGGTAATGTTTTTTGAAATGTTTTTTCCAAGTATTTTGTATTTTCAAAAAAACTCAAAATACATTTCGCTATTTTTAAAACTGTTGAGTTTAAACCACAAATTAACAATTCACAGCAGGAAAATACACACCTGTCTGTTTTGTCTAGTCTTTGAATTCATTTCAGGAAGTTAATATATACATTTTTTTTCAAATCTGGTACGTAAAGGATTTTAATGAATAGGTTGTTTAGCTTCTGCAGAGACTTTTTTGCTGAATTGTTATAGAAAAGATTTTACAATTGTAACGTTGCTATGGGAATTGTAAAGTGTTTTTATAAAACTTTATTTGTATGCTTTAAAAAAGAAGCTGAATTACATACATGAAAATGGTCATATTACCGTACACATTTTAAAATGTTATCTGTAAGTATTCTTTGTTTACTAGTATATAAAATGTGATCTCATAATTTTATATATAAATTTCAATCTTTTATATATATATATATATATATATATATATATATATATATATATTTCAAAGAGTTTATCCAGTTTTACAAAAGCACTTCGCGTAGTGCAAACTAACACATAATAATTTTTTAAAAAGTAATGTATTTTGTATTTTAAATATATTTTGAAAATACTTGTATTTTGTATTTGAAAATTATTTTGTATTTTGTATTTTAGATTCTAAAACTAATGTATTTGGTATCTTGTATCGAAAATGGTTTTTCGATGTATTTTGCCCAACTCTGATTACAGTGCATAATTTGTTAATTTATTTTGTATGAAACGTTGTTTATTTTTTACAACCGGCAGTTTTATTTCTTACGCATTTAATTTAAAACTCAGAAGAGTTAATTTCTATTCATAAGTTGTGCGGTTTATTATGCACAGCAGTGGAAATGTAATTATCTGCATGCTTTGGATCTATAAATTATATGCTGCCATGTTTAATATACGGATTTTTTTATTATTATTATTATCTTATTCAAGGTTTCCTGTATAATATTTTCTCAACGATGTTCTAGTTCTAGACTTTTTCAAAACAAAGTTTAAAGGGAAAATAAATTAATTCGAGTAAGAACAGTGGAATAGTAATCACTATTAATGAATTCCAAGAACATAATTTCGATTTTTAATGCTGAATCTAAAGTGAACAAGTTGGAAATTGTACGTTAAACGTGACAAATGAGGTGCGTTCGTTTCGTGCTATAACTAGTTTTACAATGTCAAAAATCATGGTTATTGTTTCAGTAAAATTAATTATATCGTCTGCTATGAACAAAATGAGGATGCCTTTTTCATTTAATTCATCTGTTTTTAGGGTTTCGTTCATCTCACGAAGCGCTATTACTCCCGCTCCGTTGTCTGTCTGTCGCAGAGCCGTTCTCAGAGCTTATATAACTTACAGAGTTGAAACTTTGTGTATATATAACTGAATACCTGCTATGAAACTCGAAATATTAAAATTTGAAAAAAATCGTATAATTTTAGTAATTAGAGATTTTTAAAAAAATCTAACAGCCTATTAAATTTAAACATTATTCGTTATAGCAGTTGCCAACAATTAAAAATACACAATAAAATTCTTTCTACAATAATTAATTTTCTATTGAAAGATTTCCACGAGAAAAATAAAATGAAATATAAAGCTTCACCAATTGAAAAAAAAAAAAAAAAGATTAATATGAAATAAAAATGATTGAAGCATATTGGTAATAAAACGAAAATTTTCAAAGATTTCTCAATAATACAAGGAGTGTGTGTACAGAAAGCAGATTAATATCACGTCATTAAAGAATTAAAAAGAAAATTAATCTCACGTCATATCGGAAGTTTAACGGATTTTTCAAATGTTTGAGAATAATACAAAGCGACTATCAATATGAGTAATAGAGAATAGTAAATAGTATGAGAGTTTGAGGAACGTATAGAATCATGATAAAAACCCGATTATGGAAATATTCGCATATTTTAACATTTTGAAGGTGTACAACATGTTTAATTTTGAAATTATTGTTATTTTTTTAAATATCATATTTAGTCCACATGACAGATATTATTATGACAGAGTATAATAGTGGGCTTCGTCCGCTATCGGGCCGGTTCAGATATTTAAAAAAAAAAACGAGAAAATAGACCAGTAAATTTTTACTTTATAAAAAACATGACTTTTTTTATTGAAATTTATTTGGATTTATTAAAGAAGCGATAAAGTGTTTTGTAAGGAATATTAAACTAAACTCTTTGTGCGATCTTCCATAACACTCACCCACTTGTTTTTCATTATTATTATTATGTATACCATGTTTACAGATGAGGTTTTTTTTTTCTTTTCGACAGCAGACAGAGCTGTAAATTTACCATGGAGATCTTGCTTAGCGAATGATTACCTCTATGGTTTAATATTTCAATGACTCACGATGAATGAATATTTTGTTTATTTACTTTAATGGATTGAGATATTCGGCTTTTAACCTAATTTTCACTGAAGTTATCTCAGAACCTATACATTTTTTTATGTCATTCATCACTCCAGTAAATAATGTTTTTGAACGATCTTTCTAAAAATGTAACTTTTACGCAATTTTATTCGAAAAATTTATTTTTAATAAAAATGGCTGCTTGGCATATGGAAAAAGATGTGGTTAGATCGTATTTGTTTTCCTCAGACACATGACTTGCGCTTTTATCATATAGATTACGTATGATAAGATTTAATAGAATAAAGAAAACTTTTATTAATATCTTTGTAAGTTTAGATTCGATTTTCCTAAAATTTAAAATGACTCAACAAAATTCTGCAACGATTATATATATTAAATTTCAAACCATTCTGTTGGGTAGTTTTTGCGCTGTTATATGCGGACAGATGGACGGATCAGACGACGAGCTACATATTTATATAATTACGAACGCACCTAAAAATCAAGATTTAGTTTATAATCGACTGGAATGCATGTGCATATTATATTAACGTAGATATATGGACAATATCTCATGTATATAAAATACTAAATTTCCATAACTATCTGTCGCAAAACCAGAAACAGTAAAAATCAAAAATTTACCTTTTTTTTTTTTTTTTTTAAACGTAAAAAAACAATACTGAATTAATGGTTGCCAAACTATGACTCTTTTTCTTTCATTTCTTTTTAATTGTGTCAAACTCAACACTTTGTATCGCAAAACCTTCGAATTGAAAAATATTTATTCAGATGTTAGAATGCATTATTTCAAGCATATAAATATAATAAATAATAATAAAAATTTATTGACAAAAAGGTGATTTTTTCATACCTGAAACAAACGGAAAATTACATAATTTTCATAAGTATTGAATATTTTCTATTACAAAATTGTAAAATATATGCACTGTCCTTTGTGAAAAATCTATTTCTGGGCGTTTTTAGCCTTTTTAATTTTATTAAATTCATGACTTTATTTATTTATTTATTTTTTGACCAGAATAACGTGAGACTTCAAGTGAGAAATTAAACTTTGTACGGAAAAATTAACTCGGTATCGCCGTCTGTTGGGGATTATACGAACAATTCATATTAATTTAACTGTAGTGTTAGAAGATATAGAAGCAATTTTAAAAATCGTTTTTTAAAACTCGCTGTGGAAAAATGTTGACTTTTGATTCTGTTGAAAATATGCAACATGATGATTCAAAGAGTTACTACCAATTAAAAAAAATCAGCATTGATAAATACTTCCTTTTAATATATCAATAAAAATGTTATATGCATAATTAAACAGTAACACAGCTTTTAGGTAGCTTTCAATACAAAACGTATAAAGCTACCTATTGCAGCCGTTCGGAGGAAAGGAAATCCGGAAAATTTCAGTATATTGCACTTTAAACAATGTAAATAGTTCAGCATTTGTTTACATTTAATATTCTATAACAAAATTAAAACTTCACTAAAAAGATAAAATAAGATAAGCAAAAGATTAACAGATGTGCAATCGAACTACGCTCTTAAGCCTATGAGCGTCTGGGGATTTTCCTGTATTTTTATATGAATGCTTGCAAATCCCAGGATATATTATCGCGGTTTGATACTATAATATCTTTCATATCCCTCCATTTATTATACTTTTCAAAACAGAATTCTGTTAAAAATATGTTTGTCTACAGCTATTTTAATGATTTCTGGAATCGGAAAAACCCGTGTCAGCCGCCTAAACACTAAAATACAGCGGACTCACATTATTGCATCTCCGCTTAAGATCTATCTCCGCTTAATGAGGACAATTTCGTTTTCCGCATCATTTTCCATTTGAGATTAATGTTAACGACATCGCTTAGTGTGTATTATTCATTGGATAATGCGGTTTTTTTTTTTTTTTTTTTTTTTTTTTTTTATATATATACAATTAACCGGAATGAGCCTAAAGACACTCGTTTTGAACATTACTTTTCAAAAAGCAATTTTGGTGTGATAATTTTTATTACAAATTGCTAGTAACAATGATAAAGAAAAATATGACAATGTGACAGGTTTAAACAAGGATGCCGGCTGGTCGCCTATACAGGGTGATCCCGAATTCATGGTACAACCTTCAGGTGTTGGTACAGGACACTAAAACAATCATTTATTGTATATGAAACCAGATTCAGAAATCTATTTATTTAGTCAAAATTACAGGGCGTCGCATGCCGATCCGAAGTGGCATTTTTGTTCACAACTTTACCAGTAATGAAGATATTTTAACAAAATTCGCAACAAACTGATCGTTGTATGAATTGTATAAGGATATTGTAAGGATTTCATTACATATTAAGGATTTTCAAAACATAATTCTATTAAAAATATGTTTGTCTACAGCTATTTTAACCACTTCACCGTTTGATTGAATTAACTATGAAAGCTCCACACTTCATTTTCAATACTGAACAAGCCATAGTAAATATGAATAATATATCAATTGCATGGTAAACCAAGTATATTTACGCGAGTTAGCGCACGGATATACGGCAGAGAGACAAACCGAATTTATTTAAACTTCTCAACTATGTTGGAAAGTATTAAAAACAATATTGTAAATAAATTATTTGTTCCACTATCCTAAAGAATAGTGGATTGATGATTTAAATATATTTTAATTATTCAAGTCCGGCAATTTATTTGTACATTTTGTTAGTCCCGAGTATTTAGTTCTTTTGTATTAAGAATACTGTTATTGGTCTGCATTTTTTTTTACTAAAAATACTAAATTAAAAAAGCATTGGTTCTTTTTTTAATGTGCGTTCTTAATTATATAAATACGTAGCATCTATAGTCGTCGTCTAGTCCG
This sequence comes from Maratus michaelseni, assembly GCA_963931845.1. Taxonomy (NCBI): domain Eukaryota; kingdom Metazoa; phylum Arthropoda; class Arachnida; order Araneae; family Salticidae; genus Maratus; species Maratus michaelseni. The sequence goes on along the minus strand of OZ007598.1, from coordinate 26,281,901 downwards.
TCCGTCTGTCTCTCTGTCCGCATATAACAGTGCAAAAACTACCCAACCCAATGGTTTGAAATTTAATATATATAATTATTGCAAAATTTTCTCGAGTCATTTCAAATTTTATGAAAATCGAATCAAAACTTAAAAACATATTAATAAAAGTTTTCTTTATTCTATTAAATCCAATCGCACGTAATCTATATGATAAAAGCGCCAGTCATGTGACTGAGGAAAACAAATACGGGCTAATCACATCCTTTTCCATATGCCAAGCGGCCATTTTTATTCAAAATTAATTTTTCGAATAAAATTGCGTAAAAGTTACACTTTTAGAAAGATCGTTCAAAAAAATTGTTTGCTTGAGAGATGAGTTGCATTAAAAAATGTATAGATTTTGAGATAACGTCAGTGGAAATTAGGTTAACAGCCGAATATCTCAATCCATTAAAATAAATAAACAAAAGATTCATTTATCGTGAGTCATAGAAATATTAAACCATGGAGGTAATCATTCGCCAAGCAAGATCTCCAAAGTGAATTTTACAGCTCTATCTGATGTCGAAAAAAAAGTTCGCATCTGTAAATATGGCATACGTCATAAGAAAAAAAAAAGTCATCCTCATTTCGTTCATAGCAGACGATATAATTAATTTCAGTGAAATAATAACGATGATTTTTTTTACATTGTAAAACTAGTTATAGCCCGAAACGAACGCATCTCATTTGTCACGTTTAACGTACAATTTCCGACTTTTTTTTTTTAACCACGATGTTCTAATCTATTAAATTTTTTTTAAAAACTGAACCCAATTAATTCAACGCAAGGGATTAATTTTTATACCATTCGAATGTTTACATCATTTAATGCGGACGAAAAATGGTCTCCCTAAGAAGTCCTAGCTGACGGGAGTTCACCGTAATCAGAATAAAAATGTTGCTATAAATAGTGAAATCTCTGGCGATTTCTTTGACTATTAACCTCTGACTAATAATACGAAAGCTATACCGTTTTTAGTAAATTAAAAAAGTTCTTTATTTGAATGCATAATTGATACCCCTCATACGCAGTATAGGGTAAAAGTCTTGAAAATCGACAAAATCATTTTGACGGATTTACACGTTTCAGACACGGAAGATTCCGAAAAACATATTTTTAGAAAAAAAAATTGCCGTCCGTGTGTCTGTGTGTGTATCTGTAAACGCTGTATCTCCCGAATAAATTGAGATAGAGACTTGAAATTTGATATGTACTTAGTATGTAATAATGGGAAGAAACGTATTGAATTTCAGTAACCCTCGATTATCCGGAACTATTTTTTTCGGACTCCCGAAATATTCGTTCTGATAAAAGGTATATAAAAATTTTCGAAATTGTTTATTTTAAGGAATGAATATAAAAGACAATAATAAAACATAAATTTTGCATAAAGAATGAAGTCGATCGGATAATGAGTTGCCGAGATATTTGTAATCCTATTTCCACACTCTTCAATTTTTGATGACCCTGTATTTCATTCAAATTTCAATTCAAAGGTATATTTTAATTGGAAATGGGACGCTTAATTCGACGCAGTAAACCGTTAGTTAATAGGATTATTAATTTTGAAGTTATAAGAATGTTTCTTTTACGGAATTCAGTAATGGAGCATTTAAAGTTTATGACGTCATCAAGCCATGATTTTATTCTAATTGCAATGCATTTTATAAATAGTTTACACATGTTTTATTTTCATATTTTATATTATGCATATCCATTATGGGTAAGTCTTACGGTGGCCCCCAACGACTAGTTTCATTTATAATTTCTCTTTGGTCTAAAAAAGTGGGCAAATTCAAAAAATATATATCTATATATTTAAAACGCTAAGCGATTTCTTTCGACAATCCGTGAGAACAAACTACTGCGTCAAATTACATCATTCTTTTTTAAATGAAAGATATTTGGACACAGATTTGTTAACGTGCATTCGTTTGTTCGAAAATTTAATTAATTAACCGTAATTTTCAATTAAACTTTTACGTCTGCTAATGACGTCATAATCGGATAACGCCTACTGTTCCGAAGCACAGAGTTTATTTTCTAAACTCTGTGGTTGAATAAAAGAGAAATAATAAATATTAAAAGCACGCGGTTTTAAGGCCGAATTTGTTAATTTGCAAGTTAAATTTCGGTAAAAATACTTATCCGCGTGTTTTATAAGCGAATAAAAATTCATATTTATTGTGACGTCACGGGAATTTTGTCCATTGGGTTTATTTTATCATTATGCATTATAACTTTGTTGATGCCATTTTTTCATTACAATTAAATACAAAATATATTTATATTTGTGTGCATGGTGTTTAAGCATTAATGTAAGGTATATGATGAAAAGTATGCGCCGGTGAAAATGACGTTATGCTTAGCTTGAAGTGCATTTTAACATTGATAAAACTAAAGAGAAAAATGTATATGATTGTGTTAACATGACATAATTTTACTGATTTTTGCATTCATAATTATAAAGATTAGAATTGGAGCCGTCATTGATTTCTTCATCTTGATTGCATACCTTCATTACATGTTACCAATTGCTTTTTTTTTTTAATTATAGGATAGAAGATTTCCTTTTTTAATAAAAAAAATCACAAAAGTAAAGGATTTCAGGAAATTTAAAGTTATTAAAAATAGTGTTATGGTAGAAAAAAAATTTGAAATAATTATTGTATTTTTAGTTAGAATAAACAATGTAAGACTAATATTTCATAGGAAATATTTTGGTAGATTTATTATAAGTTCATTTAACAGTTCCTTATTAGCGCAAAGTTCTATTTCTTTCACTGTGAATTTCTCTTTCGATGTCAAAAAATGTTTTTCCACTTTTGGACGCCAGCCAAAATACAGTGGCAATTTTTAGAAATGTACAACAGTTGTGACAACAAAGGCGCTATCGCTTTAGCTTTCATCGCGCTTACATCACTTCGAAATACTACAAATTTCTATTTTCTACTAATCTTTACAATTTCAATTCTTACATCATCAATTAGAAAAAAAATTAGCTTTCGATTGAAATTTATTTGAATACTGCCGATTAATTTCACGACTTTTTAAATAATTTTCAAGCATGAAAATTTTTTCAATTCTATCTTATCAATGACCACCAGTTTACTTCAATAATATAAAATAGCCCCTGGGAAAGTTGCCACAATTGAAAATAGATTTCCCTAACCATCATAAAAAGTGAATAATAATAATAAAAAAAGTGATGAATCATAAGATCAGATTATCCATAAGATAGAACATTTTGGCGCTAAACAAAAATCTGTCAGGGAAAAAAAAAAAAAGAGTATTTTTAGTTTATGTTGAACATAAAATTGATAAGTTGAATTCGTTGATGAATATGTTCCATCAAATATCAGGATATGCTAGGAATTGCATTTTTTTATTTTTTTACATTTGCCAACTGTATAAGAGGAAAAATATCCCCGACTGTGATGGAAAAGGATAATCATCCTGATTATGTCAAGGAACCGAAGAAACCATACAAATAAATTACACTTGAAAACATTAAAAATCTCCCTCATCTGCAGATAGATTTATTACTGTAAAAAACTTAATCTTTGCATAAAAATTGATTAGCTTAAAACAATGGATGCGTTTTAGAAGATATGGATTTGAAACGAACAATGATTAAAGAAGACATTTTAAAACTTTTAATTTAATCATTTTAAACTTTTTTAACGTCGAATTTCGACGGTGCTTTTGGGCAGATGCAATGCACATGCGCATAGGAGCTCTTTCGGTTGCATTATCACGGGGGGGAGATGTGTGCTTTATTTACTATGTTCTGTTATTTACTGATTATGATATGAACGTAGGAATATACTATTTGTATATACTTCATAGGTCCATGATTTTTTTTTTCTTGCCGTGGGGAATCCATATTCCCCACGGCAAGAAAAAAAAAATTGGTCGGTGCCATCAAGCCGGTGGTCATATGGTCGGTGGTAATGTCAAACTGATTTGCATTACACAGTTATTTACGGATTGTTTGTTTGGAGTTTGCATCGGAAATAGTACTGTATTTGACTGGGGAAAAAAATTAAATAAAATATTTGAAAGACTGTTTTATACGTAATGTATGCATGTAAAACAATGTATGCGTTTTCAAAGATATGGATTTGAAACGAACAATGTTTAAAGAGGATATTTTAAAACTTTTTATTTAAAGACTTTAAAACTGTTTTTTAACGTCGAATTTCAACGGTGCCTTTGGGCAGATGCACATGCACATAGGAGATCCTTCAGTTGCATTATCACAGGGGTGAGGAGGGGATGTGTACTTTATTTGCTATGTTTGTATGTTCTTTTATTTACTGAATATGAGATGGACGTAGGAATAACTTACGGATTGTTTGTTTGGAGTTTGCATCGGAAATAGTACTGTATTTGACTGGGGAAAAAAATTAAATAAAATATTTGAAAGACTGTTTTATACGTAATGTATGCATGTAAAACAATGTATGCGTTTTCAAAGATATGGATTTGAAACGAACAATGTTTAAAGAGGATATTTTAAAACTTTTTATTTAAAGACTTTAAAACTGTTTTTTAACGTCGAATTTCAACGGTGCCTTTGGGCAGATGCACATGCACATAGGAGATCCTTCAGTTGCATTATCACAGGGGTGAGGAGGGGATGTGTACTTTATTTGCTATGTTTGTATGTTCTTTTATTTACTGAATATGAGATGGACGTAGGAATAACTATTTGTATGATACTTCATAGGTGCATTTTCTTTTTTGCCGTGGGGAATATGGCAAGGCTGCCAAATGGTCCTCTTTTCGAATACTGGTTTCTTCTTAGAAAAATTTTATTTTTAGATTTTTCTTCCAAATTTTGCAGAAATTACCTTGGAGGTAATTTTTTGCAGAAACGTTGTAGAAACCTACCATGAAATTTCCTGTTAAAAAATATTGGTATTCAGTTGACGGAACATTTGGGAGCCCTGATATGGCAGTAATGTCGAACTGATTTGCATTACACAGCTGTTTAGGGATTGTTTGTTTTGAGTTTGCATCGGAAATAGTACTGTATTTCACTGGGGGTGGGGGGGGGGAGGGGAGACTTTTAAAATAAAATATTTGAAAGACTGTTTCATACGCACCCCTTCTTAAATAATAAAGAAGCTTATTTTACTGATATTGTTATAGTATTTTTTTGCGTCAAGTTTTGACGGGTTCCATCTAGTTAAATATAAAAAATCTGTTAATCTTCAACTAATAATTATATTCACATGTGTTCTATACACAGGGTAATGTGTTCTGTAACCACAGAAACCCTGATTGTGTCCCCTGGTACAAATAATTGCTTTACTTTTAGTGTTTTCGGGAGGCGAGAAATTTCAAGCACCAATTCTCTTTAATCATATTTTAGCTTTTTTTTAACACTTTCCATCGTATTTGAAAAGTGTTTATGAATTCGGTTTGTCTGTTTGTACGTGCTCTAACTTGCGTAAATATACTTGGATTGTCATGCAATTGACATATGTTATTCGTGTTTACTATGGCAAGTTCGGTATTGAAAATGAAATGTATAGTACTTATTGTTCCTCTACGGGGACACTCAAAATAATTCTGTTACATTACGTTCTATGTGGAAAATCATTTGCGGTTTATTTTAATAATGTTACATTATTTCAAACATATTGAAATTGATATATATCACTGAGGTGCATTACAAGAGGCTGATTAAAGAATATGGTGTGCATAGCACTTATATTTCCTTTACAGGAACACTCAAAAGAATTCCTTTAACTTACAGTCTATGGGGGAAAATCGTTTGTGGTTTATTTTAATGATGTTACACAATTTCAAACATATTGAAATTGATATATATCACAGTTGCATTACAAGAGACTTACTATAGAATATTGTGTGTATAATCGTTCATTTGCAAGTACACACAAAAGTATTTGATTAAAATACTGTCTTGACAATAATTGCTGGAAATGAGTTTTAAGTTTTTGTATACGTTTTTAAATTTACCTAATTTTTTGCATGTTACTTGGTGTGTATAAATGCTATAGACCATATACAGGGCAACACAAAATATCTCGCGTGCATTTGCATTTATTGACGAAAATTGTTAAAGGGGAATTTTCAAATGTGCTTTGCGTTTCCTATCGGAACTAAATTTTAGCATTCTATGTAGTATATATACAAATCTATAGATTATATACATGGCTGCAAGAGTTCGAATATTTTTCCAAAGCTCGGTTTGACATTGACCTTGTTACCTACTCATCATACGTATTATAAGTAAGTCTTGTAATCGTTTGAAAATCGAAAAAAAAAATTCTTTTGGCGGATTTACACGTTTCAGACACTGGAGATTCCGAAAAACATATATATTTTTAAAAAATTGCCGTCCGTCTGTCTGTGTGTGTGTGTCTGTAAACGCTCTATCTCCCGAACAAATTGAGATAGAGACTTGAAATTTCGTATGTACTAAGTATATAGTAATAGAAAGAAGTTTATTGAATTTCAATAACCTCGATTATCTGAAACTATTTTTTTCGGACTCTCGAAATATTCGTTCTGATAAAAGGTATATACAAATTTTCGAAATTGTTTATATATGCGAGTATAATATAATATTTTGCATAAAGAATGAAGTCGATTGGATAATTAGTTGCCGAGATATTTGTAATCCTATTTTCCACACTCTTCGATTTTTCATGACCCTGTATTTCATTCAAATTTCAATTCAAAGATATATTTTAATTAGAAATGAGACACTTAATCCGACGCAATAAACCGTTAGTTAATATGATTAACATTTTCGTAGTTATAAGGATGTTTCTTCTACGCAATTCAGTAATCGAACATTTAAAGTTTATGACGTCTTCAAGTCATGATTTTATTCGAATTGTAATGCATTTTATAAGTACTTTACACATGTTTTATTTTCATATTTTAAATTACTCATATCAATGATGGGTAAGTATTACGGTGGCCCCCAACGACTAGTTTACTTAGACGTCATCTTTCACTTTATTAAACGGTGAAGTTTTGTTTTTGTATTCTGGACGGGTTGAAAGAGTTTCATAATCTATGCTTGACGTATGATTTTTCAGTCTTGTTTTCTTCTCATTTAGAGATGCAATCAAATAAATTTTGAAATCGATATGCTATTCTATTAAGAAAATATAATAATTTAAAAAATGATACTATACGAAAATAGAGATAAACAGAGAAAATAATCTTACTATTGACCACTGATCCGACCAAATTTCTACTTTCAGAAGTATAGAAACATCCAGGTTGTCTTCTTCCCCCGTTTGGATAGAAGTCCATGTGTCCAACTGGATCTCCGATTCCAAGCCCTGTCATATACAAATGAAAGTTAAAAAGTGGCACTAAAATAATTCAGAAATAAAGGTTACCAAATCATATCACTGAATTCTACAATTCGCTTAATTTATAGATTATTGGGAGTAAACGTTATCAAAATTTGAATCCTTATTAAGGTTAAATTATTTTACCATATAGGAATCAAGGTGCATCTTTAAACAAGTGGGTAAGTGTGATCGAAGATCGCACTAAGGGTTTCGTTTAATATTCCTTTCAAAACACTTTATTCTTTCTTTAATAAATCCAAATAAATTTCATTTTCAAAAAAAGAAAAGTCATGTTTTTTATAAAGTAAAAATTTAAACGGTTTATTTTTTTCGTTTTTTCGAAAATCTAAACTGGTCCGATAGCGGGCGAAGCCCGCTATTATACTCTGTCATAATAATATCTGCGATGTGGACTAAATGCTATATTAAAAAAAGAAACAATTTCAAAATTAAACATGTTATATAGAGACTTTCAAAATGTTAAAACATGCCAATACTTCCATAATCTTGTTTTCATCATGATTCTATACTTTCCTCAAACTTATATATTTACTATTCTCTATTACTCATATTGATACTCTCTTTGTATTATTCTCAAACATATGAAAAATCTGTTATGACGTCAGATTAATTTTCTTTTTAATTCTCTAATGACGTCATATTAAGCTGCTTTCTGTATTTACACATACTCATACTCCTTGTATTATTGAAAAATGTTTGAAAATTTCCGTTTTGTTACCAATAAGACGTCACTTTAATCTTTTTTTTTTCAATTGGTGAAAGTTTTTATTTCATTTTCACTTTGAGTTTTCACTGAGTCATTTTCACTTCATACTTTGAGTTGCGATACAAAGGGATTAAATGAATCCGACGATAAATTCATTTCAAAAAGGCTTATATTGTCCGAGGTACACAGAATTTATGATCCCGTAGGTTTTACTTGTGGTATAACTCTGATTCCTAAACTTTTATTACAAAAATGTTGGGAACTGAAAGTTACATGGGATGAGCCTCTTCCTGAGGATATTAGTAAGAAACTTATTAAATGGGAAAAGGATTTGTGCCATTTGACAGAATTAAAGATTCCTAGGTATATGATGCTTAATCCTGTATCAGATAGGGATTTGTCCTTTCATGTATTTTGTGATGCATCGCAAAAGGCATATGCTACTTGCATTTATTTAAGGTGTAAAACCAGAACAGAGGTATCATGTCAACTTGTTCAAGCTCGTGCTAGAGTGGCGCCTCTGAAACCTACATCAATTTGTAGACTCGAATTATTGGCTTGCACTTTAGGAGTTAGACTGATTGAAACTGTTAGGCAAGATTTAAAGTTGGAAAATATTCCTTTATTTTATTTGACTGATTCGATGAATACACTGTATTGGATTAAGAATGATGAAAATTGGGGGGTATTTGTCATGAATAGAGTAAGAGAAATTAGAAAATATAGTAATCCGGAGAATTGGAAGTTTGTTCCTGGTGATTTAAATCCAGCTGACATTCCTTCAAGAGGATGTTCTGTGGAAAACCTCAGGGTTAAGAATTGGCATGAGGGTCAGACTTAGCTAAAATTTGACCGAGAATCTTGGCCAACTTTTGATATTGCTCCGAAAAAGGATGAGGTTGATAGAGAGAGGAAGAAATTAATTGTATCATCCTTGATTGCTTTGGATGAAGAATTTTCATATTTTACTCGAGTTTCACAGTTTCAGAAGATAATTAAAATCACTGCTTGGATAAAGAGGAATAAGGAAGAACGAGTGTTAGAAAATTTAAAATGTGAGGAGATTGAAAGAGCGGAAGGCATTGTATGGAAAATCGTGCAAGAAAGTTGCTTCAAATCGGAAAAGGATGAACGTTTATGTCATTTAAGGCCTTTCGTGGATCGATACGGACTTAAATCAAGAAGATTTATGAGAGAAGATTCAGAAGATTTTAGATTACCTATAATTTTGCCATCTGACCACCCGGTTGTTATGAAATTAATAATGGAGAAACATAGACAATTACTGCATTGCGGAGTGCAAACATTGATGGCAGTTTTACGTGAGAATTATTGGATTTTAAAGAGTCGTAAAACGATCCGAGGTGTTTTGAAGAGTTGTGTAAAATGTAAAAGATTTGATGCAAAACCTCACGATGTCCAAATGCCACCTTTGCCAGAAGATAGGATTAAAGATTCTTCCGTTTTTGAAGTGGTGGGCGCCGATCTGGCGGGACCTTTGTTTTTGAGGAATGGATCAAAATCTTGGATTGTTTTGTTTACCTGCGCCGTGTATCGAGCTATCCACCTCGAACTTGTCACTTCGTTATCCACTGAAAATTTTTTGCTTGCATTCCGTCGGTTTATATCACGACGAGGGAGACCTCAGATTGTGTATACAGATAATGGAGGTAATTTCATTGGTTCAAGTTCGCTATTAAAGAAAATAGACTGGGAAAAGGTGACTAAAGATCATACTGTTGAACGAATTACTTGGAAATTTAATCCTCCTGCATCTCCTTGGTGGGGAGGATTCTGGGAACGTATGATCGGATTGATGAAGAATATTCTTAGGAAGGTATTGGGAAATGCGTCATTGAAATATGAAGAAATTATTACTATTTTGTGCGATTGCGAAAATATTGTAAATTCCAGGCCGTTGACATACATATCTGAAGATCTTGAATTAGAGCCCTTAACTCCTGCTATGTTCCTTCGTGACATAAAATACGGTGGTGTACCTGATCTGGATAATATAGATGCAAGTTATTTTCAAAAGAGATATGAATATAGAATAAAAATGCGGGAGGAGTTGAGAAAACGTTTCCGCTTGGAGTATTTGGGACAATTGAGGAATTTTCGGAAAAAGGCAAATCGGTATCAGGAAATCTCAGTTGGAGATATTGTTATAATTGGTACAAAGGAAAAAAGATTAAATTGACCTCTTGGAAAGGTAATTCAATTGTTTCCAGGAAAGGATGGAATAGTACGCCTGGCAAAATTACGCACTAAGTATGGGGAAATACTTCGTCCTGTACAAAGACTGTATCCATTAGAGGCCAACTTCGATTCAAATAAATTTTCTCTGAGAAATATCCAGTGTGCTCCTAGTAAGAAAACGCCAGAAAATAAATCTCCCGATCATGTTGTTCATGACGAGAATTCTCCTAGGGTGTCTAAATATGGACGAGTAATTCGAAGACCAGAACGTTTAAACCTAATGAACTTGTCCTCGACTGTGGTTGAGTTTCAGAATGGAAAAACTCAACGGGGGGAGTATGTTGCGGCAAGCTCCATTAGTCACTCTTCGCAGTTACCTCTGAATTGGATTGAAGGTTTTGTAGATCCAGAGTTTTTCGATACCAGTAAGTTGATGACCGGCTCCATCTAAAACACTTCGTGAATTGAACTGAAATTTACGTATGTTTCGGGGTTTTGGTACCCTGCATCAGAACTGAAGCTGTTTGTTTTTTCCTTAGAACTGAAATGAACTGGTAAACTTTTTAGATTGTTTTACTTGTTATGTTGAATTGGTACAGAGTTGTCTCCGGTGTTTTAAACCGTATTTTATTATGAAGTTTTAAGTTTGTGATGTAGAAATATTATAATACTGTTTTCTGTACATTAATTTTGAAATAGATAGTTTTAGAGTTAAAGTTTAACTGGTATTTATTTAGTTTATGAGTATATTTTTTTAGATAGAAGTTAATTGAATTCAATCATATTCGGCAGTACGGAAGAGAAACCTGGCTTGTATTTTAGTGGAAAGAAAGTAAATAGATTTAGTTAGAAATATAATTTGAAATATATGGTAGAAAGCTGGGTTTCGACACATATCACTGAATTCTACAATTCGCTTAATTTATAGATTATTGGGAGTAAACGTTATCAAAATTTGAATCCTTATTAAGGTTAAATTATTTTACCATATAGAAATCAAGGTGCATCTTTAAACAAGTGGGTAAGTGTGATCGAAGATCGCACTAAGGGTTTCGTTTAATATTCCTTTCAAAACACTTTATCCTTTCTTTAATAAATCCAAATAAATTTCATTTTCAAAAAAAGAAAAGTCATGTGTTTTATAAAGTAAAAATTTACCGGTCTATTTTTTTCGTTTTTTCGAAAATCTATACTGGTTCGATAGCGGGCGAAGCCCGCTATTATACTCTGTTATAATAATATCTGCGATGTGGACTAAATGCGATATTAAAAAAAGAAACAATCTCAAAATTAAACATGTTATATAGAGACTTTCAAAATGTTAAAACATGCCAATATTTCCATAATCTTGTTTTCATCATGATTCTATACGTTCCTCAAACTTATATATTTGCTATTCTCTATTACTCATATTGATACTCTCTTTGTATTATTCTCAAACATATGAAAAATCTGTTATGACGTCAGATTAATTTTCTTTTTAATTCTCTAATGACGTCATATTAAGCTGCTTTCTGTATTTATACATACTCATACTCCTTGTATTATTGAGAAATGTTTGAAAATTTCCGTTTTGTTACCAATAAGACGTCACTTTAATCTTTTTTTTTTTTTCAATTGGTGAAATTTTTTATTTCATTTTCACTTTTCACTTTAAAATCTTTCAATAGAAAATTAATTATTGTAGAAAGAATTTTATTATGGATTTTTAATTGTCAGCAACTGCTATAACGAAAAATGTTTAAATTTAATAGGAAAAGGCTGTTAGATTTTTGGTTTTTTTATCTCTCTATATCAAAATACGATTTTTTCAAATTTTATGAGTTTGAGCTTCATAGCAGGTATAAGTAATTACTATAAGTACACAAAATTTCATACCTGTAAAGTAAATAGTTTCTTAGAACCGGCTTTGTGACGGACAGACAACGAAGCGAGAGTAATAAAAAACTTTATCGTTGATCTTTTATCGAAGTTATTTGATTAGTATTACACATTTATATAATTTATAAATGTAAACTTTACTTTTTTATATGAGCATAAACTAACAATTTGTGAAAGACGTCCTTAATTTATATAAAAACATTTTTAGTAGATTTTTTCCTTTTGTTTACATAACATATGGGCATGCTGTATGCATTACTTGAAAAAAAAAATAGATCAAAATTATTTACCATCAACGACATGCTCGCCTCCATCGGTATGTATTATGTCCACAAACATAGCATCTGTAGCATCCAAACGAACTTCATTTTCACCATCCTGGAAATATGGTCCAGCTGGATCGAGGCCTAATTCAAAGTAGTAAAACAGTTATGTCTTTCTAGAAATCGAAAAAAAAAAATTTAATTTCTTCGCGAATTGTAAAAAAAAAATTGGTTATGGTACGCACGCTTTATTTTACCAACTAAAACTACTTTAATAGTATATAATATAAATAAAAGAAATGTTATTGTATATTTTCACTTAAAGATAAATTTACAAATACTGAAATATTTTCTCAATTGATGTTCTACAACGTGAATTATTTATCATGCTGGATGAATAATATATCCAGTGGTGAGCTGTAGGGGGGCCGCGCAAGCCGTTTGTTAACAGAGCCTGATCAACTCTATGTGGAGCCCGGGGCACACATACTATTAGAGGGCTCCTTTCTCAAAATAATCTTGAATTACAAAATTAATACATTACAAACATAACATACAATCTTATGACGCAGTTAAAATTTTACATCATTGCTTTTTTGTTTAAAAAATACGTTATTTATATTTGTTATGCTAATTAGAATCCTAATGGCTTAAGTTATTTGTACAAGCATGTTTGACGTAATATTCAATTGTTAGAAATTTGTCAGTTTCTTTTTAAACTCATTTGAAAGCATTGACTGGTTCAGTTACTCAGTTACTGGTTCATTGACTGGTTAATAGTTCAGTGATGACAAATAGGTGAAATATGTTTTTAATGAAAATTGTGAACAAAAATGTTCTTTGTGTATTTTTCAGAAACCACACAAACGCATTTTGAGGCCCCCTCCTTCCATAAGTTGTGAACCTTGGCACGTGCCCCATGTGCGCCTATGATATTCAAGCCCTGTTTGTTACATCAGATTTTAATTTGTGAGCTTTTTATTATTTTGGTTTGCTTCTTTCCTTATTTCAAGACAAATATCTCTCTTGCAGATTTAATGGCAATTCTCAAAGGGGAAACTTTTAAGATACTTTAATCCTAAACGATATGTAAAAACATTTTTGGGAATTCATCGCTCGATATCTGAATCTTCTAAAAGATCAATTGACACAAAAAAAGGAACTGTTTGGCAATTTCCGGCAGAAATATGTCGCGTAAGTAATTTTAGCCATTAATGTAATTTCTGCTATATTTTTTTTGTTTGTTTTTTTAATTTATTTTATATTTAAAAAGTTTTCTTGTTCAACACAATTTTTATGTATTTTCCTTTTTTATAAACGAAAAACGTTTAATTAAAATTAGACATTTTGTTTTAATCAATCATCATCATCCCCCTCTCCTTCCCTTTTCATATATGTGTGTGCGCGTTTGAAAACACGAGTATTTACAAACATTTACCTGTAATTCTTCCAAGATTTGGAATTCTTTCACCAGCCCATCCAGAAATTTGACCTCCAAGACTATGACCAATTATGTGAATGTTTTCAGCTCTGATGCCAGTGGTTTCCTACAAAAGTATAAAAAAATATCACATTAAAAAAAAAAAAAAAACATTTACGGTCCCGGAATATTTTTAGATAAATGTTACTACTTGTACTTTCTTGAATTTAGGTAGATTGTATCCGAAAGAAAAAAAAACTAATGATACGTGAACTGTTTTTAATAAGTTTCAGAAAAGTAGAAATAAATGTTATCGCATGCATTTAGATGAACTGGTAAAATGAATTATTGGAATATTTTTTAACACAGGTGAGAATTAAACTAGGGTTAGAAAATTATATTAGATGGTAAAAACTTATAGAAACTTTAAGATAGGACGGAATTTTAATTTTTTAAATATATATTTGATGTTTAAGTAATCTCTTGAAACCTTTCTTGAAAGTACCGAAACTTATTTTTGTAACCTTAATAGTTTTGATTTCACTTTCACACATAACACGAGACCGTTATCATATACATGTAGTTTAAAACTTATTTAATTATCATACAATTTTTTTAATCTAAAATACTTTTCATATGATAAATGGATGAAATAAAAATTCCTATTTAAGTTTATAAACCCGTAACTTTCATCTGGGTATTTGTAAATATTTTATGCATTACTCTTCATGTTCTAAATTTTCTTATAATGCTATATATAATTTGTTTTAAAAAAATTTTACAATGCTTATAAAATAAGGAATTAACTTCTTCTTCTCCAGAATTTTGATCTACCATGAAATCATGACGTATGCAGGTGACGCATAAGGGTGTATGGTTATTTATTTTATTATTTATTTATTTATTTATTTTTATTTTCCTTCTATATATAAAAAAAGTAATGGTTTAAAAATGGACCAATGAAAATCTGCGTAGATATTCCGGTTATTCTCATCGCTTTTTTACTAGGGACTTTTTTGAGGAGCGATTACTTTTTTTCTAGCCATCCTACGGATTCGAAAATCATACCACCAGACGCGAAATATAACAAGCTTTCAGAAATTCAAAAAATTATCACGGTCGGACAATAAAAACTCAAAAATCCTTAAAAATCGAGTAAAAATGTTTTATTGAAAAATTTATTTTTTTATATTGTTGCCAATTTCTAAATAAGCGCAAATGATTATATTTTATCTGAAATAAAAAATGTATTTGCGCGAGACTATTAAAAACAATAATGAAAGTTTAAAATAATTAAATGATCACGTGTTGAAAGCAGGAAATAAAGAAAATTACGTCATAAAAATCGTGTTTACACATGAATATTAAAAATAAACTAGTCGGATGTGTCAATCCCAAAACTTTCTTCTATCTCACACAGGTTTCGCATATACTAAAAATGAATCAGCACCAATTTATATCAATATCTAACTGAAGCTCAAGTTTTATTAAATTCTGTGCATTATTTCTTGAGATATGAATATCGCTTAAATCGTGTAAATCCTTCAAAATGCTGCATAGCAGCGCCACCTGCTGGGTGATTTTTACCAAAAACTAATCAGCACCAATTTATATCAGAGACTAACTGAATCTAAAGTTTTATTTAATTCCGAGCATTAGTTCTTGAGATAGAGCTATTGCGGGAATCGCGAAAAATGCTGCTTAGCAGCGCCACCTGCCGGGCGATTTTTACCAAAACCTAATCAGCACCAATTTATATCAGGGACTAACTGAATCTAAAGTTTTATTAAATTCCGAGCATTAGTTCTTGAGATAGAGCTATTGCGGAAATCTAGAAAAATGCTGCATAGCAGCGCCACCTGCCGGGCGAATTTTACCAAAAACTAATCAGTACCAATTTATATTAGGGTCTAACTGAATCTAAAGTTTGATTAAATTCCGAGCATTAGTTCTTGAGATAGAGCGCCCACAAAATTTTTGTCACATACAGACAGACAGACAGACAGACATTTTCTAAAAATAGTCAAATCGTGTTCAGGACCTTCTAAAACGTATAAATCCGTCGAAAACCGGAAGTCGAAAATTTTCATGAATCCAATACTTTCTTCTTGTAAAGATAGAAGAAAGTAAAAAGATGAATTAAATGAAAAAGTATTATAACCAGTTAAGTGAAAAAGCATTATAACCTGATTACAGAAGATAGTCGCCGTTCGTGATATCATCATCATCATCTTTTTAAAACAGGATACATTGCATTTACCAGGTTTTAAGAGGCTGTGAAATCAGAACGGGGGCTGGTGAGCGAAGCGAGCAGGGGGCAGAGCCCCCTAGTTTTGGTATAATATAAAGGTGTAAAAATTAAAATTTAGGCGTTATGTATGATTATTCTGTATTTTAACTTTAAACAATACCGTATTATAGAAAAAAAAATCAAACCATACCATAATTAATTTCAGCATCTTCGCCAACTGTGCTCCAACAGCCCTTGCGTTTGCAACGGCCTGTGGATACGGTGGCCCATTGTGCTCAGTCCAGTCCACGATCATAACGTTATAGTCACTCGTGTTCAAGAAAGCATCTTTAAGTTCCTAAAAATTATAAAACAAACGTAAGAAGGTTTTATAAATACCCATGATAAATTTTAGAATGAATAATAAAATATGAGGCTATTTAATAATGTACAGGATGGCTCAAAAAGTACTAGATGATTTCAAAATTTAACAGAATTTTTAACAGTCATTTGTTTTTCAATAAAATTTAGAATCTCGTCACGTTTTACTATTCAGGGATGCACGGTTGAATAATAGTCAATTCCCGAATCCTCCTAAATTATGATGCGCTCCATACTTTCTGGTATAAAGGCATAAGGCTGTCTTCTTGTGGTAGATAAAAAAGCTAACAGAACCTTGTCAAAAATGTGTAATTCCATTTTGTTTTGACATCTCTGCCAGAGAATGTTTCACATTAAATCATCTGACATAGGATTTGAGTCGCAATAATTGAACTTTGATTTTTAAAATAACTTTTGAACAACCGTGCATCTGTTCAAACTCTTAAGAGCCTACGCTAGTCACGCGAAGGAACGCTCAAGCTAATGTTAAGTATATGCGAAGGTTCTTGTCAGATTTCTCGCTCGCATTATAATATTTTTAAAGGATGTTTTTTGCATAGGATAGCTGTGGTCGATCTCTAACGTTGTTAGTTTTTTCTTTTTCGATTTTGGTTAAAGTTTTTTTTATTTAAGGGTACTTTCACTTTCAGAACCGGTTCCAACCGGTTCCAAAATTGAAAATGTTCGTTTATAAAAAAAAACTGTAACCAAAATCAAAGAAGTAAAAACTAACAACGTTAGAGATCGACCTCAGCTATCCTATGCAAAAAACATCAATTAAAAATAATAAAATGCGAGTGAGAAATCTCCCAAGAACCTTCCCATAGACTTAATATTAGCTTGCGCGTTTTTTCGCATGACTGATTTAGTATCTTAAGATAAATATTTAAATATATTTAACCATATGAATTGTAAATTTCCAAATGAGTAAAAAAGTGCTCAGCCCATGATTTCAACCAGGAACCTTTTAGTTTAAGCTGTCAACGCTCCACCAACTGAGCTATCTTGGACAAATATGGACACAATTCACTCAGAAAACCTTTTGATATGGAAATCTGGTTTGTTATATGAAACAGCTCAACAGAATAAATCCCACGTAATGGAACTCCAAGCAAACTAACAATAACACCAAGCAATTTTATTATGATTTAAATATATATTTGTATTGATTTAATAAAATAGATCGTGAAAGTCAGTCTGTAATTTTCAAACGTTATATATTTTTTAAATGATCACTTTCGGACCAACAATATATATTTTTTCCAAATGTTTCGATTGGCGCCAACTATTACGCTTGGCGACATTGGTATAAGGAAATATTAGCTGACGTCACTCAGGGCAAACGATTATTTGATTGGTGTACGAACATGGACGAGTTTGTCTGTTTGGTTGGAAGACGAGGAGATTGATTGACGGGAGTGTTTGTTTGTAAACATACCCTTTCCTTATTGGTATAACGGAAAAATGCCAAAATAGGTTTCAAACTTGAGCCTTAGGTTCCAGTTTTTTACTATTTTGTATAAACACTTGGGTGACAAACTTAGGTGTCAGTATTGAAAATTTTAAAAGTTCGTTCCTATTTCTATAGCCAGACTTCCACTTAACTTATTTTATTCATATAAAACAAAATTCCTAATCAAATTGTACTTTTTGATGTTTTCTGTAACAATTTGGTGATTAAATAACATGAGGCAGTTCCTTTTGTCACACTGAAAATGTTACCAGCCAAGTTTTAACAGGTTTTTTTTATATATCCATTACGTAAACTTTTAATAAATAAAATGTTTTTGATCTGACATTCGTTTTGCGCTGATATAGAAACATGGATGAGCGCCATTAAAACTCAACCAACCAACATTTATTTTTTGCATATTGGACATTTGTAAATCAGTCTTCTTATGGTACCAGATCACTTTCCAGCATTAGCATAGTTTAAAAGAGTTCATGAATTCAATTTGTCTATCTGTCGTCTGTCCGTGCTCTAACTGGCGTAAATATACTCGGATTGCTATGCAATTGATATATGTTATTGAGGTATGCTATGGCTTCCTCTGGATCGAAAATGAAGTGTGTAACATTTGTAGTTCATTTACACCAGGCATGTCAAACACGTGGCCCGCCGAGAACTTATCTGTGGCCCGCCAAGCCTTTGGAATTTTACATGTGTTTAATTCTGTTGTTCGTACACAAAATACACATTTCCACCAAAGTTGGTCCTAGATATGGTAAACACAAAAAAGTATACACATATCAGTGCTACCAGTTGGGCGGTTATTTTTAAATTCAGAATGCTTACCACTATTTTCGATTAACAATATGAGCGTTATTTAATTCTTCATTAAATAATACGAATATTTCTCTTCAGAAAAGTACAAGACTGATTAAACTTAAAAAACCGCTCAACCTGTAACACTGTTGTATACAGACAGATCTAACTCTATTCTAAAATAAATCTTCGAGAATTTATGGATACAAAGACAACTAATTTGAACATGTCCAAAATGTCATCGAGCGTTTTCGCTATGGCCCTTGTCGAACATTATGGATTTTAGACTTAAGATATTTAATATTTTATTATTTATTATTTAATGTATTCGTTTTTTTTTTTCATTATTTCATTAGGTTAGTTTACACGTGTTGTTGTTAATTAATCTTGCATGAGGAATGGTAATCAATCTTTATTTGTATTACTGGTATAATCCTTACTCACACATACTTCAGTATTTATAACAAGTGGCTAAGTGTGATCGAAGATCGCTCAAAGGATTTCGTTTAATATTCCTTTCAAAACACTTTATCCTTTCTTTAATAAATTCAAATTTTATTTAGCAAAAGTCATGTTTTTTATAAAGTAAAAATTTATCGGTCTATTTTTTCGTTTTTTCGAATATCTAAACCAGCCCGATAGTGTCTGAAGCCTGCTATTATATTCTGTCATAATAATATCCGTCATGCAGATTAAATGCGATATTTAAAAAAATAATTTCAAAATTAAACAAATTGTACACCTTCAAAATGTTAAAATCTGCGAATATTTCCATAATCGGATTTTTATCACGATTCAGTATGTTTCTCAAACTCACATTTAGTATTATCTATACTATTATTCATAATGATACTCTCTTTGTATTATTCTCAAACATTTGAAAAATTCGTTAAACTTCCAATATGACGTCAGATTTTCTTTTTAATTCTCTAATGACGTGATATTAATCTGCTTTGTGGACATACACATACTCATACTCCTTGTATTATTGAGAAATCTTAGACATTTACCGTTTTATTACCACTATGACGTCAATCAATTTTATTTCATATTTATCTTTTTTTCAATTGGTGAAATTTTTTATTTCATTTTCATTTTTCACGTTGAAATCGTCTGATAGAAAATTAATTTATCGTGGATTTTTAATTTTTGGCATCTGCTATAACGAAAAATGTTTAAATTTAATAGGAAAAGGCTGTTAGAATTTTGGTTTTTTTATCTCTATTTATTAAAATAATACGAATTTTTCAAATTTTGATATTTTGAGCTCATTATAGCTGGTATTCTGCTATGTACACAAAGTTTCAACTCTGTAAGTTATATAGTTTTTGAGAATGGCTCTGTGACAGACAGACAACGGAGCGGGAGTAATAGGGTTTCGTGATATGAACGAAACCCTAAAAATTACGTTAAAGCTCTCTAGCAATAAGAATAAATGTATTAACTGAAGATAAACAGAATTTTTGTAGATTTTTTTTTTAAGTGGTTTATAGTACTCGAAAAGGTGAAATTTTATGTTTGATATGCAGTTGGCGTTTTTAATGAATGCAACATTACTTGGCACTATAGTACAACGTATAAGATAATTACAAAAATATTTCCAAGCATCAGAAATATACTGTAGTGAGATTACAAGCTAATACTTCCTAAAAAAGAAAAGAAAAAAGTCTTTTTTACAAAGCTTATTGAAAGGAATACAGCTGCTTTAATACAATGAATTGCTTCCAAGTATAATTCAATCACTACGAAATGAAATAAATAATACCCAGTGTTAGTTAAAAAAATTTGAAAATACTATATAAATATAAGTGCCATTGTTAGAAAGATTTATATATAACAGGGAATTTTAAGAATCAACTGAAATGTTATAATTTTAAAATAATATGCCTGTCGCATTGTAATTCATGAAAGTACAGATGCACGGAATTCCACTTAGCTGCTTGTTACTTATCCATCATACGTAGTATAGGGTAAGTCTTGTAATCGTTTTGAAAATCGAAAAAAAAATTTTTACTTACCCATCATACGTAGTATAGAGTAAGTCTTGTAATCGTTTTGAAAATCGAAAAATTTTTTTTTACTTACCCATCATACGTAGTATAGGGTAAGTCTTGTAATCGTTTTGAAAAGCGAAAAAAAATTTTTGACGGATTTACACGTTTCAGACACTGGAGATTCCGAAAAACATATTTTTAGAAGAAAAAAAAATTTGCCGACCGTCTGTGTGTCTGTATGTCTGTGTGTCTGTGTGTCTGTAAACGCTCTATCTCCCGAAAAAATTGAGATAAAGACTTGAAATTTGGTATGTACTTAGTATGTAATAATGGGAAGAAGCCTATTGAATTTCAGTAACCTCGATTATCCGGAACTATTTTTTTCGGACACTCGAAATATTCGTTCTGATAAAATGTATGTAAAAATTTTCGAAATTGTTTATTTTTAGGAGTGAATATAAAAGACAATAAAAAAACATAAATTTTGCATAAAGCATGAAGTCGATCGGATAATGAGTTGCCGAGATATTTGTAATCCTATTTTCCACACTCTTCGATTTTTCATAACCCTGTATTTCATCCAAATTTCAATTCAAAGATATATTTTAATTAGAAATGAGACGCTTAATCAGATGCAATAAACCGCTAGTTAATAGGATTATTGTTTTTAGAGTTATAAGGATGTTTCTTTTAAGCAATTCAGTAATCGAGCCTTTAAAGTTTATGACGTCATGAAGCCACGATTTTATTCGAATTGCAATGCATTTTATAAGTAGATTACATATGTTTTATTTTAATATTTTACATTATGCATATCCATGATGGATAAGTATTACGGTGGCCCCTAACGACTAGTTTTTATTCCAAAGCATTATGTGAACTTAAAAATAAGTGAGGAGTTTCTGAAAATTACCCCTATGCTCGGTACAACTAACCGTAGCTGATATTGTTGACTCATTTGTCAAAATTATGGTTGAATACGGTTTTTCATTTTAAAAAAAAAAAATCTCATTGCACGTGCAAAAGCTTCTGACATGTCCGATTTTATAAAATGGAGAATTACAGAATTAAAAGAAAAATGTCTGTCAAAGAATGTGAAAAACAATCATTTATTGTAGTTATATGACATCTAATAATTGATGTTGAAATTGTTGTTTAGACTTTATTATTGCATTCAATCGAAACTCGATGTAGTTTCATATTGAAAGAATAATAGGCGGATGTGGGTTTTCCCAATATCTGTATTTATCAGTCGCCCGAATTTCTAAAATATGCTTTTATATTTTGGATAGTTTTCCCTTTATTAGGTAGCTTTTAATACAAAAAAGTATAAAGCTACCTATTGCAGCCATTCGGAGGAAAGCAATTCCGGAAAATTTCGATATATTTTCACCGATCATGACCCCCAGACCCCAAAACCACCCTCCGTTCAAATGTTGATTTATATATATAGATATCTGATCTATGTCATACGATAACGCTCGTATTTATAAAGCAATTAGGATGAAACTAATGGTGTGTATTAAGCTCACCAATGTCTCGACCGAGTTCGTTGGCCAGCTTGGTCCGTCATTTTGTTTCAAGATGGCGGCCACTTAAAGGTTTAAAACTAAAATAAATATACAAAAAATTAAAAATTCAAATGTATTTTTCGCTTAAGTGTTAGGCCTTGATATAAGGATTGCGGTGCATTTTTTGTTTTACCTCTACCTTAAAAAATGGCTGAGATAGAGCAGTTTGAAATTCTAGGGTGGCTGACATTTTGAAACAAGACAGCACATTACAAAAAAAGTCCTTCCGGCCTGTACCGGGAGGAAAAGGTAGCTTTCCTATATATTCGTTTTAAAATTTTAGCTAATGTTACACGAAAACAGCAAGTTAAAATGCAAAGAAACGTTTACAAAAGATTCGTTAATACTGAATTTGAATAAGAATTTCGCCAAATTATTGAGCAATAGCCAAATTGGCGTCATTTATAAAGACTTATTTTGGTCGCCAAATTTGGCGATATTTCGCCAAATGTCACAAATTTTGCTAATTTTGTCGCAAATTTTGCCAATTTTGTCGCCAATGTCGCCAATTTTGTCGCTAACGTATATGAATATATAGTTTAATGCGTATGATTGGGGAAATTATTACAACAATGAAAGAAAATAATTTGCGAGTAATCGCGTTAATGTGCTGTTTTGTTTCAAAATGTCAGCCACCCTAGAATTTCAAACTGCTCTATCTCAGCCATTTTTTAAGATAGAGGTAAACCAAAAAATGCTCTGGAATCCTTGTATCAAGGCCTAACACGTAATTAAAAATAAATTTGAATTTTTAATTTTTTTGTATATTTATTTTAGATTTAAATTTTTAAATGGCCGCCATCTTGAAACAAAATGGCTGACCAAGCTGGCCAACGAACTCGGTCGAGACATTGGTGACCTTAATACACACAATTAGTTTCATCAAAATCGATTTATAAATACGAGCATTATCGTATGACATAGGTCAGATATATATATATATATATATATATATATATATATATATATAAATCAACATTTGAACGGAGGGTGGTTTTGGGGTCTGGGGGTCATGATCGGTGAAAATATATCGAAATTTTCCGGAACTGCTTTCCTCCGAACGGCTGCAATAGGTAGCTTTATACTTTTTTGTATTGAAAGCTACCTAAAAAACCAAAGATTAATTTATGAGTTTTAGTGAACGCGATTTCTCGCAAATTATTTTCTTTCATTGTTGTAATCATTTTCCCAATCATACGCATAAAACTATATAGTATTCATATCCGTTAGCGCCAAATTCTCGCCAAACTTGGTGACATTTGGTGAAATATCGCCAAATTTGACGACCAAAATAAGTCTTCATAAATGAAGCCAACTTGGCTATAGCTCAATAATTTGGCGAATTTCTTATTCAAATTCAGTATTAACGAATCTTTTGTAAACGGTTTCTTTGCATTTTAGCTTGCTGTTTTCGAGTAACATTAGCTAAAATTTTAAAACGAAGATATAGGAAAGCTAACTTTTCCTCCCGGTACAGGCCGGAAGGACTATTTTTTTATTTTATTTAATTCATTTATTTTAATTTATTTTAAATTTCTCTATTTATACTTTCATTCATGTAGTTTTTACAACCGTTAAACTTAAACTTCTTTAATGGCTGTCTCTGCAAATTGCTTACACATCGCCTGAAGGTAAAGTTGCTCAGCAACTAGGAAATCTTCTAACTAACGCTGTCGCTGCTGTAATTAAATTTATTTGACCAGGGCTCTTTCTCGGCTTATATGAAGAAAACTATTGCATATAGAAGTATGAAAACTGTTGGTTTTATAGATAAATGTATGATAAACACGCTGCAACTGACAAATTTTAAATCGAAGGATTATTTTAAATGCTTAACTATTTAATGTTGAAATCGGCTAAAAATGTTCATTTAAAAAGGTTTCATTAGGATAAAAAAAACTATGTCTAGCAATTTTACCATCTTTCGCTGGACGTGTTTTGCAGTGTCCAATCATTTTTTAAATTTGTCTAACTTTTTTTTTAATTTTTATTCAAAATTTTATTATTTGACTAGAGATTTAATGACAATAAACTATGAATAATAACTTTGGAAATTTGAATAAATATTTCTTTAACAGGGTTGTATTTTGTATGTACACATTTTATTCGCTGCGTTGGTAATAACATATACCGTGTATTCAGGTGTATAGCGCGCAGATCAAACAATTTGGACTTCGACATTTTATTTCTTAAATAAAATTAAATAATTACGACGAAGCAATAAGTAACATTTAATTAAATAAAATATCGGGGTCGAAATATAATTTTTTGATCTGTGCGTTATACGTCGGAATATACGGTATATATTTTTTATTTTAAATGTGGCCCGTGGATTTGTGTAAGGTAAAGTCAGGAGAGATGGCGCGGTCGGAGAGATTGCGCACATAGAGTTTCGGGGGAGAAGGAGTAGAGTGAGAGTGTAGTGACTCCAGGTAGTTGTACAATAACAGTAGTGGAGTGTCTACTTGAAAGGGCATGTTGATTACTTTGAGCGTCTAAGATAAAGTATTGCTATTTTGTTTTGTTTTCCCGAAGTAAGTGCTTGAATTTTCATAGCTATTCATCAGAATTTCTATACAATGTCAATAGTACAAAATATTTTAAACTTAAACGATTTCTCATAAGCTACTAATCTAGACTAACAATGTGAACATCAACGGTTCGTTTTAGTATTGGCCATGTTTAAATAAAAGGCCGCGCAATCTCTCCAACCGAAATTGAAGAGTTTGCGCATCTGCTACTTAGGAGAGATGGCGCATTGTTCCCATTAGTTTCAATGCTAGGAGAGATTACGCAGCTTATTGGTAAATTTGCATAAAAAAATGAAAAATGAAAATGGACTAATTTTAAGTTAAACGTGTTATTAAGTTACATAATTTTATTTTGTAATCTTATCTGGACTTGCTTTTTCCGATTCTTTAACTTTTTCCCTTTAATTAAAATTTTTTATTCGTCTTTAAAATAATTTCCTTTTTCTGATTCTTTAAGCATTAGATTGAAATATTCACTCCCAATACAATAAAATTTGTTCACAAAAACCTTACAGCAATGTCATTTAAGTGTAATTATTATTGTTAACAATTTAATTGTAGTTATTATTAGTAACAATCTCTCCTACCCATGTGCGCAATCACACCAACCCTATAAGGAGAGATTGCGCAAAATAACTTTCTTTGTTTTATTACAACTGTTCTATTAATAAATTGCGGCATAACAACAAAATAGCAATGGAAATGCATAAAAAAACAAATGAAGTAAAAATTATTCATGGATAGTTTAGCAAAAAATTAATATTTAGATTTTTTATTGCTACTCTTTTGAATTCTGCGCAGACTCTCCTAGCTTTACCTTATAATACTTAATTTGGCCCTCGGCAGTAAACGAGTTTGACATGCCTGCTATAGAAGAACTGACAGAAAGCAAGATAATTAGAATAAAAGTGATGACGAAAATGAAGCGGAAGATAATTTAGAATTATCACAAAATTGCAGCATAAAATCATATTCTGATGTTCTTTCTGGCTTCACAGAAATTGAAAATTTTGCACTCAATCAAAAAGATAACGAATTGTACAACAAATCTGTGGAAATGATTATGCATTTAGAGAAAGAAATATGCTTATAAAACAAAACAATTACGAATAAGTGATTTCTTTGGTATAAAATAATAGAATGTATATTATTTAACTGTAAAAATAAAATACTTTTAGTCAGTTATTTTGATTTTAATGTAATTTAATTTTAAGCTTTTAAAATGTGGAACCTCTGAATAACGGCAACCCCCGAAGTACGGTCACTTTATCATGCTCCCAGTGGTGGTCGCTATTCAGAGGTTTTACTGTATATACAGGGTGTTTAAAAAATGACCGGTATATTTGAAAAATCAATAAAAACTAAACGGGCAGCGATAGAAATACACCGTTTGTTGCAATATGCTTGGGACAACAGTAAATTTTCAGGCAGACAAACTTTCGAAATTAGTTACAATTTTCAACATCAGATGGCGCTGCAGTCTGAAAAAATCTAAACCACGATATTTTCCACATATCCACCATGCGCAGCAATAATATGGCGAAGTCTCTGAACGAAATTACCAGAAACCTTTGTAAACCTGTGACTTCTTTCTGTGGGGACACTTGAAAGACCAGGTGTACCGCCACAATCCAGAAACAATTGAACAACTGAAGCAGTACATCTCTTCTGCATGTGAAGCCATCCCGCTTAACACGTTTACAAAGGTTTCTGGTAATTTCTACGCCATATTATTGCTACGCATGGTGGATATGTGGAAAATATCGTGGTTTAGATTTTTCCCGACTGCAGCGCCATCTGTTATTGAAAATTGTAACTAATTTCGAAAGTTTGTCTGCCTGAAAATTTACTGTTGTCCAAAGCATATTGCAACAAACGGTGTATTTCTATCGCTGCCCGTTTAGTTTTTATTGATTTTTCAAATATACCGGTCATTTTTTAAACACCCTGTATAATTAGAATAATAAAAGTTCTTACAAATCTAATATCGCCCACGTCCAAATCAGATCTGTAACCATGAATCAATACTTTGAAAGGCAACTTAGGATCAAACGATGAATATTCAATGGATCTGGAAGTGAAATTGAGCTCCTCTTCTGTCTGGGGATTGCGCGGTGTGAACAAAATGAACTTTGTCTTCAAGTGGTCAGTAGGCGTTAAACTCAGGGGACGATTTAGTGGATGGAAAAATGGCGGTCCTGTGTAGAAGCAGCCCAAATCGTCTATGCACTTGTTCTGAAATACCACTGTGGAAAGAATAAACCAAATTTATTCATATGCGGAAAATAAAAACGTCGTGAATATAAAACAATGCAAACGTTTTTAAAAAAGTACAAACAAAAAATAAAATAAATATACTATATTATACATTGAAGATCATTTAAAATAAGTAAGAACACATATTCGAGAAATCTGGACGAATGAAGGCGATTTTACATATTTAATTACAATTCACAAACACAATACGTAACATCACAACATTTAGACATACACAGAATAAATACAACAAAGATAAAAAGCAAATAGATGGCGTTACCGTACAGACAGCTTTAGTGCTGCCATCTAGAGACAATTAACTGAAATACAAACACCATATACATAGCTACCAACTTTTACGCTTTTTTGTTACCACTAAAATTTAATAGAAATTTTTACGTTATTTAATTAACTAGTTGCAGTGATTTAATAGGATAAAATTTCCTATTAAATTTTAGTGGTGCGAGACAAGCGTAAAAGTTGGCATCTATGCCATATATACAATAGCAGTTTTTATTTATTCGCTAAAGGTGCAAAAAAAAAAAAAAAAAACATACTTCTTAATTTTATTTTAAAAGATGTACTCATCTAAATAGATAAGCTGAATTCAGAAGATAACATTATACACTATAAGCTAAACACATTTGCATTTCTACGCCCCCATGTTTTACACAGGCATTTTAATCCTCTACACAAGCGGTTCCCAAGTTTTTTCTCTCACATACCCCTTGCTTAGACTTTTCATTTACGCGTACCCCTTGCTTAGATTTTTCATTTACGCGTACCCCTTCTCACATAAACCCGTTCCAAATAGTTTTTTTTTTTTTAATTAGTAATGTTCTTATGTTAGTTACCAATGTTAGGCGCAGTTCTTTTCAGAATTCCAATTTTCAACCATTTATCCATTTTGAACTACAACGCAATATCAACATAAAGTCACTCAAAACATGAAATATTAATTAGGGATTTCAAATTAAGCACTCACAAAGTTGGTATGAAGCTACACGTATTAATACACGTTAATGAGTTTATGCTAATGCTTACCAGTCGAACACTAAAGTAATGATCTGCTTTCAAATGGGTTTTAAATGAAATTGTCGAAACCACAAGACCCGATACGATTCATGTTTTTTTTCTATATATTTCTAAAATTACTAGAAAGAAAAGAAAAGGAGGGACTTACGCGAAATTGCAAGATGATATTAGGAGGGGGAGGAGATAATGCCAACAAAACCAATTACTAACGTAAGTTTAGGTATTTTCCTACATTTTATCCGAATAGCCTATTTTACTTTTAAAAAAGTCTCTCTTTGTAAACGAAAAGTTTACAGTTTTGTTTTCTGTTTAATTAGGGGTTTATTCTAGTTCTAGTCTGTTTATTCTAGGGGTACGCGTACTCCAGATTGGGAACCAGTGCTGTACAGTATAGTTGAAAAGTATTTATGAATTTTGTTTGTCTGCCTGGCTGTCTATGCTCCAACTCACGTAAACATACTCGGATTGCCATGGAATTGATATACGAGGTATAATCCAAAAGCTCGGGGACAAGGTGTAAAAAACCTTACCCTAACTAGTTCACAGCAGCGAAGCACATCCACCTTCAAAGTAGTCACCTTGGGCGACGATACACTTCCGCCAGCGTTCGTATAACTTCTGGAAGCCATTTTTCGCAATCTGACGTAAGGCCTCCTGCGATGGTACTTTCACCTCATCTGATGACAGAAAACGGCGTCACTGTAAATGTTTTTTCACTGATGGGAACAGGTAAAAGTCACACGGAGCTAAGTCCGGTAAATAAGGGGGATATGGAAGCACATTAGTGCGAATTTTGGCGAGCAACTGTTGTACCAATTGGGATCGATGTGCTGGTGCATTGTCATGCAGAAGGTACCAGTCGTCACTCTGCCAGAATTGAGGCCGTTTACGACGAATGGAATCCTTCAAACGGCGTAAAATGCATAAATAATGCTCCTTGTTAACTGTTTGGCCTTTGAGAATAAATTCTGAATGCACAATTCCTTGAGAATCCAAAAATACCTCCATCATTACTTTCCCTTTGCTCAGATCCTGTTGGAATTTTTTCGATCGCAGTGAGTCCAAAGTCTCCATTGGTGTTTCACCTAAGCTTTGACAGAATTTAATGTTGCAGCGCTGTTCAAGAAAAGCCATCTCTCTTACGTCGCGGAGCAAATGTAACTAACTTCGGAAGATAACAGATGCGCGTGCGGTTCGCTCACATGACATGGGCTAAACCAACCTGGGCAGGTGGGGAAGGGTAAGGAGAATCCATTTCAAGTGGTTTAACCTTTGGTACTTGCTTTCATCGTCAAAAATGGCCGCAGTCCCCTAATTTTTGTATCGTACCTCGTATGCTATTGAGTATTACCATGGCTTGTTCGGTATTGAAAATGAAATGTGTAGCATATATAAGTTCTTTTATAAGGTGCACATAATAATTCTGTTTCATTATGGTCTAGGGGAGGGGAAATAATCGCATTTTAATATAGTTACAATACTTCAAACATAATGAAAGTGATATGCATCACTGCGATGGACAAAGACATGCTTTCTCAGAAGCATTGAATATGTAGCATTTATATAGTACGTTTACAGGAACATACAAAATAATTCCGTTATATTATGATTTAGGGGTACAATTCGCTTGCGAAGCATTTTAATAATGTTATGTTACATCAAACATAATGAAATTAAAAAGGATCACTAGAGGTGCACTACAATATGTTTTCTGTATATTATGGAGGGCGGAGCATTTACAGTTCATTTACAGAGACGCACAAAATGATTCGATTGCAGGACGGACTATGATCGATTTCATTGTATGAAAAAATGATATTTCTTAATAAAATTCTGTTAGTGTTAGAAAGTATTTCATAATCTACGTATGTCTGATGCATGATGGTTCGTTCCTTTTTTTTTTCTGGGGAAAGGACACGAGGGTACGTGAAACCAATTTGTGAATAGGACGAGAAAAAATTAAGAATAAAAAATTTGAAGTTTCCGTTAACCTTCTTCAAACATCGTAGATATTTATGAAATTTGTTATGTTTTATGTATAATTTTCTGACAAGAAATTTTTTTATATATATGTGGCGTTTTGATGAAGATGAGATACTACCAGATGTAATTTTCCATGAGAAAATGGCAGTCCGTTAAAGATATAACATATTGTAGTCGATATTCACGATCATGGCGAAGTGGTGAGGCAATGTAAAGACACCAGAACAGTTTCTCCAGTAAAGTCCAGCCAATTTCCAGATAAATAGTTTATTTAGAATAAGAGCAATGCAGCGACAATTCCCATAGGTATGAACTTATAGCCCTCGGGCTTCACGATGGCTCACTATGTGATTTAATAGATGTTAAATAACTGTATGAATATTCTACGACACTGAAACACCAGATACATATTTGTTTACACTTCCAAATACGTCAAAAATCTGCACTCCGAAGGATGCGAGCCAGTTTTGTTCACTCAGCGGAGACATACAGAAAACTACGTCACGTGCGCACAAACCAATCAATGAGAGGCGACCTCCAGACCAGCGAATGAGACGCGAGGGAGAAGTTAAAACACGAAAGAGTCCCGTTCCTGGTCGCGTATCAATTTTGAAGTGAAAATTACCCAGCGCGGGAAACTCAGAGCATGAAATAATAATAATAAAAAGAAAATGGCTTTTTAAAAAACATTCGAAATGAGAAAGCGTCTCGGAATTTTATAGATTGGGAAGCTGATAAAAGCTACGAATGAAGTTAAAATTTTAGATTAAGATTTGGAATAAGATAATTATTAATATACGGATATTTACTTTTAAAAGGACATTAAATAGGAATAAATATTATTAAGAATTAAGGAAATGCTGACTATGTCAGAAGTTAGATTAATTTAAAAGGTTAATGCGAATAAAATGGAAGGATACGAAGGAAATAAATTTTTTATATAACATATATACCGCTAACCAGGCCTCTACCTGCCCGGCATGAATGCCTAGCTTGACGAGCTAGTACCTGGGAGCCGGGCGAAAATCGCTTGATCACATCATGGCTGGTGATCCACTTGATAATAGTCTTTATGGCATCGCTGCAGTGCTCTCTAGTGGTTTGCTACAGTTCTCTTTCTTTGCCGGTTCAAGGTTTCTATTTAACTTTGTTGAATTGGCAGATTTTAAAAAAAAGCAAAAATTAAGAAAGAGAAAGGAATTGGTCTCGTAATTTAGAACCTTGATCAGCTGACGAGACTTTCACCTGGCTAGGCACCCCATGAGGTATAATTCACAGGGAACTTGGAGCACCTTGCACCCACGACTGATTTTATATGCACAAGAAAGATGCTTACATTTGCTCGGGGGAGAAATCACTCAAAAATAGTGTAGCCTTGTATATGATCTACAGAATTTATAAACGCAAAACAGTGTGCAAAACATTCGTTAAACATTAAAACGCATACCACAACTGAAAACGCACTTCCAGCAATTATTGCTCACGCACAGTACTGTAACCGATATCTTTTGTGTGTCCCTGTAAATAAACGATAAATGTTATGCAGATCATATCCTACAATCAGCATCTTGTAGTGCACCTCAGTGATGTATATCGCGCGCGAATTTCAATGTATTTAATATAGTCTAACATCTTTAAAATACATTGCAAATTATTGTTCTCCATACACCATATAATAAACGAAAAATTTTGAGTGTCTCTGTAAACGAACTATAAATGCTACACACTTCATTTTCAATACCGAACATGTCACTGTAAACCCCAATAACATATATCAATTATACAGGGTGTCCGAAAAGTCTGGAAATATATTAATAGATTTTTCAGAAACATTGAACATTCATTTTTCTGTTTTTCAGTAAGATGTATATTTCTCGAGTTACTCAACCGTTTCCAGGCTTTTCAAAGGAAACGATACTCACTGCATTTTACTCGATTTACAGCGCCTTCTACGATTTTCCGAAGAAAATGTTAAATACAAATGTTACGTATTTTTTCCCGTAGAATCCAAATCTGCAATAAAAAAGGGGGTACTTTTTAAGATTTCAAAGCTGCCCCCCTTTCCCCCCTCCAGGATCAGAGTTGGGGAGGGGGGGAGCAACTTTGATATCCCTAAATAGATTTTTCCAAAATACTGAACATGCATTTTTCCGTTTTTCAATCAGATTTATATTTCTGGAGTTATTCGACCTTTTCTAGACTTTTCATACACCCTGTATAAAGCAATCCCAGTATATTTACGCGATTTAGAGCATAAGAAGACGGACAGACAAACTGAAATCATAAAAACCTTTCATCTACTAGGCAGGAAAATGATATAAAGATTGCAAAAATACCATGAAAATCAAGCCGTATCAGCATCACTTCTCATTAAACAAAAGAAAATACTTAATAAATATATATATTCCACAAAAAACTAAATATTGTTTTCTCCTGAAAATAACGAGTTTTCGAGTTTCACAAAGTTTCACAAAGTTAGTTGATTATCCTCAAACGCAATACAAGAAATAATAAAGAATCGGACGAATAATGAGGAATAAAATAAGACTGGCAAGGAAAATTGCTATTTATCTAATCAAAGAATTAATTTGTTTTTTCACGAATACACATTTCAGAATGTTCCATAATTTCATTTCCGGAGTTAACTGTCATTTGTGTTATCTCGTTTCTTTATAATAGACATTTTCTTACATAAAGTACACAAATTCTAACATTACTTCTCAGTTTTTTTAGATACTGAAATAGATTTCATTAATTTGCTTGCGTATTTTATAAAAGACACTCAGTTCACATTTCACACTGCAGCCCAACAATTTTTAGCAATATCTAACACTTTTTAGATGCAGGTTTAAATTTCTAAAGAAAATTAAGGATAAAAATATCTGGAAACAATATTAGTGAATTCAGAATATCGTCTCACTTCATCAAAGTTACAGTAGAAACTGATTGAAGATAACAAGAGGCACGCGCGAGAAAAAAAAAATAACAATCGTATTTAAACTGCATTAGAAGATAGTCATCCGCTTCTTGCAAAACACGAAACAAAGAAAAATAATTTGAGTGCATTTAAAATACAATTTAATCTAATATAGCTTTTATTACAGCAAGGGAAATACCACTGCTTCGATTGATCGATGGTGTCTTTTTCTTCTAAACATTTAAATTTCAATTTTGCTTTTTAACCATAAGTATAAAATAAACCCGTGTGGAGAAATCATATTTTTCTTTTGTATTATTTATTATTTTATAATCATTGTTGAGCATCATATATTGCGGTATTTTATTTTTGTGGCAACACTAATTTGAGGAAAACCTTTCATTTCATTTATGAAAACAATGACAATCTAATTTTTAATTAACACCAATTTTTACTCAAAAAACATGTTTTAACAAAATGTGTGTGGAATATGTCAGAAGCAGCTTCAGAAACCTTTCATAATGTATCTCATTCGTTGTTGTGCGTTTCGTAAATTAATAAAAAACAAGAACGAAAAATCACGCGTTAAGCATAGATTATGTAACACTTTCCAACGCTTCCAAAATAATTTTACAAATCATACCGTTTAATAAAGTAGAAGATAACATCTAAGTAAACAATTTGGAAAACGCGTAACATATTTAAAAATATAATTTCAGGAATTTCCAACATATACAATATTCGGAAAAATATCCGAATACTTTTATTCAGCACTGTATATGATCTATAGATTTGTATATATACTACATAGGATGCTAAATTTTAGTTCAGTTAGGAAACACGTAGCACAGTTTAAAATTCTCCGTCTGGAGTTTCTGTCAATAAACGGAAATGTGTTTGCGAACTTTTGTGCTTCCCTGTATAGGATCTACAGAATTTATACACACCACGTAATAGACAAAAAGCGAGTTAAAATTAAAATCGCGTTCAGTAACTTAAAACGCACTTCCAGGAATTTTATTGTTAACAGACAGTAGAGAATTCTTTTGTGTGTCCCTGTAAATGAACGATGACTGCTATACACACACTATTCTGTAGTAAGTCTCTTGTAATGCACCTTAGTGATATATATAAATTTCAATGCGTTTAAAATAGTGAAACATTATTTAATTAAACCACAGACGATTTTTCTCCATAGACGTAATGTAACGGAATTCTTTTGACTGTCTCTGTAAAGTAACTATAAGTGCTATGCACACCCTATTCCATATTAAGCTTTTTCTAATGCATCTTAGTGATATATATAAATTTCAATGCGTTTAAAATAGTGAAACATTATTTAATTAAACCACAGACGATTTTTCTCCATAGACGTAATGTAACGGAATTCTTTTGACTGTCTCTGTAAAGTAACTATAAGTGCTATGCACACCTTATTCCATATTAAGCTTTTTCTAATGCACCTTAGTGATATATATAAATTTCAATGCGTTTAAAATAGTGAAACATTATTTAAATAAACCGCAAATGATTTTTCCCCATACCCGCAATGTAACGGAATTCTTTTGAGTGTCCCTGTAAAAACACTACAGGTGCTACACACTTCCGTTGAAATAGGGAACATGCTATAGATAACAACAATAACATATAAAACTTGCAAAGCAATCCGAGCATATTTACAGGAGTTAGAGCACGGCCAGACGGCAGACGCCAGACGGCCATACGGCCAGACAAACCGAAGTCATAAACACTTTTCAACTAGGTTGGAAAGTGTTAAAAAAAGGGATGTTGATAATAGAAATAATATCAGTGGACTCGTGCAAAAATTTCGCACTGCAGTCTAATATTTTTTTAACATATATATTATATATCTAACTAGGGGGCTCTGCCCCCTGCTCGCTACGCTCATCAACCCCCGTTCTGATTTCACAGCCTCTTAAAACCTGGTAATGTATCCTGTTTTAAAAAGATGATGATGATGATGATGTCACGAACGGCGACTTTCTTCTGTAATCAGGTTATAATGCTCTTTCATTTAACTGGTTATAATGCTTTTTCATTTAATTCATCTTTTTTATTTTTAATATTCATGTGTAAACACAATTTTTATGACGTAATTTTCTTTATTTCCTGCTTTCAACACGTGGTCATTTAATTATTATTTTAAACTTTCATTATTGTTTTTAATAGTCTCGCGCAAATACATTTTTTATTTGAGATAAAACATAATCCTTTGCGCTTATTTAGAAATTGGCAAAAATATAGAAAAATGACTTTTTGAATAAAGATTTTTTACTCGATTTTTAAGGATTTTTTGAGTTTTTATCGTCCGACCGTGATA
Source organism: Maratus michaelseni (assembly GCA_963931845.1). Lineage (NCBI taxonomy): Eukaryota > Metazoa > Arthropoda > Arachnida > Araneae > Salticidae > Maratus > Maratus michaelseni. The sequence continues at coordinate 26,246,535 of OZ007598.1, read as the reverse complement.
ATTTTTTGAATTTCTGAAAGCTTGTTATATTTTGCGTCTGGTGGAATGATTTTCGAATCCGTAGGATGGCTAGAAAAAAAGTAATATCTCCTCAAAAAAGTCCCTAGTAAAAAAGCCGATGAGAATAACCCGGAATATCTACGCAGAATTTGATTGGTCCATTTCGTTTTTGGCTCAGTTCCAGATTACTTTTTTTTAATATAGAAGGATATTTTTTAGATGCAGGTTTAAACTTCTAAAAAACAAACTAAGGACTAAAAATATCTGCAAACAACATTGCTCAAGACAGAATATTATCTCATTTATTCCATCAAAGTTACAGTAAAAATTGACCTAAGATAGCAAACGCAATACATATATATATATATATATATATATATCGTATTTTAACTGCTTTAGAGGATGATATCTGTTTCGGAAAAAACATGGGATAAAGAAAAATAAATTGAAGATTTGAATTTAAATTTTGCTTTTTAATCATAAATATAAAATAAACCCATGCTACAGCGCCTGGAATACATAGTGTGGAAACCGGCTATCCTTGTAATGCTTTAAAAAGTGCTAAAAAGTTGTAGCCTATAAATGTTCAACGGTGCTCCTACGATAATAAGGCGATTATTCCAGCCGAAACATTCAAAATGTTTCCGTTGAGAAGAGCTAGCAGATGGCGCTGCGATCCCATCGTTATCTTTTCAGCAACGTTGTACATTTCTTGGATTCAATTTTTTAGTACTATTTTGTAGCAGATTTCCACACCCGTGCAGCATCTAAGTCCCACTTTATCTTTATTGAACATATATTTTTATAATCATTGTTGCGGTATTTTTTTTTTGTCAACACTAATTTGAGGAGAACTTTTTATTTCATTTATGAATACAATGCCGATTTAATTTTTAATTAAGTGCAATTTTTATTCAAAATACAAGTTTTAATGAATTTGATTACTGTCAGAAACCTATTCAAAAAATGTATCTGATTCATCGTTCTGCGCTTTGTATTTGCCACTGAGCTCCAAATATAACAGGAGATCTGTCTTTCTTATGCCCAACATGATTTCCAGCGGTCAACGCGGAAGGATACAGTGACGATAATTTTAGCTCGCATTCATGGCAAAACATGCTGTCTATCGCATTCCCTTACATGATTAATGAATTATTTATGAATTAGATAAGCATAGCTTAATTATAAAAGCATAAATTAGGATAATAGTAAATGAGAATACTAATATCTGACATTGACAACACGGACTATTTCTTACTTTTGCCTTGCAAGCTTCATTTGCCTTTCATGCTTCTGACCGCTGATTCTGAACTCCTGTTATATAGAGAACTCAATGGTATTTGCTTTGAAAAAGAGATGTTGACAACAGAAATAATATATAGGATGATGATTATGTTTCAGATTACAACATACTCAACTCAGCTCTAAGATTTTTATTGTCAACAAAAATAGCTGCGCTTGCGCTGTACGTGAATGAACGAGTGATGTAATGCGATTTCGTGCGAGATTTAATTCATGCAGCAATCGAACATGGCCGCGACTTCTGGTTCTCTGTTAACGTCCGAAAAAAATGATCTCCTCATTGAGAAATTTTGCTCTGTTACTGGTTCAGGTCGTGATGAGGCATGTAAAATGCTAGAAACTTGTAACTGGATATTAGAAATGGCCATAAATATGCATCTCGATTCTAACGTACCTGAAATGGATAATAATGATCAGAATAATCCAGTGGACATTGTGGATAATGTTAGGCCACCTATTCCTCAAACCAGAGGTATTTTAGTGGAAGAAGATCCGACTTCTCAGTATAATCTTAGGAGCCGAAAACGCCCACGGGAGTCAGTGTTTGACGGTTTGCCAGATTTTCAAGCTGAAGACAATGAAAGTTTGAAAAAGAGACGTACTTCAAAATATCTCTTTCGACCTCCGCTTGATTTAATATACAGAGGAAATTTTGATTCTTCTCGCGATTTTGGGCAAATGTCAAATCGTTGGCTAATGGTTAATATTCAAAATTCTCAAGAATTCGCTTGTAAAGTGCTAAATCGTGACGTGTGGAGTAATCGGTCTGTTAAAAACTTGATTCATAAACATTTTGTGTTTTGGCAAGTGTACAGTGATAGTATATACGGCGAGCGCTATATGCAATTTTACAATCCAACAAAGTTTCCATATACATCTGTTATTGATCCTATAACTGGCGAAAAACTAGCAGTCTGGCATGATTTCGATGCTACAACATTGCTTGATCTAGTTGATGCATTTCTAAAAGAATATAATTCTCCGAATGGCACTTCAACAGACGTCGATATGCCAGCCGAATGCAGTTTACTAGATCAAAGTGAAGGTGATGAAAGTGAAGGTGATGAAAGTGAAGGTGATGAAAGTGCAGCATCATTAAAAGAATCAAACCTAACCAGATCCAATATTAATGACAATAAAAGTGATTTCGGAACATTTGAATCAGATTCTGAATGCACTGGCGGAGAACTAACTAAAAATACCACAGTGAATTCTGAGAATTCATGCGATGCAAATGATGTAGCAGGGTGCTCTAAGAATAATGATAAAGGTTACAGCAGCATTGAGGAAATGTGGAAGGATTACTTAGGTGATGAAGATGATCCCAAGACTGAACTAGTCCTTCGCTTTCCGGATGGTAATAGAGAGCACATAAGCTGGCCATGTTCAACCAAAATTAAGGCATTAGTATTATATATTGAAGAATTAGGATATGATTCTGAAAACTACGAATTAGTCACAAATTATCCTCGATGCAACCTATGCCAGTTAAACTTGTGTAAAAAATTCAAAGAAGTTAATTTGTTTCCTAGAGAAGTTATAATCGTTCAACAAAAATTTTGATTTTAAGCACTTTTATTTGTATATTTCATCAAAATTTATTTACATATTCTCAAGGATACGGAAATTTTTATTTTTTATCATTAAAAAAAAAACTCCCATGATTGCATACATGCAAGTTTTACATGTTTATTTGTTAATATTTATAAATTAATGTATCCCAATTTTAACTTAATCTTAACTAAATTATGAATTATTTTTGAATGAATAAAGCTTTATAAATCAGAAATACTGTGCTGATGAATTGCTGTTGAAAGTTAGGTACTTCTCTATTATCCCGTACACCACTTTTCATAACAAAAAACTATCGCCAAACTGTAAGATTAAACGCCAAAAATGCAGACCATTTACTTCAAGTCAGAAGCATTATACGTGTTTGTTATGTCATCAATTGGTTTTTAATTCAACATTTGCGTATACTTTTTGTTATGTTTTACTGATTTATTAGTTATTTCATTAATTAAAATAACAACTGTGTCCTTAAATTCTTATATTTTATTTATTTTGATATTCCAACGGCAACGTTTTCCCGTTTATTTGGTGCTACAGTTTGGCGATAGTTTTTTGTTAATAAAAGTGGTCGACGGGATAATAGAGAAGTACTTAAAGGTATAACAAACTTCCCTTCATTATTTTAAGTAAAGAGCAGAAATTTTGTTCAATGTTCTGGTCTTCATTTACTCTTACGAGTTTTTATTTATTTATTTATTTATTTATTGGGCTTAAAATGTAGTAAAATCTCAATTATCCATAACGCTTACAAAATAATAGGGAAAAGTCCTATATCCTGTACCGGTAGATTTGACAAGTTTTTTTTTTTATTATTTTTTTTATTTTTGTGTGTGTGTGTGTGTGATAAATGCTTTGGTGTGGTTGTTACTATTTGCTTTTAGTGTTACTTTTTTAAAACTATATTTTTCTGTAGATGTAATATTATGTAAATACTAGATAGAACCCATCAAAACTTGACGGAAAAAAATATACTACAACAATATCTGTAAAATAAGCTTCTTTATTTAATAGAGGGAGCGTATGAAATAGTGGTTCAAAAATTTTATAAAAAAAAAATGGTACTTACGTATTATCCGTGCCAGGAGATTGATCGCCAAAAATGGTTGTCAAGTGCCAATCATGTTTTCAAATGCAGTAATTTAACATTATCAAATAACATTATTAAAAATGGTAATTAATATCAAATAAATAAAATGTAAAATATGTTTATTAAATTTATAACATTGTTAAAAATAGTAAATAATATTATTTTAGTAAAATTAATAAATGTTAAATAGCATAGTAAATAAGAAAGAATAATATTATAGATTATTACCAGGCATGTACCATGCAGCAAGAAAACAAAATATAAGGGTTACTATAATTAGTAATATTGGCTCTATGCCTGGCGCAGTTGGCTTAAAACTGGCACGGATAATACGTAAGTACCAAAAAAATCCCCAGTGAAATATTAACAGTGTTTCAAAAATTTTATTTAAAATAAATGGTACTTCTACATTATATACTTCTCCCTCTTTTTCATAACAAAAACAATCGCCAAACTGTAAGATTAAACGCCAAAAATGCAGTTCCATTTACTTGATGTCAGAAGCATTACACGTGTTTGTTATGTCATCAAGTGGTTTTTAATTCGACATTTGCCTGTATTTTTCATTATGTTTTACTGATTTATTGGTTATTTCATTAATCAAAATAACAATTGCGTCCTTAAACGGCGGTGCTATGATATTAAAAGAGAAAAAGCATTGAAAAAATGTTGCGATGCATAGTTACGTACAATAGATCAGTTTCATCTGACGTCACAAACATTTATTGGCACAGATATCATATACGCACCACATTGGCGCGATTGCAACAAAATGGCAATTTTATGCCTCAGATGGTAACCCGGTTATTTTGTTCATATTGCTGTTTATTTACTTTTACTTTTTATTTAAATTGTATAAATTGTTTTTATTATGTATATCAATATTTATTTATATCAAACTATCATTTATTTATTTTTATTTCCTTCTTTTAAATAATAAAAGCTATTTCATTTATTAAGTTATTTTATTTTTATATTGAAATAAAAAATCACGTGCTATTATTGCGTGCTATTTGTTACTAATATTCAAAAACAAAGTTTTCGCCAAATTGGCGGGGGAAAAATCGCGCCAATGTGGTGCGTATATGACATCTGTGCCCATTTATTCACCAGCCGAGAGGGATAATTAAGAAAAATAATGTAAATAAATAAATATCAAAGATTATCTGTTTTGGTACTTATTATTACCACCCACGTATTGTCCGTGCCAGGAAATTGATCGCCAAAACTGGTTGCCAAGTGCCAATCTTGTTTATCGTTGCCAATCATGTTTTCGAATGCAGTAATTTAACATTATCAAATAACATTGTTAAAAATGGTAATTAATATAAAATAAATAAAATGTAATATATGTTTATTAAATTTATAACATTGTTAAAAATAGTAAATAACATTATTTTAGTAAAATTAATAAATGATAAATAGCATAGTAAATAAGAAAGAATAATATTATAGATTATTCCCAGGCATGTACCATGCAGCAAGAAAACAAAATTATAAGGGTTACTATAATTAGTAATACTGGCTCCATGCCTGGCGCAGTTGGCTTAAAACTAGCACGGATAATACGTAAGTACCTCTTTTTTTACTGTTTTCATTAACATATTGTATTTTTTGTTTGTTTGTTTGTTTGTTTTGTTTAAACTTACTGATAGTTGACACTTTGGTGAGTGGAGCTTTTTCGAATTTCTTATATTTTATTTATTTATTTTAATATTCCAATGGCAACGTTCTTCCATTTGTTTATTTGGCGTTACAGTTTGGCGATAGTTTTCTTATGAAAAGTGGTCGACGGGATAATGGAGAAGCACCAAAAAGTTTCCCCAGTGATCACTGTTTCGATGTAAACCAAACAATGCGTAAACAACTGTATAATGCAAATCAAGGGAAGAGTTCCATATCCTGTGCCGGTAGGTTTGGCGAGTTGTTTTTGGCAATAAATGTTTCATGTGGTTGTTGCGATCTTCGATCTTGGGTTTTTTTTTTAACTACTGGAATGAACTTTATCTACGCGATGTCACGCCTATTTTGGCGCCATTTAGGATTTTTTTGCCAATCGCGCCAACCGGCACAGGATATGGAACTCTTCCCAAGATGGGATCTGATTTCATTGTTTTTTGCTCCTGAACAGTAAAAAACTAAACGGAGCGTGCCGGACCTCGTCCAGACTTTTAGTTTTTATGCCGGGTCGAGACGCGCCAAAGAACCTTTTGTTTCGGTCAGACCTAAAAATTTCGAACCATGCAGATCATCTCTAAAGCATTTAGCTTTCTCGTTTTTTTTTTGTTTTTTTTTTTCTTCACGTTATTTAAGAATCTTCTACTTAAGGTGCTGAATTATACTTTCCGTACTTTTCCACTACAGGGACTTGGCGAAAATAGAGAAAATGATCTTGGCGAGTAAAGGAAATTTAGCAACATATTTTCTGGACACATATTTACTGTTTCAAGTACACATGCAATTTTTAACACTCTCCAACCTAGTTGAAAAGTGTTTATGACTTCGGTTTGTCTGCCGTATTGCCGTATGCCGTTTGTCCGTGCTTTAACTCACGTAAATATGCTCGGATTGCCCTGCAATTTTTATATGTTATTGTCGTTATCTATAGCATGTTCCCTATTTCAACTGAAGTGTGTAGCACTTATAGTTTTTTTACAGGGACACTCAAAAGAATTCCGTTACATTACGGTCTATGGGGAAAAATCATTTGCGGTTTATTTTAATGATGTTACGCAATTTCAAACACATTGTAATTGATATATATCACTAAGGTGCATTACAAGAAGCTTAATATGGAATAGGGTGTGCATAGCACTTATAGTTACTGTACAGGGACAGTCAAAAGAATTCCGTTACATTACGTCTATGGAGAAAAATTGTCTACGGTTTTATTAAATAATTTTTCACTATTTTAAACGGATTGAAATTTATATATATCACTAAGGTGTATGAAATTTATATATATCACTAAGGTGTATTACAAGAGGCTTACTACAGAATATTGTGTGTATAGCAGTCATCGTTCATTTACAGGGACACACAAAAGAATTCTCTACTGTCTGTTAACAATAATTCCTGGAAGTGCGTTTAAAGTTGCTGAACGCGATTTTAATTTTAACTCGCTTTTTGTCTATTATGTGATGTGTATAAATTCTGTAGATCCTACACAGGGCAGCACAAAAGTTCGCGAACACATTTCCGTTTATTGACAAAAACTCCAGAAGAAGAATTTTAAACTGTGCTACGCGTTTCCTAACTAAACTAAAATTTAGCATCCTATGTAGTATATATACAAATCTATAGATCATATACAGGGCTGAATTTGTAGAAGTATTCGGATATTTTTCTGAATATTGTATATGTTAGAAATATATATTGGAAATTCCTGAAATTACGTTTTTAAATATGTTATGCGTTTTCCAAATTGTTTGCTTAGATGGTATCTTTCAGCTTATTAAACGGTAATGATTTGTAAAATTATTTTGGAAGCGTTGGAAAGTGTTACATAATCTATGCTTGACGCATGATTTTTCGTTCTTGTTTCAATTTGCATACGATTTATTTAATATAAACAAACCATTTATCGATTTTTATATACAACCAGAAGTAAAGTGTATATAAAAAAGCAAAATAAAATGCTTATATACACTGCTCAAAACAATTAAAGGATATTGCAGTTTTAGGTGGATTTTGTATCTGGGAAACTTTTTAGCTGATTGATACATGGTCGACAGACATAGTAGGTTATATGAGAATAAATTACACATGTTTGGCAGAAAAAAATGCATTTTATTGCGCATTTGTGTACAAAAGGAAAAAAACACAATTTGTGCATATGAGAAAAAAAGAATAAGAAAAGGTGTTTTCTTCAAAGAAAATCATTTTCAGTAGGGGGTATGGTTTCCACGGGCGGCCAGCAACGTTGAACACCTTTGAAGCATGGACTCAATGAGGCTATTAATGACGAGTTGGGGTATTCTGCCCCACTCTTCCAGAAGAGCTCTTTCCAGTTCTTGGAGAGTTTGTGGGGGTTGTTGGCGGCCAGAAACTCGTCTTCCTAGAGCGTCCCAAACGTGCTCGATTGGATTCATGTCCGGAGAACACGCTGGCCATTCCATTCGAACGATTCCTTCCTCGAAAAGGAAATCCTCCACCAGGTTTGCACGATGTGGCCTGCAGTTATCGTCCATTAAAATGAAGTTATCTCCGATTGCTGCAGCGTAAGGGACTACAATAGGTCTGAGGATCTCATCCCTATATCGGCGACCAGTCAGAGCTCCATCTCGAATGATGTAGAGGTCAGTGCGCCCGTCAATGGAGATGCGACCATACACCAACACTCCTCCACCGCCAAATCTGACACTTTCGTGCACGAACGCAGGATTATTCCTACTGCCACGGTCCCTCCAGATGAAAATACGCCTATTATCCGGATGCACAGAAAAACGGGACTCGTCAGAAAACAGAATATTGCTCCATTCATTTCTCCTCCAGTTGGCATGCTCGGTTGCCCACTCCCTGCGGTCGCGACGATGCCTTGATGTTAATCTAAAACATACCATCGGTCGGCGAGCATACAGACCTACAGCATGGAGCCGGTTTCGGACAGTCTGAGTTGAGATCGTGGTGCCTGTAGCCGAGCGAAGGTGTTGTTGGAGGAGAGTAGCGTTCATGTTTCGGTGTCTCCAAGCTGTTAACGCTAAACACCGATCTTCATTGGGCGTTGTTGCCCGTCTACGACCTTGCCCTGGTCTTCGGCCTGCACATCCACTCTCCAAAAAACGGTTCCAGATCCTGGAAATGACACTTTGTGACACTCCAATGGCTTGCGCTACTTCGGCTTGAGTTTGGCCCTCTACTAACCTACCAACAATTCTCCAAGCTTCTGAATCTGTCAAATGACTTCGCTGAGACATCGTACTCATCGAAACAAAGCAATCACTGAATGCCGATCATCCTTGTCTTCATTCTCTTTTATCCAGTTGAAAGTCAAATTTCATTCGCTGCCGCTGAAGCGACGTTTTTGACGTCGAACTCAAAATTTGCATACTCCACAGTTTGAAAACCAGAAAAATTTGCATTTGTGATTCTCTTCTTCTATTTTCGGCAAAAAAAATTTCGTTTATATCTTTATTTTATATAAAACATCCTTTAATTGTTTTGAGCAGTGTATATATATATATATATATATATATATATATATATATATAAAGAAGCATAAAAGTCCACCAGGTTTGTTTTTATAGCAGTTTATATCATTTGACAACAAATCACCCTTTCTGAAGCCCGACTTGCGCCAATCTTTTTTTTTTTTTTAATGCCAAGGCCTCTATACTGGAAAAGTACCAAACTTTCTACTGAGTCGCTTTATTATTTTTTAAATCTAATTAAACCGTTAAGACTCGAGTTTATTCAGGCAAGACGAAAATCGCTTGATTATAATGTACTAAGATCGAAAGTGGAATACATGTATCTTATTAATTTAGTCATATTTGTTTTGTACTTTCTCTGCATCCATCAGCAGAGAACCGTAAAAATTCAGATGCGCGCGAGGAACACACACCAACATATTTCTATTTATGCTTGACTGCTTTCGCTAGAAAAAGGTATGAATCTTCTACTTTGCTATGTCATTCGTAAAAAGTGTCTTTCTTAAAGATAAAAGAAAATTTAGATTTTTTTTTTTATAGACTAACAATGAAGTGCTTTGTACATCTTAAAACTTGTTACATATTTCTTTTAAATGCTAAAAGATGTAAATTAACAACATAATATACAATAAAATAGCTTTTATTAGATTGTTGACATGTTTTGGCTGACTCCGAGCTATTTTCAAAAACAAATGAGAATATTTTATAAATACACGGTCTTTGAAGTTATTATTTGAAATGCTATCAATTAATTCTCATGTATTTTTTAGAACTTACGCACGTTATCTTTTATTTTTACTTGGACGTTCATTTCCATATTTGTAACCATGGAGTAACACGAGCCACAATTTCGGTAAGTTAAAAGATGCTGCATCGTTTATTGTATTTTTTCGTGGTTACTATCTCTACGGTTTCTCTTATTATGAATGGATAATATAGACTGGAGGGAAAAATTATTTTACTTTCATTGAAATTTATTTGGATGTTTTTTTCTTGATATAATCTTGCAAGGGTTGTGGTTTTTATATTATAGGAGAGATAGGGGATGAATGGGACATTTTCACAAAAATATTTATTTTAAATATTTTATTTAAGTTAATATTATATATCGGATTTCATACATTAGGTGTTTGTCTACATCTTTATGCACAATATTTATTCATGATTATTATTATACAGAAATATATTATGAAATTTAAAAAAAGTTCCTCTCTGTCCCAATCATCCCCACAGCAGGGTATACAGTACGTATGGGAGACAAATATTTTTCTCTCTGTATTCAATGATACAAAATTTAAATTTATAATTATAAACTTATATGTAATTATATTTGTAATATATGATCTTATATGGCTGTTATGTATTAGTGTTAGTAATCTAATAACAAGTGAAAGCACAGTTAATTATGCATTAAAAACTGTAATTTATATTATATATTTTAACTGAAATTTTAATGAATTACAAAGTTAAAGTTGCACGGATGTGCAAATATTTCAGTAATACAATAAATGTGGTTTGTCTAAATTTTTCTAAATGTGGTCTGTCAATCGCATAAGCTGGTATAAAATCAGTTTCAGTGAATGTATTGCTGTTAAAAAGGAAAATGACAGTTTTCCTAAAACCGCTGGTTATGATTATGTTGCTAGTACTAAAAGCTGGCAAAAATGCCTCCTTGCAAAAGCTGAGAGGTTATACATTGTAATATGCTCTCAAAGATTATTTGTCAGCCAATCATCTTGGACTGATCTCAGCTTTGCCTTTAAAGACCCATAAACAGAAACATCCAATGACTGAAGACGACGGTAGTTACAATGAGGAGGAAATGTTACAATAATTATTAACAAATTATTAATTTATCAACTTATATAATATTATTTAGTTAATAAAAAAAAAATTCAGTATCCTCTAGGGATGAATGAAGGAGTCCCATTCATTTGAAATGTCCCAATCATCCCCATGATGCCTATATTCAATTGTCAGTCATTTTGTCTCAGAAATTATTTTGGCACAATGGTTAATATTCATTCATTTTAATTACCAATATTGAGCCTTGAAATAAATAACTATAACATATCTTAATTGTTTATAATGCATAAAATATGTAAACAACTTCAAATATAAAAAAATTACCTTTAAGCAAAGTTTTTAGGAATTGCAACTTTGAAGGAAATCGAAAACAGCCATGTGGTCTTGCTTTTGGTTCTGAAGCACACTATGATAGTGTCATCTATGAGGATAGGAAGCAACTAAAAATATGTTTATTGCCTGAAATATTGAGAATGTCCCATCCATCCCTTGTCCCATTCATCCCGCAGTTCCCCTACTTAATATCAGCTAGATGCTCCTTTTTACTGTAACAAAATTTCCTGCTTGTCATGCCAATATAGTAATTCTTAGATCCGCCTTCTTTAATAAAAAGTATTTCATATACTCCTGAATCATTTTCAAAATTAATTGGGTCAATTTTACTGCAAATGATATTCTTTAATTTCTGAGGGGGGTTGACTATTAAGCAAATATTGAAACGTTTAAGGGTATATTTTAATTTTTCAAAAAAACTTTGATAATATATTGAAGAGTATAAAGTTTGTATTTTTGCGAATCAACTTTGTTTCCTGGTTTCTTATTATTGGCTATATCCACGATTAATTTATTAATATGGTGTATCTTAAAATCATTATTATAAGCAATTTTACGAATGATATCTAATTCATTATCTAATTTATTTTCAGTACATTCTATAAAAGCCCGTCTTATGAAAAATTTGTAGGCTGAAATTTTGTACGTAAATGCAACTTATTACATTTCATAAGCAAGCAACAAAGAAAACTTATGCGTCAAGCATAAATTATGAAACACTTTCCAACATATTCAAAATACTGTAACAAAAATTCCCCGTTTAAAAAAATGAAAGATGATGTCTAATTAAACAGTGTGGAAAACGCACAACACATTTCAAAACCCAGTTTCAGTTATTACCATCTATAATTATTCGAATTCTTTTGTGAAGCCCTGTATGTGATCTATAGATGTTTAATATACTACATAGTATGTAAAATTTAGTTTAGTTAGAAGACTCGCAACACAGCTGAAAATTCCCTTTCAGCAATTCCCGGCAATAGATCAGTTTCAACTGACGTCACACCCTAGCAACCACCTTAGCAACTAGATTTGTTTTTTGTTTGCCCGCCAAAAATGGTGGATTGTGATTGGTTGGCTCATAATACAGGCTATAAATCTACGATTGTGATTGGTTGGTAACACTTGGTGGGCTGGTGATCACGTGGTTGAAACTGATCTATAAACTGAATTGTACTCGAATTATTTTGTGTGAAGGTCGCCTATACTCCATGGTGCAAGAACTTTTTAGAAACCGCTGAATGGCAACGGCCTGCGAAGATAGAGGCTGGAAGAGTGTGTTCGAAAGCGTGCTCTGACGCGCGGTGGATGGTTCCTTAAAAAGTATGTAGTCGCGGATCATGTTAACTATTATTCTATGTGTTGTGTAATGTCTTCAATGTGTTCGTCATACATATATTAAATGTATTTAAATGTGCCAGTGATTCGCTTATGTTATTTCTTGATCAAAAGTTATCGGATCTACATCAAGCGTGATACCCTGTATAGGATCTGTAGAATACACAAAGTAATATTCAAATAAAAAGAAAACTGCCCAGTTAAACTGAGGGCATTCAGCTCACAAGCTATTCACACTAATTGTATATTATACTCTTATTTCAAAGAATTTGAAATAAACCCCTCGAAAAATAAAGAAATCGACAATATATTAAGGAGGGTTCATCCCCCCGTTACCCCCCTCATAGTTAACTAATGAACCCCTTAAACTAATCAGGGAAGCCTCTAATTACAATAAATAAATATATATATATATATACAAAATTTGAACGAAATCGGATAATTCTGCATGAAAAACCCATTTATCTAGATTAAGGGGGGATTACCCCCCCTTTCCCCCTTTATACTTAACCAATAAACCCCCAAAACTATTCAGAGAAGCGCATTATCACAATGAACCTATATACAAAATTTTAAGAAAATGGGATAATTCTGCATGAAAAATCCATTTATCTAAATTAAGGGGGGTTAGCCCGTCGTTCCTCCCTTTTATACTTACCAATGAACCCCCAAAACTAATCAGGGAAGCGCCTTATTACAATGAACCTAAAAACAAATTTTGAAGCAAAACGGTTATTTCTATCAAGAGTTATAGCGTTACGTACATACGTACATATATACAGAACGGGCGGGCACATTAGCTCTCAGGCTTTGATGGCCTGTGAGCTAAAAACTGGTTATATTTAAAAACGCATACCGCAACTGAAAACACATTTCCAGCAATCATCGCTCATATACACTACTGTAACCAAATTCTGTTGTGCGTCGTTTTATGAATAATGAATGCTATGCACACCTTATTCTACAGTAAACTTCTTGTGGTGCACCTCAAAGATATATATCACTTACAATATGTTTTAAACAGTGAAGCATTATTATAAAAGTCCTTCCGGTTTGTACAGGGAGGAAAAAGTAGATTTCCTATATCTTCGTTTTATAATTTTAGCTAGTGTTACTCGAAAGCAGCAAGCTAAAATGCAAATAATCCGATTACAGAAGATTCGTTAATACTGAAATTGAATAAAAAATTCACCAAATTAGTCAATTACAGAGAAATTGGCTTCACCTATGGAACTTATTTTTTGGTCGCCAAATTTGGCGCTATTTCGCTAAGTGTCGCCATGTTTGGCGAGAGTTTGACGCTAATGGATATGAATATAGTTTTATGCGTATGACTGGGAAATTGATTAAAAAACAAGAAAAAGATACCAATTTGCGAGAAATTCCGTTCATAAAAACTCAAATTAATCCCTGATTTATTTTAACCTACTATCTTGTTTCCAAATGTCAGCCACCCTAGAAATTCAAACTGCAATATATCAGCCATTTTTTAAGATATAGAGGCAAAACAAAATATGCTCCAGAATACTTGTATTAAGGCCTAATACTTAAGCAAAAAATAAATTTGAATTTCGATTTTTTTTTTGTATATTTCTTTTAGTTTTAAATCTTTTATTGGCCGCCATTTTGAAACAAGATGGCGGACCAAGCTGGCCAATGAACTTTGTCGAGATATTGCTGAGCTTAATACACACGTTTAGTTGCATCTAAAACGGTTTATAAATACGAATGAACGGAGGGTAGTTTTGGGGTCTGACGGTCATGATCGGGGAAAACATGCCAAAATTTTCCACAATTGCTTTCTTCCGAACGGCTGCAATAACTTTTTACTTTTTGTAATAAAAGCTACCTAATACGCTATAAACGATGTTTCCCGCATAGACGAATGCAAATGGAACGAAATTATTTTGAGTTTCCCTGTAAACAAACTCAAAATGCTACTTAGTTAATAATATTCAATATCGAATATACCCTAATCCTCAACAATACCTATCTATTACATTGCAATTTCAGTACGTTTGCGCCAGTTACAGCGCGGACGGACAGACAGACAGATGACCAGACAAACCGAATTCATAAACACTCTTCTACTATGTTGGAAAGTCTTAACAAGAAACAAACAATCATGCGTCAAGCATAGATTAGGAAACACTTTCCAACACATCCAGAATATTTTAAACAAAACTTCACTTTAAATTAAAGATTAATTACTACCTAAAGTGATAAAAACATAACACGAAATGTTTAAAAATATTTTTTAATACAGATTACATATGTTTCATTCGCTCTATCGGCGACATCTTCAAATCTAAATGATGAATAAAATATTCTCGCATAGTTTTTTTTTAAAGTGGTTAAACATAAACTACGAGATCACATGTCTAAGGCAAGCAGGTGCTTAAATTAGTCAAACTGGAAAATGTGAAAATTTATTATTTACTAGATAGAACCGTCAAAACTTGACGCAAAAAAAAAAAAAAAAAAAAAAAAAAAAAATACTATAACAGTATCAGTAAAACGAGCTTCTTTATTATTTATGAAGGGTTGCGTATAAAACAGTCTTTCAAATATTTTTTTCCCCAGTCAAATACAGTACTATTTCCGATGCAAACTCCAAACAAAAAATCCGTAAATAACTGTGTAATGCAAATCAGTTTGACATTACCACAATATTCCCCACGGCAAGAAAAAAAAATTCATGGACCTATGAAGTATATACAAATAGTATATTCCTACGTTCATATCATATTCAGTAAATAACAGAACATAGTAAATAAAGCACACATCCCCCCCCCCCTGTGATAATGCAACCGAATGAGCTCCTATGCGCATGTGCATTGCATCTGCCCAAAAGCACCGTCAAAATTCGACGTTAAAAAAGTTTTAAAATGATTAAATTAAAAGTTTTAAAATGTCCTCTTTAATCATTGTTCGTTTCAAATCCGTATCTTCTAAAAGGCATCTATTGTTTTAAGCTAATCAATTTTTATGCAAAGATTAAGAAGTTTTTTACAGTAATAAATCTATCTGCAGATGGAGATTTTTAATGTTTTCAAGTGTAATTTATTTGTATGGTTTCTTCGGTTTCTTGACATAATCCGGATGATTATCCCTTTTCCATCACAGTCGGGGATATTTTTCCTCTTATGCAGTTGGCAAATGTAAAAAAAATAAAAAAATACAATTCCTAGCATATCCTGATATCTGATGGAACATATTCATCAACGAATTCAACATATCAATTTTATGTTCAACATAAACTAAAAATAGTCTTTTTTTCTTTTTTTTTTCCTGACAGATTTTTGTTTAGCGCCGAATTGTTTTATCTTATGGATAATCTGATCTTATGATTTATCACTGTTAATATCATTATTATTATTATTATTCACTTTTTATGATGGTTAGGGAAATCTATTTTCAATTGTGGCAACTTTCCCAGGGGCTATTTTACATTATTGAAGTAAACTGGTGGTCATTGATAAGATAGAATTGAAAAAATTTTCATGCTTGAAAAATATTTAAAAAGTCGTTAAATTGAGCGACAGTTTTCAAATAAATTTCAATCGAAAGCTAATTTTTTTCTAATTGATGATGAAAGAATTAAAATTGTAAAATGTAGTAAAAAATAGAAATTTATAGTATTTCGAATTGATGTAAGTGCGATGAAAACTAAAGCGATAGCGCCTTTGTTGTCACAACTGGTTTACATTTCTAAAAATTGCCACTGTATATTGGCTGGCGTCCAAAAGTAGAAAAACATTTTTTGACATCGAAAGATAAATTCACAGTGAAAGAAATAGGACTTTGCGCTAATAAGGAACTGTTAAATGAACTTATAACAAACCTACCAAAATAATCATATATATATTATTTCTCCTATCAACATCCCTTTTTCGCAGAAAATACGAAACGCAGAACGACGAATGAGATAGCTTATGAAAGGATTTTGAACAGACTTCTGACGTAGCACACTTAACGTTTCGTTAAAACATGTTTTTGATTAAAATTTGCTGAAAATTAAAAATTAAATCGGCATTGTTTTCTTAAAAGAAATGGAAGGTTTTCCTCAAATTATTGTTGCCAAAAAAATAAAATACCACATTATAGGATGCTCAGCAATTATAATAAAAAACACCGCACGGGTTTATTTTATATTTATGATTAAAAAGCGACATTGAAATTGAAATGTTTAGGTTTATATTTCTATGTCCCATGTTTTTCCCGAAGCGGATGACGTCATCCTCTAATACAGTCAAAATATGATTGTTAATTTTTTTTTTCTCTAGCGTGCCTTTTGCAATCTTGGATCAGTTTTTACTCTAACTTTGATGGAATAAATTAGATAATATTTTGGATTGACTAAAAACTAAATGTTGTTTGCAGATATTTTTATCCTTACTTTTTCTTTAGAAGTTTAAACCTGCATCTAATAAATATTACATATTGATAAAAAATGGTACTTCTCTATTATCCCGTTGACCACTTTTCATAACAAAAAACTATCGCCAAATAAACGGGAGAACGTTGCCATTGGAATATCAAAATAAATAAATAAATAAAATATAAGAATTTAAGGACACAATTCTTATTTTAATTAATAAAGTAACTAATAAATCAGTAAAACATAATGAAAAATACACGCAAATGTCGAATTAAAAACCACTTGACGTAACAAACACGTATAATGCTTCTGACATCAAGTAAATGGGACTGCATTTTTGGAGTTTAATCTTACAGTTTGGCGATAGTTTTTTGTTATGAAAAGTGGTCGACGGGATAATAGAGAAGTACCTAAAAAATATTAGATTTCAGTGCGAAATCCTCGCACGGGCCCTCTGGTTCCTATGAAATATTAGTCTTACATTGTTTATTCTTGCTAAAAATACAATCATTATTTCAAGATTTTTTCTACCATAACAATTTTTAATAACTTTAAATTTCCCGAAATCCTTTACTTTTGTGATTTTTTTTATTAAAAAAGGAAATCTTCTATCCTATAATTAAAAAAAAGCAATTGGTAACATGTAATGAAGGTATGCAATCAAGATGAAGAAATCAATGACGGCTCCAATTCTAATCTTTATAATTATGAATGCAAAAATCAGTAAAATTATGTCATGTTAACACAATCATATAAATTTTTCTCTTTAGTTTTATCAATGTTAAAATGCACTTCAAGCTAAGCATAACGTCATTTTCACCGGCGCAAACTTTTCACACTTTCTTCATATACCTTACATTAATGCTTAAACACCATGCACACAAATAAATATATTTTGTATTTAATTTTAATGAAAAAATGGCATCAACAAAGTTATAATGCATAATGATAAAATAAACCCAATGGACGATATTCCCGTGACGTCACAATAAATATGATTATTTATTCGCTTATAAAACACGCGGATAAGTATTTTTACCGAAATTTAACTTGCAAATTAACAAATTCGGCTTTAAAACCGCGTGCTTTTAATATTTATTATTTCTCTTTTATTCAACCACAGAGTTTAGAGAATAAACTCTGTGCTTCGCAACAGTAGGCGTTATCCGATTATGACGTCATTAGCAGAAGTAAAAGTTTAATTGAAAATTACGGCTAATTAATTAAATTTTCGAATAAACGAATGCATGATAACAAATCTGTGTCCAAATATCTTTTATTTAAAAAAAGAATGATGTAATTTGATGCAGTAGTTTGTTCTCACGGATTGTCGAATGAAATCGCTTAGCGTTTTAAATATATAGATTTTTATTGCTTTTCAATCTGTAAAACATCGCGTGCCAAATTTTAGGTAATTCAAAAGAAGCGGCTTCGTTGCAAATTTTATCTTTTCGCATATATATTTCTATGGATTCACGGATAATGGATGGGAAATAAGCTCTTGATTGAAAAATTATTTTATTATTCTTGAAATCAATCTGCAAAGGCTCTATTCTATATTGTCTAGCTAAGGCAGTAGTTCTTCTGTCATATTTGATATCTGCCATATGTTCTTTTATTCTAGTTATAAATTTTCTGTTTGTCATTCCTATATAGTATTGTACTAAACTTCAGCGGAAGCGAAATTTCACTGTTAAATAAGGCGAAAGATTATGTCTAAGTAATCGACTTGGAAAACGCATAACACATTTGAAAACCCAATTTTCGGAATTACCATAAGTAGCCGGAAAAATATCCATTCTTTCTGTCAATATATAGTATAAACGCTACATACTGCATTATCAATACCGCACATGCCTTAGTAAACTTTTTAACATATATCAATTGCATGGCAATCCGATTATATTTACACAAGTTGGAACACTAATAGACAGACGGCAGACAGACAGACAGACAAACCAAATTCATAAACACTTTTCAACTATGAGTTGTAATTTTATCAACTGGGCGAAAAAGTCTGGGACAGGATTTGAAGGAGGGATTTGTTGGCTGAAGCAGCCAATGTTCTACCAACTCAGCAATCCCGGACAAACCTGGCGGATCTAATTCACCCAATTAACCTTATAGATCAAAGCATCTGGTCTGATATCTGAACACTGAGAAAAATGACACTTTCAAATTTGAGTAAATCGATGTTTTCATTTTGTTATGAAACTTTATGCTTCAAATAGGACGACCCAATGCTTGCAATTCTGAAATACCAGAAATAGAATATTGAATCATGGACATACTCAAAACTGAGCACATAGAGGTCAGTTCATACTCATTTTTGAAACATGGACATACTCAAAAATGATTGGAGTCGGTTCATACTCTTTTTTGAAACATGCACATACTAAATAAACTAGTCGGATGTGTCAATCCCAAAACTTTCTTCTATCTCACACAGGTTTCGCATACACTAAAAAGAATCAGCACCCATTTACATCAAGGTCCAACTGAAACTCAAGTTTTATTAAATTCCGTGCATTAGTTCTTGAGGTATGACAGTCGCTAAAATCGTGTAAATCCTGCAAAATGCTGCATAGCAGCCCCACCTGCTGGGCGATTTTTACCAAAAACTAATCAGCATGAATTTATATCAGGGACTAACTGAATCTAAAGTTTTATTAAATTCCGAGCATTAGTTCTTGAGATAGAGCGCCCACAAAATTTTTGTCACACACAGACAGAGTCACAGAAAGACATTTTCTAAAAACAGTCAAATCGTGTTCAGGACCTTCTAAAATGTATAAATCCGTCGAAAACCGGAAGTCGAAAATTTTCATGAATCCAATACTTTCTTCTTCTAAAGATAGAAGAAAGTAAAAATGAGCATTTAGAAGTCAGTTCATACTCATTTTTGAAACATGGACCTACTCAAATATGAGCACATGATGTTTTAATCTTGAGTATGTGCATGTTTTTACTTTCTTCTATCTTTACAAGAAGAAAGTATTGGATTCATGAAAATTTTCGACTTCCGGTTTTCAACGGATTTATACGTTTTAGAAGGTCCTGAACACGATTTGACTATTTTTAGAAAATGTCTGTCTGTGATTCTGTCTGTCTGTCTGTCTGTCTGTCTGTCTGTATGTGACAAAAATTTTGTGGCCGCTCTATCTCAAGAACTAATGCTCGGAATTTAATAAAACTTTATATTCAGTTAGTCCCTGATATAAATTGGTGCTGATTAGTTTTTGGTAAAAATCGCCCGGCAGGTGGCGCTGCTATGCAGCCTTTTTTGCGATTTCCGCAATAGCTCTATCTCAAGAACTAATGCTCGGAATTTAATAAAACTTTAGATTCAGTTAGTCCCTGATATAAATTGGTGCTGATTAGTTTTTGGTAACAATCGCCCGGCAGGTGGCGCTGCTATGCAGCATTTTTCGCGATTTGCGCAATAGCTCTATCTCAAGAACTAATGCTCGGAATTTAATAAAACTTTAGATTCAGTTAGTCCCTGATATAAATTGGTGTTGATTAGTTTTTAGCAAAAATCGCCCAGCAGGTGGCGCTGCTATGCAGCATTTTTCGCGATTTCCGTAATAGCTCTATCTCAAGAAATAATGCTCGGAATTTAATAAAACTTTATATTCAGTTAGTCTCTGATATAAATTGGTGCTGATTAGTTTTTGGTAAAAATTGTCCAGCAGGTGGCGCTGCTATGCAGAATTTTGCGGGGTTTACACGATTTTAGCGATCGTCAAATCTCAAGAAATATTGCACGGAATTTAATCAAACTTGAGTTTCAGTTAGACCTTGATATAAATGGGTGCTGATTCTTTTTAGTGTATGCGTAGCTCCTATGTGAGATAGAAGAAAGTTTTGGGATTGACACATCCGACTAGTTCAGAAATGAGATTATACATGTTTCAAACTTGAGTATAATTTTGATTCGGAACCATTTTGACTGTGTGACATACTCAGATTTGAGTATTTTTTGCTCAGTTTTGAAAATGTCATTTTTAGAATGAATCAGCTCAACAGAATCACTACGCAGGTCATGGAAACTCCAGTAAACGCTGAATACGTACTAGTACGTATCTAGTACTTTTCAACTATGTTGGAAAGTGTTAATTACATTATTTAATCTGTATCACCATGCAATATTTAATATGTAACACTTAGAAAATTCCGAATTTAGAGATAAGATCGCAATCCTGAAAAACCGCTTCTTAGCCGATGGTAAAAGATTTCCCCCACCAAAGATAAATGAGCATATGAATGTCATACAGGGAGAAAAGGAAAAAACAAACATGCAAGTCTTCTCAATCCAATTTATTTTTAGTACAAGTTCAATCGAAGGTGAAGGTCGGAGCTGAGGTCAAAAGATAGGAACTGACCTTAAATATTTATTGCTCTATAATTAATAATCTGTATCACTCTGATCACTAATATTAATTCACTTCAAAATCGCCTAGTGATAAATATATAAATAAACTAGTAAATCTACAGATCAGAGGCCTCAACGTCAACTCTACATATCATTGATTATTAATCTCACTAACTGGTAATATAATTTGTATAATATTTAATATCCTACAATCCGATTTTTTTAAGTTATATGTACATTTATAATCACATAAGATTTATCGAAGCTTCCGGAAATTTTAGAAGTATCACATTAAAAACAATTTTATGCAATAATATGATAAACTACTTATTCTTGTATTTTTTTCAGAGTAAGAATACATTCCTTCAGGGGGTCTCTGTCTCCCTGAACCCCCCGTTGTCACTTTAATTTTATGTTCTTAATTTCCAGTAATTGTTACTATCTCATTATTCGAGTATATGTCTGAATGCTTTTGTTAATGTAATTTTATTAGATTAACCATCTCCTTGTAAAGGGTATTTTATCCTATACTTAAAAGAATACTTATTTTTCAACCACTAAACATCATAATATGTTCGTGAAATTGAATAAAATTTCGTGTAATAAATATGCTTATACGAATGTAAATTCTTCTTATAACACTTATATTCAATTTACACACTCAACGTTTTTATCATTTTCGTTTGGAAAACCGATTTGGTCATCTTTCTTTAATAGTTAAAATTAATTCTCATCTATTTCATTAAAAAAAGCATATTAAAAACTTAAATCACCCGAAAATTAGCTATTTTTTATTTAAATAAAATTTCGCGTCAAAATAATGCGATTCACTTGAATTTTCTTTTGTTGATTTCTTTGAAATACAGTTGCTTGGCAACCATTTAATAAAAGAGAGAGAAAAACGAAATGCATTGAAATTTTTGGTAAAAAATGAGAAATTAAAATGTTTTATATCTTTCAAATTAATGTGTAAAATTTCCCAATAATTTATACAGTTAATTTCGAAATTCTAATAAATATATTGAAAAATTTTCAAAGCGATTGGATTAAATTAAGATCTTCATTTCGTAAATTTTGCATCCATAATTCAACATTTACAATTATCCCAATGCGTGATTTTCTTTTCGGTGAATGTTAAAATAAAAAAAATCGTCTGACTTTCCATTGAAAATCATTATGTCTTAAAAGAAAATGTTCGATAGT
The DNA here is from genome assembly GCA_963931845.1 of Maratus michaelseni. Taxonomy (NCBI): domain Eukaryota; kingdom Metazoa; phylum Arthropoda; class Arachnida; order Araneae; family Salticidae; genus Maratus; species Maratus michaelseni. The sequence goes on along the minus strand of OZ007598.1, from coordinate 26,223,988 downwards.
TTTCGAACCAATGAACCAAATTTAACCAAAAACTATACAGCTAATTCCGGGTACCTTGCCAATATACCTTTCAAATTACAAGTTAATCGGTTAATTTTTGAGCAGTTAACGCGGAACAGACAAACAAACAAACAGAAACCAAAAACTTTTCGTATCTCTACAGTAATTCATAATTCAGTGTTTATTTCCACTGACGTTTCGGCAACTAGTAAATGTGCAGATCAGGAGCCCCAACGTCAGCTCTGAAAGTCATTGTTTTTTAATCTCACTTTTCATATCATTTAGCATCTTACAATCCGCAATTTAATTTTTTTTATATTACATGCATATTTATAGGCATATAATATACTTGGGAGGTTTCGACAATTAGAAGCATTAAATTAAACACGGTTTATGCAATGATATTCTTAAATTCTTATTAAATTCTTATTCTTGTAATTTTTTAGATAAAAAAATGCCTTTCTTATTTTGATATTCTTTGAAATAGGGTTGCTAAGCAACTAACAAAATAAAGAGAAAGAAAAAGAAATGCATTTTAAAATTTGTAAATAATAGGAAAATAAAATGTTTTAAAATTTCCGAACAGTTGCAAAAAATTTTCCAATAATTTAAACAATTAATTCTAAATTCTAATCGATGTATCGGCAAATTTTCAAAGTTATTGCATATATTTAATACATTTTTAAAATATATCTTATATATATATATATATATATATATATATATATATATATAAGTTTAAATAGGATATATATATAGAATACATATATATTCTATATATATATATTCTAATAGCATGTAAAATTTGATGAAAATGCTTGCATTAGTTCTTGAGATAGAGATATATTGAGGAAATTGTGAAAAATGCAGAATAGCAGCGCCACGTGTTGGGCGATTTACACCAAAAACTAATCAACACCAATTTATATGAAGATCTAACTGAATCTAAAGTTTTATTACATTCTGTGCATTAGTTTTTGAAATAGAGCATCTAAATATTTGTGTCACATACAGAGAAACTCACAGACAGACAATTTCTAAAAACAGTCAAATCATTTTCAGCACCTGCTAAAACGTGTAAATTCGTCGAAAACCGGATGTCGAAATTTTTTACGAATCCAACACTTTCTTCTTGTAAAGACAGAAGAAAGTTAAAATTAAAAAAATTAGAATGAAAATAGTTCCAATTTTAAAAATGTTTCAAATGGTCTTCATATGAAAATGTATTTTGGTCACTATAATTATTTTCTTTTAGAGCTATGAAAATTAGTCTTTTATAAGGTCCCTGGGCCCTATGTTCTATTTAGAAAACTTTTTCCATTTTCTAAAAAAATAAAAGATTTAATTTTGTAGAACAAATATAGTTTACAGTGTTATGATACTCTGAATTTTATTAATTTTCTAGAACTAAAAAAGTCTTTTATGGTTTTTAGTGCTAAGAAAACGCTGAAAACTCAAACTGCAAAGTACCATAACAAGGTAAACTTTGATTCTACAAAAATTAAGGATGTTCGGGGTCAAAATTATATTTTTTTTATTTATAGGCATTTTTTAAGAATCTTTTTCCTGGAATGTGTTTCTATAAACATTACTTTTCAGATAAAAAAAAATTAACTTTGAAATTTTATTTACAAAAATTTTTTGAAAAAGAATTTAGAATTTAATTTTTGATGTAACTCATGAAATACTTGCCCGATTTCATTGCTTTTTTTTTTTTCAATTGTGTGCAGAAAAGGTTTCTTATTAATTTGTCATTAGGTTTTATAAAAATATTACTTAAATTTTATAATAAATTTTAAAAAGTAAAAAAATAAGATTTTTGAGAGCGATTTTTATTTCGAGAAGTATACTTTTGAAATTTTCACATGAAATTAAAAATTTTAAAGACTTTTTTTTTTTAAACATAACTTAAATTTCTTTACAATTTTCCCACACATATCTTGCAATACAGTTTTGATATATCCTTTTAAACGACATCTAAATAAAAATTTAAAACAATTTTATTTAGAATATATTTAACTTTTGATATAACTCGTGAACTTTTTGCTCGATTCCATTACCTTTTCACAACTGTGTGCAGGAAAAATTACTTATTAATTTGTATTCACGATTTATCAAAATATTACTTTAAGAAATTATAATAAATTTTAAAAAGTAAAAAAATAAGATTTTTGATAGTGATTTTTATTTCGAGAAGTATACTTTTAAAATTTTCACATGAAATTAAAAATTTTAAAGACTTTTTTTTTAAAACAAAACTTAAAAACTCTATACAATTTCCACACACATATCTTGCAATAAAGTTTTGATATATCCTTTTAAACATGACATCTAAATAAAAATTTAATTTTTTTAAAATTTAGAATTTATTTAATTTGTGATATACCTTGTGAACTGTTTGCTCGATTTCATTACCTTTTCACAACTGTGTGCAAAAAAGTTTTCTTATTAATTTGTCATCTGGTTTTATAAAAATATTACTTAAAAAAATTTTTAATAAATTTTTAAAAGTAAAAAAATAAGATTTTTGAGAGTGATTTTTATTTTGAGAAGTATATTTTTTAAATTTTCACATGAAATAAAAAATTTTAAAGACAATTTTTTAAAAACATAACTTAAAAACTCTGTACAATTTTCACACACATATCTTGCAATAAAGTTTTGATATATCCTTTTAAACATGACATCTAAACAAAAATTTAAATTTTTTTTAATTTAGAATTTATTTAATTTTTGATATATATCGTGAACTGTTTGCTCGATTTCATTACTTTTTACAACTGTGTGCAAAAAAGTTTTCTTATTAATTTGTCTTCAGGATTTATAAAAATAGTGCTTAAAAATTTTATAATATTTTTTTTTTAAATAAACAAATAAGTTTTTTTAAAGTGATTTTTATTTCAAGAAGTATACGTTTAAAATGTTCACATTAAATTAAGAAATTTAAAAACATAACTTAAAAACTCTATACAATTTTCCCACACATATCTTGCAATAAAGTTTTGATATATCCTTTTAAACATGGCATCTAAATAAAAATTTAATTCTTTTTAAATTTAGAATTTATTTAATTTGTGATATACCTCGTGAACTTTTTGCTCGATTTCATTACCTTTTCACAGCTGTGTGCAAAAAAGTTCTCTTATTAATTTGTCTTCAGAATTTATAAAATATTACTTTAAAAAAATTATAATATATTTTAAAAAGTAAAAATATAAGATTTTTGAGAGTGATTTTTCTTTCAAGGAGTATATTTTTAAAATTTTCATATACAATTAAAAATTCTAAAGTGAATTTATTAAAAACATAAGAAATATTACAACTATTTGAAATTTTCTACTGAAAATTTCACTATTAAATGAATATAAACGAGTTCCACTGTACCCTTGTCGTGTTGGTCCAATATACCTCTCGCAGATATGAAATACAAAATATTTTAATTCATTTAAAAAGGAAAATTTTGCATAGATTTATCCATAAATGAGTGCAATATCTTTAAACTTCAGTTGTTTTTACTTTTAACCTTTATTAGCGAAAAATCTAAAATTCTAAAGAGAAAATATTTTACTTGTTATATGTATAGCTAAAAATGAAAACTATCTTTAAAATGAATAAATTGTGCTGTGATCAATCGTGTGATTTAAAGTTGAAAATATTCACCACCAAAGTACCTTTTATGAGTACCAATATGAAGTATAAATTAATGTAAAATAATTACATTTGAAGAGTTGATACACTATGCCCCATCTTCCCCTACATATGAAAATGTTGTACTTAATCACCGATATATCATAGATCTTATTTCTGGTGTCAACATCCCTTTTTAAATGCATATACAAAACACACAACGATGAATGAGGTATCATAAAAAAAGGTTTTGAGTAAGCCTTTGACATAGTACACTCACATTTTGTTAAAACACGTTGCTTAATTAAACACTTATGCTAACACACGAGTAAATAATTCAGTAATAAAAATTTACATCAATATTTTTAAAAGTTTAACATTAGCCATGATAAAAGACCAAATATCTTATTAAAATAACATTTTCTTTAATTTCTAAGGAGAATTGAAACAATTTCTTTTTTTTCTCTCAGCAGGATGCTAAAAGAAAAGTACAACTAAAAAATTGACTTCCACGGGAGGTTCAGATTGACAGACTTCCCCTCTCTCCCCCTAAGACAAAATTTTCTTAGATCCTATTTTCTTATTGTTTAATTATTTTAAGTCACTGGTAATAAGTAAATACTAGTACTATTTTTCATAATAATCATAATGAAATTTTTTTAATTAATTAAACTTTAATGTCCAGGGAGGGGCAATGACCCCTCCCCCCCCCCACACACACACTACACAAAATATTCTTACTTTCTATTTTTCTTATTGCTTAATTATTTTAAGTCACTACTAAAGAATGAATATTGCTATTATTTTTCAGAATCACCAGAAAAAAAAAGAAAATTTAATTAATTAAATTTCAAATTCCAGGTGCAATGATACCCCCCCCCCACACACACACATACACACAAGATAAAAAGTCTTATTGTCTATTTTTCTTATTGCTTAATTATTTTAAGTCACTACTGAATAATAAATATTACTACTATTTTTCGGAATCCCCAGAAAATAAAAGAAAATTTAATTAATTAAACTTCAAAATCCAGGGAGAGGCAATGACCACTTCCCCTCACACACACACAAGACAAAATATTCTTAGTTTCTATTTTTCTTATTGCTTAATTATTTTAAGTCACTACTAAATAATTAATATTACTACTATTTTTCATAACCAGCAGAAAAAGAGAAAATGTAATTAATTAAACTTCAAATTCAAGGGAGGGGCAATGACCCCCCCCCCCCCCCACACACACACACATAAGACAAGATATTCTTAGTTTCTATTTTTCTTATTGCTTAATTATTTTAAGTCACTACTAAAGAATAAATATTACTACTATTTTTCAGAATCACCAGAAAAAAGAAGAAAATTTAATTAATTAAATTTCAAATTCCAGGGAGGGGCAATGACCCTACCACCTCCCCCCCCCCCCCCACACACACACAAGACAAAATAATTAAACAATGAAAAAAATAGGAACGAAGAATTTTTTTTGTGGGGGGGAGGAGAGGGCCATTGCCGTTCCCTGGATTTTGAAGTTTAATTAATTAAATTTTCTTTTTCTTCTGCTGATTATATGAAAAATAGTAGTAATATTTGTTTTTCAGTAGTAACTTAAAATAATTAAACAATAAGAAAAATAGGAACTAAGAAATTTTAAGTCACTGCTGAAGAATAAATATTACTACTATTTTTCATAATCAGCAGAAGATAAAAATTTAATTCATTAAACTTCAAAATCCAGGGAGTGGCAATGCTCCCCCTCCCCCTGACGACGCCCATGTGATGATCCACCATATACGTATGAAAGCAGTAAACAATAATGTTCAGACCCTAACAAACAATCAAAAATGTCCTTTGAAGAAAAAAAAACCCCGTAGAAACTAGTCTATAAGAAAATCAATAATTATGTTACCGTTCAGAGGATTTGGCACATCAGGAATCAAATCACTAAAACTGGAAAATGTCGCTGAGCTAAAACTCCAAACACCGATGATCAACAAACACAGTAACATCGTGATCAGGCCACAGCAGCAAAGTGATCTCCTTTTGCGTGCAGGATGACAACTGGACACACCGGAATCCATAGCGTGATAAGCTCTTCCCTAAAACCCTCTTTCTTGTAAACACATCGCATTAGAAAACAAAAAAAAATGTTCTTGAAATTTCTCCTTTACGTTGAGCAGCGCGAGCTAAAGCGGTGCAAGTAACTACCGGCCACCACTTAATTCGCAGTCAAGGTTATGGACTAATTGCTGTTTATATTCTTTTTACCTTGATATGGATATGACTTTATTATTTATTGCATTCGTATGAGAAATTGATTTCTTTTGTTGTTTTTGAATGGTACAGTTAATTGTTGCATTAATTGGTTTTATTATTCGTTGGATAAAAAGTTTAAAACATTCAATCGATTATACAGTCGGACCCGGTTAAGACGCTGACGGTTAATACCAAGGCAACACTAGATACAGGGCTTGCTCATTCACTCTCAAAACGTCACAAATGGTGGCTGACCGCGACCAGCGATTGGTCCAAAGCAACGCACCCATCGTTTTGTGCCAATCGCTGTATGTCTTTCCTCCTAGTCAGCCACCTTTTGTGACGTCATCATAATGAATGAGCAAGCCCGGTATGTAGTGTAGCCCTGTTAATACACGATCCAGCTTAATACGCGGATTTTTTTCCAGTCCCTTGAACATCGCCCATAAATAAGACTAATGTAAAAATATCACGTTTAATACGCGAACGGTTATTACGCGAACCCGCTTAATACGCGATAAACTGTCGGCACCTTGACGCAAAAAATCTCGCTTCATACCAGAATTTATAGACCAAGATGAGAATTTCTTCTCTCTTTGCAAATTTAGTGGGATTATGCATCTGTATAGGTATCGTCTCTTAGTTCAGATATCTACCACTATTTTTGAAGAGTAATATTCGCATTATGTAATGACTTATTAATTGAAGCTAATGTTACTAATCGGAAATAGTGGTAGATATTTCAATACATTACTCATTATCACAAGTACTACATACAGTTTTATTAACTGGGTTGTTCTGCAAAGATTTCATATTTTTGGCATACGTTAAATAAAAAAGGTAGCATTAAAATTACTTTTGTTGTTTATTTTTGGTTGTAATGTATTAGCCATATTTGAATCTATATATTTTTTCAGTTATTATTTCAGTCAATCCTATAAAAACAGACAATGGGTTAGGTCTGAATACAGTTAAATTTTAATTTAAATTATTTAAAAGACACAATTTTCAACCGTAAACATATAAACATAAGCTTTAATGTTCATTGAGGCGATTAGATGGGTAAATAAGCTCAGTTCCCGGAACATTATGTAAATCACGTTTAGTACGCAATCGCGCTTAACACGCGACTTTTGTTCAGTCCCTTGAGACGCATCTTAACCAGTCTCGACTGTATATGTTTAACTGCAAACCTATTACTCTTGTCGGTCCCCTTTCACCGTTTGAAGAATTTCCAATATTTCTATAAATATGCTTGTAAATCCCAGAATATATATATTTTTTTAATCGCTGTTTGATGCTATAATATCTTTTATATCTCCTCATTCTATATACGGTTCAAAAAAGTATTATGTTAAAAATATTTTTGTCTACAGCCATTTTAACATGACTACATGAAACGGAAAAACACGGGCCTAACGCTTAAAGGGTTTTAAGGCGATCAAACATCCCCGAATTTCACCGAAATTTGAGGACGGGCCAAGTGAAGATTTCTGAACGTGAATAGGGAAGGGGGGAGGGGGGTGCGAATTCCGCAATGGAAGATTTGATATTCATTTTCTTATTAGGGTCTAAAACAGCACCCCCCCCCCCCCCAACTGGAACTTCATAACGCCTCCTTCTCTAGAATTTCAATATTCCCGGATAAAAATGTTTGAATTCAATACTAGACGAAAGTCACATATTTCACTCCGCGCAGTCACGCAGTTTTTCATTTAAAAATAAAATTCTAAAAATTTTGTTGAATTCGTAACGGGCCCACCGTGGCTGAGTGGTCAAGGCATCACACAGCTAATCGTTTGCGAGTGTAGGTGGGAGCGGGTTCGAATCCCGCTGGCTCCGTTGCACACTCTTTGTGGAGCTTTCGGCTGTATTTTTGTGTGTTTTAAATTTCCTTGTGTGTGCTATCTTGTCCCTATATATTTTGACGATGACTTATAAACGGGCGCTTGACGCCAAGCATACAGGTCAGATGTTTGTTAATAAAAATGTCAAACTAGAAATGAATTCGTGACTTTTGAAAATAAGACAAATCTTAAAAAGATTTTAAAACTTTTAAAGTTGTGAAAGCTTTAACTTTGAGTCCCTGTAAAATTTGGTCACTTTAGTTATATAATTTCAAAATTATTTTTCGAAAAAATATAAATTGTAACCGATAACTTTTTTTTTTTCTTTTTTTTTTTTTTCTTTTTTTTTTTTTTTTTTTTTTTTTTTTTTGTAAAATTTGGTTATTTTAGTATATAATTTCAAAATTATTTTTTGAAAAAATATAAATAAACAATTTATATTTTTTCGAAAAATAATTTTGAAATTATATACTAAGGTGACCAAATTTTCAGGTTATTTTCAGAATTTTAAGGTCACCTAACCGATGAAATTTTTTATATATAGAAATAGGTTTCCAGAAGCTTAAAATATGCGAACCTAAAATTACAGCTCATTCCGCATAGTTTTTGTATGTATGTATGTACGTACGTAATGCGATAACTCTTCATAGAAATATCCGTTTTCCTTCAAATTTTGTTTATAGGTTCACTGTGTTAAGGCGCTTCCCTGATTAGTTTTCGGGATTGATTGGTTCAGTATAAAAGGGGGGGAACAAGGGGCTAATTCCCCCCCTTAATTTATATAAATGGGTTTTTCATGCAGAATTATTCCGTTTTCCTTCAAATTTTGTTTATAGGTTCACTGAGTTAAAGCGCTTCCCTGATTAGTTTTCGGGATTGATTGGTCAAGTATAAAGGGGGGGGGGGGGGGGACAAGGGTCTAATTCCCCCCCCCCCCTTAATTTATATAAATGGGTTTTTCATGCAGAATTATTCCGTTTCCCTTCAAATTTTGTTTATAGGTTCACTGAGTTAAGGCGCTTCCCTGATTAGTTTACGGGTTTGATTAGTTAAGTATAAAGGGGGGGGGGTGATCGGGGGGGCTAATCCCCCCCTTAATTTATATAAATGGGTTTTTCATGCAGAATTATTCCGTTTTCCTTCAAATTTTGTTTAAAGGTTCATTGGGTTAAGACGCTTCCCTGATTACTTTTCGGGATTGATTGGTTTAGTATAAAGGGGGGGGAACAAGGGGCTAATTCCCCCCCCTTAATTTATATAAATGGGTTTTTCATGCAGAATTATTCCGTTTTCCTTCAAATTTTGTTTATAGGTTCACTGTGTTAAGGCGCTTGCATGATAATTTTCGGGATTGATTGGCTGAGTATAAAGGGGGGAACTGGGGGGGCTAATCCTCCCTTAATTTATATAAATGGGTTTTTCATGCAGAATTATTCCGTTTTCCTTCAAATTTTGTTTATAGGTTCACTGAGTTAAGGCGCTTCCCTGATTAGTTTTCGGGATTGATTAGTTAAGTATAAAGGGGGGGGGGATCGGGGGGCTAATCCCCCCTTAATTTATATAAATGTGTTTTTCATGCAGACTTATTCCGTTTTCCTTCAAATTTTGTTTATAGGTTCACTGAGTTAAAGCGCTTCCCTGATTAGTTTTCGGGATTGATTGGTCAAGTATAAAGGGGGGGGGGAACAAGGGTCTAATTCCCCCCCCCCTTAATTTATATAAATGGGTTTTTCATGCAGAATTATTCCGTTTCCCTTCAAATTTTGTTTATAGGTTCACTGAGTTAAGGCGCTTCCCTGATTAGTTTACGGGTTTGATTAGTTAAGTATAAAGGGGGGGGGGTGATCGGGGGGGCTAATCCCCCCCTTAATTTATGTAAATGGGTTTTTCATGCAGAATTATCCCATTTCCTTCAAATTTTATTTATAGGTTCACTGTGTTAAGGCGCATCTCTGATTAGTTTTCGGGATTGATTGGTTAAGTATAAAGGGGGGGAACAAGGGGCTAATTCCCCCTTATCTATACTAATATATAAAGTAGTAAAGATTGTTTGTTTGTTTGTTTGTTTGTTTGTAGGGGGTAATCTCTGGAACCACTGAAGCGATTTTAAAAGTGGTGGTGGCAAATTAATGGTGACAATCCCTGCTCCAACATAGGCTATATTTTATGACGTTGCCACCACCCCCAGGGGGGTGCAGGAGCGAAAAACGTTCTAAAATTTCGATTTTTTGTGTACTGAAGGAGATAGAAGTATCAAATTTGATATGGTAGTTACTTATAAGATGTAAATGCTCTCTAAGAACAAATTATTAAAACATTCGCAATTTAAAAGGGTGAGATGAGGAAGAAGCGTTCTAAAAACATTCTAAATTACAATTTCTATGGAATCTCTGAAACTACAGAACCGATTTCAAAAGTGATGGTGGCAAATGGATGGTGACAGTCCATGCTCCAACATATGCTAAATTTTTTGTCGGTGCCACTGCCCGCAGAGGGTGCAGGAGCAAAAAACGTTCCAAAATTATGATATTTTCAATAATGAAGGAGTTAGGAACTTGACATTTTGTATGGTCGTTACTTACAAGATTTAAATGCTCTATAAGAACAAAATCTAAAAAAATTCGAAATTTAAAAGGCTGAAATAAGCAAAAAATTTTCTAAAAACATTCTAAATTACAATTTGTATGGAATGTCTGGAACTACTAAAGCGACTTCAAAAGTGATGGTGGCAAATGGATGGTGACAATCCCTGCTCCAACATAGGCTATATTTTATGTCGGTGCCACTACCCCGAGGGGGGTGCAGAAGCGAAAAACGTTCTAAAATTGCGATTTTTGCGATGCTGAAGGAGCTAGAAACTTCAAGTTCGGCATGATTGTTATTTATAAGATCTAAATGCGCTCTAAGAACAATTTCTAAAGAAAAATGATCTAATGATTCTGCGATTTTTCAACTATTGAATTTCTAAAATTACCAAATTTCACAATAGAGTACCATAGCGAAACCTTCACGCGTAAAAAGATAATGATAAGGGCGACGTGTCCTGACGTGTATATTGACTATAGCACGAGTCACAAATTATAGTATCCTTATTATTCTGTTAAAATATAAAAGTGAATTATGAAATGTCAATATTTTGTTTGATTAAAGGTTCGTTAAGAGAAATTGACCAGCGTAGCGGGCTTTGCTTGCTAGTGATTTTATAAAGGAAAATAATTTTATCAATGAAACAGATAACTCTATTAACACAATATGAAAATTCTTAATTTTTTAGATGAAATTAAAGAAAAATTTAAAACTTTTCTTAACCTACAGATATAAATATTTTACAGGATTTGGTTTAAGGTTGCTTTCTTAAAATTGTTTCCTATAATTTTAAAGATAAGATTTCCAAAAAGTTAACTAATTTAAGAGAAAACTAGTTGGATGTGCCAATCCCAAAACTTTCTTCTATCCCACACAGATTTCGCATACACTAAAAAGAATCAGCAACCAATTTACATCAAGGTCTAACTGAATCTAAAGTTTTATTAAATTCCGTGCATTAGTTCTTGAGATATGACTATTGCTAAAATCGTGTAAATCCAGCAAAATGCAGCATAGCAACGCCACCTGTTGGGAGATTTAGACCATAACCTAATCAACAATAACTTATGACAATGTCCAACTGAATTTGAAGTTTGATGAAAATCCGTGCATCAGTTCTTGAGATATAGTTATCGTGATAATAATGAAAAAAGTAGCATAGCAGCGCCACCTGTTGGGCTATTTACACCAAAACATAATCAGCATCTATTTATGTCAAAGTCTACCAGAATTTGAAGTTTGATGAAATTCCGTGCATTAGTTCTTGAGATATAGCTATCGTAAAAATAATGAAAAACGTGATATAGCAGCGCCACCTGTTGGGATATCTAAACCAACATTTAATCAGCGTCTATTTATGTTAAGGTCTAACTGAATCTGAAGTTTGATCAAAATAACTGCATTAGTTCTTGAGATAGAGATAATGCGGAAATCGCAAAAAATTCAGCATAGCAGCGCAAACCTTTCGGGCGATTTTCACCAAAAACTAATCAGCACCAATTTATATTAGGGACTAACTGAATATAAAGTTTTATTAAATTTCGTGCATTAGTTCTTGAGATAGAGCGCCCACAAATTTTTTGTCACATATAGACAGACAGAGTCACAGACAGACATTTTCTAAAAACAGTCAAATCGTGTTCAGGACCTTCTAAAACGTATAAATCTGTTGAAAACCGGAAGTCGAAAATTTTCATGAATCCAATACCTTCTTCTTGTAAAGATAGAAGAAAGTAAAAAATTGTGATATATGTAACAAGTCGAATGTGTCTATCTCACACAGGTTTCACATACATCAAAAATGAATCAGCACCAATTTATATCAAGGTCTATATCTGAAAGTTTCACGAAAATCTGTGAGTTAGTTCTTGAGATATAGCCACCTAGAAAATCATGAAAAAAGTAGCATAGCAGCGACACCTGTTGGACTATTTACACCAAAAGGTAATCAGCATCTATTTTTGTCAATATCTAACAGAATTTGAAGTTTGATGAAATTCTGTGCATTAGTTCTGGAGATATAGCTATCGTGAAAATCATGAAAAAGTAGCATAGCAGTGCCACCTGTTGGGATATCAACATCAAAACGTAATTAGCATCTATTTATGTCAAGGTCTAACTAAATCTGAAGTTTGATTAAAATCAGCGCATTAGTTCTTGAGATGAGCTATTGCGGAAATTACGAAAAATGCAGCATAGCAGCGCCACCTGTTGGGCGATTTACACCCGAAATTAATCAGCACTAATTCATATCAAGGTCTAATTGAATCTAAAGTTTTAGTAAATCCCGTGCATTAATTCTTGAGAAAGAGCGCCCACAAAATTTTTGTCCCATGCAGACACACAGACAGACAAACAGACAGACAGACAGACTCACAGACAGACATTTTCTAAAAACAGTCAAATCGTGTTCAAAACCTTCTAAATCGTATAAATCCGCCGAAAACCGGAAGTCGAAAATTTTCATGAATCCATTATTTTCTTCTTGTAAAGATAGAAGAAAGTAAAAAGTAGAACAAAAAAGAAAAAAAATCAAGCGTCATGCGTAGATAATAAAACATTTTCCAGAATTTCCAGAATACTGAAACTAAACTTCGCCATTTAAAATAGAAAAAAAAATAGTTCAAAGAGATTCAAAATAGCATTTCCATCAGATTCCAAAAAGTCATGAAAATTAATGAATCTAAAGTTTTAGTAAATTCCGTGCATTAATTCTTGAGAAAGAGCGCCCACAAAATTTTTGTCCCATACAGACACACAGACAGACAGACAGACATTTCCTAAAAACAGTCAAATCGTGTTCAAGACCTTCTAAAACGTATAAATCTGCCGAAAACCGGAAGTCGAAAATTTTCATGAATCCAATGCTTTCTTCTTGTAAAGATAGAAGAAAGAAAAAAGTAGAACAAAAAAGAAAGAAAAATCAAGCGTCATGCATAGATAATAAAACATTTTCCAGAATTTCCAGAATACTGAAACGAAACTTCGCCATTTAAAATAGAAAAAAAAAAAAATAGTTCAAAGAGATTCAAAATAGCATTTCCATCAGATTCCAAAAAGTCATGAAAATTCAATAAATTGCTGTATCGGAGTAGTTTACATCATAAGACTTTTCAAAAACTGGATAATTTCGTGGTAAAAAAAACGAAGTAGTAGAAAAAAGTCCCATTAAACCCCTTCACATTTCGAAAACTTATAAAACTTTAACAAATTGTCGTATCGCAGTGTGCAGTTTGCATCATACGACATGGTATAAATAAATATATATATATTTTTTTAAATCTCAATAATATATATCAATTACATAAACATCCGACTATATCTACGTGAGTTAGAGCTCGGACAAATAACACATGGGCTGATAAGTTCCCGGTCTGGCACGCAGATGGCGTTGCAATCGCCGAACCGATGTTTTTTTTTAGTAAATACTAACCTTTAAAAGGTAGCAGAAAAAATGTCATGACGATTCGCCGTGTGGATAAAACGTTAGAGTGGTTTCAGTTGAACGACTTTGTTGATAAACAAAAAAATGGGTAAACAAGAATTTCAAGAATTGTTATTTGATGGGGAAAAACACCTTTCAAACAAAAGCTTGGCTTGATAAGCGTTATCCAAACAATGCACCAGGTAAATCAACCATTATTGACTGGTTTGCTGAATTTAAACGTGGTCGTACGGACACCAGTGATGCACCACGCAAAAGAGGTGGTTACTCCGGAAAACATAAAAAAAGTCCACAAAATCTTTTTGGGAAACCGTAAAGTGAAGTTGCAGGAGATAGCTCAGACTCTAAGTTTTATTTTGAATGAACATTTGTCTACGAAAAAGCTGTTGTCAAAGTGGCTGCCGCGCGTGCTGACTTTTGACCAAAAACAACAAAGAGTCGATGATTCTGAGCACTGTTTGGAGCTTTTTCGTTATAAAATTATGTTATTTATTATTAAATTATTATTATTATTCATTTATTAAATTATTATTATAAAATTATTATTATTATTCATTTATTAAATTATTATTATAAAATTATTATTATTATTCATTTATTAAATTATTATTATAAAATTATTATTATCATTATTAAATTATTATTAATATTATTAAATTATTATTATATATTATTAAAGTTATAAAGTTTTGTTAAAAAGTTGTGTTTTCTTTATTAGACCGGGAACTTATCAGCCCATCTGTTAGACGGCCAGTCAAATAGAATTCATAAACACTTTTCAACATAGTTGAAAAGTGTTAAAAAGGTTTTCTGTGAATATGTTAACTTCTATGCATTATAAAACATATTTTGTTATACTACCTGTTAGACCACGCCACCCATTATTAACTCATGCACGCGAAAAACAAATTATCCTAACAATGGTTTATTGGCATTGAGATACGGGATCTAATTTTTAAAAGTAATTACTTCATTGAAATTATAATATTGAAAAGTTGTTGAAAAGTAAATAGTAATTACGATTAAAGCCTATACATTCACATTTATAATGAAGTGGTGATAGCCTTCAAAGCAAGAATATTCTTAAATTAGTAATAGAACTTTATTAATTACTAGCTGACATGCCCGGCGTTTCCCGGACCCGTGATAATAACCTTAAAGATACCTAAAATCAATGTTGAATGATTTTATATTTTTAAATGAAAATCTATCCAAACGAACTGAAGGACAGTCGTTTAGTTATTGCCGATTTAATGTCTATTTAATTTCTGACGTTTTGATATATTAAACTTTCAATTCTGACCAAAAGTCCCTATAGAAACCTAAATAATTTATAAAGCGCCCTTTTAAACTCAAAATAATATACAGTATTGGCCAATTTATTAGTCCCATTCGAAAAAAAATTCCAAAACCTTGATTTTAAGTTGATTATATTAAAATTAAATAAAAACCATGCACTCGTAGCATCATAATTCACTTTTATATTTTAACAGAATAGTAAGGCTACTTATAATTTGTGACTCGTGCTATAGCCAGTATACGTCAGGACATATGTTCATTATCATTTATCTTTTTACGCGTGAAGATTTCGCTATGGTACTCCATTGTGAAATTTGGTAATTTTTGAAATTCAATATTTGAAAAACGGCATAATCATTAGATTTGAAATTTATATCAAGAAAAATACAATTTTTTACCTTTCTAACGAAGTTTGTCTTACAATTTTCCGACAAATACTTTTCGAGCTATTAATTTTTGCAGCAACTTCAAATATTTCATTTTCCGAGATTAATCTGTGGCAACGATCATCGAAAATCCCAGTCGTCAGCAACGCATAGCTTTTTATTAAAGAGGATATTTTATAAAATTATAATTTATGCTGGACTAATAATAAACTTATATGAACTTACTCTTTTAAGCATTAACAATAATGTAACATTTTATGTATTTTATGCTCACTTTTTTACTTTTTTCTATCTTTACAAGAAAAAAGTATTGGATTCATGAAAATTTTCGACTTCCAGTTTATACGTTTTAGTAGATTCTGAACACGATTTGACTGTTTTTAGAAAATGTCTGTCTGTATATGTGACAAACATTTTACGGGCGCTCTATCTCAAGAACTAATGCACATAATTTAATAAAACTTTAGATTCAGTTAGTTCATGATATAAATTGGTGCTAGAAAGGTTTCGGTGTAAATCGCCCAACAGGTTGCGCTGCTATGTTGCATTTTTCACGATTTCCAAAATAGTTCTATATCAAGAACTATTGCGCGGATTTTCATCAAACTTCAGATTCAGTTAGACGGCTACATAAGTTGTTGCTGATTAGATTTTGGTGTAAATCTCCCAAAAGGTGCAGATACTTATGCTGCATTTTTAGGTTTTACACGACTTTAACGGTAGTCAAAGCTCAAGAACTAATGCACAGAATTTAATAAAACTTTAGATTTAATTTGACCTTGATATAAGTTGGTGTTGATTAGGTTTCTGTGTAAATCATATAACAAGTGTTGCTTCTATGCAGAATTTTTTTATTTTAAAATGCATAATTTAAAAATATTACACTTTTTTGAAGTATTAACATGTATGAGACAAAAGAAAGTTTTGGTGTTGGCACATCCAACTAGTTTGTTGTTGTTTGTTTACAACGTACGTTTTTCGGTTCGTTCGTAAGTATATAAATACGTAGCATCTATTGTCGTCGTCTGGTCCGTCCGTCTGTCTGTCTATCCGTCCGTCCGTCCGTCTGTCCGCATATAACAACGCAAAAACTACAGAACCGAATGGTTTGAAATTTAAGATATATTATCTTTGCAGAATTTTGTCGAGACATTTCAAATTTTATGGAAATCGAATCAAAACTTTAGAAGATATTAATAAAAATATTTATTAAGAAATTTGAATTTTTTTTAAATCAGTGCTTCCTTGTTATAGGAGCTTCCGAGGTTGAATCGTCAAGCGACCGAGATACTTACTTTATGACAGAAATGAATCTGCAGACGATATAATTCATTTCACAGAATTAAAAATCAGAAAAGATCTGAATATTTATATAACTAGCTATAGTACGAACGCACCTCATTTGTCACGTTTGAGGTACAATTTCCAACTTGTTATCTTTGTCAAGAGTAGTGTTTCTAGGTCCAGTATCGAAAACAGCGAAACAGAAAGCTTTAAAAAATCGGAAAAACTATTCCTCAATCGGGACAATGTATATAAACAAATTATATATGTTTCCTTTCATTACTTTAAATCTATTTAAATTCAATGACGTCGGAGGGACGCAGTTTAACCCTTTGAAGTCATTCTAAATACGGTAAACGCCCGAGCGCTGAAATATTGCTGCGAGAGCTTTTCTACGCCTTTGTTTGCTCGCATATTTGTCAGCAGCACAATAAAAAGGCAGCTATCTTCGAAAGTGGAACATTCCTAAGATCAATAGTACAAAACGCCCCCCACCCGTTGATTGCAATAATCCCATACACTGAGACAATAGTTGGATATTTCCAAGGGGGGAAAACGGAACACCTGTTTCTCACGCGCTCGGGCGGTTTGGCAGTAGTTTGCTTGGTCGGACGTCTTGGACGATTTCGTAGCAAAAAGGTTATAGTTAGTAAGCTAAAACTTTCTATCATTTGGAATGATTAACAATACTTGTATATCCATCAATGTGCTGTACTTCTGAAATTTTTAGCGACAGATACTTTTAAGGACATATCACCGCTGGATGCTGCAATATTGTAAAAATCCAAACTTTTTATTTAAATATCGTCAAACTTTTCTACAAAAGCATTATCACACTCAACAATCCTATCTAAATTGTTTAAACAATAAAATGTTAGCTTGTTTCTTTCGCCTTTGCTTAATCATAAGTTATACTACTGTCTATTTCGAAAACACATTCGTAATCTTCTCTGTCACAAAAAAAATCATATTAAATCCTAGGGTGAGAGTAACCTTTTAGAATTAAAAATTCTTAGTTATATTTCTTATAATTTACGTTCTTTTTATATAAATTGAACAAATCATTGAATTTCGGCACCACCTCTTAGATGTCTACAATAAAAATTGAATTACAACACATTCAGAATGCTAAGTGTAAAATTTCGTTAAATTCTGTACATTTAAACTGGTGATATAAACATCGCATATTTCGAAAGAATCATCGAATTTCGGCATCCCGCTTAGATGACCGCAACCAAAATCGAATGCCAGTCTATTCCTGTCATGAGGGTTCTAAATTTGATGCTTCGTTGTGAACTCTGCACACGCATAAACTGGAGCTAAGCATCACATAAATCGAACAAATCATCAATTTGCGGCACCCCTCTTGGGGGGGGGGGGGATTTTTCCCAAAAACTAATCAGCCCCAGTTCACATAAGGATAGAACTTCATATGAAATTTCATGCTATAGTAGTTCATCGTGAGTTACAGCGGTCACAAAATTTGTGTCACATACAGACAGACACACGGACAGACACTTTTTTTTTAAATAATCATATCGTGTTCAGGACCTTGTGGAACGAAATTTTTCCCGAATCCAATACTTTCTTCTTATATAAGAAAAGTAATAATAGCATGAGATGGGCAAAAATTTAAAATAACTTTTGAATTATGAAAAATCGGGACTTTGTGACCACGCGGCTTGGGTCTTGGAACCACTGAAAATCGCGATATCCTGTGTAAATTGGTAATCTTGACCAAGAGATTCTTTTTTCCCCGATTAGTAAACCAAGGCTGATTCACTGCTAAAACCGACTCTGTGCTGAAACTTATTAAGTCAAAATCAAATACCCAGAAAATATACAATTAAGTATATTATAAATTAGCTTTGTGCAATTAGAGATTATAAGCGGTGATTTTTTTTAAATAATAAATCATATTACAAAGCAAGCATTAAATATACATCTACTAATGCCATTAACTTAAATAAAACATTTTTGTAAATAAAAACAAACAAATCGGATAATGAAAAGAAAAAAAAAAACAGTCAAATTAATTAAGCTCATCAAAATGCACTCAGTCGGAAAGATCACACTCAACAGGTTGCATCGTTCTTTCCCTCTGCGAGCCGTGCATTTATGATGTCGTAGTTTAACGCATCAGTTCATAAGTAAATTATGGTTGCCGAAATACTTTGCGAAAACAAGAAAGTATAATGAATAATACTTTTAGAATGAAATATGGTAAATGTTTGATTATTTTTAACACAATCAAATGATACAATCAACTTGTAACTAATACAATCAACTTGCATATTACAGAGCTACCAAATGGTCAGCTTTTTTAATACCAGTATTTTCTGAGGAAAAATTTCTTTTTGGATTTTGCTTGCAAATTTCGTATAGAAACCTATCCTGAAGTTTGTTTCTATTGCAAATGTTGTATTTGGGAGTGCTGACATTACATTATTTAATAAAATGATTTTCTCTGTTCGTGTTTATATTTTAAACTAGCCGCCACTGGCGACCAGTTTGGTCTCCCTTAAATGTATGTTAAACATTGCAACACGTTACATTTATTCATAATTTAATTTTCCCTTAATCCTTCGCCAAATCGGAAGATTCTAATAGACAAATCATGAACTTTTGCGATCATGGTAGCATTTCGCATATTTTTTGGGCACAAATGTCACATACGCACGTTGGCGCGATTCCCCCCCCCCCTCCCCCGCCCATTTGGCGAAAACTTTGTTATGGAAATTGTTGTTTATTTACTTTTATTTTTTATTTTAATTCTATAAATTATTTTTGATATGTATATCAATATTTATTTACAACAAACTATCATTTATTTATTTTTATTCTTTTTTTTTAATTATGAGTATTTTTGTTAGCCGGGAGCAGATGATAATTCGCCAAATATCGTTCCCATCACCGTCATTCATACTACAATTAATTTAATTTTAAATTATAAACCTGTCACTCATTTCATTTAAAATACTTAACTTTAATCTAAAATGCTTATATTACATAAATTTAAAATACTTCACACTTTTCATTTAAAAGAGAAAATAAATAAATAAATAAGAAATAATATCATAAATCAAAACATTTGATTTCAAAATCAAAGTATCATTTCTAATTTGTACACGCGATAAATAAAAGCTGTATTAGCGATTTTAAAAATGCTAAAAATCTGATTCATTAAATATTATTACATGAGTTCAATTTACGTCAAGAAAAGGTCCGAAAGTTGAGTTGTATAGCACATAATTATGGTAAACTTTGATTGTCTCACTGGTGCGAATTATTTTTTTGACGCGAGGCAGCGGTCCAAAAATTCATTCGCGGAGAACTTGCTTTGCGAATGATTACCTCCATGATTTAATATTTTAAATGTTCACGACGAATCAATCTTTTTTTTGTTTACTTTTATGAATAGAGAATTTGAACTGCGAATCTTTCGACTGAAGTTATTGCAGAATATATACATAATTGAACGCAAGTCATCTCTCAAATATTAATTTATTTTGAACGATCTTTCTTAAAATGTAACTTTTATGCAGTTTATTCGAAAAAATAATTTTGAATAAAAATGGCCGCTTGGCATATGAAAAAGCGATGCGGCATCCCGGAACTGTTGAGGACAGTCACATGACTTACAGTTTTATTATAGAGATGAATGTATATAATGTAAATAATAGTATTATTTCAAATCGAAGTATTTATATGCATAGTACTCTAATTGTAAAAATACGATTATTGTGTATGTTTTTTGAGAAATAATGTAACACACAAAATGCAAAAGTACCTCCCGTGAGCAGAATTACATATATACAAAAGACGTGTTTTCACGTAAATTTTCGTGAATCGTCCGTTAAATGTTAATTGCACAAATGATGCATTTTTTTCGACAAATGGTATTATTTTTTATGCAAAGCGACGATCGTTGCTTTGAAAACGATCAATGCTTGGATGGCATTGATTGCAGCCAAAGGATTGCAAAATCTGCCAATTAGCACTTTCTTTTATTTGCTCTCTTACTTTTGAATAGACACTATAGGTAACTTACCACTTATTTTATGTGTGTCTGGTGTTTCACAATACCGCATCGGTTCAATCGACGCCGGAGAATAATAAATTGATTTTGATTTTCTTTACTTTCTTCTATTTTTACAAGAAGAAAGTACCGTAATTTCCGGCTTATAAGCCACGGCTCAAATAAATCTGTTTCGGACCGGAAATTGTTTTTAACGAAACGTAACGTGCCGAACAGTTGATGTCGGTTAAGGGGCTTCCGAGTTGCGATCAACTTTACGCCCAGTCTATTTGTGAGTAAACTGTCATGTAAATATTGAACCGTTGGGAAAAGTTAAATGTAGTATTAACTACATAAGAAAGAACAATTAAAAATAGAAGAAAAATACATCTTGTCTCTTATTTGAATTTTTTTCTTTAAAAATAATTCTAGTTTGAAACAGACTTATCTTACCCGCGGCTTATACACCAGAAATTACGGTATTGGAGTCATGAAAAATGTCGACTTCCGGTTTTCGACGCATTTATACGTTTTAGAAGGTCCTGAACACGATTTGACTGGTTTTAGAAAATGTCTGTCTGTGAGTCTGTGACTCTGTCTGTGTACGAGTTGGAATGTGACAAAAATTTTGCGGGCGCTCTATCTCAAGAACTAATACACGGAATTTAATAAACGTTTAGGTCTATTAGGAGATTCTATCTTAGATCTTGATATAAATTAGTGCTGATTCGCTTTTGGTGCAAATCACCCAATAGGTGGCGCTGCTATACTGCATTTTTCACAATTTCAGCAATAGCTCTATCTCACGAACTAATTCACGGATTTTCATCAAACTTCAGATTCTGTTAGACTTTGACATAAGTTGATGCTAATTAGGTTTTCGTGTAAACGATATAACAGGTGGCGCTGCTATGCTGCATTTTAGAATTCTATAAAATGCATAATTAAAAAAATTACGCTTTTTGAAGAATTAATATGTATGAGATAAAAGAAAGATTTGGGATTGGCACATCCGACTAGTTTTCTTTAGACTCGGTAAAATTGGTTAAACTCCCAGGGCTTAATTTGCGCCGGAGCCCACCGGAGCTCAGCTCCAGTATTTCTCTGTTTTTAGTAAATATTTAAATATTGGCCAGAATTCACCGCAGCTCATAAACACTGCGCTCCGGAGCCCAGTGCAATGACGCTTACGAAAAACGAAACCTAAATTACCCTTTCATTTCCCTCCCATCTCCAATCTTTTGCCTCCTTTTGTATCAAAACACTTATAAGTTACATAATGTGTCGCTCACGTAAGAGATGAAGATGAGACAGGCTCGATATTTATATCAGTCTTCGCATTTGGGCAGGCTCGAGCTCAATCTGTCTTAAATTCAAAATTTTATTTATTTCCCTTTCAAACCATTTTAATGCTATTTTGATCAGAATAAAGAATAAACAGAAATAGTATTTTTCTATTCTGCATAGCTCCGAACTAGTCATTGTTTGTGTTAATACTCTTTCCGAGTCATAATCCTGAGCTTATTGAATCGCAGAATTCTGCGATAAATTGACATTAAGATTAGGCAAAGGTTTCTATTTGGAAGTAGTAATAACTAAAAAGCAAAATAGTTGATAGCTAAGTGAATACGCAGATTGATGTATTTAAAATTTTTATTTTGCTAAATAAAAAACAATGTTTTAAAATTTGAAAATAATGTATGAAATATAAATATGCAGATTGGAGTGATGGCGGAGTGGGGGGAGTACGCTTACGGGTGTTAGTACTGCAAAATATTAGGGCTCCGGTACTTTTTTTCTTAGAAATTGAGCCCTGTAAACTCCACACGATATTTCTCGTCTATTTGTCTTCTATTGCTGAAATAAAAGTTTATTGGTTGCTTTTCAATGTATATATCTGTCATAAAAATTTTATACATTAAACCACTTTTGCTCTAAAGACTTGCATTCATCCAGTATATTTCTTATGCCACTTTCAATACCAGTCGACCTTGGGGGAATTTTTTACAGCCATCATTTCGACAGAAAACGAAACGTCCATTAAAAAGAGATTCTATCTTTTGACCATTGGCTTTCCATGTCTGGAATAACAAATTAGGGAGATCTTTGCTCATAACCAGGTGAAATCGAACGACACAGCTTTATTAAACATATTTAAAAAGCTCGTTGGCAGTGATAAATGCTTTTAGAACTTTTACAATGAATTTCAGATTTCATCATGGTTAATATTTTATAATGCTCTGGATTAGGGATGAGTTCAGGCTCTTTATAGATGCTACGTATTTATACACTGAAAAAAAAAAAAAAAAAAAAAAAAAAAAAAAGGCAGCGTATTACTGCTTATTTTACTGTTTATTACTGTTAATTTTACGGTATAATACTGGCAGCTGGGATACCAGTATTATACTATAAAATCATCAACACTTTTTTTTTTTTTTTTTGCAGTGTATAAATATGTAGCATCTATAGTCGTCCGTCCGTCCGTCCGTCTGTCTGTCCACATATAACATTGCAAAAACTACCCAATCGAATGGTTTGAAATTTAATATATATAATCGTTGCAGAAGTTTGTCGACCCATTTCAAATTTTATGAAAATCGGATCAAAACGGAAAAAATATATTAATAAAAAATTTTCATTCTATTAAATCCTATCATACGTAATTAATTCAATGATATCCCATGATAGGTAATGATTCTAGGTTGCCATGGTGATGACGTCCTATTTAAGATGAAGTCCTATTCTTTTCGTATTAGTGACTTTAACAACCGAATTTGTGTCCTACAATTGTTTAATTATAGCAATCCTATAATCTACCGACAATTTTTTAGATAGATGTTTCCGGAGAAGTAGATAAGATATTAAATGAAAAAATAGTCTAAATATGTATTTCAAGTTCTGAAATTTTCAAAGCTAGGCTTAAGTTTCCCATTGGAATTTTCAGTAAATGTCAACAAAAGATAAAATGTTGCCAACTTAAAATGTACTTATTTTATTACGGAAAATAATCTAATCAAAAAACAGACGATGTAATTAATTTTTTCAGTGAAATAATAAGGATAATTTTTTTTTACATTGTCTTGTATTGGATATTTGCGTATAAGCATAATTTTAATGTTACAGAATTGTAATTAATTGATTTTAAAAGTGTATTGAAACTTAATTTCATAAAATAAAATTAATATCTATAATATGAAAATCTACACTTAAAATAGATTTTGTATTCACGCTTTTTTGCCTAAGAGTGCAACAGCTATTGCACCAAAATCTGAATATTTATAAAAACTAGTTATAGTACGAACGCACCTCATTTGTCACGTTTAATGTACAATTTTCAACTTTTTTTTTTTTTTTTTTTTTTTCCTTTTTGGAATCAGGATCAGGAAATTTGGACAGTAAATTGCTGTTATGAACTATACAAGAAATAAGAAACGTTTCTTGAAAATTCCCCCCGAAGGGGGTTAGGGGTGTCAAACGTTTTAGGTCATTTCGCCATATCTTAGCAGCAGGAGCATGAAATTCAAGATAATAAATCTACTAAAAATGATTTTAGAAATTCAGCCCCTAAAGGGGTTAAAGGAGGGGGGGAATCGAACGTTTTAGGTCATTTCACCATATCCAAGCAGCTGTTTTGGGTAGGAGCATGGAATTCAGGATAACAAATCTACTAAAAAATGGTTAAACACATATATCAGCGATTATAGAAATTCACCCACTAAGGGGGTTAAATGGGGCGGGGGATCGAACGTTTTAGGTCATTTCGCCATATTTTAGTATCTGTTTTAGGTAGGAGCAGGAAATTTAGGATAACAAATCTACAAAAAAAAAAAAAGTTAAACACACATTTCAGCGATTTTAGAAATTCACCCCTTAAGTGGGTTAAAAGGGGGGGGGGGCGTTTTAGGTCATTTCGTCATATCTCAGCAGCAGTTTTAGGTAGAAGCATGAAATTCAGGATAACAAATCTACTAAAATAAATGGTTAAACACGTATTTCAGCGATTTTAGAAATTCATCCACCAAGGGGGTTAAATGGGAGGGTCGAACTGTTCAGGTGATTTCGCCATATCTCAGTAGCAATTTTAGGTAGGAGCATGAAATTCAGTGTAATAAATCTACTAAAAAATAATTAAACACGTATTTCAGCGATTTTAAAAATCCATCCACCTAGGTGGTTAAATGGGGGGGGGTCGAACGTTTTGGATCATTTCGCCATATTTCAGTAGCAGTTTTAGGTAGGAATATGAAATTCAGGATAATAAATCTACTAAAAAATAATTAAACACGTATTTCAGCGATTTTAAAAATCCATCCACCTAGTTGGTTAAATCGGGGGGGGGGGAGGAGGGGGGGGTCGAACGTTTTAGATCATTTCGCCATATTTCAGCAGCAGTTTTAGGTAGGAGCATGAAATTCAGGATAACAAATCAACTAAAAATATAGTTAAACACGTATTTCAGTGATTTTAGAAATCCACCCATTAAGGGGGTTAAAAACCGGATATGAACCCGATTATAGAAGATTATACGAAAAAGACAACTATTGCAGATTTTTTATTAGATATTTTGCGTAAGGCGTTCTTAAAAGATTTTTTTTAAATTATTTATAGCTTAGTATGATTGCATCAAAATAACATAAGTTTTTTCTGATTGTCATTTTGACGGTTTATGGATGTGAATGCGTTATTGTGATTGGCGTATATTTAGGATATTACATTTTTACTTATGTTATAGACCGGGAGGCGGCAGCACAGACAATCACCTCATCGAGTTCACGGCTGAAATTCCAGAATTAGTTAAAACTTGATTCGCATATTAAAACGCAATCGGTCTGCCAAGTCATATCTTGGTGGAAAACACGCGAAAACCCGATTTTAGCGGTTGACTCGTAGATTTACCATTGTGTTTTCCTGCATCCAGTTCTCCATGTTTTCATAATTTTGGGTGCAGGAAAACACAATGGTAAACTTACGAGTCAACCACTAAAATCGAGTTTTAAGGTGCCTTCCACCAAGATATGACTTGGCAGACCGACTGCGTTTTAATATGCGAATCGAGTTTTAACTAATTCTGGAATTTCAGCCGTGAACTCGATGAGGTGATTGTCTGTGCTGCAGCCTCCCGGTCTATTATCCGGAAGGCCAAGGTTAGGTCCAGCGAAGCCGGTGGTTTTGCTATATTAAAATAAATGTATTAGTTTCAATACGTACATAAACAGAAAAAAATTATTTATCACATTTTTAAAAGCTTTTGTTCAAAGTTAAAATTTTGTAAGTATTGCAATTTTGTCTCACTCCCGCATTTATCCTATTTAGAACAATATTTTAATTACCTGCCCATCCCTATCCGACATTGTAGTCGACACATTGTCCACCCGCTCGAAGCCGGGGCGGATCGCTAATGCAGTATAAGAATGAAGTTTACTCAAATAGTAGATTAATTAGTAACTTTTAAGTAACCCGTAGCAGTATAATTTCCTCTAATAAAATAGACACAGGAAAACTACTTGACATATTTCAACAATTACGCGAGGAAAGCCGCGGATTTTGCTAGCATAATATATACACTGCAAAAAAAAATTGTTGATTTTACAATATAATACAGGTACCCCAGCTATAACAGAAAACAACCCCAACTATATATACAGACAATAAAATAAGCGCTACCGCGCATACGCGGCAGCGTATTGCTGCTTATTTTACTGTTTATTACTGTTAATTTTACGGTATAATACTAGCAGCTGGGATGCCAGTATTATACTGTAAAATCAACATTTTTTTTTCAGTGTATATACAAATTGCGTGATGCTACAGTTATTTAATTTTGCACGGCTTCACCGGCTGGATAAGTTTTATTATATTTTAAAAGTCACTGGCTCATTAAAAACGCTGTCCTAATAAATTTCAGTGCAATATTGAATAAGTCGTTGTTTCCATGGCAACAATAAAGTGCTCTGAATCGGACTTTAATTTTGAGCTTGGAACAATTTTAATCAATTTAAATTTTGTTCTAAACATATAACACGATCGTTAAATTTTATGATATATACATGCAATTGTGTATAAGAAAACTGTAGTTATAAAAGTTTATGTATTTAAGTGAAACCTACTTAAACTAGCTCAGTATGAAGAATAAAAAAAGTTTTCCTCAAAGAGTATTTATCATAAAAGAGTATTTTTTTATTTGTGTCGCCAACTGACGATAAATCACCAAATAAATGAAATTTTCATTAATTTTTTACGGACACTATATTGAGGTTTCACAGGAAATATTTTTATAGACATATATATACTCATGCAAAGAATATTCTGTAATTTTTTTCAAATTTTTCTTAGTATGCGCTTGTGGGGACTTTCCTGGTAAGTACTTAATTAACAGACAATTCGTTTTGAACAGATTTTCATTAAATATTATTACGTCAGTTGGATTTGTTTACATTTAATTTACGTCAAGAAAAGATCTTGAAGGAAGTTGAGTTGTATAGCACTTCATCTAACAGAATTATGCAAAACTTTGATTGACTTATAGGCACGAATTATGTTTTTTTGTCAACAGATAGCAGTGCAAAAATTCATTCGTAGAGAACTTGCTTTGCAAATGATTATCTACATGGTTTAATATTTCTACCGTTCACAATGAACGAATCTTTTGTGGTTGTTTACTTTTAACTTGCTCTTTTATTATATCATCGTTTCAAATTTCCATAGTGTACAAAGATAAACAAAATATCATTTCATCTTTTTTACATACGTATATTTATCTTCAACAAGCACAATATTAAATATCAGTTAATATGAAATCATTACGAATTTTATTACAATTGTGTTTTGTAATAATAGCCGTTAAATCAGACGATAAAGAACGAACTTTCCTAGAATTAAAGCAATTAAGAAGAGTAGACACATTGAACGAAAACTCAAATATAAATGGAACTGTGTATAAAGAAAAAGAGATAATAAAGACTTATCATCACATTGTAAAGAAAATTCTCCCACCATATCCAGAAGATCCCATCACAGAAATGGCTGAAAAATCTGAAATTGAAGAGAAACAAAATGCTAAACGGCAAAAAGATGTTAATCTTCAGAAATATAATATACAGAAAAGCGAGCCGAACCAAACTAATACTAATGTAAAACTTAACATCGATAATGATGGAAAGAAAGCTAAATATAATAACAAGGCCGTACATTACAATAAGAAGACCGGACACAAAGTTAAATATCATCATGATAAGGGAAATAATTACAGTAATAGCAAAAACAAAACAAAACATCCATATAAGAAAGGAAATCATTCTCTAAGTAAGACTAAATATAATAACAAGCCAAAATATTACAACAAGAAGACCGGGCATAAAGTTAAATATCATCATGATAAGGGGAAAAAATATAGTAATAGCAAAAACAAAACAAAATATCCATATAAGAAAGGAAATAATCCTCTAAGTAAGGCTAAATATAACAATAATGGTACACATTATGCAAAAAATGAAACTGAAAATAAACCTGAATATGTCAAAGGAATTAATCAAGATACTAAAGTGTTCCAAAAATATAAAAGAAATGGCAAAGCATCTTTCAGTGCTTTTGCAAAAGCGAATAAAATTTATGAAAAGGAGCGAAACGCATTTAAAACTTTAAAAGAAATGACAAGAAAAAATATTTTGCAAAATAAGAAGGCTGTTCGAAGTGAATTCCGTAGATATTTGAAAACTCGAAGGAAACGAAATATTGATATACAACAATATGGCATTACACATTCTTCGACAAACATACCTAATACGTCAGAGTTCGCAGACGATTTCTCAAGAAGCTCATCACCTGAATACAACTCGTCTTTTGCAATAGATGAAAATACAAATCACAGTATGCAAACAAGAGATAAAAATAATCAAGTGTTTGTCCATGTATTCTCTGGAAATGACAGTGTAGAAAAGAATATTACAAAAACTACTGTGCCAAAGGCGAACAAAACTGGAATCGGTAGGAAAAGGCCAAATTTAAAACCCCGAAAAGGAAATCCACCCAGAAAGAAAACAACCGCCAAAAACAAGTCGAAACCAGCAAATAGGTATAAATCAAATAAAGTCGTTACAAAACCAAACAAAAAGCAGACAGCAATTAATTCAACGTTGAATCCCCTAAAAGAGGAAGATGATATAAAATCGATAATAAAACCGCTAAGTCAAAATGCTAAGGCTAAAATAGGAATAAAACCAGTTAAAACGACAAAGACAACGAAAGGTACAACGAAGTTTGTTTCCATTACTAATACATATAAACCAACTTCTGAGAAACTCGTTGGACAAGTTTCAACAAAATTAACTGTAAAAACATCGACGTTTAAACCGATAGAAAGGCCTACGTATAATCAGATAATTCAGACATCTACAGCAAAACTATTTAATATAAGTAGATTGCCGTTAAAAGAGTTCATCACACAAAATGCTGGTGAATACTTAATACAACCATTTCCAACGCAAAGACCATATTTCCCTTTTGATAACACAACAAAAATGCGTGCAAGAAATTTTGGAATTATTTGGAATCCACAGGTTGTTGTTATCAGTTTTCAGCCCGTAATTAATCCAACACCGACATATATCCCCGCTGGCATTCATAAATGGACGACGACAACTAAAGATTTTGAAATGTTGACTAATAAAAAAATTCCTTCTTTTCCAAGAATAGGCTTTACTTCAACGACAAATAAAGATTTTGAAATGTTGACTAATAACAAATTTTCTTCTTTTCCTAGAACAGGCATTACTTCAACAACTAAAAAGGCTTTACTTTGGAATAAAGAAATGGTAACTACAGGTTATAAATCTTCTTCAAGTCCATTCTTCTACAAGTTCATTTCTACAAGTCCTTCTACAAAACCATCTGTTCCATTCAGTATGTTTAAATCGCATGCTGGAGTCACAACTGAAAGTGTGGTAAAGCTAAAGAACAAGAAACTGCAAGTTTCCATTAAAAAAATAAGCAAAGTAAAAAAGCCTAAACCTAAAATCATCCAAAAAAATAGAAAAAATTGGAATTCAACAAAAATAACACAGAATTTCAGTCCTAAGCCTCGCCCAACATATCTTCCAACCAACATATTTAGATTGTATACTACAAAAAAACCTAATAATTACGGTACACCAGGCTTCACAAATATGCTTATATTCTCTGAAACAAGCAGGAAAACAACATCAAAGCCTAAAACCACTTCCATATATGAAAATGTATATCAGAATAAATATTCAACTAATAAACTCTGGCAACCAAGCATTTCTTCAACAGCCAGATTTACAACACCTGAAAAATATGCTTGGTATACAAAACTGGCCATGCATTCAATACCATATACCAATGCCCGCCTCATAACTCCTTCAATTAGATATGAGGAACTTAGTCCATCATCAACTGAAGTAAGCCTTGAAGAACTTATCAAATTGGTTGAGGAAGAACTTCCTGCAGAGAAAATTGAATTGGTAACACATGAAGTTAAGCTAAAGCAGGAAGTATTAGCAATTGAACCAATCATGCATAAGAATATTAGTGAAAAATTGCATCTTCAAGAAGCAAAGTTGAAAACATCGCATGTTTTACTGTGGTTGTTAACCATGTTTTGTCTTTTACTAATAGTGGGCATGGCTTTCTTGATATATATTTCCAATATGAAAGATAGAATCTATGGAGTTGTTGTACCTCATAATAAAATGCCACAAGACAAAACGTTAAATTCTACTTTTTTTAAACGTCGTGGAGAAACCGTAATAGACATCGCT
The DNA here is from genome assembly GCA_963931845.1 of Maratus michaelseni. NCBI lineage: Eukaryota > Metazoa > Arthropoda > Arachnida > Araneae > Salticidae > Maratus > Maratus michaelseni. The sequence goes on along the minus strand of OZ007598.1, from coordinate 26,193,466 downwards.
GAAGAAAATGAAATAAACAATCGTCTAACAGAGGACATGGAACACTTATCAGCGTATGTTCAACAAGCCTTGGATCAGTGCACCTTTTATGATAAAGAAGAACTGCTCAAAATGTATGCCGGTTGAGATCACATAAACATGATGATGAAATTTAATGAACAGAATGGATACAATAATTTTTATAATCGTTGAAAAATGATTCAGCTGATCGTTAAATGAATCTGTAAATGAATTTTGTAGAAAATAAAATACTATATTACAATGTCAGTGTTATTAGTAGAAACATAATAGATAATTTTTTGTATTGGGAAAAGTCCCATATGCTGTGCCAGATAATTTGGCAAGGTTTTTTTTTTTTTTTTTTGGGCGATAAATGTTTTGATGTGGTTGTTGCAATCCTTTGGCGTTTGGTAAGATGATTTGGAAAATTTATAAATAAAATGAAATCCAATATCAAAAAGTCCTTCCGGCCTGTACCGGGAGGAAAAGGTAGCTTTCCTATATCTTCGTTTTAAAATTTTAGCTAATGTTACTCGAAAACAGCAAGCTAAAATGCAAAGAAACCGTTTACAAAATATTCTTTAATACTGAATTTGAATAAGAAATTCGCCAAATTATTGAGCTATAGCTAAATTGGCTTCATTTACGAAGACTTATTTTGGTCGCCAAATTTGGCGATATTTCGCCAAGTTTAGCGAGAATTTGGCGCTAACGGATATGAATATACAGTTTTATGCGTATGATTGGGAAAATGATTACAACAATGAAAGAAAATAATTTGCGAGAAATCGCGTTCACTAAAACTCATAAATTAATCGTTGGTTTTAGGTATAGCTTTCAATATAAATAAAAGAAAACTGCCCAGTTAAACTGACGGCATTGAGCTCACAGGCTATTCACACTAACTGTAAATTATATTCTTATTTCAAAGAATTTGAAATAAGCCCTCGAAAAATGAAGAAATCGACAATATATTAAGAGGGGGGAACCATCCCCCGTTTCTCCTTCTTATAATTAACCAATGAACCCATAAAACTAATCAGAGAAGCGCCTTACCACAATGAACATATATACAAAATTTGAAAAAATCGGATAATTCTGCATGAAAAATCCATTTATCTAAATTAAGGGGGGGGGGGGTTAGCCTCCCGTCCCCCTTTATACTTAACCAAAGAACCCCCAAAACTAATCAGAGAAGCGCCTTATCACAATGAACATATATATAAAATTTGAAGAAAATCGGATAATTCTGCTTAAAAAACCCATTTATCTATATCAAGGGGGGTTAGTCCCCCCCGTTCCCCCCTTTATACTTTACCAGTGAACCCCCAAAACTAATCAGGGAAGTACCTTACCACAATGAGCCTATATACAAAATTTGGAGTAAATTGGATAATTCTGCATGAAAAACCCATTTATCAAAATTAAGGGGGGGGGGTAGCCCCCGTTTCTCTCCTTTACACTTCACCAATGAACCCCCAAAACTAATCAGGGAAGCCCCTTACCACAATGAGCCCATATAGAAAGTTTGAAGAAAATCGGATAACTCTGCATGAAAAAAATCATTTATCTAAAATAAGGGGGGAGGATTAACCCCCCCGTTACCCCCTTTATACTTAACCTATGAACCCCCAAAACTAATCAGGAAAGAACCTTATCACAATGAACCTATATACAAAATTTGAAGAAAATCGGATAACTCTGCATGAAAAAAATAATTTATCTAAAATAAGGGGGAGGATTAACCCCCCCGTTACCCCCTTTATACTTAACCTATGAACCCCAAAACTAATCAGGAAAGAACCTTATCACGATGAACCTATATACAAAATTTGAAGAAAATTGGATAATTCTGCAAGAAAAAACCATTTATCCAAATTAAGGGGGGTTAGCCCCCCGTTCCCCCCCCTTTATAGTTAACCAATCAATCCCCAAAACTAATCAGGGAAGCGCCTTATCACAAGGAACCTATAAACAAAAGTGGAAGAAAATCGGATAACTCTGCATGAAAAATTCATTTATCTAAATTAAGGGGGAGGATTCCCCCCCCCCCGTTAGCCCCTTTATACTTAACCTATGAACCCCCAAAACTAATCAGGAAAGAACCTTATCACAATGAACCTATATACAAAATTTGAAGAAAATTGGACAATTCTGCATGAAAAAACCATTTATCTTAATTAAGAGGGGTTAGCCCCCCCCGTTCCTCCTTTATAGTTAAACAATCAATCCCCAAAACTAATCAGGGAAGCGCCTTATCACAAGGAACCTATAAACAAAATTGGAAGCAAAACGGTTATTTCTGTCAAGAGTTATCGCGTTACGTACGTACATACGTACATACATACATACATACAGAACGGGCGGGCACATAAGCTCTCAGGCTTTGATAACCTGTGAGCTAAAAAGTATGAAGCTACCTATTGCAGCCGTTCGGAGGAAAGCAGTTCCAGAAAATTTCACTATATTTTCACCGATCATGAACCCCAGACCCCAAAACCACCCTCCGTTCAAATGTTGATTTATATATATAGATATATCCATATATATATCTGACCTATGTCATACGATAACGCTCGTATTTATAAATCAATTTCGATGAAACTAATTGTGTGTATTAAGCTCACCAATGTCTCGACCGAGTTCGTTGGCCAGCTTGGTCCGCCATCTTGTTTCAAGATGGCGGCCACTTAAAGATTTAAAATTAAAATAAATATACAAAAAAGTTAAAAATTCAAATTTATTTTAGAATTAAGTGTTAGGCCTTGATACAAGGATTCCAGAGCATTTTTTGTTTTACCTCTATCTTAAAAAATGGCTGAGATAGAGCAGTTTGAAATTCTAGGGTGGCTAACATTTTGAAACAAGACAGCACATTACAAAAATTTTCATTGTTGTAATCATTTCCCCAATCATACGCATAAAACTATATATTAATATCCGTTACGCCAAATTTGGCGACCAAAATACGTCTTCATAAATGAAGCCAATTTGGCTATAGCTCAATAATTTGGCGAATTTCTTATTCTAATTCAATATTAACGAATCTTTTGTAAACGTTTTCTTTGCATTTTAGCTTGCTGTTTTCGTGTATAACATTAGCTAAAATTTTAAAACGAAGATATAGGAGAGCTACCTTTTCCTCCCGGTACAGGCCGGAAGAACTTTTTTGTAATGTGCTGTCAGCCACCCTAGAATTTCAAACTGCTCTATCTCAGCCATTTTTTAAGATAGAGGTAAAACAAAAAATGCACTGGAATCCTTGTATCAAGGCCTAACAATTAGGCAAAAGATTAATTTGAATTTGTAACTTTTTTGTACATTTATTTTAGTTTTAAAATTTTCAGTGGCCACCATCTTGAAATAAGATGGCGGATCAAGCTGGCCAACGAACTCGGTCGAGGCATTGGTGAGCTTAATACACACAATTAGTTTCATCAAAATTAATTTATAAATACGAACGTTATCGTATGACATAGGTCAGATATATATATATGGATATAGCTGTATATATAAATCAACATTTGAACGGAGGGTGGTTTTGGGGTCTGGGGGTCATGATCGGTGAAAATATATCGAAATTTTCCGGAATTGCTTTCCTCCGAACGGCTGCAATAGGTAGCTTTATACTTTCTTGTATTGAAAGCTACCTAAAATAATATATCCATAATATATAATATAACATAATATTATACTATATTATATATAAATAATATCAAAATAATATAAATTAAAATTTGGTAAGATTGCTAAATTTGGCGTTATTTTGGATTTTTTTCGCCAACCGACACAGGATACGGAATTCTTTCCTTTTCATTTGTTTTAAAAGCATGATAGTAACCACCTGTTATACACGTCTCCTTATATCATTCATTTTTGCGTCTCTCGAAAAAATAAGTTTTATCGCAACCGCGTTTTAAGTAAATTCTTGTGTATGTAAATTACAAAAAGTGTAATTATCTGTAATTTGTAATATGCTTGTAAACTAATACTTTGGAGAAAATATATTTTGGAGAAATATAAAAAATTTACTTATGCATTATAATCTACCTTAACTTTATTAATAATAATAATCGGTTACTAATATCGCACCTTTTTCTCGTCTCCTGGCATGTGTGATTAACATGGAGAAACTTTGTTAAAATTATAGAATTCAAAAGCATAATTATTAAGTTTCGACCAGATTATGGAAGATTCCCATTAACGACAAAGACGTCGCCATTATTTTAATTTGTTGCAAATACGCTGTATGTTGTATATGTATAGGAATGTTGTATTTATTGTAAGATGGAATGGATGTTGTATGAACAGGGTGTCTCACAAAAGATGCCCGAACTTCAAAATTCAATAATTCGTCATATCTGATAAAGAGGAAATAAATGACATGTTTATAAGGAAACCCATAACTTTTGGATGCAATAAAAATAAGACAAGTTTGAAATTGCACGTCAAACGTGACAAATGAGGTGCGTTCGGACTGTTATTATTTCAGTGAAATGAATTATATCGTCTGTTATTATGATATGATTCATTTCCGTAATAAAATAAGTACATTTTAAGTTGGCAGCGTTTTATCTTTTATTGGCATTTACTGAATATTCAAATGGAAAACTTAAACCTAGATTTGAAAATTTCAGAAATTGAGATCCATATTTAAACTTTTTTTTTCATTTAGTATCTATTTCTCCAGAAACATCTATCCAAAAAACTGTCGTTAGACTATAGCATTGCTATAATTAAACAATTTTAGTATACAAATTCGATTATTAAACTCGGTAATACGGAAATAATATGACTCCATCTTAAAAAGGACGTAATCACCATGACAACCTAGAATCATTACCTATCATGGGATATCATTGAATTAATTATGTATGATAGGATTTAATAGAATTCAATGACTATAACTTGGTCATAGAGGTTATAAAATGTCATATATGACTATAACGTCAGACATGTCAGATAACTTGGCGATACATCTCGGTCGCTTGACGATTAATCCCCGGAATCTGTTATAACAAGGAAGTACCAATTTTTAAAAAAATCAAATTACTTAATAAATATTTTTATTAATATATTTTTAAGTTTAGATTCGATTTTCAAATAGTTTGAAATGAGACGACAGAATTCTGCAACGGTTATATATACAGTCGAACCTCGTTAACACGAAATTGAAGGGACTGCGAATTTTTTTCGTGTTATCCGAAATTTCGTGTTAACCGTCATAATAGTGGGGCCATCTATGTTAGATATAAAAACTAAATAAATTAACCTACAAATATATCCTTGCTCATAAAATCATAAATTAATAAGAAATAGAGAATTTCGTTAACAAATTTATCGTAATTTTTTAGGCAATAATAAATTTATTTACTTGCTAATCAATTTTTTAATGTCTGTTATTAGATTTTGCTTCAATTTTTGTGTAGAGTATTTATTTTAGGAACATTTGGACCACATCTAATTCGTTCAAAGTTCGGGAAGCATCTTCTTGCTCCATAAGAAAACGTTGTACAGTTTTCAAAGCTGTGGTAGATTCATTTAATGTCACTAAACTTTTCCGTTCGGTGTCAATTTCTTCATCCTCGTCCGAGACTTCAATGTTGTCATCTTTTATTTTTCACCAATTATTTCTTCGTCTGCCATCACATCCGAAGTCCGCACATCTTCATCTATGCAAATATACTCGGAAAAAACAATGTCTAAGAAAGAATTTCCCGTTTTTTGGCTACATATCTTTTTGTGGACAATTCTATGACGCTCTTTAAATCTTGTCAGTCATCTGTTAGAGCATATGAAATCGGCTCTCCCCGAGAGCCACAGCAAAGCCTTTGCTTTCTCTTGCAAAACTGCAAAAGTTAAAATTAAAACAATATTCTGGCTTCTTGCCTCTTACATCCACCGCAAGTGAGCAATTTCAATTTATTCATTCTTTCTTCTGCTCATTCGTTTTCTTACTGGTTTGAATTGACTCACAGCATAAGCCGCTTCAATCTTTTCACGATTCTTTAAAACTGTAGAGAGGACCAATTGTAGAAGAATTGCAGGTATCCCATATTTCACTGCATTTTCTGATTTTTCCAGCACTTTACCGCTAACTTCGATTAAAATGTTTTGCTTGGTTTCTAAAGATACAGCGTTTTGTTTCGACTTATCTTTCACAGAATTCTACAGAGCAACTGCGAACAGAGTTTCAGTTATGTTAGTCAGGTAGTGAAGGTAGTGCATTGTCACTTCTTTCACTTACACAAAGGAGAATTCGGAAACCCGGTTTATGTCACTCTCAATACAGTCAACAGGATAATGGAACAATCACTTTCAAAAAAAGAAATTCCTTCACCCGAACTTTCACTGTGATTGATCTTATAGCTCATATGGTTAATGTGGGAACACTTGCATACATCAGAGATCAAAGAAAAGCAAGGATTAGTCAGGAATTTAGCATTTCACCGTTTTCTGAAAGCAGTTTCCGCTTTATATCTTTTTCAAACCATGAGAAAATTCTATTTTTAATAAGAGTATGTGACATGTAAGTTTGAAATATCGGAAACATTGCGTAAGAATTTTTTTTTTTTTTTACTTTGGAGCAAAAAGAAATTTTGCCTTAACGCGAAATTTCGCTTAACACGAAATAATACTGAGGTCCCGTCAGATGAGTCTGAAAATCAATGTTAATTAATTCGTTTAACACGAAATGGAATTTCGGAAAATCCCGCTTAAGCGATTTCGTGTTAATGAGGTTCGACTGTATTAAATTTCAAACCATTCGTTGGGTAGTACTGTTATATGCGGACGGACCATACGACGATTGTAGGTGCTAACGTATTTATATAATTACGAGCGCACCTAAAAACAGTCCAAATTTCCATCAACAGATGTTGCTGCGCTATTTAAAACTGTAAAATTACTCAAAAAATTGTAAATCCGGATCCAAAGTATTTCAGTTTTCGCTGTTAATTTTATTTAGATGTAAAAACTTGGAAAGAGGTTTTTGTTTTGAAATTTTGAAGTTAGAGCATTTTATAGCTGGAACAATGCAGCAACACTTATTCAAAAAAATTTGAATTATTATTAAAATTACTATATACAGTGATCTCTCACTTATACGCGATGTTCAGTAATTACATTTTCATACCACTATTTTAAAACAGTAAAATTCGATTTATAAATTCTGCGATTTAAGAAGCCGAAAATTACCTTAAAAAAAAAAAAAAAAAAAAACTGGTGCGGGAAAATGATTTTCGTGTATCGCGTGTATAAGTGAGAGATCACTGTACTTAAAAACATGTCGATAATTTTAATTTTATATTCATTATAGTTGATGAATTATTAAATTTTGAAGTGCGGACACTATTTTTGAGACAATCTGTATGCATGTATTCTAAGATGTATGTATTGGATCTACACAACACAAATGGAGTTAATGTATTAAAGTTGAAAAATCAAGTACTATAACAAAAAGTACTAAAGTATGGAGGTAATATAAAAATAAATAAAAAGAAAAGTACCCTGAAGAAAAAACTGATGGCATTGAGCTCACAGGCTATTCACACTATTTGTATATCATATTCTTATTTCAAAGAATAATGCCCCTCGAAATATAAAGACATCGACAATAAATTAAAGGGGGATTAGCCCCCCCCCCCCGTTCCCCTTCTTTATACTTAATCAATGAACCCCCAAAACTAATGAGGGAGGCGCTTTATTAGAATTAACCTATAAACAAAATTTGAAGCAAATCGCACAATTCTGCAGGAAAAAAAACATTTATCTAAATTAAGGGAGGATTACCCCCCCCCCTTTATACTTAATCAACGAACCCTCAAAACTAATCAGAGAAGCGCCTTATAAGAATGAACCTATAAACAAAATTTGAAGCAAATCGGATATTTCTATTAAGCGTTATCGCGTTACGTACTTACATACATACATACATACAGAACTGGCGGCACATTAGGTTTTGATTGCCTGTGAGCTGAAAACCTTTATTAATTTTAGCTTCTGGCAAGCAAAATAAAACCTGCTAATAACTGCTCCGCCTGTTGACGGAATATGTCGCATTCTTTTCTGGGGTCCTATATACCGGGTGATTCGAAAAAAAGTTTATGGCGATTATCTCTTAAAATACCGATGATAGAAACATATTTCCAATTACAAAGAGTATTCAAATCAAAGATAGCTTTTAGATACGTCATTTGTTTTGCAAGGGACTGTATGGTTATTAAAATACGAAATTTAATTTTTTATACGGTCTTTTGTGTTTCATTTCGAAACTACTTCTCCCTTGCTCTGGAGAAGTAAAACATTATAAACTCCATCCTACTAAGACCAAAACTTATCGAGTTAATGATACTTTTGATTTTATAAAATTTCAGCGCTTTCCGGAACTAAAAATGGACAGACGATTTTTTAGCACTGGGTAGCACCGAAGTTTCCTAAAATTTAAAGTACCGTGAGTTTTGATCGTAGAAGAATGGAATTTTTCCTGTTTTACTTGCCAAAGTATGGAGAAACATTTTCTAAATACGAGGGCATTTCGAAAAGTAAAGATACAATGGCTCGCATTCCTAAAAAAAAAAAAAACATTTATTTAGAAAACGTAAGTTACATCTTATTAACTGGATTATTTATTATTTTTCGACATAATCACCCCCGTTATCCAAACATTTGTTAAGTCGGGGCACAAGCTTTTGTATCCCACAGTCACAGAAGGTTTCCGCCTGTTGTCGGAACCACATTTCAACTTCATCTTTGATCTCATCATCGTCGTGGAATTGTCATTGACACTTCCGGTATGATCTGATGCAGTTCTTTCAATTTGAGACGTCTATTCGCACGAATTGCTTCCTCCGTTCTCTGAAGAAGGGCATCAGAGATCACAGATGGCCGACGTGTTCTTTGTTCGTCATGAACATCGGTCCTACCTTCAGAGAAATGACGACACCATTTCGTTAATTTTGTCGATTCATAATGTTCCCATAAACAGAAACAATTTCTTTGTGAATATCCGCTGGTCGCTGACCACTTGCATGAAGAAAACGTATGACGGAGCGCACTTCGCGGGATTCTGAATCGGCGGAACCATTTTAAACACGACCTACTCCAACCAGAATCAACGTTGAAATGCCGAACGACCGTGAGGATAAAGCTAACGGTTCAAGGTTAACACCTGTGTTGCCAACTTGCTTGCCAAAACTTTTCTTTTCCTCCGGCGTACGGTGTATCTTTACTTTTCGAAATGCCCTCGTATAACTCATATGTTCCAAAAACTGTATGAAAAATTAAGTTTCGTATTTTAATATGTCTACAATCCCTTGAAAAGTAAATTCCATATTTAAAAGCTATACTTGATTTGCATACTTTTGAACACTTTTCAACATTACTTGAAAAGCGTTTATGAATTCATTTTGTCTGTCCGCTTTCTAACTGGCGTAAATATACTCTGATTTCCAGGTAATTGATATATATATATATATCTAATTAAATTTTCAGGCAGATCTGAAATTACGCTGGAAATTAATAAATAGAAAGGATGTGAATTATCACTTTACTACACAGCATACAACCAACAGAGTGAAAAGATGTCCAGACTGGGGATCGAACCCAGAACCTTTGGCATTACGCACCGATGTTCTACCATTTGGAGCTATCCAGAGCTAGACGACATCCAGTCTAGCATTCTCTCACTCTGATATTGCAAGGCTACAACTTCTGCAGCACAAGAAAGAAACGTCACTCATGAGCACAACTTCAGTGGCATGCATGAGAAAATTAAACCCAGTATCGATGAATATTCATATATCTAATTAAATTTTCAGCCAGAGCTGAAATTACGCTGGAAATTATTTAACACAAAGGATGTGAATTATCACTTTACTACACAGCGTACAACCAAATGAGCATTTTAATTGACCATTAGCATTTATAATTCATATATGTTATTGAGGTTTACTATGGCATGTTCAGTATTGAAAATGAAGTGCGTAGCATTTAAAATTCTTTTACAGGGGAACTCAAAAGAATGCTATTACATTATGGTCTGTGAGGGGAAAATCGTTTGCAGTGTGTTTGAATGATGCTACACAATTTCAAACATATTGAAATTTTGATATACATCACTTAGGTGCACTACAAGATGCTTATTATAGAATATGGTGTGCACATTTATCTTTCATTTACAGGGACACACTAAAGAATTCGGTTACAGTACTGTCTATGAGCGATAAATGTCGGGAGGGCGTTTACAATTTTTCATATTACTTGATGTGTATAAATTCTATAGATCATATACAGGGCTGCACAGAAGAATCCGAGTACAATGACATTTATTGACGGAAATTGTGGAAGGGCAACTGTGTTATGCGTTTCCCAACTGAACTAAATTTTTGCATATTATGTAGTATATAAATAAATTTATAGATCATATACAGGGTTTCACAAAAAAATTCAGATAGTTTTCAGACAACAGAGGATAATTGCTGAAATTGGGTTTTCCAGTGTTATGCGTTTTCCAAATAGACATAATCTTTCACCTTATTAAATGTCGAAGTTTTATTACAGTATTTTGAATGTGTTTCATAATGTATGCTTTTTACTTTTTTCAATCTTTACAAGAAAGTATTGGATTCGTGAAGAAATTCAACTTCCGGTTTTTGACTGATTGTTACGTTTCAGCGATTATGTTTAGAAACCTGAACACATTTGGACTGTTTTTAGAAAATGTCTGTCTGTATGAGACTAAAATTTTGTGGGCGCTCTATCTCAAGAACTAATGCATAATAAAATTTTAGATTCAGTTAGTCTCTGATATAAATTGGTACTGATTAGTTTTTGGTGCAAATTGCGCAATAGGTGGCGCTGCTATGCTACATTTTTTATGATAGCTATATCTGAAGAACTAATGCAAAGAATTTTATCAAATTCTTCAAATTCTGTAAGACTTCGACATAAATAAACGCTGATTACGTTTTCCTGTAAATAGCCCAACAGGGAGTGCTGCTATGCAACTTTTTCATGATTTTCACGATAGCTATATCTCAAGAACTAATACACAGAATTTCATAAAACTTCAGATTCTGTTAGATCTTCACATAAATAGATGCTGATTACATTTTAGTGTAAATAGCCCAACAGGTGGCACTGTTATGCTAAATTTTGCATGATAGCTATTATCTCAAGAACTAATGCACAGATTTTCATCAAATTTCAGATTCAGTTAGTCATTGACATAAGTTGTTGTTGAGCAGGTTTTGGTGTAAATCTCCCAATCAGTGGCACTGCTATGCTGCATTTTTCAGGGTTTACGCGAATTTAGCGATAGTCATATCTCAAGAACTAATGCATGGAATTTAATAAAATTTTAGATTCAGTTAGACCTTGACATAAATTGGTGCTGGGTTGTTTTTGGTGTATGTGAAACTTGTATGAGAGAGTGGGATTGGCACATCCGATTAGTTGTAATTTGAAATATGTTTCTATCATCAGTAGTTCAAGAGATGTCTATTTTATCATGATAGAGATCTCTATTTTGAATCACCCAATATAAAAACGATTATATAAGATTTTGCGCAAATCGCATAATTTATTAAAATTTACTTCAACTATAAAGCATAATGCAATTGTAAATACAATTCCAATAATTACCGACATCATAGGCAATAATTTATCAGAATATTTTTGCGTCAAAGATGTCATGTTCACTGGTCTTGTGAAAGAACTATACACATTTTGCACATTATTTTCTATAGAAAACATTCTGTAATGAACTTCATTAACTCTCATTCCTCGCTAAAATAACTCTATTAAAATTTTTGTTACATACTAATATTTTATGATAAATACATCATACTACTGACAAAACTTCAAACAAAAAATGATTAGATGCATTAATAAAAGTATTATAAAATGGTGCAAAAATCAACAAGAGCCACAAAAAAATGAAATATAATGAGATACTAATAAATCAGCAAAACAAAAGTATGACTATTCTTCCTAAGATGAGTAAAAACTCTTAAGAATTAAATAATAAAAAAAAAAAAAAAGCATTTCCATTAACAAACAAAACAGGACTCCAAAATACAAATGCAAGTACACGTACAAACAGTAGCTTTTAATAACATTTTAGTTGATAAAGCCAGCCTTGAGTGGTGTTTTATTTAAGGCTATCTCAAAAAGTACTTGGAATTAGAGTGGGAAGAAATGGCTGAAATTTTGTGTATATATAAGTTCTATTATATATTCTGTTTTAATGGTTACAATTCTTTTCTTTTTTTTTTTTTTACTATTAGTTTCACAATTAGTTTCAATCATGAAGAAGAACGAAAAATCATGCGTCAAGCATAGATTATGTAACACTTACCAACGCTTCCTAAATAATTTTACAAATCATACCGTTTAATAAGCTGAAAGATAACATCTAAGTAAACAATTTGGAAAACGCATAACATATTTAAAAACATAAAACGCATAACATATTTAAAAACATAATTTCAGGAATTTCCAACATATACAATATTCGGAAAAATATCCGAATACTTTTATTCAGCTCTGTATAGGATCTATAGATTTGTATATATACTACACAGGATGCTAAATTTTAGTTCAGTTAAGAAACGCATAGTGCAGTTTAAAATTCTCCTTCTGTAGTTTCTGTCAATAAACAAAAATGTGTTCGCGAACTTTTGTGCTTCCCTGTATAGGATCTACAGAATTTATACACACCACGTAATAAACAAAAAGTGAGTTAAATTTAAAATCGCGTTCGGTAACTTAAAACGCACTTCCAGGAATTATTGTTAACAGACAGTAGAGAATTCTTTTGTGTGTCCCTGTAAATGAACGATGACTGCTATACACACAATATTCTGTAGTAAGCCTCTTGCAATGCACCTTAGTGATATATATAAATTTCAATGCGCTTAAAATAGTGAAACATTATTTAAATAATCCGCAGGCGATTTTTCTCCATAGATGTAATGTAACGGAATTCTTTTGACTGTCCCTGTAAAGTAACTATAAGTGCTATGCACACCCTATTCCATATTAAGCTTCTTGTAATGCACCTTGGTGATATATATCAATTACGATGTGTTTGAAATTGTGTAACATCATTAAAATAAGCCGCAAATGATTTTTCCCCATAGACCGTAATGTAATGGAATTCTTTTGAGTTTCCCTGTAAAAAACTATAAGTGCTGTACATTTCCGTTGAAATAGGGAACATGCTATAGATAACGACAATGACATAAAAATTACAGATATGCATGCAAATCATGTAATGATGTTTCGGATACTTGAAATTTCGTGCACATATATGCTTCATTTTAGTGGTTACAATTTATAATTTTTTTATTATTAATTTTGTAATTAGTTTCATGCATAAGCACATAACATAGTAGAAAAAATATTTTAATGAAAAAATATTGCGAGCAATATGAGCTGAAAATTTAGCCTGAAGTCGAAAATCAAAATACTGTGTGTCAAATATTGGGTACTGCTACTGAAATTTTTAATTGTTTCTAGTTTAATATTTTACATATTGAATTAAGATCAAAATATACTTTAATTTTTTTTTTTGGATATTTTACCTTCTGATGCATCAATTTAAAGATATTAACCATTAAAAAGGGGAGAAAATAAAACTACATAAATTATTTTATGGTGTTTCCAGTTGGAAATATTTTCCAATTCTATGTTCTCTCTAAAATGATTTCAAAAATTAGTTTAAATAATAAGCTAAGTAACAAAGTCTTTTTAAAGATTTATTTTTAAATTTAAGAACATATGTGACTTAAGTTAAACATTTGTAAATTTATTTAAAAATAAATTTTTGATAAAAATTTATATTCATATATTTATTTTATGCTACATGCCTGCCCGCCTCCCCCTAAAAAAAAATTATTCGACTGTAAATTGTCTTTTTACAATATATGTTAAAGAATAAGCATAGGGGTCATCTTCAAACTGAAATTATATCAACATCATTCAAATACTTGAAACTTAAAGAAATCTATTTCTGTTAAAATACATATGTTACAATTTTAAAAAATTTCGAAAAAAAAAATTTTTTTTAATCAATTTTCGAAAAAAATATGAATTATAACCTATGATTTTGTTCATCAGAAATCGATTTCAAGTACTTCAAATATGCAAATACAAAATTACAACTTATTCAACCAAATAGTTCTTAATTTATTCTTAAAATACTACGCGCATTACAACGATTACAAATGAATTTAACATTAGGAGCTCATAACTTTAAACCTGCATAATTTCTAAACTATTTGACTGAATGACTTCCCGTTTGAAATCCTAAGGTAAAATTTACCGAAAAAAACAAATATGATGTCAAAATTAGATATTCGTTTTGAAATTTTCAGTTTGAAGTTTGGTACAATTTCAGTACGATGACGATCCCTTAAGCTTATTTTTTAACATTAATTGAAAAAAGAAAAGTGAATTTCTAGTCAAATGGCTATTTTCATTTTTTTCTGTAACAATTTAGAGATTAAAATGTCAGACATGCAATTGCAGAGCTCCCAACACATTTTAGCCCTCCAAAAGGGGGAAAGAGGTCCATTTTTGTTTAAAAAGGGAACTTCGGGGGACCATTTTTTTTTAAAAAGGGGACTTTGGGGACCATTCTTATTAAAAAAGGGACTATGTGTCTAAAAATACTGCATCCTAAATATGCAGTTTTTTAGACTGCATCTGGGGAAAATTTTTAAATTAACCCAGAAAACATGTTAATTGGTTATCTTTATAAAGATGTCATTAAACAATGTATACACAGCTATTTTTAAATAGTTAAATATCCTACTGAGAGAAGATAGAAAAAGTGACAAACATGCTAAAAAAGTGACTAAAATATGACAAAAAGTGATGAATAATACACCACATATGGATTTTTTTAATTAAGAATACTTTTCTTAAGCAAAATAATTTCTAAATATGTATTTTTAATAAAAAAAATACATGCTCATTGTCAGCAACAGTACTTTTAAAATTATCAATAATGACTACATTTTTAAGCACACCCACAAAAAAATTCATGAGTACATACTACAGATTAGTTCTGGCTCTTTTTTTCAAAGCTCGAATGCTATGATTTGAAATCAGAGTCAGGAAAATTTTGTGTCATCAGAGTCACAGATACGCAATAGAAAATTGTTAATAACATTACCAAATTGTTTCAAGATTAATGTTCAGGTTCACATTAAAATATATCTTCTTACATAGAAATAAGTATTAATCCTAAATACTCCCTCATGAGTCATGACAATATTTTGTGATTTTCATGACTCATCTGTTTAAAATAAGTTTTTTAAATTTATACACAACCACTGGCAGAAATTTGCAAAAATGACAATTCTTATTGTTTTAAAATATTGTACAACTATGTCAGAACGGTTTTAACAGATTTCTGCCAGTTGCTGGATATAAATAACTAAACTGCTATTTTAACAAAGATTTTCAGAGTCATGAATATCACAAAACGTCATTACGAGGGAGTATTTAGGATTAATACTTATTGCTATGTAAGAAGTTTTGTTTCCCATTAATTCTGGAAAAGGACTTCAAAGAGAAAGAGAGGACAGATAACAGATATCCCACGACTTCTTTATGTTACTACTAATACTGTCCGTGAAAAGTCTTCAGAATAGGATAGAATATTTTCCCTTTACATCCCATTAATAACAATTCAATTCCCTTTGAAACTGATTTTTAAAGGCTTGTAAAACACTTTAAGAAACTTAGAGTACATTCTTAATTCTCTCAAATAGTTTTTTTTTTCTTTTGTCGGTTTGTGAATAAGTAAAATTTACACTTCGAGCTCGAAGACCAGTATAAAAGTAGAGTTCGAGCCCGTTTCGCAACCGGACTTGTCCTTCTTATCTCTAATGCATAGCAGAGATGAGTATGGGCTCTTTTTTTTTTTTTTTTTTTTTTTTTTTTTTGAGCCAGTAGAAAATCATTGATAATGTTCTAAATTGTTTCAAGATTAATTTTCTCATTTAAAAATTTCAATTAAAGTCTCTCTATCAATCCTATATCCTCTTTCAAAATGACGTTTTTCATTTAATTATTATAATAAAACCAACAAACTAAACAGATGCTTTACCTCAAAATTTATTTTTTATTTTTTTATTAACAGCACATCTATTTGTTCTAACTCAAAATGGATTCTGAAGTTTAAAGCTTATATTTAAAAGTAAAGTTTATGAAGTATAAAATATCATACAAGTTCAATTTTGCACTTATATTTATTCAAAGAAACTTTCTTTTAAGGTTAAAGCAGGGCGTGAAATTTCCAGTCTCCGGATCACCATTGGCAATCAGAAATGTGTGAATGCCAACTAGAAGGCTATGTACGCAATGGTTTCCAAAAGTTTGTTAAAAAGCTTAAGCAAGTTAAACTTGTCAAGCTTTCGTGGGGCTATTGGACTATTACAGAAAATTGAAAACTCAACTGTGGGTTTACAGAGCAGGAATTTCTGATTTCATCTATAAAAATTAAAACTGCAAATTGTATTTCAGTTTTTGTAGATCACAAATCAAATATTTGACTATGTGAATAAGAATATTTAGACCAAATAATTATTAAGATAGTAGATGGTGCAATATAATAGAAATGGAATAAGAGCAACGTTAATAGCATCAGAAATTTCAATTTCAGTGCATACAAGTTTTGGTAGCATTTAACATACTATCCTCAGTGCAAAGAATGGCGGAAATTGCTCAGATATATAGGAGAGGTGTGGGTTCAAGTAAAAGGTTTATTGACCAATAAGAAAACAGGTGACTCTGGGCAACAGCCAACAGGAAAACAGCAAAAGGAATGGAACAAATTCAAGCAAAAGGTTTTTTGACCAATAGAAAAACAGGAGACTCCGGGCAACAGCCAACAGGAAAACAGCAAAGGGAATGGACACCATACTTCTTTGCACTGAGGATGGTATGCTAAATACTACTGAAACTAGTATGCATTGAAATTGATATTTCTGGTGCTATTAACATCACTCTTATTCCATTTCTATAACTTCTAGATCAGTTAGCAACTCAAGTAAAATTAAACAATGTTTAACTGACAATTTCAGTATAGAGATCACACATTTGTGATTTTACAGGGAAACTTAAGCATGTAAATATATACATCCCTGAAAAAAGAGAATCAGTGTCAACTGATATACTATAATTGTATCTGCATATTTTTGACAGCCATTGCTGACCATATAATTAAAACACTCCCCAGTTTAGAATTTTAGAAAAGAAGAAAGAAACTGCTTATGTACTTGGGCCCAGATAACTTTAATGAGAAATGAAACATTCTGTTAGCTGAATGGGCTGAATATAAAATTTTATTTCCTTCCCTGATCTTTATAAAAAAAATCTAATAAGAGGTATTGGCAAGTAAATTGCAATAAATATATAACAATTGAAAAAAAAAAAAAGTTAACATTACTATCTTCAGGTGATAAGTAAACTAATTTAGCTGCTATAACATTATGGCGATCAATATTTTAAGACTGGCCACTGCCTTTATATTTTTAACACTTTCCAACCTAGTTGAAAAGTGTTTATGACTTCGGTTTGTCTGTCCGTCTGTCCGTGCTCTAACTCCTGTAAATATGCTCGGATTGCTCTGCAATTTTTATATGTTATTGTCGTTATCTATAGCATGTTTCCTATTTCAACTGAAGTGTGTAGCACTTATAGTTTTTTTACAGGGACACTCAAAAGAGTTCCGTTTCATTATGGTCTATGGGAAAAAATCATAAGCGGTTCATTTTAATGATGTTAGACAATTTCAAACACATCGTAATTGATATATATATAACTAAGGTGAATTACAAGAAGCTTAATATGGAATAGGGTGTGCATAGCACTTATACTTACGTTACAGGGACAGTCAAAAGAATTGCGTTACATTACGTCTACGGAGAAAAATCGTCTGCGGTTTAGTTAAATAATGTTTCACTATTTTAAATGCATTGAAATTTATATATATCACTAAGGTGCATTACAAAAGGCTTACTACAGAATATTGTGTGTATAGCAGTCAGCGTTCATTTACAGGGACACACAAAAGAATTCTCTACTGTCTGTTAACAATAATTCCTGGAAGTGTGTTTTAAGTTACTGAACGCAATTTTAAATTTAACTCACTTTTTGTTTATTATGTGCTGTGTATAAATTCTGTAGATCATATACAGGGAAGCACAAAAGTTTGTGAACACATTTCCGTTTATTGACAGAAACTCCAGAAGGAGAATTTTAAACTGTGCTACGCGTTTCCTAACTAAACTAAAATTTAGCATCCTATGTAGTATATATACAAATCTATAGATCATATACAGGGCTGAATAAAAGTATTCGGATATTTTTACGAATATTGTATATGTTGGAAATTCCTGAAATTACGTTTTTAAATATGTTATGCATTTTCCAAATTGTTTACTTAGATGTTATCTTTCAGCTTATTAAACGGTAATAATTTGTAAAATTATTTTGGAAGCGTTGGAAAGTGTTACATAATCTATGCTTGACACATGATTTTTCATTCTTGTTAATTTTGTGCCCTGAGCTGAAGTATAGAACAGAGTTACCAATAAATCTTCCAACTCAAAAACTTTTTAGGATTTAAAAGCTATCCTAATCCAGTGTTTATATTCCCCCTTGGATTAAGATGTGATTTTGTGATCTGCAAGAAAATGATATTTGCCCTAGAGTTCTTTAAAATTAATTTTTTTGTGCAAGATTTCATGCCTTATGGACAAATTTTCTTATGGCAAAAAATTTAAATCCAATTTTTTTTAAATCTTTATAGGAATATATAAACATATTCAATAAATCATTAAACTTTCAACTGTAACACATAAACACAATTACAATTTAAGTCTATACTACAAAAATCTGATCAAACATATTTTTTATTCAAAGAAAAATTAATTTTCAAAAATCAGACATCAGAATTGTAAATATTTATTGAATAAAAGCAATTTTTAAGTACATAATTTTTAATCAGAATCTTGCATTTATTTTGAAAATAGAATACAATGCATTATCAGATATTTGAACAAAATCAATTTAAGTAAAATATAATCAGCAATTAAAATAAATTTAGAAAAATAATTTAAAGATACTACATATTTTTGTAGCAATTTAATATGTATAACACAACTTAAAAGTTTAAATTTCAAATTAAAAAAGAAAAACATGGTTTAAAAATTGTGGCATTGTGGATATTAAGGGCTAACTCACAAAAACACAATTTCGAGACTTATCAGTTTAAATATACTCATCATCATTATCGTTAGTTTGCATCCAAAAGCAAATTTCAGAGTATTAGAGATGAACTGGAATGTTGTAAGAGATTGCACCACTGGCAACCTTCTATGTTAAAAAGAAAAATAAATAAAAACCACTAAATAAATGAATAAAGCCACTTATAACCTTCTATTTTAAAAATAAAAATAAATAAATAAAAACTTTTTCAAGATTATCCTTAATATCTACAAAGCCTTAATTGATAATTTTTTTCAAACTAGTTTATATTTTTTTCTTTAATAAACCATTAACAATGTGTGTAAATTAAAAAAAAAACCCATAAAAGTAAAGAATACTTCATTTGAATAGATATTAAGCAAGTAGAATGTTCTAATAACATGCTACACCAGCTACAAATGTTCATCAACCATTATAAAATAACAAAAATGGACGGACTACCTCACCTACAGCTTTGAAGCAACTTACTGTTAATACATAAAAGCTCTAAAAAATGATTATCATTTGTTTTAATAATACAAAGTATCTTAATCTATTCTAAAGGTAAGAAAAGATAGAGCTGCCAACAATTGCAGATTCTTAAAGTTAGACTTTTTTTCAACAAATTTATAAGCATGTTCCCATTTGTATAAAAAATCTGATTATCTTAATTATTGACAAAATTACTGTAAAGTCTAAGAATAATTATAAATCACAGTTATTATTATTAAGGAGAGATTCCATTTTGTAAGACAAAAAAAAATGCATTTTTAAGATTTTTTTTTTTTTTTTTTAATGAAAGATCAACAAAACAAGTTTTCTCCACTAAAACGCATATATATACTTGCAGATCAAAATAGACAAAAACTTGTCTATTTTGTTAATTTTTTTAGTGTAAAAAATTATATGGTGGCAGCATCCTTAATTTAAAATATGAGTGTACAATTTTGCACAGTACAGGATTGTGCCTCGTGGAGTCATCTAAAATCCAAAAACAGTACAAATTATAAAAACCACTTAAATTTGCAAGATCATGAAACTATTTTCATTGGAGGTGATTCAAAGAAAACAAAATGACATCTGTGTGAAAATCAACTTATAGATTTCACAATTTTTTTTCGCAACTTTGAAGTTTTAGAAAAAATATTTAACATTAAATCTGGTTAATGTTCCCCCAAAAAGTTATTATCAAACCCAAAAAATATTTGATCATCAATTGATCGATTTTAATGTTATAATGCACCATGCATTTGAAAAACATGATTTTGAGATTACACATGAAGATTATAATGCACCATGTGTTTGAAAAACATGGTTTTGAGATTACACATGAAGAAAACTAATCTCCTGCTTTTCAGCAAGCAGGCATATGGTTGAAGTCAAAGAGAATAATTCAAAATCATTTCAAGCATATATTGCACACACTTCAAGGATACAAAAAATTGATTAAAAAATAGATTTTTTGGATTTGACAAAGTGAAATCTCTTCTTAAAAGAACTTGACAGCAAAGAAGGTTGGCAGCTCTGATGAAGACAGAGTTGGCAATTCAAAGTTTTTTAAAATTCTTATAATTTTGGCAACTAATGAAAAATGATAACTAACAACAACTACCATGGAAACAGCATAGAAGTATTGTTTTATTACAATATTAAAAAATAATAATAACAGAATTAATTGATGTATTTTATAAAGTTTAATCAGTTATGATGATTTTATGATGACAGCAAAATTTAAAATAGTATAATTCAGTCGTACAACTATATTCTTTGATTACAGGATCTCTAATTGTAAGGAACTACAAAAATCACGCAATGAATTCTTTCTAAATGCCTTTTCTTTAAGTTTATTTTAAAAAGCGCTGCAAATTGTGCAGTGCTTTCAGCTTAAACAGTCTCAACCAGACTATTATATTTAAGAAAAGACAAAGAGTGAGAAATTTTTTACATTATCATGTAAATACAAATTTAAATGATGCATAAATATCTTGTGCAAATTTGAGTATATTAAGAAGGCATCTTTTAATCATTCAATAATCTTTTGAGAAGAAGATTTAGAAACTAAATTTACTTTAAAGTTCTTTTTTTTTTCCAAAGAATTTCCACTATTTGATAAATGAGAATAATAAATACCTGTAAACTTTTATTAATATTTGCATAGACATTAGTTTTGATATCAAAGTTAACATTATTTCTATAGGTGTCAAATTATAACTTTTAAAAGATTTAGATTTATGATTACTTTATTTGTAATTTTTCCATTAAAACAATCACAAATCATATTTAAAACATTGAAGACTTATTTTATATTTATTAGCTTTAAAAATTACAAGTAAAATAAACATAAATAAAACAAGGTGCACACAGACGTCTTGGAAATCAAAAAGTTTCCAAGGTCACTTGGAAGGCCTTAAATAAATAAAATATTCCTTAGAAATTCCTTAATTTATATTGAGGCTTTGGACACATGCATTATTGCTGAAAAAAAAAAAAAAATAAATAAACACATTGTGATTTCAAAATGCACAATAATCCTTTTGGTCATTTAACTGAAGAACAGCAGTAACTGGTTCGGATAATCCTAATAGCCACCAACAAGCATATGACCTATTTTTCATGGCCACAAGACAAAGGTGAAAAAAAAAATGCCACTGCTAAAAAGTGGTTAGTGCAGTTATTTCCTTTGCATCGTATAATTCATCACCAACTACATACAGAGAAATTCTCTTGCCGCACTTTTCACTGATACCGAGAAAACACATGCGATCTGTTTGTCATCTTGATTTTCGCTTAATTTTTCTGATAAGTGCTTTTTTTTTTCCCTTATATTTTTAATAAACACAGTAAAACTTCATTAGGATGCTAATTTTTCTTAAACCTTTTGACTAAAATGTATTATTTTAGGCTTGTTAACAGGCTATCTTACGTTGGAGGGGCATTTCAAATGGTCCTTTTGAAAACATTACAATAGGTTTTTACTATAATTCTGTTTATTTGCTTCAATTTGTTTTTTATTACTCAGAGCTACACTGAATAATTCATTATTTTATTACAAAAAATATTAATAATCTTCACTTCTATAAAATCATAATTTATATGTATTTAATGCAGTCTTTGTAGAAATTACTCTTACAAAATATGTTTCTGCTGGGAGGAGGAGTGGGGGGGGGGGGAATAGTTGTTTTCAATAAATAATTATTTTAAATGTGATATTTCCCCTATTCTTGGGAAGTGTAAATTGAATTTGTAAGACTAATTAATTTCTTTTATAAATAAAATATTTAAGAGAAAAAGTTTACTATAGAATAAATTAATTTTTGCAGAGTTCGAAGGATCCCAAAAACAGACTGTGGGCGACCTGCTACTTTAAAATTATGCCTATCTCTCTCTCTCTCTTTTTTTTTAATATCGAAGTCAGTGAACATAATTATTGCTGATTTCAATGCTATTTTTTTCACATTATTCGAGGATGTGAATGTTATTTTATGTTATTTTTGACTTAATATGACAAATGTCTTTTATAAATTTTCTATAATTACTGCAGTTTTCTTTTTTTTTTTCTTTTATGGTGTGTATATGCATTTACGCTAAAAAATAAAGCATAGCACACTCGAAAAATGGTGCTGCCTTATGTTAAATATGCATTTTTAAAATTATCTCTAATTATGCTTCTTCAATGGTGGTGCAATTTCTCTCCCCCCCCCCTTCCCCCTATAACACATATAGTTTCACGAAACTCAATCCTTTTTCATCCTTTAAACAAATGATTTACTTCTGTTTTTTTTTTGGTTACATTACAAAAATGAGGAGTGAGAATCTACTGTGTATCTTCAGATTTCCACTTTTTGAAAATAATTTCATCCAAATTCACCCCCCACTTCTTATCTTCCATGAAATTTCTGCTTCCCTTCCAAAATTTACAGTACCTCTCCCCCACAACACGCTACATAAATCTTTAAAACTAATTTTATAATTTTTCAGCCCTGTTTGTTACTTTAAGTAATGACAAATATAGGCCATCTGAATTACTTTTAGCCACCAGTTATCATTTCAAAGTCACCGGCTAATTTTAGCGTAGTGAGAAATTTATGATGTTTGACATCAAGAAATTTAGTAGAAAACAAACAAGGTTTCTTGAGGAAGATGAATTGCCTTTTAAATAGCCAATCAGATTTAAATATTGTGAAAATATCAGATTGGGATGACATTCAAGTTGATTTTATAAATTTTATCAATGCAATGGTTTGTGAAAACACTCAAGAATTTAAAATTTTGATAATCAAAGTATGAGATAGGTTGATTTTCTTTCCTCTCATTTTAAAACCAAACATGTAAAAACTTGGCCTTGTATCCAGAAGCTCCTTCTGTTAATCTATGACCAAGCAACTGTGGAAAGTGGTTTTAGTATAAATAAGAAAATTGAGGTGGAAAATTTAAAAGAAAAATCATATGTAGCTCTGAGAATCATTTGTGACCACATAAATGATTTAGGTGGTAATATAACAAAAGTTGCTATCAATAAAGATTTGCATAAGTCAGTAATAATGGCAAAACATCATTATAATCAAAATCTTGAAGATGAGAAAAACACAGAAAAAAAAAAGAAAGAAAGAAAAGTTGATGACCATGATGAAAATGAATCTAAAAAAAAAAAAAAAAGAAAGAAAGAAAATACCTACAGCGCTGCAAAGATGAACATTCAATATTTGCTGATCAAGTTGACAAACAAAATGATATGACTTTGTTACCAAAATTAAATAGTTTTAAAAAGTTGGCAAAAGAGAAAAAAATTAAAAATTAAATTGCAGAAATTAAAAGAAACAAACTGATAAAAATTGTTAATAATTTTTAAAGAAATTAACTGTAATACAATGTTATGCTTATTATTTACTACAAACATCTGTCCACATAATGTTTTTAAAAAAGTTTTTAATTTTTATAAAAAATATTAAACAGCATTTAATATTTTTGGTATATAATACTCTCTGAGTTTATTCTAATTTTAAGAAATGGAACACAAAGGCAAGTTTTATTATTGTTAATCTTTGATCTACCGGGGGGCTTCTCCCCCCCTGCTCTCTATGCTCTTCCACCTCTATCCTCTTCCACCCACGCGTAATTGATTCGCGATTCTGTGCGGTATCACGCATCAATCCCTAATTTCTAGAAGAAAAGAAAAGAAAAAAAAAGCCGGGAAGCTCTATGCAGATTTTTTTTGGTCCATTTCCAAATCGTTATTATTTTTTTTTAATATAGAGGGATATTTTACATATATATATGAGAACATGAGTTTAAAAACACACCTTATCCAAAAAATCAAATTCGAGAAAATTGCGAAAAACCTCTGACTGCTTCATTGGGTTTTCATTGTAAACCAAGATTTTAGAATGCTAGAAATACATGCTAAAACTAGTTTTTCTGCAGATTGCAGTATTTTTTCAGTGAAGATTTACCAACAGAATAGATTGTTAGAGAAATAACGATTTTTTAAATTTTAGAGAAGGAAAGTTTTGAAACTCTTTAATTGAGGTATTCAAGAGTAGATAATGGGGACTTATATCTTACATGAATAATAATGCTGCCTTTTCCATTTTTCTTACATATGTATGGCATGAACAAGATTCAGGCTTAAAGGAAGTGAAAGGTTCAAGTAACTGCTGTTCTAAAAGAATAAATTCAGAAGCTACCAAATTTGTTCATGTATGCTGTTTTTTCTTCCCTTTTGAGAGTTTCTTTAGAAACTGATGTGGGTGTGATGCATAATGAGTGTTTAGGGTTGACTGGTGTCTGTATATATAAAAATTAATCACTGAATAAAAAAGTTGGTAGTCTATTTTCTAATTAACCTTATGAAACCAGTAAGCAATAAATTATAAATACTGCACAATCTTAGCACTAACAATAGATACTAAAAGAGTAAAACCTGTTTGAAAATTTTCTGAATGGGGTATTAAAAATTAGTTATGTGGCGTCCATGAAAAATTACAGTAAGTTCTTTAAAAATTCTTTGACGCCTTAGATTTTTTCTTCTCAGCTCTATATGAACACTGATCTAAACTTTAAAAGGTATTTGACACCAATAAAAATTGTGTTAATATATGGCAGCACAGCATTACTACAGTACCGTGCCCTGAAGCTGTAGCTAACCATTTTTGGTTGCAAGTTATGGAATGTTTCTCATTTGAAAATTCGTATAAAAGAAAAAAATTATCATGTGTTGCTAAATTCTAACTATCAAATGTAACAATAATAATAAATTTTGTCAAAATATTGAAAATTTGATTTTGAATGCATCAGTTAGGGAATGGGGAGGGGGGGGGGGGGGATCTCATTAATACACAGTAACATTTAAATAAATATACTATAAAAAACATATCTCAAATAAAATAACATAGGCAAATAAGTATAAAAATTATATAGTAATAAATATATAACAATATGATCTTAAGGAAGTTTTTATAAAATATTTTTTGTCAGCACAATAATGTGAATCTTTCTGACACATTTTCAAAACTCGTTATCTTTCCTTTTTGCATGAAACCTTCAGGTGTTCACTTTCAGGTGAATAAGAATTACAAAGACTTTTTGAGAAAATAAAAATGGTGCATCTTGACTTGCAGCCAATTGCCACATGACAACTACCATTTTGTCATTGTCATATCCTGATAATTGTCTCAAAACCCCAACACTAATGACATTTTCTAAAAAATTAATCACATTTTTTAGAAAAATAAAAAAACTTATTCTTTAGAACTTGAACAAAACCATAAGAATGTATGCCTGTAGCAATAAAAATGGTTTTATGAATGTGTCCAAAAGTAGCACATTTAGTCTAAGAACAACCACCTTAAGAAAAAATTGATTTTCTGTATAAAATTTTAAATATATATTTAAAACAGACATATAATAAATAAATAAATAAATAATACTGGTTCCTAAACACTATGAAAAAACATTTATAACAATGACAAAGATTTACCTCGTACCTCAATAAAAAATGACTAGATGAACAATACATAAACAAACAAAAGATTTGACAATGAAAAAAAGTACAGCAATTTTAATTAATAAATAGTTCTAATTGGATTAGTATCTATCTCCATCGAGGATTTTGTTGTTTGTCTTTGGCTCGAGCACCAGTTCTATTATAATCACCTTTTGCTTTCACACTTTCTTTTTCCGATACAGCTTCTTTCTCTGTAGTTGCTTCTTCATCCACTCTAAAAATAAAGAAAAATCAAGTTAATTTTTTTTTTTTTTAAATTCTGAACCAATATTTATTATTATACACTTTATTCTCTTTTTATTCACTATTTGATATCAGAATTTCAAATATTGACAACCATGCCATTATCTATTATTCAACTTGCTGATAATGGATTTTTTCTTTTATTTTATTGTATGCCAGTTGGTATATGTTAGTAAGAGAGGATTCACACAACAGCAGGCTTTTTGTGACAATGCTTTATTGTTATCTAAGTTCATTTCACTACACATGGTAGCCACTATTGTTCATGTTTGATGTGCAGTAGACAGTCACATATAAAAAAATATATGTGTCTCTGTCAAAAATCTATGCACAATATAACTATTTTTAAAATGTAAGATGTATACTAGACTTCTAATTATCAGACATTGGGTTATGCAAAATATTTTGTTAACCAACACCCCACAATATATCACTCCTGGTGCCATAAATGTTGGATAATAGGAAGACTACTATAATTTATTCAACATGTATATGATAAATATGCACTCCCAATTATCCAACAATTTCAATTTTCTGACACACTTCTGGTTCTATGATTGTTGAATAATCGGGAGTCTACAATACTGTACATCTTAGCAATATATTCAAATTTTGTGGTGATTGGCCAATTTTTACAAATATTACAGCCTACAATATCCAAATATGACAGAAAACTGACAAACGTAGTTTTTTTGGGATAAATATAACTTTAATTTTACTTTTAATGTAAGCTTTACAAGTACAAATGCCCATACTTTGGGCATTGTCTTTATTTAGGATGAGTTGGGACTTTTAGTTTTATTGTGTTGGTAGCACTGTCAGTTGTCGGAGGTTACCTCTGAAGCAGATTATATTTTTCCAATGTTGTTCTGTGATGGTTTGGAGCTGCTCTTGAAGTTTTCAGGCATGGTTTCTGAGGAGGAGAATTTGTTTCCCATTATCACCAAAATTGTTACTGTTTATCTTTAAAATACTAAGATTTGTATCCTTCATTTACATTAACACATGGAGTTTTCTCTACTTTATAGCACCTCAGGTAAGGTCTCTCCTATCTCAAGCCAGTCTAATTTTATTTTTATCACTATTGTAAAAATCTCTACTGTGGCTTGAATACTAAAAGGTCAAAGTGTTCAAAATCCTAAGGCACTGTTGTCTCGAGCTAAAGATTATGCATTGTCTTTTTTTCTTTCAATGTTTTCATGTTTTATATCATGTATAATATATTGTCCTGAAGTTAAAAAAGAAAATAAAAATCCCCAGTCCAGTGGTTGATCAACATGAAGAGACTGTAGCGAGATTTCAGTGATTCTACATTTAAATGTTCATTTGTTCCTCCTTAAAATATGTAGTACACACATAATTTTTTAGTTAGCCCAAAGAGTCATTAAGTATGCTTTTGGTTTTCAAATTCTGTTTCTAGTTTCTAGTCATCCTTTATTCGTCCAGATTTATTAATAAGGAGCATATTCTGGCATGCCTTATTAGTGTGATTGACTGCAAAAGTCATCAAGTGTTCATTATCCATTCTTAGATTTAACAACATTGTTCAGAATAAGTAGAATTTGTTAAAACAGAATTGAAACTTTGTTTTTTTACAAGAAAACATAACATGTGATGTTGTAATTAAGACTGTAACCTTATTTTTGATGAACAAAATATTTTTTCAACTGTTTTCAGTTGTTAACTGTGTCTAAAAAATTTGTAAAATGATTTAACCTGTCTCATGCTTGGAATAAGGAGCTTAAACAATGCTTAAACAAGTAGAAAAAAAAAAAAGTCCCAAGTTAGGTCGTCTAAGCCTAACTCGAAACAGACACATTTTTATTTATTTACTAGCTAACCCGCCCGGCGTTGCCCGGGCCCGAAATATTAATAATCTGTTCTATATGAAACTTTTTTCAAACCCCGTCGTAATCGTGTCCATAGAACCAGATATACTCCTATAGTTCCACCTTCCACCGCCAGGGGGTGCAGTCTGTTCTGGAAGAGGCCTTTTCAGAACACTCGACCCAACCAAATTTCCTTGTAGAATTGAAATTTAACCATGGGTAAACATTGCCAAACTAGCGGAAATCGCGAAAGTGGGTTACGTAATTGATCGGTTAGGGTTAATGTAGATATTTTTTAAAACTGTGCGTTTTGAAGAAAATGAACGTGTCTATGATCTGGAGTCTACTGTTTGTCCGTACTCACATTTCGCGAGTCGATGCTGATTTTTAAACCTGGACCGAAAAACAAAAATCGCGTGAGTGAGTTTTGGAAAGGATTTTTTTTCGGAGGGTTAAAACTAAAAATTTTCAAAACGGATACCAGATTTTAAAAAACAAAGGGATATAGATTAGGCGCAGTATTTTTAGTTTTTCGTATCTTGTTTATGAACGGCAATTCGGATTTTTAAAGATAGGAGAAATAGCTAAAAAAGCAAAATTGACTTACGGTAAAAAACGTTTTCAAAAGGGTTAACGTGATTTTTTTTTTAAACTAAAGGTTTCTGCCTAAACCCGACAGAATATAGATGTCTTTAGGTATGTTTCTTTTTTGTTTGCTTATTTTAGAGAGCCGATGCCAGATTTTATATATCGCAGAAAATCTGAATTTGCAAAAGAGAGTCCTGCACACGAATTTTTTTTGAAGGGTTAATATTCGTATTTTTCAAAAACAGAATAAATGTAGATATTGTATGGTATTTTTAGTTTTTCGTACCTTTCTCTGAATCGCCGATGCAAATTTTTAAAAATTGCCAAAATCGCAAAAAGGCATACAGAAAATATACTTTTTCAAAGGGTTAATTTTCATATTTTTAAAAACCAGTAGTGGCTTTGAAAAGGGCAAACTCAGATCTTTAATTTGGTGACCTTCGTTTTCCGTATCTTTTGTATTCCAGTGGATGCAAGGTTTGGAAAACAGGAGAAAATAAAAAACATGAATTCGATGCTTTTTGATTATTTTTTTTGAAAGGGTTAAATGTAAAATTTTTTCAAACCAACCAGATCGTTTGAGACGTAAAAGTATGTTATATCAGAATATGTAGATGGTTTTTCCGTATTTTTAGCCATTTGCCCATGGCGAATTTAGAAAAACTTAAAAAGAAATTGAATGACCCACGCTTTGTTTCATCTTTTAATGGAGGAACGAATAAATGCCTTCTGGGCATGTGCAAACTGTTTTCGGAAGACAGATTTTTTATTTGCAATCTTTGATCAGTTTTTAATTAATAACTACTCTAATTTTCAAAATATTAAAAATCTGAGTTTCAGGTGTACCAGGAGAGGGTTTGGACTACCTAAATCTAAATTTGCAGGCTTCTAGGTGGGCTAGATTTTGCTAGCCATCGCCAACAGACACACACACAGAGCGAAACTTTCTTTTATTAGTATAGATCTTTTATAATATATATGATCCTAAAAATTTAAAATTTTAAGTAAACATAATCCGGATGCCCTTCAAAATGTGGATATTTTTTTTTCTATGTTTCATAAAGGGATGTTGATTTCTGAGTGCAAAGTTCAAAATTGTTATATATACAGGATACATCTAAAATAATAGTCAGAACTGAAAGGGCTGATAATACATGTTAAGACAAACAATTTTTGTGTGGGAAAACTTTACAACAGGGTTTCTCAAAGTGGAGTACAGATAGCCCTTGGGGTTGTGTAAAAACATTCTAAGGGTACGCAACAAGTCTGTTCAGCAACTATCATAGTGCACAGCACAACTAAATGAGTTGGTGAAAAAGGGATCAATCACTTTCACCAATGATGTGACAGTTTTAAAAACAAGATATAAAACATACTAGATGTTGAAGATGATTTATTACTTTACTTCAGTAATCTAAAATAAAATATTCAATGTATATGCAAGGGTAAATAAGCACACCCACAGCATTAAAAAACTTGTTATAGACAAAAGCCCATACTTGGGACAACACTGGATACAAACTAAAAGGGTAACAATACACATGTTAAAAAATATAAATATAAATAACACAAAGAGTCATACTAAGAAAATAAAGAAAAAATAAATAGAAAAGAAACTACCTTTAAAATAAACTAAATATAACTTAAAATAATCATTAAATAGTAGATAAAAAATATTTAAAAATCTGCAACACATTTGAAAAAAAAATTCTTTTAACTATTTCTCCCTTTAAATTATATTCAAATAACATGAATACATGTGACATATTGCATGACTAATGATTAGTGCCATTTACTCCCACAATGTAATTTTTACATAATAAAATCCAGCAATGTCAGAGAAAGTAAACAAAAAAAAATTGTATTTAAAAAAAAAAAAAAAAAAAAAAAAGATTAAAAGTCGAATGAGTTGAATTTTCATCTAAACAAATTTTTATCAATTCCTGTCTAAATCTACATGTTGCAAAAAAAACTATATAAATTTTAACCCATAAATTTGTTTAAATTTTAACCCATCATCTGTATGCCATAATAGCTCATAATTTGGAAAAATACATAAATAGGCTACAAGCTAATATAATATAATATAACAATAGTTAAAAGTATTTGCTGTTTCATTAATTTTTAATTAACTGCAATTTTTAATCAAACAACGTGTTTTAACAAAATGTGAGACGGCTGTTGACATACAACAGGCTGTATGTCACAAGTCTGTTTCAAAAACCTTTTGAATTAACCCATTTATTGTTGTGCATTTGTATGTGCATAGAAAAGGGGATGTTGATATCAGAATTAATATATTTAATTTCAATTATTATTATAATGGAACAAAATTTTAAAAATATGTGCTGTTGAAGCAACAAAAAAAAAAAAAAATAAATAAAAAAAAAATACAAGAAATAAGAATCTTGAAACTAGAAAATTTCAAACAAATTGTTATGTAAATTGTATATAAAATTTAAATGAACAAAACAGACTAGTAAAATTAGCAAAAAAAAAAAAAAGGTAGGGAGTAGTACAAAAAAATGTTACATTTTCATCTATTTTTCACTAGACAAAATAAATAAGAAATTTTGCATAAAATATTCATTTCATAAATTATTTGTTGGTGAAATGTAAAGTAAGCCCCTCGAGCCCCCCCCCCCTCCCCACCCCACCCCACAAAAAAGAAAAAACACTTTATATTAGTTTAATTTCCATGTTGTCCCATAAAAAAGAAAATAAAAATATCCAAGTAATAGGAATTTTTTTTTTCAATTTATATTAAAAACTGAGGGGGGGGGGGGGGGGGAGGATCTTTATACTAAAATTGTACCAAATTCTGAAATTTTCAATATGAACACTTAGTTTTGGATATTATATTTGGTAAATTTTACCTTAGAACACCAAACGGGAAGTCATTCTGTCAATTAGTTTAGGAATTATAAAGGTTTAAAGCTTCAAACTTTGAACACTTTAACATAGGAGAAGATATTTACTACCTTTACATCCTTATACTCAAAAACAGGAATTTCTGAAAATGGATGAGTCCATTTCAACATCATTTGAATCTTCTCACGGTTGGTAATGAGAGAGGCGTGGTCAAAATGTCATCCTGATGTACACCTCTACACATAGTGCAGTTGCTTTTGGAAACAACTAAGGTTGCAAAACCTACTTGAAAACATAATCTATGTTATTTGGTTTCATTTGTTAATCCCACAAAAATAATGTTTACAAGTCAGTTTGGATGTAATGAATACTCAATTTTAACTAGCAAAAATAAAAGAACCATTGCTGTAACATTAATATATTTTGCATAAAATTTGACTGTGACGAGTAAACTTTGTAATATCGAGTAAAAATTTAGAAGTTCACTAAAAAATTCTGATTTTCTTTAAATTTCATAGGCAAAATATTTTAATTTAAATATGTTTCTACACTTTTAAGTAAATAGTGTGGGACATCTCAAAGAGGTTATAATTTACAGAGCCATTTCCCTAATGACTTAGCTTCTTTTCAACAAAACACAGAATATATATATGAGTATCTTTCTTTTTCTGAATTAACCTGAAAAATAAAATAGATGAGAAGTGAGAGTATTTGCTTCCTCCCCCACACCCCACAACTTATTTGAATAAAAATTAGTTCAAGCCTGTGTCAGAAAGTCACCAATTTCAATTTTAGAACAATAAATAGCTAAAAAAGTAACATTTATTTATTCATTTTTTTAAATAAAAAGTCAATTACTTCTTCATTGGAACTTGGATAATTAATAAAAACACATTCATTGAGTATCATTTTCTGTATCTTTCTCTCCTGAATTTGCTGAATTAATAATTAAAAAAGATGAGAATGGATGAGAAAGTACATGCTCCCCCCCCCCCCCGATTATTTTGATAAATTAACAAATTTCCAAAAAAAAAAAAAAAAAAAAAAAAAAAACAAGCTTACTGCCACCAGGTAGCTTTCTAATCATACCTGTTTCTCTTTGTGAAGAAACAGGTATGATTAGATTATTTTTATGTTTTTTTAAGAAAGTTAATCAGATTTATTAGAACTAATATTGTTTAAACATAATATTATAGAATAAAAAAACAGCCTCCATAGGGGAAAAAAAAAAAAAAGAGAGAGAGAGAGAGAGAGAGAAACACGATTCAAGGATTTAGCATCTGAATAAGAATATCTGCAAATTTTGTGCATACAAAAAATATAAATGAATTCAAGTATGTGTCAGAATGTAGCAATTTGAATTTTAGAACAACAATAAGCTAAAAAGTAATATTTATTTATTTATTTACTATTTTATTTTTTTTAAAATAAAAAGTCAATAATTTCTTCATCGGAACTCAGATAATTAATGAAAAAGCAATTTCTATTTGCTTCATTCAGCCATCTATCATTTTCTCTTTCTAAATCCAGGGTTTTGTATATGTTCTTATTTTTGAATACTACTATTTCCAAAGAGTAATCATCATCTTATTTAATCACAGTTTTGCAATAAAATAGGCAAAAATTATTTTTTGGAAATATTGGTATTTAAAAATAAGCACACATAAGAACCCTGATATCACTAATCCAAATAATAATGTTTTATTAAGGTTGTTCTCAAATTCCCTGCTCAACAAAGCAAAACTTTATGACTCATTTTTAAACATAAGGCATAAAATTGGCAGGCCTGACTATTGAAGCGATTTAGAACTGAACAGTGTTTTCCACGTTTTGATAAATAAATTACTTATCGAGTTATAAGTGATTCTTGTCACATGACAAGTTTTTCACCGCTCACTTGTGCTGTCTTGTTGAGAATTGGTTCAAAATGCTCATTTTGACAGTATTTTCTGAAAAATCTTTTGCTTTAAAAAAAAATTAAAAAAAAAAAAAAAAAAAAAAAAAAAAAAAAAATATGCAAAATGTAATTTGATTACATAGTTTCTGAATAAGAACACCTCCCAATTTCATACATTTCCAAACAAAAATGAATTTAGAAATGTGTCAGAAAGTAGCTCCTTTGGATTTCAAAACAGCCTTAACTAATTGAATTAGCAGCGTTTCCTTTATTCAAACTGAATTATAATGTCTGTTAAAAGCATGAGATTGAGTCTGAGACCTCTGATTTGGGGGGCCCTAAATTTGGTGCACAATTTTCGTAAAGTGCATTTTAAATCTATTTTAACCTTGTACTGGTTATAATCAATATTTTATACTTTTACAGTAGCATAAGGTTAAAAATAAAAAATATATTTATATAACTATGTATTTATTTATTCATATGTGTATTCTGAGGCAAAAAAAAATTTTAATTTTTTGTTAAAATATAGGAATGAGGGTTCCGAATGAATATCAAGCATTGAGTCTCTCTTTGTCTTGATTGGGTGCTGTCTTGAAATAAAAAAAGAAATGCTTGCTCAATTGAGAAAAGTCATCTCAGCTGCTAAAAAGGATATTTAAAAATCAACAGGCAACATTTCATTACTGTCATCCAGACAAAGTAATAAGCGACAATAAAGACATGATAGGATGAAATTTATCTCTTTCTATACTTTCCATCACCATTTCTCCACCAACTGCCGATACCAGCTCAGTCGGGTTTAATTAATAGAGCCAGAATAGGCTGGTACCTAACTAAAAAGGTTAATGTTAAATTCATTTGTAATCATTGCAAAACAGATTGCAATGCAGGTAATTTTTTAGACTTAACTCAAAAACTACTTGGCAGAATGAAAAGTTTCCAAAAAATGATTTCTGTTAAAAAATTTATAAAGTTACAATTATATTTTTAATCAAAAATTGAAAAATATTATTTAATTAAATTATTATATATATTCAATATTAAATATATTTGGGAAAAAAATATGTATTGTGATCTATAGTTTTTTTAAATAAGAAAAGATTTCTAGAATCTTCAAATATGCAAATGCAAAATTACAGCACAATCTGCCAATTAGTTCTTGAGTTATGCTTAACAAAACTGCCTGCATTGCAATGATTTAACAAATGATTTCGACATTAGGAATTCAAAACTAACACTTCATAATTCCTAAACTAGTTGAAAGACTTCCTGTTTGGAATCCTAAGGTAAAATTTACCGAAGAAAGTCAAATATGACGTCAAATTTAGGTGTTCAAATTGCAAATCTCAGAGTTTGGTGCAATTTCAGTATGAAGACAATCTCTTGAGCTTACTTTTTTTTTTTTTTTTTTTAATCATAAATTGGAAAAAGACAAATTTTCAGTCAAATGGGCATTTTCGTTTTTCTTTTTAAATTATTATTCTGAGACAGTTTGGTGCTTAAAATGTAAGTTTTTTTTTCCTCTTTTTTGGCGACTGTACATAGAATTTATCTTTGTTTTCATAACTTCAATGTGCCAGCTTTCTGAATGTTTTTTATGTTATTACTAAATTTTCAACTAGAACCTTTAAGACAGATTTTTTTTTACAATCAGAAAACTTTATAAAACTAAGGATGGATAACAATAACTACAGTCAAATTGTAAATATAAATAAATTAATTAATTTAATTAAAATATTAGTCATAGATAAAGAAACAATATACTTACAAAATGTCAAAATTTCCAAAAGAAGATTTATCAGGACATTTATTCCATTTTGCACTGAAAGAAAATCTTATTTGTCAGTATGAAGTAAAAAATATATAAATAGAAAATTAAAAAAAAAATTACAACTGACCAAAAGTGGAAATTTCTTCAAATTAAATTGATATATATTTATTGCACACTAATTGGCATAATTTAGTGACAGAGGTATGGTACAATAGAGTAGTTTTTATAGCAAAACTTTATAATTGTCTACATTTATTTCTAATGTTACACATTGTTGCCAATATTGCTCATTTCAACAAGTGAATGACAATCAATTATTAAATTTTTTGGTGTGTCCCTGTAAAAAGAAACTATAAATGATATGACAACTATTTAAAAAATGTATAGTAGAACTGTATATCTTATCAACATAATCTAATTTCATGCAGATTGCCAATTTTTACAAGGAAAATCTTGGGAAAAAACAAAAACAAAAAAACGCCAGGAAAAATAAGATAAAAATTTTAAATTTTGGTAAATTTGATGAGAACACAACCCAAAGAAGAGCTTTTTAATCAAAAAAGAATTATCAAAATCGGAGCACCTATTAAGTAGTATGCATAGGCATACATTTATTTTTAAAAAAATAAATACAAACCTTCTGTGTATAATGTCCTTAAAAAAATATATATATATATTAGGCAAAAGTATACACTAACTATTCCTAATATTACTGAAAAGTAAAATTTTTATTGTACTCCAAACAAGTCATATTTCATCAATCTATATTTAATTTTCAAACATATGATTTAAAAAAAAAAGTATTATTCTTGCTCATCTTGAATATGATAATCAGTTAAGTATTGTTAGATGAAATTATCATCAAATTGTTCTAGATTTCAAAATCATATGCAGGTTAATCTGTATATACTTATATACAAGCTTGGCTAAATAACATAAGCCAGAACATAATTCAAAAATACTGGTTCATGCAGGATGGAGAACTACCCAGCCCCTTTTTTCAGACTAAATACAGTATTCAGTGAGCATGTAGTTGGATACAGACAAATTCACTAATAATTGAATTGATTGGCTTCCCCTTATAATCCTGACCCATATCTCAGCAACTATTTTGTTTTGGGGTTATATTGAAGAAATGATTTATAAAAATACTCCTAGTTTACTTACAGACTACTTCAAATTAGACATTGAAAGTAAAATTAACACACTTGGGTCATTCTCATGAAAAGGTGCTTTTTACGACCCCGAATTATAAATATTAGGAATTGCAGCAAATTTCCTAATATTTTTATTCATATGTATACTTAAATTTTAAGTAAACTATTTTCTACTGATGTAGAGATGTCCCTTCCTTGGACATCCCTACATCTAAAACACAATATTCATTTCACAAATGTTTAAACATTTTTTTTTAACATTTTCTTTTTCAATATTAAGTAGTTAAAATCTAACTTAATATATATATTTTTTAAATGGCTTTATTTTTACTACGGAATTAACTGATAAACTTTGTTCTAGCCAAAATAGTCTCTTTTCCATGGACACTCAAAATAAAATTTAAAAAGTGGAATAGATGACAGTACATGTCAAATCATCATTAGGTAGTTTGTGAGAAATAAAGCCATTTTATTTTTAGATATAATTCTTAGTTCTGTTGTGAATCTATTGAATCTTTTTCAATTTATTAGTTCCATTTGGAGTTTGGCAATGTTTCAGTGTATATTTCATAGTTTATCATAAATAAGGTAAGAAAAAGCTAATTTATAATTATAATAAAAATTTTAGACAACTTTAACATTGCATTTAATTAAATGCACCATTTTAGCAACCTGAAAATCAAAGCACTTAAAAATTCAAAACTAATTTTTGTCCACACTGCGGACTTGGGAAATCCATTTTTATTGATATTGTCTAGTTTATTGGTCATTTATAAAACATTGTGTGCAGTATAAGGAGATCTCAATTACAAAGAGAAGTTTGATATGTAATGAAATCCTGATATGCATTGTTTTTCAAAAATTACATTCTATAAATTCAACAGTTTAAAATAATTTTTTAGCCAATTTTGTCTTTTCTGTGGGACATTATAATTATAAAAAATAAATGTGTAACAACTACATCCAATAATTAATCTATTATACCTTCATTTAAATTTTTGAAATGTAAATGTCCCTTCCTATGGCCATATCTGAATTTTAAAAAAATCAAAAACTTGTGAAAAATAAAATAGAAAACTTGACCACTAATACAAGGTTATTTATTAACCCCTTGAGGGGCACCGGTATATAATATATACCACTTTTTAATACATAACTTTGCCACCAGTATTATTAAATAAAAATATTTAGTATTGCTTTTTGCAGATTGAGAAGGTAAAAATACGTTGTTAAAAATTACTGGTGTCGAAACATTACAAAATGTAGCATTTTTTGACCACATGCTTGCCCTCCAAGGGGTTAAGCATAAATGAAAACTTCCGTGCAATTTTAAAGATTTTTTTACGTATTTTTATAAAATATTTATTTATTTATTTATTTATTGGGCTATTTCGTACCTTTTCATGAGACTGACCCACTTGACTCTGACATTCATTCATCGAGAAGTGATAAAGTTTCAAAATCGGCACTATATCGCTGTAACTGCAAATGGCAAATATTTTGAAAACATTGTACATTAAATGTCAAATAAATGTTGAATGAATGCTATTAGTTTCAGGTATTTATCTGTTATTGTTTTTTTTACAATAGAGACCTACATTCATTTATGTTATATGGGTCACCCTATATATACATTATATGTTAAAAAAATATGGAAATACAATAAATAAAGTATCCCAAAAAGAAATATTAAACATTAAACAATATGGAACATTTATATAGCAACAGCAAAATATTCTCATAAGTTACAGAGAGATTAACGTTATTTTTCAATAAATTTTTAATAATTAAAAAAGAAAAAAATGTTTTTGTTTTTTTTAATTTTTATACAATTTTTAAATTTTGAAGTTTCTATTTATAAAACAATAATTCCAACTGATAATAAATAAAACTGGTATAGTTAAAATAAAATTTGTTGATGTCACGAAACTTTGTAGATACATATATATAATGGTTAAGATAAATTTACTGAGTTAATTAAATTGTAAATGCATATATATAAAAGTTAAGATAAATTCACTGTGGTAATTAAATTTTGTACATATATATATATAAAAGTTATAATAAAATTTACTGGGGTTCATGAAACTTTATAAATTCATATATATAAAGTAACTAATGCTTAAAAATATACAGATTTTTAACAATATTTCTGGTATTTTTTATCATCTGAATAAAAAATTTGGTTTATTCTCTCCCTCTCTCCTGTTATAATGTGAAATATAGGACAGAAGACCGCTTTGTAAATCAAGTGGCAGGTATGAATTTATAATACTAGCAAAACTAAAAGTGAATAACACTTTTGCAGAAGAGCAAGATTTCAGGATACTTTTAATTTCTGGAAGAAAGATATGAAACTAAATTTTGATGTAAAGATAAAGAAAATTCTTACACAGCAATAATTTTCAGACATTCAATCAAATAAAGTAAAATTGTTAATGTAAAATAAATAAATAAATAAAAATAAACTTATTTACAATTACAAGCATATTTAATAACATTATACGAAGATATTTATTAACATTTGATTTTTAGGTGCGTTCGTAATTATATAAATACGTAGCACCTATAGTCGTCATCTGGTCCATCTGTCCGCAGATAACAGCGCAAAAACTACCCAACTGAAAGGTTTGAAATTTAATAGATATTATCGTTGCAGAATTTTGTCGCGTCATTTCAAATTTTATGAAAATCGAATCAAAACTTAAAAAAATATTAATAAAAGTTTTCTTTATTCTATTAAATCCTATCATACGTAATCTACATAATAATAAAAGCGCAGGTCATGTGACTGAGGAAAACAAATACAGGCAAACCACTTCTTTTTTCATATGCCAGGCAGCCATTTTTATTCAAAATTATTTTTTTTTAATAAAATTGTATAAAAGTTACATTTTTATAAAGATTATTCAAAAAAATTATTTGCTTGAGAGATGAATTACATTAAAAAATGTATAGATTCTGAGATAACTTCAGCAGAAATTAGGTTAACAGCCAAATATCTCAATCATTAGAGTAAATAAATACAGAAGATTCGTTCATTATGAGTCATAAAAATATTAAACCATGGAGGTAATCATTCACAAAGCAAGATCTCTATGGTAGCGCTGTCTGGTGTAGAAAAAAAAATTCACATTTGTAAACATGGCATACGTAATGAGGAAAAAAAAAAGGCATGCTCATTTTGGTCATAGCAGACGATATAATTAATTTCGCTGAAATAATAAGGATGATTTTTTTACAATGTAAAACTAGTGAAAATACAAACACCACATATGTCACGTTTAATGTACAATTTCCAACTTGTTATATGAATGTTATAATTACAAATATGTTTAACAAAGAACCAAAGTTAAAACTCACTTAGGATATTCTCCATTTTCTAAACAGATATTAAATATATCATCAATGAGCTTTTGTTTCATTACTCGATCATTTGCTGTAGTGGCTGTTAGAGAAGGAGATGCATTGACTTCAATCAACCAGGGTTTTAGGTCATCACTAATTATGATGTCATAACTAGAAAAATGATAAACAAGAACGAAAAATCATGCGTCAAGCATAGATTATGTAACACTTTCCAACGCTTCCAAAATAATTTTACAAATCATACCGTTTAATAAGCTAAAAGATAACATCTAAGTAATCCGAATACTTTTATTCAGCCCTGTATAGGATCTATAGATTTGTATATATACTACATAGGAGGTTAAATTTTAGTTCAGTTAGGAAACGCGT
This sequence comes from Maratus michaelseni, assembly GCA_963931845.1. NCBI lineage: Eukaryota > Metazoa > Arthropoda > Arachnida > Araneae > Salticidae > Maratus > Maratus michaelseni. The sequence goes on along the minus strand of OZ007598.1, from coordinate 26,153,103 downwards.
AGCACAGTTTAAAATTCTCCGTCTGGAGTTAAATAATACGGAAATGTGTTCGCGAACTTTTGTGCGTCCCTGTAAATGAACGATGACTGCTGTACACACACTATTCTGTAGTAAGCCTCTTGAAATACACCTTAGTGATATATATAAATTTCAATGCGTTTAAAATAGGGAAACATTATTTAAATACACCGCAGACGATTTTTCTCCATAGACGTAATGTAACAGAATTCTTTTGACTTTCCCTGTAAAGTAACTATAAGTGCTATGCACACCCTATTCCATATTAAGCTTCTTCTAATGCACCTTAGTGATATATATAAATTTCAATGCGTTTAAAATAGTGAAACATTATTTAAATAAACCGTCAATGATTTTTCCCCATAGACCGCAATGTAACGGAATTCTTTTGAGTCTCCCTGTAAAAAAACTATAAGTGCTACACACTTCTGTTGAAATAGGGAACATGCTATAGATAACGACTATAACATATAAAAATTGCAGAGCAATCCGAGCATATTTACGGGAGTTAGAGCACGGACAGACGGCCAGACAAACCGAAGTCATAAACACTTTTCAACTAGGTTGGAAAGTGTTAATAACACAATAAAGACAATGTCAAAATAAAACATGTTGCAAATGACTAATCCAGTAAAATAATACATAAGTAACAATTCATTAGTATAAAAAAGAAAAGGTGAAAAATGAGAAGCACAACGATTTCATTTTTATAATACAGGGTGTCCCAAAAGTCTCTGTACAACTTCAAAAATTTATTTTAAAAAAATAATAGGCCTATAGCAAAAATAATTACAACTGTACATAGAGTAACTTAAAAAGTTTTTTTCTACTACCTTAGTATACTTGTACCTGAGATCCTTTCGTTGCACGAGGAATATCAAGTCGATATTCCAATTCCATCCACGTGTGTTTCAGCATGCTAACATCGACAGTAGTTACAACTGTTTGATGAAATCTGAACAAAAGTTAATAGTCTCATGGAATTGAAACAAAAGATCCAAACAGCAGTAGCTACTGTTAATGTTAGCATGAAAAACGCTCGTGGATTGAATTGGAATATCGTCTTGATATTCTTCGTGCTACGAAAGGATCTCATGTTGAAGTTTACTAAGGCAGTAGAAAAAAACTTTTTAAGTTACTCTATGCACTGTTGTAATTATTTTTGCTGTAGGCCTATTATTTTTTTTTGTAATAAATTTTTGAAGTTGTACAGAGACTTTTGGGACACCCTGTATAATCAAATTATTTCAATATTTAGAGTGGTATGATTTCATGTAGAATTATTCATAATTTTTGTTATAATTTGTTTATTATTTATTTATTAATATTTTATTATGATTGGAAATGAATAATTATCATAGGCGTAACTAGTGGGGGGGCCGGGTGGGCCGTGCCCACCCCAGGTAGTTCCAGTGCCCACCCCAGAATTTCAAGTTCACGTGAAAATTTTATGACTGCGATATGGTCAAAATTTTAATTTTCAAATATTTGAATGATTATACCAATAAATTATACTATATACTTCTGATTTGAGAACTAATGTAACGAAAACGGCGCGCACGCATATGTAAATGTGTGTGTGTGTGAGGTATAAAAGAAGCAACAGACAAAGAAAATCCTATTAGTCTTCTACATTCTTTGCAACAGTTATATGACCCGGAGTCTATAGGGTTCCAAAAGGAACAAAGTGAAATATTATCTGAAAGCTCTAAATCTGAACGAGGGTTTTCTTTTTTGTCACGAGGTGATGGGGAAAAAATCAGTTCCAGATGTCCAGTTCTGTATTCTTTCAACTAAGTCAAAAAATATCATCTGCTGTGGTGAGAGCCGATAAGAGAGAGAAGGGGATAGTAGGGGGCACAGGTGCCCGAACGGTTTTTTCCTTACAAAATAATGACCAATTTAAAAAACAGGATGTAATTGACAAATTACTGATCAATTAATTGTCTGAGTGATGAGATACGGCAAAAGTCGTAAATGAGAAGATCATGGCAGGGGGCTTTACTTTGAGGGTTAAGGTAGGGCGAATTTTTTGCAATTTGCCTGCGGCTGTAAGCATGTGGGATTATTTCCCTTTTCCAAGTTTGCATGCGTAATTATCAGTGCTCAAATAAATTCTGTAGTTTTGGCAATTTTTGTTTGTATTGCTGCATGCTGCTTCATGGATTGAGGCTCTTTGCTTCATGTTTCTGAATGTACTTTTTGTGAGTAAATTTTTCCTTATCAATCTTTGATATTCTGAATAAATAGAAGGGCTTAGTGAAATAAGATGTTACGCAACAAAAATAAAATTCTGAGACAGTTTAAATGAAAGCTTTTAGTTGCAATTTTTATTTTATTTTTGTTCTTGTACCTTGTATTTAGTAAGTTAATGAGTAGTACTAAGCTCTCTCAGAAAAACTTAGCAACATTTAATTATCTAATATAAAAATTATTAATAATATTTAAGTTATTTTTATTAAAATATTAACTTTTAATAAATAATATATCAGATTTTAAAGATTAATTAAAATATTGGTATTTTATCTTTACCATATGACATATTATCTCATAACACCCTCATCGAAAAAATAAACTGTATTTTGAGAAAATGTAACATAACAGGTTCTTGCTCGAACCTCTAATTAAAGTCATTTATTATTAAAAAAAAACTATTTGGTAAAGACAGAAATTTATTTTTGAAATTGTCAAATTTAACCTTAAAATTTTTTTTCAAAATTTTAGGAAAATCCTGTATGTTTGCAACTTCTAAAAAGGATCGCTCGCGGTGGTGCATTTAAAATTTTCATTGATAAATCAAAAGGAGCAATAAGTTTTTTTTTTGCCGAGTTGCCAATTGAATAGAATTTTTTTTTTCTTACTGACTTACTGTTTCTTTCTGACAAATAACACTATATAACAGTAAAATTTCCCTTCTATGTCCTTAAAAATTTCTTTTCAATATTCTAATATTTATTTTAAAATAAAGGAGCTCTTATAAATTTATTTTAATTTAGAGAAGGAATTATGGAATTTAACGTTTTATTAATTAATAATTTTTAAGATCATCCTCTTCTTAAAAAAAAAAAAAAAAAAAAAAAAAAAAACTGAAAGCTTTTTTTTTGTGTGTGTGTGTGTGTAAAGTTTACTTGTAAAATAACTCATTGCTGTACTCATTCCTCAAAACACAAGTATTTGTGTTAAATATGGTGTACAATTTACTTTAAAGTTTATTTTTGAATACTTTTAAATCTTAAAATACATTAATATTAGGCCTACCGAATTTTCAGCATCTGGTTTACAGATGTCGAATATTCGCTATTGGATCAAAATCACTAATCAATGCATCTCTATAAGCACTTTTCAAATGTGATAGAAATAATTTTGAAGAATACTTTTGTTTTCCCATGAAAAAAGGTAAAACTTAAGCTTTTTTATTTATTTATTTTGGGCGAAAATTATTTTAGGTAAAAATGTTTTCCATGTGAGTTCTCTTTAATCAAATCTCTTTCTGCTGAATTCTGATGGAGCTAATTAAATTTAAAATCAATCCACTACTATAGAAATCATCGTAGTTTTAAAATTATAATGTACTATTAAAATTTAAGAATATATATATATTTTTTAAACTTTAAAATACTTCTGATTTCTTTTTCTTTAAAAAGATTTTATACACTATTTTATGTGATATGTCAACTTTTGAAAGGACTATTACTTATACAGTATCGAATTTAAAAATTGTGTTCTTATAAACATATTTTGCACATATTAAAAATTGAGGATTTTATGCAATAAAACAGTGGAGTATCCACTGAATTTTAAATAAACAAGAACGAAAAATCATGCGTCAAGCATAGATTATGTAACACTTTCCAACGCTTCCAAAATAATTTTACAAATCATACCGTTTAATAAGCTGAGAGATAACATCTAAGTAAACAATTTGGAAAACGAATAACATATTTAAAAACATAATTTCAGGAATTTCCAACATATACAATATTCGAAAAAATATCCGAATACTTTTATTCAGCTCTGTATAGGATCTATAGATTTGTATATATACTACATAGGATACTAAATTTTAGTTCAGTTAGGAAACGCGTAACACAGTTTAAAATTCTCCTTCTGGAGTTTCTGTCAATAAACGGAAATGTGTTCGCGAACTTTTGTACTTCCCTGTATAGAATCTACAGAATTTATACACACCACGTAATAGACAAAAAGCGAGTTAAATTTAAAATCGCGTTCAGTAACTTAAAACGAACTTCCAGGAATTATTGTTAACAGACAATAGAGAATTCTTTTGTGTGTCCCTGTAAATGAACGAAGACTGCTATACACACAGTATTCTGTAGGAAGCCTCTTGTAATGCACCTTAGTGATATATATAAATTTCAATGCGTTTAAAATAGTAAAACATTATTTAAATAAACCGCAGACGATTTTTCTCCATAGACGTAATGTAACGGAATTTTTTTGACTGTCCCTGTAAAGTAACTATAAGTGCTATGCACGCACAGCCTATTCCATATTAAGCTTCTTGTAATGCACCTTAGAGATATATATATTTCAATGCGTTTAAAACAGTGAAACATTATTTAAATAAACCGCAAATGATTTTTCCCCATAGACCGCAATGTAACGGAATTCTTTTGAGTGTCCCTGTAAAAAAACTATATGTGCTACACACTTCCGTTGAAATAGGGAACATGCTATAGATAACGACAATAAGATATAAAAATTGCAGAGCAATCCGAGCATATTTACGGGAGTTAGAGCACGGACAGACGGCCAGACGGCCATACGGCAGACAAACCGAAGTCCTAAACAATTTTCAACTAGGTTGGAAAGTGTTAAAAACGCATCGTTTTCAGTCAGGGATGTAGCTAGAAGTAAACAATAGGGGGTGCTCAAGAAAATGTAGGGGGGGGGGGGGGGGCTCATACTATTTCTCTCTATCTCTGAGACATGCACGCACAAACACAGATATATATGATCAAAGTATTATATAGAAAGGTAAATTAGTGTATATTCATATTGTAGGCACTATATTTCTTATTAAATTGTTTATAACTATGTTTGATGCGAAGAAAAGTAAAGGCTGCAGACAATGTAATGGAGGATATATGGTGGATATGCAGTATACTTTTTGGATTATTTTAAGGAATACCGTATACCCTCTTCTCAAAAACAGTATAGCATATACTTTTTAGGGTATACCCTCTGCCTAAAGCGTATGCCCTCTGTTTTTTTTATTACTACATCACTGGCTGCATAATGAACATTTTCAGTGCATAATTATACTAGTGAAATAATAAGTGATGATGTCAATAAGTAAATAAAAAGCTGACAGTTTACCTGTTTCAAAAGAGTTTCAACCTTTAATTTATTCTGAATATTCCTTGCCCTTAAGGATTTAAAGTTATGTTTTTATATGATAAAAAACATTAGAACAATCAAGGGTGTGTTTTGTATTTTAAAATTATTTTTGTGTCTAGTCAAAAGCTAAAACCACTTGTATTTAAATTGGCTATAACTCATTAGAATAACATTGTTTTATGCTAATAATGAAAAACGCTACAAAATGAAAAAATTAAGTATATAACTAATGCAAAAGGGAATGTTTGCATCAGCAAAAGGTAGCTAATTCTGAGTATGTGCAGATAGGATGCGCACATTTTGAAGCACTTATTTGCAGTTTTTAAACAAATGCTGCAATTTAGTATTTATGCAAAACTGTAAAAAGCCACCAAAACTAAGTTCAATTTTTGAAGAGAATTTCATTTGGATTTTTGAAACAGAATTTCTTTTGGTGGCCTTGGCAACTTTCCCAGGGGGGGCTCAAAAATTTTCAGGGGGTGCTGAGCCCCCCCTGGCACCCCCCTAGCTACGGCTCTGTTTTCAGTACCGGTTTCGAAGATTAAAAAAAAAAAAACATAAGAAAAAGTAAAATGCGGTCTATGTAGAGATTGACCTCAACTATCCAATGCAAAAAATAAAATAGAAAATCATTTTAAAAATATGAAAATGCAAACTAAATATTGGATGTTTTCGCGTAAGTTAAGTACCACCCCCCACCCCAATCCCCTTAAGAGCTCAATCATACATCCTCCCTTTTCATTTAAAATAAACGATTTATGTGAATACTGTAAATTAAAGGTGAGTCAAATTGAAGTCATATTTTAATTTTTCTTGTCAGAATCTCAGGCTGACGTATAATTTTTACTGCAGTTAAAGGAAACATTAATTGTCTTTTGCTTATTTAAATGTATTCGTCCCTCAAAATAAAAACTAATCTTTTCCTTCCGCTCCTCAAAATATTCTTTTTTACATTCTTACATTTCTTAGAATTTTTAAACAAATTTAGAGTTTACATTAATGATTTTAAGAAAAAATTTCTCAAATTTTTCCGTTTATTCATTCTTAAAATAAATAGATTCAGTTTACTTTACCTGCATAAAATTACAGTGATCGGAAAACTTCTACATTTTAGACAGGTTTCAGTTGTATACATTTTTCAGACATGTATAAATTATATCTATATGGTATTCGTTCTATCGGAACCACAAAATTTTTCTCAAGACAGTTTTCTGTAATAGACACAATTCAACATTTTGCTGTTGGAGAAGTGGAATTCGGTAAGAATCAAAACATTCATTTTTTAAAAAAATGAATTTTGGAGAAGTGATAGTTTAAGTGCTGTGTTTAAAACCGGGACATTAAAGAGATGTATTGGGACACCCAGACATTATGCCTAAAATTGGGTCTCTCTCGGAACTTCTAGTCATCTTAAAAATTTCAATGGCACAATGAATAGCAGTGGTGCCGACTTATATGGGCCCGTGGGGCTTTAGCGTCGAGCCCGCCCAATAATTTGCTCCCCTTACCCACCTAATTTCCCTTGTTTTACTTCACTACGTATTTATTTAAATTTTTAAATCTCTGAAACAAAATTTCATTTTCTATTTGTTGGACAACAAATAAGAGTGAAATATGCCAGCCCAGGATATAGTCGGGATAGCTCAGTAGGGAGAGCGTTGGTACGGCAAACCAAAGTACCCAGGTTCGAGTTCTGGGCGTTAGTCCTGTGCCTTGGATATAATTTACTTAGTTGAATATACTTTCCTCTGTTCATTATGAAAATTTCATTTTGTTGACGTTGGAAAATAGCATTGACATCCGTAACAGAGACATCAAGAGCACTAAATGTTCTTCAGTACACATATAATTATTAAATTTCTCTCAACAGTTCAATTTCCTATATACTTGATCAGCAGTATTGTTGTCGTATGTAAACCAAAAGGTAAATGCTAGAATCATGTGAACTTTAATGACTATGCTATAGATTTGTTTGAGAAAGAGAATGTATACGGAGCATTTAAAAAAAAAAAAAAGATTCTAAAATGTATACGGCGAGTAACTTCGTATGCCCTCCACTACACCCCTTTTGATCAGTGAGTATAAATCAGTGAGTGAACATTATCTATATTTTAGTGTCCCAATCCTGATAATTATAAAGCTCATAAATGACTGAAAAGCTTTGCTTCTTGTGTTTTTAATTTTTATTGATATTTATGATATTATAGTAAATATTAACATTATTATGCAAAAGAATTCACGAATAGCATAAGCAAATAATAAAACGTGCCGTGCTATTTTGCTTAAAAAATTTGGGCCCATACAATATATTTCAAAAGTTGGCTCCATTGATCAATGGCATTCCTAAATAATAACCTTGATAATAAGTTGTTTCTAATTTTAAGTCAAAATTTTCATTAAATTAACGAGTTTGGTCTCAATGCAGTTTTTAGGTAAATTTCGTAAGAAATACTACCTATTACATACTCACCTAAGTTGGAAATTTTGAAAATTTTTTGCAGATCTACGCCGATCATGACTCCCAGAACCCAAAACCACCCCCAGTTCAAAACTTTATATATCTATCTATCTATCTATCTATCTATCTATGTCACTTTTTTCTGACCATGATAACTGGAAAAATTCTGCATAAATCTCTTCCAAACTGATACATAAAATCAAGGGTCATAAAATCTCGGTCAAGTTCGTTAATGGGCAAAATCGAACAAAGGGGGGGGGGCTTTTTGTGAAAACAGAAAAACCCTCATAATTTCTTTATTATTATACGTATCGAATCCATTTAAAGTTATTATTACTTCTAGGAAAAGGGCCGAAAATTTATGTATGACAGATTTTTGATATAATTAAAAATTGTCTTAAGGGGGGGGGTTTAGAAGAAAAAAATTCATAACTTCGTCAATTCCCAAAATTTCAAATCCACTTAAATTTATTATAAATCCTCTTAATATTATCTAAAACTTTTATATTGACATGTTTTTTATAGGACCAACTCTTATAGCAAAAAAAAAAAAAAAAAAAAAAAAATCCTTGCTGGCTCCGCCTGCAAACAAGTTTGGTTTCGAAGTATGCGGTTCCAACTGCAGCATCATCGCAAAAAGGTCATTTCTTCCGCAATTTCCGACAAACAGGTGCCCCACGGTCTGCGTCTTCGAAATCTACCTGTGCCTGTAGGCCGAGCCGTCAGGGATTTTTTTAAATATTCTTGCACCTTGCACGCATCAGTGGTGCAGCCAGAATTCTGCTGTATGGGGAGGAGAGGTTGAATTGTTGATAATGGTGGTCGCTGGTTACTTGAATCACCGGCTAATCGAATAAACTGATAATCATTTTTTCCCTCGAAGAGTAGAATCAATAGTTACATTGACCATAATTCATTTCAGCAACGTTTACTATATAAGAGTTAGTAAACATAAAATGCACCAATGGAATAACAAAAAACTGTTAGATTAATATAGTGTTTGAAAAATGAAGAGGCAAACTTAAGAAATGGAAGGGAATAGTACAGCAAACAATTTTTTGAACAGAAAATTAGGAATCGATTTTTAAATCAGAAATACATAGGATTTCATTCCAAAACAATCCCGAATTCTTGTTCTTAACTTTAGTAATAATAAAGCAATTTTAGCAAAATTTCCAATAGACTTTACTTTGCTTTGTGTCAGATGTAAAATAACACGAGAAGAGGTAGAATTTATTATAATCCGCGTCCAAACAATGCCAAATTAAGTATTCCATATTTTAGGATGTAGTTGACATTAAACGCGGTATCGTTGACTGAATTACTGTGCACTTCCAGCACTTTATTTGACATCTAATTTCGTTTACAGTATACTGAAAATTTCGTTAAAATATCTTCATTATTATTAAAGTTCTCTAAAAATACTTGGATTCGACTTCCTATATCCTATATTTTTCACTAAATAAATGGATCGCGACCTGGTTTCCTATACAAAAATCTTTAATTGTAGTGTGCTCTACCACCTTTTACAGATTGTTCTACTTTTTTTTAAACACATTGTTTATGTGTTAAGTATGTTTGCTTTCTAAATATTATTTGTTTTTAACCTTTTTCATGATGTTGGAGAATATTTATCTATTAAATCACACAAAAATAACGCCTGCATCCAAGTCTAAACATACACACAAATATTATACACACATACAAGCTATAAATAGAATAAACCCAACAAGTGTGAAAAATTAGCCAGAGCCAGGAGTCGAACCTGGGACCACAGCATACAAGACTAATGCTCTAACCACTGAGCTACCCCGGCCACCTGGGTCTGCAATTTAAGTGAGAAATTGCAGACCCAGGTATTGGCCGGGGTAGCTCAGTGGTTAGAGCATGAGTCTTGTATGCTGTGGTCCTAGGTTCGATTCCTGGCTCTGGCTAATTTTTCACACTTGTTGGGTTTATTGTATTTCTAGTTTGTATGTGTGTATAATGTTTGCGTGTATGAATATTTATCTATATTTAGTTTTCTGTTAGAAACACCTATGCAGAATGAAAGATAGGTTGTACCTGCCTTCGGCCGTGGAAAAAAAAGAAAATACATTATAATAACAATTTTGAAAAAAGAGGGTACTTTTTAACTTTCTCTGCCCTTCTCTGTAAGTAAGGGCGAAAGGATCTACTTATATATACATTTATTTAAATGAAATACATTATAGCTAAAACTCTAAAAGATATTCCAGTTTTTACTTCTTATCTGATTTAAACACGACTGTAATTTTGTCCACATGAAAAACAATATGTCATAATTTTGATGATATAGAGGCAGCATTATTTAAGATTTAATAAGTGTAGATCAATGTATAACTAATTTATTACTGATTAATTTCAGTTAAAGCATAATTAGCATAAGCTTGTGTGTAATTATAGTAAATTTTATAAACTCTATGAAAATGCTTCATATTTAACGCTTTTCTTTTGAAAACCTTCCTCATAGGCATGTATCTGTAAGTCAAAGTCAATAAAATTGCAATCAGTGCTTCTTTCCTCCGGGGAACGCGTGGCCTGAAGAACATTTCGAGCTACCTTACTAGCTAATAAACTACACTCTTTAAATATATAGTCCCCCCCCCCCCCACCCCTCAGGAACAAATTGTTCGAATGAAACACTACAATAATCTGTTCAATCAAAAACACATTTTACATTTATATCTTTATAGCACATTTTCTTAATTCTTACTTTGTCAAAGATTTTTACCTGCATCACTCACATACCTTGGTCTTAGAAATAACTGATAGCAAAAACACAAAACAAGATGCACATGCAGAGGTCTGTTTGGGCTCGGTCCTGGCCCGAAACCGGTCCAACCCACGGGCCAGTCTTCGGCTTATTTTCATTCATGGCAATCAGACCGGGCCTGGCTTCCTTTTTTCCAGGCAGAGCTGAAACTGGAATTCATTCTTCCTAAAGGTCTAGACGAGTTGAAATTTTCGGGTCCTGTTTTTATCAAGCCCATATGAAAATAATTGGCCATGCCTACCCTGACCTGACCCACGCAAAAATCAGTAAAATTTCGATCGGCCCAACAATTTTTGCAAAAAAATGCATATATTTTTAAATCGTCATTGTTCTATATTAAAATTTTCAATTTTTTCTTTTTAAAGAATAGTTCATTTTCTAGGCAATAAAATTAAAGTACAATAAAGCGTGTGAAAAAGAACCTGCCCATGACAGAATCCTGTTTCAAACGGAAAAATGTATTTATCCATGCAAAATGAACATAATAATACGTGAGAAAAGAAATATATTTACAACCAACAGTGTATATGCTAAGAAGGTAACTTTCCTATAACGGATATTTCTGTTCTCCTATGCGATTCCGTCTTAGAAATTTTTACTATACTATAAGAATTTTCAGGTTTTTAAGTCTCCAAGCCATGTAATATGTTATTAATAACAACTTCGACATTTGCATACAAATCGAGATCCAGTAACAAAATAAATATCTCAGCACAAAGTGTTTTTTAAAAAAACGAAGAATGCAAACAACATGAAAAGAAAAACAAATAAATATTTTTGTCAGAACTCCTCGTAGAAGACAATTTTTAACCATACCAGTGTAAAAATATGTTTTTGTTGAAATTCAGGCGAGCTGGGAAGGGATAATTACGTTTTTGTATGAGCCGGGCCGGGTCGGGCCGAGATTCTAGCTTTTATACTGGGTCGAGCCAATAAACTATGTGTATGGCCCATACCGGATTCGAGTCTAACTTTTAGCTTTTTTTTTTTTTTTTTTTTTTTTTTTTTTATGTGCCAGGCCGGCTTAATATACATACATATATTTTTTACGATACGGATCGAACTTTTAACTTTTATACCCGGCTGAGGGGCAAAAAATTTTCTACAAGTCGGGTCGCGCTCGAACCTAGAAATTTCTCTGGTGCAGACCTTAACAGAAAGTCTGAAACTGAGAAAAACCTATAAACATATATTTTATGTTTTTTTTTTCTTTTTTCTCCTGGAAATTGATGTCTATTATCCTTTTGAACATGGAGCAAAGACAGAAATTCAATTTAAAAACTATCCACTGTATAATACTCAAAGCGTATGACGGTCGAAATAATCATTCTTTTACTGTAAGATGTCTGAAAAATGTAATTGCTACCCTTTTTCAAAACAAATGACAGTTTTCACTTAACCAGTGCATCTAAGATCTAATATACGCTTCCACAGTTTAAATATAATATTCGCGGTCTAATTTAATAACTTTGTTGAATATAATTTGATTCAACAAAGCTGCGAATTTCAAATAAACTAAAAAAACGTAATATTAACTTTAGTTTCGATTCATGAAAGCGTCGAATTTGCTTAACTAGTGATTCATATAAGCGGCAATTATAATATTTTTTTTAGCTCTGGAAGGGGTTTTACCCCTCCCCCCCCCTTGGGCTCTGCCACTGGACGCACACACACATACAAAGGACTTATGAAGTTGGGGGCCTGTGCCCACCCCACAAAATAGCTCTAGTTACGCCTATGATAATTATACAACCACTAATAAACATTTTGTAAATATCCGGTTTTCCGAGAAACATCAGCCATATAATGCCTATGGTAATGCCTATATAGCCTATGGTACTGTTGGAATGAAGTCTCATACCACGTTTATTAAAATTTATCCATCCATTCCTATTTTATCAGGGAATAAAGAATCTTACATTGCCAAAAGTCGATCCGGGACAAAATTTGGGGCCTATTTAAGCCCTTCACAAATCAGTTTAATAAAACAGTACCCTTACACAAATCAACTTAATAAAACAGGACCCTTCACACAAATCAATTTAATAAAACAGGACCCTTCACAAAATTCATTTTAATAAAACAAAGCCCTTCACAAAATTCCAATTCCATAAAAATATGCATTTCATTAATTATTTTTATTTTGTTAGGTTTAAAAATGTGTAATTTGCAAACAAAACAAGTTCACCAGAAAGGAAACATTAGCAGGACTTAAAGAACACAAAATGTATACATGAAAAAATATATATACTGTTGGAATGTCACATTCACCTTGAAACCATATCTAAATAAAATTAAAGAAAACTTTCTGAATAGGTACATTTAATATCACAAATATAAAAGATGTTGTTACATAATAAAGTAGTTTTCAAAAACTTAAAAGCTTCTGAAAATTTCATGCCGAGCACTTTCGATCAGACCTTGATCGTCATCAGGGCAGCTTTGATTGCATACTCTTTGCAGACGTAAAGAAGTTACTATTTGTTAATAACTTATTCGTTAATTTGTCTTTTTCGTATTTGAATAACTGATTTTCATCTTTCATTACAAAATGTTATTTTTCACAAAAATGTAATGGATTTCACAAAAATAACATTTATTTTTCCCAAAATAGGCCCCAAGGAAAAAAAGAAAAAAAAAACCCTGCTTTGACCCTTGATTGCCTATGGTCAACACTATCTTTTTTTTTTCTGCATGCAATCAGATAAAAAGAAATAAAAATAATACAGTAACCCCTCGTTATATCATGCATTTGGCTATTTCACTCCTTTTTAGTTGCCTCCCCCCCCCCCGATAAATTTTGGGTTTACTGACAAAGTATCTGATGAGGACTTAGTAGCTCCAATAAGGGAAGCTGCTGAGTTTCTCGAAAAACCATATAAAACTTTTGAAACGTTAAAATCTAAGCATATAACTGAAATGCAATTAGTTCATTTTCATTCTTTAATTTAGACAGACAAGCAGATAATCAAAGAAAATCAAAAACAAACAACTCTGGATTCTTATTTTAAAAAAATACTATGAAATGCATACTGTATATGTACGGTTTTGTATTTTTTTTTAATGTTTTACAATCTCTTTTGTGTTGAACTTGTAGCTTTATTGAATAAGTATTAAATCGAAAACCTCCTAGCTTTATATACAGCTTTTTTTTTTTTCATTTATAAACTCTTCTCGCCCGCCCTCGTTATATCATGTTTTTTTTTTTATCTCCCAAGTAGCGCAATATATCAAGGGGTTACTGTATTAGTAATTTAAAAAAAAAAAAAAAAAAACTAGGTTTGATAAGGTTAAAAAACACTATACTCCTTTTCTGCATGCAATCAGATAAAACGAAAAATAATATTAGTGATTGAAAGAAAAAAACTAGGTTTGATAAGGTCAAAAAACACTATGCTCCTTTTCTGCATGCAATCAGATAAAAAAATAATAATAATATTAGTGATTAAAAGAAAAAAACTAGATTTGATAAGGTCAAAAAACACTATGCTCCTTTTCTGCATGCAATCAGGTAAAAAAATAACAATATTAGTGATTAAAAGAAAAAGACTGTTAAGACCTATTTTTGTCCTAGGAACAGCCAATATAGCTTTTTTCTTCTCTCTTTTAGGACACTTCTGGTATTGTTTTATTAATTTTTTTAAAGATATTTGTTTCATACTTTTATAATGCAAAATTCACACCTCCAAAATAAGTCGAGTATTTTCATGCTTTGAAAAAAAAGTTACTGGTCTACTTTCCCATTGATCACCTTCTATTAAAAAAAAAAAAAACTGCTGCAAACAATGTGATTTAGCACCAATAATATAAAAGCATGCCATCACATTTGATTTCAGTGCTGCAATCTCTGTTTTCTCTCACATTTTGGAAAAAAAAAAGATAAAGATCTGGGATCTTCTATCTACAGAACTTGATGCACTAAACTATTTTCAAGATTATGGGATTTTGACACTGGATTAATGAACATGATATATGAGACTGTATCTGAAAATGGATAAACAAAGGATATGTAATGCTAAAAACTGTAATAAGCGAATATCTATTAAAAAGGAATGGAAAGGAATGTGGTTTGATGGTTTGAAATTTTAGGTAGCTTTCAATACAAAAAAGTATAAAGCTACCTATTGCAGCCGTTCAGAGGAAAGCAATTCCAGAAAATTTCGATATATTTTCACCGATCATGACCCCCAGACCCCAAAACCACCCTCCGTTCAAATGTTGATTTATATATATAGATATGTCCATATATATATCTGATTTATGTCATACGATAACGCTCGTATTTATAAATTAATTTGGATGAAACTAATTGTGTGTATTAAGCTCACCAATGCCTCGACCGAGTTTGTTGGCCAGCTTGGTCCACCATCTTGTTCAGATGGCGGCCACTAAAAATTTTAAAACTAAAATAAATGTACAAAAAAATTAAAAATTCAAATTTATTTTTTAATTAACTGTTAGGCCTTGATACAAGGATTACAGAGCATTGTTTGTTTTACCTATATCTTAAAAAAGGGCTGAGATAGAGCAGTTTGAAATTCTAGGGTCACTGACATTTTGAAACAAGACAGCACATTACAAAAAAAAACAACGATTAATTTATGAGTTTTAGTGAACGCGATTTCTCGCAAATTATTTTCTTTCATTGTTGTAATCATTTTCCCAATCATACGCATAAAACTATATATTCATATCCGTTAGCGCCAAATTCTCGCCAAATTTGGCAACCAAAATATGTTTTCATAAATGATGCCAATTTGGCTATAGTGCAATAATTTGGCGAATTTCTTATTCAAATTCAGTATTAAGGAATCTTTTGTAAACGGTTTCTTTGAATTTTAGCTTGCTGTTTTCGAGTAACATTAGCTAAAATTTTAAAACGAAGATATAGGAAAGCTACCTTTTCCTCCCGGTAGAGGCCGGAAGGACTTTTTATGGTTAATAACTTCAAGGCCTTTTTTAATTTTCATGTACATTTAATACATCTGTTATTTATGATTGTTGCATATATTATAACTGTTTATATTTTTTAAGTAAATAAAGAGCAGTTCCTACCAAACTTCCATTATTACTGGTGTTTATTACATCCCTCCAGAAAATTTAACTATAACAGTAGCATACAAAACCATAAACAAGGATTTGGTGCAGAATTAATGACGGCCGATTATCTGCATGAGGGATATAGGCCCGTGGGGGAGGGGGGGGGGGATGCCCTCTGTCGGAATCTTTCTAAGGGAATCTAACCCATATTTATTCAAGGCTAACCCTTCCAAGATTCGAAGAAAACCATGAAAACTCCAAACGATTAGGCTGACAGGCGCGATTGAATTTGAACCCAGCACCTACAGTCTACCAGCTTTGAGAGCAGAACCTCTCTGATGCGAACAGCTTTATCCTGCAACTTTTAAGATGGGAGTCAAGCCTAGTACTTTTTAAATTTTTGGCAGAGTACATTCCTGACAATCTTCCGTAGTCAGGATACATGGACAAGGCATTTGGCCATGGTTATAATAGTGAATGTGTCATCACACTTATGTATTTTTGGCATTAAATCTCACTGTCTGGCGACAGTTTTTTTTTTTTTTTTTTAATAGAAGGTAGTCAACAGGAAAATAGGAATATACCAAAAAAGAAAAAAATCCCGGCAATATCTCTGCTAACAATTAATTCAATAAGCCCAGAGACACTACAAAGGCATGTACTTGACAAAAATATGGTTGACCGGTCAGTGGCAAATTCACAGCACTGAGTGTTTCCTATTCAAATTTTATAATCTTGCTAAAACTTAAAAATTAAAGATGCTAGCTCCTATACATCTATATAAATATTTACACCTTCCAAAAATTTCTCATAAAACTTTGTATGATACATTGGTCCAATGACTGTAGTTTTGATGGGGTAATTAGGAGAAAGAAACATCTAAACAGGTTGAAATTGTTGACAAAAAATTGATCTAAAAGAGAGCTGTAAGAACAGGATTTCAAGAAAAGAAATTTTTATCTTCTTTAAAGATTTAAAAAAAAAAATTGTAAGTTAAGTGATGTCTTTTTCATATTTTTTTAAATAACATATAGCATGAATTGATAAGCAGTTTTGTCAATTTAACCTACTACAGTGGTGCTGAATTATTATATATATTTTTTTTTTACATAGTCCTAAATTATTATTTTTTTTTGTCTGTCGAACATTTTTAGCACTTTCAATGAAAGTTTGACACCTTTTCGAATCTTTTGTGGTCATATCCTTCAATTGTAACATTTGAATTTTTTTTTTCTACAGTTACCCTTTTTCAACTCTTTGTACTTATATAATGGGTTATAGAACTTTCGTCCTGCATTTTCAATTTATATAAGCCCAAAGTGAACAATGATGTTGTCACCCTATTATTGTCAAATACTATTTTTATTTATTTAATTTTAGACATTGAAAGAAAAGAGCTAAATCCCTTTATAAATTTAAAGGTCTATATTTTAAATAGTGCATTAAGAGAGAAAATATTGCAAATACATACCCATAACATTCAAAGCAATGACGATCACTAACCATCACACTCTAGAAATAAAACAAATACACAAATAAATTGATGCTAAAATCAAAATATCAGTAACTGATACATATAATTTAAAGAAAATTACTTCAATTTGCCATACTATAATTTTTAAAAAAATTGTCATTTAAGCATGTGAACTTTTTCTCTTCTTTCAGGAAGTTAGATAAGTTGAAAAAAAATCAATTAAACAAAAAAAAAAAAAAAAAAAAAAAAGCTCATTGAACATTAAGTTAAAAAAAAAAAAATTACAGGACTGAAATATAGGAATATATTTCTGTAACACTGAAACACTAAGTAATATTTAAGAATAAATAAAAGGAATTGACATCAATTGTAACAATATTGTCTCAAAAGTAATTAAAATGTATTTAAAATATATAACTAATTTCTTATTAAAACCAAAAAAGAAATAAATGTAACACAAACACTTACAGCAACTGACTTTAATGAATGTAAAATGAGCCATCTTATATTATCAAAGAGTTTGTCTGTAACCTAAAGCAATAAGAGCAATAATAATATAAATACAGTATTTTAACATATTGCACACTTATTTCTAAAGTGACACCTCAAACAATTAAATTTTTTTAGAAAAGGTGAAAAACATTTTTTAAGCATTAACCCTCCAGCCGCGGGTAGCGTTCCTATTGCGTTTCACTTACTATATATAATTCCGTGGGGAACACTATTTTGGCGTTGGCTACAATTTTTATAGTACTTAAGCATCGGGAGACTATTTCTTCGTCGAATCTATCTTCTTTTATTTAGAAATAGAGAGATTCGTTTACAAATTATAATACATATATCATTTCATATACTAGGTCATTCGGAAAGTTTTGCGGTTTTTGAAATATTTTAAATCGATAAATGCCACATTCTCACCGGAATTTTGAAATAAAACTTTGTTTTTATAATGTACATGAAGAAACTGCTTTTACTTATTTGGAAATAAATTTGTTTTTAAATTCCGGTGACATTCAATCCTTATAACTATTATAAGTGGCAAATAAAAATAGGCCGCGGTTTTATATAAGAAAATGGAAACATCGCCCGTGGCAAGAGGGTTAAAACAAGTTGGTTTTTATTTAAAATAGCTCAGATATTAATGCAAAATTTTTATGTCTAAAGTCAAAAGTAGGTTATTAATTTTAATATAAGCCATATTACACACATTTATAATTCCAAATTTCTGTTATTAAATAAAGTTAATATTTCTATTCCGAAATAGTAATACTAAAAAATTGGAAGGTTTGGCAGTTATCTTTAAATAGAAACAAGAAAAGAATCTTTTAGTTTCTACTTTGTAAAATGCTAAGCCTATTCTTCAAGAATGAAAAATTTAACTTATTACCTCTTTTCCTCTGGTACCTTCAAGATATAACTGTAGATTTTGGATGGCCCATTTTCCTCCATGTACACTATTATATTCATCCTGTTAAAAATATTAATTTAAGCACATACTTCATCAACATTAAAATACTTACAACAGAAACAATGCAAGCCACTAAAATTTACTTACTGCTTGCTTTTGAATAGAAACGTTAGTTAAGTGAACAAACATGTTGTCTAACTCTTTGATATTCCCAGAATACTTCACATGACAGAAACGACAAAATCCTAAACGATAACTGTAATAAATATTAAAAAGCTTTGTGATAAAACAAAATTTTCTTAACTACAGTACTAATTTACTCAAATAAACAAAGGATTTACTTTAAAATATTTTTAAAGTATGCAAGTGCATCGTATTAATCCCCAACATAATAAAAGTTTTATGTTGCTGCAAAAGCATACTTTGTTGTAAAGAATTACCACACATAATACAGTAGAACCCTGCTAATCCAAACTAATTGAGACCGGTGCCTGTTCAGATTTTAAAAACTTCGGATTACTCGAAATTCCAATAAAAATAGAAAAGAAAAATATGTGTGAAAAAAATATATAAGTTATAAGTACTCAGTAGTACTATTATCTCTTGAATTCTTGTATTCAGAAGCAATAGAAAGAGAATATGTCTCCTCTTTTCATTAGAACTTTTTTAAAGAATGGTTCAAAAAGCAGTTTGCTCCAGCAGTAGAAAATTTTAATAAAAAGAACAGTTTGTCCATGCTTTACTAATTTTGGATAATGCCATCTCATGCAGCAGCAACATCATTGTGTTGCGGAAATATAAAAGCAATTTTTCTACCTCCTAATGTAAGAGCTTTATTAAAGCCTATAGACCAAGGAGTGTTACAAAACGTAAAATGTAGCTACAGAAAGATTCTTTTTCGAAAACTGATTGAAAGCGATGGTAGTTGTAACTGTATGGCAAATTATACAGAATGCCATAATAAAAGATGTGATTTACTGGGTATCGGAGTCACGGGACAATCTTACACAAAATTGTTTAGTAAAGTCATGGAAGAAGTTATGGCCAAGTTTAGCTGATTCTAGCGATGTTGAACAGGGAGAAGTAAACAAAAGCAAAATTCTTCCGCTTATTAAATGTATCCCAGGCTGATAAGATGCAACTGAACACACTATAACTGAGTGGTTGACTTCTGGTACTGAAGCCAATCAGTTATGGCCAGATGACTATGGTTAATTAGTTATATACAGATGAAGAAATGTCTTTTTAGTTCAGAATAAGCCACAAGATGACTTTGATCTAGAAGAAACTTATGAGACAGAGAATGTTCTCGTTTCCCATTCTGAAGCTGCATATGCACTAGAAATAGTACTGCGATATATAGAGCAGACTGAAAATGCAACATCAAGAGACATTATGTTTATGAGACATTGGCATAATATTGCTTCTCGTCAAGAATAACATCACTTTGTCAGACAAATCTGATAAATTTCTTCACCACAAAAGATCATTAATGTAAATGTGTATGTGATATGTTAATATAATGTGTTTTTATTAAATGTAAATGTGATCCTTGAGTTATTGCATTAGTTTCTTCAATGTGTACAAAATTATGCATGCTGAAAAAGTCTTTTGTTTTTTGTTTTTAGTACAATATTTCAATCTTTTCATTTAATCTGTTCAAGTATACTTTTCAAAAATAAAATTTGTTTGGATTAATCAGAATTTCGAATTAGCATGGTTCTACTGTACTTGCATATTATCTATCTCACTCCCAAGATAATTGGCACTTCTAATATTTTCCAAAAATCAAGTAATCTTTGAAGGAGTAAAAATGATTTAAAAAATAAGCTTCAGATATTCCCATACTCATTCCATTCCAATTTGATAACCTCCTGCCCTTTTGCAACCAACATTCTTCCCATTTATTTCTCGTGCATATTTACAGATTTTTTTCTTTTGAAACTGATTTTCATTTCTGCCATTGAAATATTTATTTTTCTATATTAGTAACACCAATAAATAGAATATCCCCTACTTCACTTCACTTTACACTCTAGAATAGGGGTCTTTTCATGAATTTACAAAAGTTTCTTTTTTTCTCCCAGTGCTTTTGAAGATATTATTTTCTGTTTTAATTGTATTTGAGAACATTTTTGCCATGGTTTTCAGTTCTGTACATATGCAAGGAAACTTCTACATTTTCAATACTGGGCGATATCATTTCATATTTTAAAAGAGGGAGAGGAGATAAATATTTTTGATTTTCTCAGGAACGTTTGGTCAGAACTGAAAGTTTAATATATCTAAATATCAGAAATTAAATTGGTAATCACTATAATAAGAGGCCCCTTAATTCATTTCGATAGATTTTTGTTAAAAAATATAAAATCCTACAAATTCAGAAGTTCTTTTTGCAAAAACAGACCGAAATGTGTATAGCACACCTGATGTATGCTGCCAAAGTCAGTCAGGTCCCCAACTCTAACTTTGTTTGGATAGATTTTAATTTTAAAATATCAAATCATACAAATTTGAGCAAAGTAGAAAATTCTTATTCTTTAAATCAACAGTATGTGGACTTCACAAATAAGAAGATCCCAATTTTGGCAGCTATGAAAGTTTTTTTTTTTTTTTATGCTGTATTATTATATGCAATCCTCTAAAGATCAACGCCAACTTTTCAGGGTTTTTGATAATGATAAAATTAATGATATATAGTTAATGTGTATTCTAGAAAGAGAAAACATCACAGTGCTAAAAATTACATGGCACATTTTAAAAAAATTATATTGTTCATTCGTAAAAAAAAAAGGAAACAGAAAATAGCACAGTGTTGTACAATATCAAATATGTTAAATATAATGAGCATAAAAAAGCAGTCGTGAAAACTATTAGAAGGCTTTTTAAAATATCTAAATTAAATATTTGAAGAGTTAGAATATTTTACAGCATATTTCCAACAAAATAATCCATTGAATAAATCAAATATTTGCAAAGTTTGCACTTGCGGTTTTACTACTAGTTCGTTCTACTACTATAAATGCATTATATATAGAAATATATTGATAATATTTATTTTCCTTTCAGATTTTCCTCTTTTAGAAACTATTAATAATTAATGACATAGAACTGTTTTTGTTTATTACAAAAGATTTCCCTTTATGATTTATTGATTACTATTTTGGGCAATTGAAATGCATAAATCGATCCAAAAATGATTTCATTGATTTTTTATAAAATCTACTAAGGGTAGAGAATTAAAACTTCATTTCACATGCTGGTATAAAAAATCTGATTGTTTTAAACTATCTAAAAATATAAATCTATAGAAAATATACTGGACTATATTGATTTTTTTTCGGTGATTTTCTTAATGTTTTAAAAATTATTTTTTAAGTTCATTTGAGAAAAATTAAAAATGCTCTTTATTATTATTAACTGATATATTTTTAACGTTCATGCATGATTTGAATAAGTTATCTGCAAAACTTTTTTAGAAAAGTATACCTAACAGATCTATCAGCATAAACATTTATACAGAGGCAAGTAAAAATTAAACAATCCCATTGAATAAAGTTATGCATACATAGCAAGTATTTCTTGTTTTATATATGACATAAAATACGTCTATTTTAAGCAAAAAAAGAAAAACTTGTGTAACTCGTTATAAACAAATTATATTATTATAAGCATATTAAATTTGCTTTGCTCACACTGCCAAGATGTCATCTGTGCCCTTATGGTAAATTTCCATTATACAGTAAAAGTTCTGTTAAAAGTACAGTAAAAGTTCTGTAGCATTTGAGTAACCAGAAAGCTCAACTAACCGAAAAAATTCAGAGAGCTCATTTATTTTTCTCTTCCCATAAACAATTGAAAAAATTTTACTGCTAGTTTAGGACGTTTACAGTTAGCATTCCCAAATTATCACAGTGACTCAGCGTAAAACAAATCTATGTGTATGTTCATGACAGTGAATGTTATAAAATTAAAAATATAGCGTAAAGAACTATCTACCGCTCAATAACACAGAATAGCTGAATGTTGCATCATAGTCTGCAATCGCCACCAGCTGTTTTTCTGGCGAAAGAGAGAAGGGGGGAAAGGAATAAGTGAGGCTTGATCCTTCTGCTTTTGGAGAAAGTGGGCAGGGGTGGGAAATAAATGGTAGAAAAATTACCTCAAGAATAAGAAATCATTATTTTTAAAGAATTATTTAACAAAGACTAGATGGTACGGGTCAAAATTTGACGGTAAATAACTTGAAAGCTCCTTTAGAAATATACTTTTATTTTTAATTAGCTGATATTAAATTAATTAAATATTGAAAATTTTATGTATATTGTGTAAGCGATTTCTATAGATGTAAAACGATAGATTGTGTTGTCAGTCCAGCCTACTCAACTAATGAAGTGAAATAATTTTAAACTTGTAATTTACATCCTTTTATACTTGAATTATTTTAGCAAGAATTTAACTAAAAATATTAATTGAATGATTTATTTTTACTTACTACAGTCTCAAAAATTTAAAAAAAAGTATATATCAATTTAAAAATTTTCATTAATTTTACTTTTATCAACCTGACTCTAAAACCCAGATAAACCATGATACCAAGCTCTCTTTAAAATTTTGCAAAAAAAGATGCATATTTAGTAGTGAAAACATGAGTTCTTTAAAGAAAAAAAAAAAAAAGCTTTAGTTTTCAACCTCAGAGCAAAAATATATTAGAAGGTCTTTAAATCAACGCTTTTCAACCCCCCTAGGCTAAACATGCTAATCAATCAAGTTTCCCGTTTCGAGGGGAGAATCCTTCAAAAAAACTTTGACGCATGAGTAAAGAGACGATATTCGTGTGAAAATTTGACAGAATGCATCTTTCGTTTTAAATATATAGATACTACGTTATATTTCTGAAAGAATATTTTATAGTTGAATCTGTTTGGATCATCCACACTTAACTGGAAATTAAAGAAAAAAAGACACTCCAGTGTATGTTTCTTTCTTTTGTTTTATTGTTGGATTTTTATCATTTCAAACTTTTTCTGCCCAGCTGGCTGCAAATGACTGAGATTGTAGCAAAGTTAAATGGCAAACTGAAATAATAATAATAATGATAAATAAATCCCATCAAAAAACTTTCTGTAAAAAAAAAAAGCGCCAAGTTCTCCTTAATGTTTCGGCCGTAAAAAGTACTGATATCTGATGTTCGCCCAAGTTAAAAGTCAAACATCCGAAATCTTTCATTCAAAATGGCTTCCTGCGACTTGGCCGTTAATGCATTCTAGGTTAAAAACATTAGAAGAATGTAATACTGAGAAAAATAAATTAGAATACATAATACACCCTCATTGATGTTAAACATGCCATATCTTTCATTTGAAATAAATAATTGCGTCGATAAATCATTTCAAAATTAATGATTAGAAATTATGCATTTAAAAGTAATATCGGAATGCAAATAGGCAAATTCGTATGATGACATTGTAATTAAAAGCTTTGTGATACATACCTTTGAGTTTCAAGAAACATTAGTTTTGATTAACCATCATTTAGTTTTACCATGGTTTAATGACCATTTTGTACGGTCTATTGTCATTAACACGAATTCCAATGAATATTTTTTTCATCAAATTTCACATTGTGTTACATTATATGAGACGTTGAGAACCAGAGTGGACCATTATCAACAGCTGTGATCTCGAAATTATGTTTTTAAAAACGTGTATTATATTTTAGTACTTTGTACAACAAAATGCTGTCACCCGCCTCGTAAAATGTTCAAAAGAATGTAGTAGACATGTAGATCATTATACAATCTTTAGAATTTGAAAAATCTTCTAAAATGCATTAACGGCCAAGTCGCAGGAAGCCATTTTGAATGAAAGATTTCGGATGTTTGACTTTTAACTTGGGCGAACATCAGATATCAGTACTTTTTACGGCCGAAACATTAAGGAGAACTTGGCGCTTTTTTTTTTTACAGAAAGTTTTTTGATGGGATATCACTACTTTTTGTAGGTTTTATCAAATGTATAAAGGATATAAATATAATAAATGTATAAATGTCAAAGAATTTTAAAATTATTTTATTATGCTTTACAAATCTATATTTTTATTTGTAGTTTACATCAAAATACTAGCCGTCTCAGGCAAACAATATATTCTTTCTAATATGTATGCTAAGCACTTCATGATATTACTTTTATTCATGACTAGCCGAAGTACTTGGTGCTGTTCGAGATTTTAAGAATGTTTGTGTAGAAAAAATCAATTTCAAAATTAAACATGTTATATAGATAACTTCAAAATGTTAAAATATGCCAATACTTCTATAATCATGCTTTTATCATGATTCAATACGTTCCTCAAACTCGTATGACGTTGTACTCACCTGCTGACATCTTACTTACTTGCTTTCACTATTACTCATATTGATACTCTCTTTGTATAGTTACCAAACATTTGAAAAAGTGCGTTAAACTTCCAATGTGACGTTATATTAATTTTCTTTTTAAATTATCGAATGACGTCATATTCTATTATTATATTACTGCTTTCTGTATTTGCACATACTCATACTCCTTGTATTATTGAGAAATGTTTGAAAATTTCCGTTATATTACCAATATGACGTCATATTAATCTTTTTTTCCATTCCTGAAACTTTTTATTTTTATTTTCATTTTTCATGTGGAAATCTTTCCATAGAAAATTAATTATTGTAGAAAGAATTTCGTTGTGGATTTTTAATTGTTGGCAACTGCTATAACGAAAAATGTTCAAATTTAATAGGAAAAGGCGGGAAGAGTTCAATATCCTGTGTTGGTAGGTTTGGCGAGTTGTTTTTGGCGATAAATGTTTGATTTGGTTGTTGCAATATTCAGTCTTTGGAGTTTTAACTTAACAACTAGAATTGACATTATCTACGTGACATCACACCTCTTTTGGCAGCAGTTTTGATTTTTTTGCCAATCGCGTGAACCAGCACAGGATATGGAAACTGATAGATTTTTGGTTTTTTATTATTTAAAAATTAACTCTGCATTATATTTCGATTCCGGATTACTTTAGTTGCCTCGCCCGTGTTTTAATACACCTACAAGTAGCATTTCACAATTCTGGCTTTCAAACCGTTGATTTGTATAGAAGTGCAGACAGACAAACAAATTTTCATTTTCATGTATTAGATTTACTTGCTCAATCCTTCGCCAAATCGGAAGTTTCTGTTAGAGAAATTCTCTTTGCGATCATTGGCAGCATATCTTATATTTTGTCTTGTTATCCATTTCATCTTTATTGACAATTACCGCTTAATTTACTTAGGAATTTACGCTTCATGTCTGTTTGCATCGTTACACTCTCTAATACGGAGATTTTTAATCCTGTTAAGTAATCTTCTGTAATTTACACTGAAGTGAAGTGGTTCTTGTTAAACGCCTGTTAAGCTATCCATTTTTACATTAAACCATATTGATGCTAATTTTTTTCCCCTTTCATTCTAACATTGGAACGATTAAGGAAGATTAGAAAATCTACGGATGCACTGCCGTTCTTCCATTAGAAAATCTACCATTACTCTCATCTAATCGTCTTAGATAATATGTCAATTTGTCTTGGTTTTAAGATTTTAGCTAAATTTACTCGAAAACCTGAAGCTAAAATGCGAGGAACCCCATTATAGAAGATTCATTCGAACGTACATATTGATAAACTGGATATATATGTTATAAAATTATAATAATCTAGAACTGGCAGTTTCGATGCTTTAATTCTGAAAATTCTCTTTCTATAATACACTTTTAAGAGAGTAAAGACTAACAATATAGTAAAAGTAAGTATAATAACAGTACAATATAATAGCAAGAGCAGAGGTCTTGTGTAGTGACGAAAGATTGAAACTTTATTAACATTCGTGCGTTATGCCATTTAATTAACCACATAATATTAATAGATGATTACTCGCTCTAAAAATTCGCAATGAAAAATAGCCTTTAGCGTCAAATTCTCTCCAAGCTTTGCGACACTTAACGAAATATCACCAAATATGGCGACAAAAACGAATTTTTAACGAATTTTTAATCAAACAAAATATTGACATTTCATAGTTCACTTTTATATTTTAACAGAATAATAAGACTACTATAATTTGTGACTCGTGCTATAGCCAGTAATCACACCACAGGACACGTCGCCCTTATCATTATCTTTTCGCTATGGTACTCCATTGTGAAATTTGGTAATTTTTGAATATCAATAGTTGAAAAATGGCATAATCATTAGATTTGAAATTTATGTTAAAAAATATACATTTTTTTTACTTTTCAAGCGTAGTTTGTTTAACAATTTTCTCACAAATACTTTTCGAGCTATTATTTTTTTCAGTAACTTCAAATGTTTCATTTTCCGAGTTTAATCTGTAGCAAAGATTAGCGAAAAACCTAGTCGTCAGCAACGCATAGCTTTATATTAAAGAGGATGTTGGAGAAGGGATTGTCACCATCACTTTTGAAATCGGTTCTGTAGTTCCAGAGATTCCATAGAAATTGTAATTTAGAATGATTTAAAACGCTTTTCGCTCATTTCACCCTTTTAAATTTCGATTTTTTTAAATTTTGTTCTTAGAGAGCATTTACATCTTATAAGTAACTACAATGCCAAATTTCAAATTTCTAGCTCCTTTAGTATTAAAAAAAATGCAATTTTAGAACGTTTTTCGCTCCTGCACCCCCCTGGGATTAGTGGCACCGACGTAAAATATAGCCTATGTTGGAGCAGGGATTGCCATAAAAAATTTGCCACCATCACTTTTTAAAAGGGTTCGGTAGTTCCAGAGATTCCATAAAAATTTTAATTTAGAATGTTTTAAGAAGGCTTTTCGCTCATCGCACAGTTTTAAATTTCGAATTTTTTTTTAGAATTTGCTCTTAGAGAGCATTTACATCTTATAAGTAACTACCATGCCAAATTTAATGTTTCTAACACCTTCAGTACAAAAAAATCGAAATTTTAGAAAGTTTTTCGCTCATGCACTCCCCTGGGGGCATCGGCACCGGCATGAAATATAGCCTATGTTACAGCAGGAACTGTGACCATCAATTTGCCACAATCACTTTTGAAAACAGTTCTGTAGTTCCAGATATTCCATTGAAATTGTAATTTAGAATGTTTTTAGAACGCTTTTCGCTCATCTCACCCTTTTAAATTTCGAATTTTATTAGAATTTGTTCTTAGAGAGCATTTACATCTTACAAGTAACTACCATGCCAATTTTCATGTTTCTAGCTCCTTCAGTATAAAAAAAATCGAAATTTCAGAACGTTTTTCGCTCCTGCATAGCTCCTGCTTTCCGCAATAGCTCTATCTCAAGAACTAATGCTCGGAATTTAATAAAACTTTAGATTCAGTTAGTCCCTGATATAAATTGATGCTGATTAGTTTTTGGTAAAAATCGCCCGGCAGGTGGCGCTGCTATGCAGCATTTTTCGCTATTTCCGCAATAGCTCTATCTCAAGAACTAATGCTCGGAATTTAATAAAAGTTTAGATTCAGTTAGTCCCTGATATAAATTGGTGCTGATAAGTTTTTGGTAAAAATCGCCCGGCAGGTGGCGCTGCTATGCAGCATTTTTCGCGATTTCCGCAATAGCTCTATCTCAAGAACTAATGCTCGGAATTAAATAAAACTTTATATTCAGTTAGTCTCTGATATAAATTGGTGCTGATTGGTTTTTGGTAAAAATCACCCATCAGGTGGCGCTGCTATGCAGCATTTTGAAGGATTTACACGATTTTAGCGATAGTCATATCTCAAGAACTAATGCACGGAATTTAATAAAACTTGAGCTTCAGTTAGACATTGATATAAATTGGTGCTGATTCTTTTTAGTGTATGCGAAACCTGTGTGAGATAGAAAAAAGTTTTGGGATTGACACATCCGACTAGTTTAATATAATTTTATCATTTTTAATTGAAGTTTTTGAAATATATATATTGTTTACTCTCTTGTTATATCTTCAGAAAAGTTTTGAAAATATTATATTTATTATCGACTGCTCAAAACAATGTTATATAATGTTATGGAAGTTATATTAATAATTACTTTTTATATCTAGCAAAATTTAATGAAACAATGCATTATTTACTTATTTATTTATTAAGTCTATTTTTTTTATGTTTCAACTTCTATATGTTTTTTACTTTTTATTGAAATGCTTTTCATTTATTAATTTAATTTAATGAATTTTTAAAAAGTAGACTACATTCAATTTGTTTAAATTATTTCTTCTCTTGTTTGTTTATAAAACTGTGCTTATGCATGCTTTAGTATTTAAGTTTATCAACATTGCATTAAATATATATATATACTAGGGGGCCTACCCCCTGCGAGCTACGCTCGCCAATACCCGCTCAGACTTCGAAGCCTCTAAAAACATGACACCGTGCTTTGTTTTAAAAATATTGGTAAATCTGTAATTGGGTTGCCATGCTTTTAACGTTTTAATGGGGCATTTTTTGATTACCATGGCCTCATACACAGCTGTTGCGACAACTGACGACTGTTTTTGGGATTGATAAGTAAAATCAATTACAACTTGAAAACCAGCTTGTATAAAATGGTTAGGTTTAAATTGTAGCTACCTCTCGGACTTTTATAACAACGATCTGTATTCTATTCTTCCTTTGTGTTTAAGGATGAGAAAAATTCCATCTGCTTGTGAATAACATTAAGAACTACGGTATTGAAAAGTACTGTTAAAGACGTTTTCAGTAACAGGTTTTAATTTTTTCTCTATTTTAGTGCACCATCATGCACATTTTCATGTTATTTTAAATATGTAAATTATTTATTTTAATTAATATGTATATACAAATTTTCTAATAATTATTTATCATACAAAATTACCTAAAAATTTTGTGCATGCATGCATGCATTTATTCGGCATCAATTGAAGACATATTTAAACAAATTTGCTATCCGCGATAATTTTACACCTTGTTATGTCACTTGAATATTGTCCATAAGAAAATCGAGTACTTTTCCAGTATAGGATCCTTTGCTTTTAGGTTTGGCGTAATTCGAGCTTCGAAAAGGGATAGATTCGTTAATATACATAGATTTGTTGCCAAAAGTTATGAAAACAAACCCAATGAACTTTTGGTGCTTTTCTATTATAGGGGTCTTGACGCTTTTTTAAAAAGCTTGGCGCAATTCGGGCATCAGAAAGTGAGATTTGGTGCCAAATGACATAAACAGCCATGGAAACAAATTCGACGATTTTTTTGTTTATATGCGTATTTTAATTATACGTATATTATTATTGTTTTTTCAATACCAATTACTTCTGATTATATAAAATAGGATAAATGACATTTTACGCTAAGCAAATTGGATAAATATTGAAAAAATGCTTCTGTATGCGAAATTACAAAGTGAATAGGTTGACAGAAAGTATGTTGCCAAATTTCCTTTTCCGCCAAGGCTATTTTCTCTGTTTCGTCAAGGCCCCATATCAATATCAATAAATAATAATTACTATTAATTCCTTTCCACCCCTTTCTTTTGCGTTTACATAAATGACGTCATTTGGACGAATTTATTCAAAATATTTTCAGTTTATAAATTAAATTAAATGCTGACAGACGATTGAATCCTGATGATAGAAATGTGATTTTTTTTTTTTTCAAATTTTCCTGAAAAACATAATTTAATCACAATCTTGTCTTCATTATCGATTGAAATAAAAGATAAATTCAATTTCAATTTAAACATGACAAATAAAAAGAAATCAATAATCCCTATCGGGATCCTTTTCAATTTTTTCCCCCTTTTTTGTCACAAAAAAACTGAGTAATTAGTTGCCATCATTATAGAAATGTCATTAAAATTAGAAAAAAATTAATATCCCGAAAACTAATTCCAATTTCAAAATTCTATTACCAGTTTTGATATCCGCGGATTTTTATGGACAATTTGTATTAATTTCACCATCAAGCGTTTAATATTTTATTAAAAATAGCCCTGAAACATAATCAGTCGTTTAATCAGTCGTTTCATAAAATCGTTTCATAAATTCGTTTCATAAAATCGTTTCACAAATTCGTTTCATTAGGATTTTATATATATAGGGTAGATTTATTTTAAGGAAGTAAAAAATAGAAAAACGGACAGATAAACTAAAAGCCTTCCCAACATTTTCGGAAAAGAATATAAAAAATTCATTCTGCTTGAAACCAATGTAACACCTTTAAACTCAGGCTAATTTTCTGTAATCAGGCTTTGGCGACCAACTCTGGCGCCAAATATGAGCGAGGAAATGATTGTCTAGGCAACTCTTATTACTTAAATGTTTATCGTACAACAAAAAACACAAATGGTTGCAACAATGCAATTAATTTAATTTGCCAATTGAATGTGTTACGAACTGTATATAGCCAAATCAGCACCCCCTATTTGAAGGGTTTAAAGGCAGAAATTCTATGTTTTCAGACTTTTCTGGTTAATTGTGTGACAAAACCTACTTACTTGTCAAATTTTATGATTCTACGACTGTTAGAAGTACCTTAGTTATTTGATGATCACCAACTTTTTTTTTAGTTATTTGATGATCCCCTGTGAGTCAGTTACAAAAAAGCCCTTTTTCGGAATCTCATATTTCGAAAAATATTAAATACAGAAATAAGAAATCTTGGAACCTAGTTCAGTTTCATTATATTAATGTGTGTTGAAAAGGAAAACTCTCTAGCTCTCACCAAAACGCAGTTATGAGGGGGTGAAAAGTAGGCCGAAATGGTCAGGGAAAAGGTAGCTTACGGCCTGTGCGAACTTGGCGGACGCACTGCCGTGCTCCCAGATAAATAAAAACCAGAATTAAAACACACATAAACAACGCCTGCAATCAGCAATTAAAGATACACAAATATTATAATACAGACATACATACAATAAATACAATAATCCAACATGGAGTGAAAAATTAGCCAGAGCCAGGAATCGAACCTGGGTCCACAGCGTTTCGGGCTGTCGCTCCAACCACTGAGCCACTCCGGCCAATTCTGTGATTATTAGTGAGAAATTGCAGACTCAGGAATTGCTCGGAGTGGCTCAGTGGTCAGAGCGACAGCCCGGAACTCTGTGGACCCAGGTTCGATTCCTGGCTCTGGCTAATTTTTCACTCCATGTTGGATTATTGTATTTATTGTATGTATGTCTGTATTATAATAATTGTGTATCTTTAAAAACCAGAATGATAGTCTTTTCTTTTCCTTACTTATTATTTTAAAAATTATATCTCTGTTGTTAACTGTCCGACTGTGTTCAAATTTTCAGAGAATTCAACTAATAAATAAGGCTGTTTACCAAATTTCTTTTAAAATACAATAAGTTTTCAGAAAATTAGAAGCCTTCCCAAAAAAAAGTCACTGTCTGGGCCACTCCAAAGAAAAATGCTGTATACTGTTTCAAGTTTCTTTCTATCATGATTACAGAAGTGTTACCAGCTTGCAACTGATAATGTTCTTAGCTATGCAGAAAGGATCCATTATTTAAGAGGTGGGGAGGTAGTGGGTTGCTGCACCTGTTCTTGGCCAGAGTGAAGCAGGTATAATTGAGGCAACTCAAGTGAATCATACAGAACTTAATTTTCCAAGCTTTCCACATGCTTTTGCCGGAAAGAAGGAAAAAAAGGGCAAAATTTTTTTTTTTAATTATGGAGCTCAAAGTTGAAGTTTTTGGGAAAAGAGCAAAATGCATTTTTCTTTTTTAAAAAGAGCAATGTGTGGCACCCTTTGAAAAAGTCTAACAGGAACACTAGTTGGTCAGTTGACTTCATTAGTTTTGTTATTTCCCATGTTGAGGTTTACACACACATAAATTAGCACATGAAATAAGAGCAGCATAGTTATTCATCTTAGTCCTAAATTAAAATCTTTGAGATGTCTAATTATAAATAATGTAATGTTATAAATGATTAATGAATAAGTTTAGAAATAACATCCTAACATAAAATATTATTTACTTTTATTTTTAATTCAGAAAAAATAATTTTATCAAATGCAAATTTAATAATAATAAAACAATTATTTGATTGAGTTCCCAATGACAGGAAAATAGGCCAAAATATCATTTTCCTGTTTCACTGTTACATCGATCCCCACTTCTTTTATGACAAATTTTGTAGTGCTCAACTATCCAAACTTTTCAAGTATCCGTCATTCGGCGCTACCCAAGCATGCTGCTTAGTTGAGCTTTTACTGTACATAGTTTTAGTTTATTTGTTACTTAGTAAGCAAGACAGCATCTTATATTTTGTTAATTTAAAATAATATTTTCTTTATTAAAAACATTATAAAGAAAAACACTTACATATATGCTTTTAGTGGTCTAAATGATGTCACTAATACATAAATTCGCAAATCAAATTTTCTTCCTCCAATCAATAATGGCTTATCAATATAACGAGATATCACATAAGATTCCTTCACAGCCGCTGGGTTAAAACTATACAAAAAGAAAACAGTAGAATAAATTAATTGAAAATGCAAAATCTAACCAGTATACCAAAATAGATGTAATTTTAACATGAAAAGTGCTTAAAATATACAGTGATACATCAGCTAACGAATATAATTCCTCCTGGAATCACATTTGTTAACCGAAGTTCTTAGTTTTCCAAAAACTAATTTTCTGTTCAACTAAAATGCGATGTGACTGCATTATGTTAGCATGCAAATTTAATAGATCATTTGTTTGCTGTCAGAAAAGCAGAGAAAATATATTTTATATGACTTTTATGTCACATCCACAACACATAAAAACTATTTTTTTAAATATGAAAACTAAATTTGAAAATGTTTGACAAAAATGACCGTATTATCCTTGGCTTTAAAAAATTGCACACACACACAGTCACAATAAAATAATTTCTGGAATGATACTAAATAATTAAAACATTATCATCTATGCAAATTAAATTTTGAATTATTTTTCTATAGCTTATTATAACTTTTCAATGGTCTACATAAATACATTTTTTTAAAATGCAATTTATATAGATACTTAAATATTCTCTCTATTGTAACAATTGCACCTGTCATTTGAGATTATAGTAAAAATTTAAATATTAGAAAACTTTAAATGTCACTATGTATTAATGTATAAAGTATAATAAAATAAATGTTAATCTGCAAACACAAAACTGCCAGTTAAATTACCTAAATAAAGGCTATATGAACTAGAAAAATCATGAAGTGATAACTTTACTGGAAAATTTTTGATAAATTGAATATAAGGAAAAATGTAATGAGATTTTGATGGATAGTTGAGATCAATACGATGGACTAAAAAATAACAGAGGTATGTGCAAAGGACTAGAAAAGTATCCATAATTCATGCATCAGAAATTTTTCTCATCTGTTCTGCAAAAAGCATCACACAATTTTTTGCCCACATTACAGAAAATTTACATGCCAGCCCTGCATATCTATACTTACATAAAAGAACATGTCCTGTTCTGTCCTGACAGACCCATAATCAACACCGAGCCTCAGTCATTGTCCCTAGGACAATGAAATGTGGAAATGTTCCTTACACAATATAAGCAGCCACTAAGAAAGGATTTTTGAACATTCACCACTTAAAGGAGTTAAATGGGGGGGGGGGGGTCAAAAGTTTTAGGTCATTTTGCCATATCTTAGCAGCAGTTTTAGGTAGGAGCATGAAATTCAGCATAAGAAATCTACTAAAAAAATAATTAAATGCATATTTCAGTGATTTTAGAAATTCAACCACTAAGGGAGTTAAAAGGGGGGGCAAAGTTTTATGTCATTTCGCCATATCTCAGTAACAGTTTTAGGTTTAGTTTATATTTTTATTTGTTATTTTCGTATAATATAAACAAAGTATTTTATTTATATTTTTCTGCTTGCATGTAAAATGCACTTTGTGGACCCCATGTGAAGTCCAGGCTTTACACTTCAGAAGGCATCTCACCCCACCCCCGCAAGTGACTGTCTAGTAGATATATAAATTTACATGTATACATATTTACTTATATATATATATATATATATATATAGCTAGATAATAAGTTCTTTTTCAATTTCAGTTGTTTTGCTAACAGTTCCGATTTTATTTTGAGATGATTAAACTTGTGAAGAGTCATTTTAGATATGAAAGAGTTTTTTGAAAGGTTCTTTTTTAAGACAAACTTTGTGAAGGGACCTATTTTAAGATGAAAAGTTTTGTGAAAAATTCTGTTTCAATATAAGAATTTTTGTGAAGGATCCTGATTAAACGAGAAAAAAAATATGAGGGGTCCTTTAAAGGACAAAACTTTTCCCAAACAGATACCTGTATAGATAAGAATATATATATTCACATGATCCTACTGCATTATAATTCCCAATTATTAAATCTCCACTAATCCATTAAATTGATATATATTTTTTTTTTTTTCATTTCTAAAAAATTAGAATTCTTTAGCTTATCTTAAACTCTTTCAAATTTATTGATCTAATCTTGTTGCTAATCTACACCTGAAAGCTGTTAACTTTTGTTCATTGAAGTTTAGTAGCCATAAAAACATTAAAAACAATATTTATGTATTAAAATAGAAAACAAAAATGAAATTTGAAACAATTTTTGTGAAAATTATTCCATATTATAAAATGTGCAGAAATTCATGTCCTGACAACTGTTCAACCCTAATCATCACTTTATACAGATCAAAGTTTATCTTTATTTAATTTATCTTTGTATTAAATATCATTCTGAATCACATTGTTTTTTACACTGTTTATTGTTTTTTTACACTATTGCAAAAATTCTAAATTTTATTATTAAACCCAAAAGCATAGTCAAATAATGGGAAATTAATCAAATAATGCAATCAAATAATGTGAAAATGCTTGTAATTTAAAATAATTTATTATAAATTACATATTAAAAACATTTTAATAATCTTTTGTTTACTAGTTAGTTTACAAATATTTTATGCAACCAAATTACAGATAAAAGTGAATTTAATTTTTTTTTTCATAAACTATCTCATTCAGCTGGTTATTTCAAACTCTAAAAAAGCACTACAGTAAAAAGAATTTGAATATTGTTGTACAAGCAAGGACTTCAAACATAAAACTAACAAAGAAATAGCTTTAATTAGACAGAAATTAGTTATATGAAATCAAATTTCAAGCAGTAGCAGTTTGGAGATAGTAATCTGTTTGAATGCTTTTATACCAGGGATGGTGAATTTAAAAGTACGTCAATTTTCCTGCCAAATGAAAAATTTAAATTTGATAATCATTAAAAAGATAAAAAATTCTTTGTTACAATAAATCAAATTTTGTTTAACATGTACAAATTATTCCAAGTACTGCAATAGAAATTTTAGTCTGTGATGCATGTTTTTGACAAGTAACTATTTTGCCTTTGTATATGAATTTAAACAACTTTATTTCTTCAAATGAATTTCATAAGATAGTCATTGCAATAAAAGAACAAATGTGTTCAATTCTGCTATGTATACTGCTAAAAAATAACAAAATATGAAACAAGTATAAATCATATAATCATTAAAAAGATAAAAAATTCTTTGTTACAATAAATTAAATTTTGTTTAACATGTACAAACTATTCCAAGTAATGCAATTATTTTGCATGAATCAACACATTAGAAATTTTATTCTGTGGTGCATGTTTTTGAAAAGTAACTATTTTGCCTTTCTATATGAATTTAAACGACTTTGTTCCTTCAAATGAATTTCATAAGAAAGTCATTGCAATAAAAGAACAAAAGGGTTCAATTCTGCTAAGTATACTGCTAAAAATATACTAACAAAATATGAAACAGGTATAAAGAATTCGCCCTCGAATGTACAACAGTAAAAATTTCATTAATAATTTTTTAATATATTTTTTATGTAATTTGCAATATAATAAGCTAGATGTTGCATTAAAGTAAATAAAAAATTACTAAAATAAAACCTCATAACTGTTGTTTTATTATTACTGTATGTGCCGCTTAAATTAATCGTATTTCCTAGTCAAAATTTCATTAAGTTAAAGCTGATCCCCACATGCAGAAAAGTTGTATTTTGAATTTTGTTCATAGTTATTTAATGCATGAAAACGACCGATTCTATTAATCAGTGTTCCATAAAAACAGCATATGGTGCAATAATTTTTAATGTAAAAGTTTGGAACATTACAATATTGATAGATATTGTTTGTGAATTTTTAGCACGCATATGCAAAAAGATTTGTTCCCCCTGTTTTATAACTATTTTATTAAATAAATTTATTCTGTTATAACATATTTTGAAAAGTCAAAAATTTATTAAGGGGCGGTGCATACATATAACGTTATTACTTTAAGGGTGGGGTGGGGGGGCTGGCACTTGATATCATAAAATATCTCTAGGAGAGGGGGTTGTCTTTTAATATTGTTACCATTTTTGATTAAATCACAATTTTCTTTTTTTTTTCTTTTTTTGTACCTTTTTGCTGCATCAAAATAGCCTTATCTTTTTCGTAGTCTTATCTATTTTGACAAAAATCCTTATTATTAATGTTCGTATCCGTCTGTGTGTCTGTGTAAATAAACTCTGCGAGCGTAGCGAGTAGCAAAGCGCTTTTTGTGTCAAAAAATTCGGAAAAATCCGGGCCTACAGGAATTGCAGTTTCGAAAAAATCGGCCCTTAATTAAGGGAGTTATTAACGAACAAAGCTGTTTTAATTGCTTCAAAAGAAACCTATGTGGAAAGTCCTCCGCGCATGCCCAGAAGAGCTCAATCCTCATCTTCCGCAAAAAGAAGAAGGAAAGATCGCTTCGGCCGGTTTCGTTTTACGATTGTATAAACTCGCCGACGGCGAACTGACTGAAACACGAAAAAACTGTCAACATATTCTCAAAGAACGTACTTTTACGTCTCTAACGATCCTGTCGGTTCGAAAAAATTTCGATATTAACCCTTTCAAAAAAAATAATCAAAAAGAGTCGAATTCGTGTTTTTGATTTTCTCCCTTCGTCCGAGCCTCGCATCCGCCGGACTAAGAAAGATTCGGATAAACGGATTTCACCAAATTAAAGATCTGTCTTTGTACTCTCCAATTCCACCTTCCATTAAAAAAAATACGTCAGTTAACCCTTCGAAAACGTATATTTTCCGTACACCGTTTCGCGATTTCGGC
Source organism: Maratus michaelseni (assembly GCA_963931845.1). NCBI lineage: Eukaryota > Metazoa > Arthropoda > Arachnida > Araneae > Salticidae > Maratus > Maratus michaelseni. The sequence goes on along the minus strand of OZ007598.1, from coordinate 26,115,376 downwards.
AATTTCGACTATTTTGAAAAATTCGCTGCGGCGGTTCCAAACGAGTCAATGAAAACTAAAAATACCGGACGAGATCTACATTCTTTATCCTTTTGAAATCTGCGATCGTTTTTGAAAAATACAAATATTAACTCTTCGAAAAAAATTCGTGCGCAGACTTACTTTTGCAAATTCCGATTCTCTGCGATTTTTAAAATCGCGCATCGGCTCTCTGAAAGAACAAAAAAACAAACAATCACACCCAAGTACATTTCCCTCCTTTCGAGATCACTGTAAAACCTTTAGTTTTAAAAAATATTTCAGTTAACCCTTTCGAAAACGTTTTTTTCCGTAAGTCTCTTTCGTTTTTTCAGCGATTTCTGCAATTTTAAAAATTCAATTCTGGGCTTCTAAACAAGATACGAAAAAATAAAAATACCGAGCCTAATCTAAGTTCTTTTTCCTTTTAAAATCAGGTATCAGTTTCGAAAAATTCGTTTTTTAACCCTTCTAAAAAAATGGTTTCCGAAACTCACTCGCGTGAATTTTCGTTTTTGTTGGCCGTACCAATAAAAAACTGTGTTTCATGTGACATGTGGAAGACTTAAAAGTAACAGCTCCTTTAAAATCATAGTAGTTTATTATGAACATGATGACATACAATAAGACAGCATAACTTCGCTGTTAAATAAACGAACTGAAGAAAAATAATATGCAGCTACATTTTATATTACAACCAGCATTACAAGCTGGAGGAAGGAAAAGTGAAGGCAAAACATCCTGGAAAGTCCAGCCTTTTAAACACACCATCGGCGAATGTTTTGCATAAACATGTTGCCATTTAGAGGTACACAAATTCGCATCTGAAACGCCATTGGCTACGAATACTCGCAAGTCGCGAATAGCAGACTACGGTGACTAGCGCGATCCTGACATCACCGGTTACTTACTGTTACTGAGTAACGTATTTTGAACTGGAAGATCGTGAATGAAAACATTAGCGCTGGCCGTTTCAGATACGCGAGTATGTTTATTCAAGAGATGTTGAAAAACAAAAATGCATCAATGTAAAACTAAATACCTTTACTTATAATTTAAAGAAAGCTTGAAATGAAGGATTTATTAAAGATGCATAACAATCGGCCTCCTTTTTCATCATCTCTAGAATATTACAAAAGAATGAAAAATTTGCATAAACATGAAAAAGTTCAAAAAATTTACAAAAAAATTACACTTGAAAAATTCAAAAACTAACAATCTGATCAATGTCAGGTCACATAAGACTTTATTGGCAGGACACTGACCAGAGTGAACAACATTGTAAGAAAAATTATAACCCCCCACATAAAGATTTAAATATCAAAAATTCTTTTACAAAAATTCAACAGCTGCTCTTTCACTTGTGGCTTAGTAAAGCTATCTGCAAGATTAAGTTTACTAGGAATATATTTAAGTTTAAACATTTTATCAAAAACAAGATTTCTTAAAAAATGATACTTTATATGAATATGTTTTGTTTTCTGGTTTTCAAAAGGGGAATTAGAAAAGGCTATGGCGGCTTGGTTATCACAGAATAAAGTGCAATCTCTCAAATTTAAGTTAAGTATTTTATTTTGCAAGACATTTTTTATCCAGATTAATTCCTTAGCAGCTTCAGTTAAACTAACATATTCGGCCTCCATGGTTGAAAGACTTACACATTGTTGTTTAAATGTCTTCCATGAAATAGGAGTTTCATCCAAAAACAAAATATATCCACCTATGGAAACACGATCGTCTCTGTTTGCTGCAAAATCTGAATCAGAATAACATGAGAGATTTAAATTATTAACTCTAGATAACTCAAGTTTGAAATTTTTAGTATATTTTAAGTAACCTAACAATTTTAATAAACAATTCCAATGAGCAATGCCAGGATTGGTTTGAAATTGGGACAATAAATTTACTGCATACATAATATCAGGTCTGGTCCTTCCCGCTATATAAGATAAACATCCTATAAGATTTCTATAAGGAAAACTAGACATTTTATCAAATTCTTCCTTAGTGGAAGGGGAATCTTGCTTTGATAACACTAAACCCTTAGGAATAGGTAAAGAGCTAATTGGAAATTTAAAGTTTGAATACATTTCACAAACTTTCTCAATATAAGCTGTTTGGTGTATGTAAAGTCTATTTCCAACCTCTTCAAACTCTATGCCTAATAGCTTTCTGGTTGCACCCAAAATTTTTAAGTTAAAATGTTTTTGCAGCAAATCTATCCCAAAACTCAAATCATCTTTAGTTTTGCCAAAAAGAACAATGTCATCGACATAGAGCAAAAGAACCAATCTGTCTTGAAACATATATACACAATTGCACCAATCTAGTTTGCAAAAATTTAATTTGGATAAAGCATCATCCATTTCAAAAAACCACTGTCTGCCACTTTGATGCAGACCATAAATGGCTTTATTTAACTTACAAACTTTATTTTTTTCTTTTTCAAAACCCTCAGGTTGGTGCATGTATATAGTTTCATCAAGACCAGCATAAAGATATGCATTGTTGACGTCTACCTGGACATTAACCCATTTTAACAGACACGAAAATATGGCAAAGAACAACCGAATTATTGAAAAACTAACAACTGGACTGAAAACTTCATCGTAACTTTCTCCTTTAACCTGATTAAACCCCTTTGCAACTAACCTAGCCTTATACCTTACAATCTCATTATTTTCATTTCTTTTTAAGGTATACACCCAACGATTACCAAGTATTTTTGCATCTTTCGGAGGTGTCACAAGATCCCATACATTACGTTCATACATAACGTTCATTTCTTGGTTCATTGCGTCCCTCCAACTAGATGCTTCTGGGGTTTTTACAGCCTGATTGTAAGTTTTGGGGATTTTAACCTCAGTCAAGTTTGCTTCATCTATTTTTAAAAAATTAGAAATTTTACCGGATTCTTTATTTTTACTGCTGAAGTCAAAAAGGTTTTTATCACATTCTATTTTATTTAATTTACAATATTCTAACAATTCATTAAAAGATCTTATTCTAGTATTGGTTCCTTCGATGCCATAGTAAATGTCTGTTTTATTTCCAATTTTTCGAGGTACTGCTTTATGTATCCAAGGAATAGTTGCACAAGTCTTTAAACTACTCTGTTCTAAACTTTGGTTAGAATCTGATGCCCCTCCCAATTCAGATGTAATCTCTGGTTCTACATCAAAAATATTTCCGTCCTCTGGGAAATCAAAAAGTGAAAAATTTAATTTAGGTTCTTTAATTTTTGAAGCTATATCTACCCCCCTTTTAGTTTCATCAAAACGAACATTAATGGTTTCTACAATTTTCTGTTCATCTATTAACCAAATTCTGTAGCCTTTAGTTACCTGAGCATACCCGCACATAATCCCTAGTTTAGCTCGCATATCAAGCTTCCTTCGGACTTGTTTGGGCACTCCAACATAAGCTAAACAACCAAATGTTTTTAAATGAGAAACTGAAGGTTTTATACCAGAGTACATCTCAAAAGGGGTTCTTTTTTGTTTGTGACAGATCCTATTCCAGGTGTAAGAAAAACACATTAAGGCCTCAGCCCAAAATTTTTGTGATAAGCCACTTGAATTAAGGAGAGCTTTAACACCATCAAGAGCAGTTAAATTAAAACGCTCCGCGACACCGTTCATTTCTGGACTGTACGGGTTCGTTTTCTCATGTAAAATTCCCTGCTTCTCTAAAAATTTTTCAAATTCGTTGTTGCAGAATTCTAAACCCCCATCAGTTCTAGTAGAAATTACTTTCTTACTTAAATACCTTTCAGCCCTATTCTGAAATTTTAAGAATGTCTGAAAAACGTCTGATTTATTTCTGATGGTATATACTGCAACATTACGAGAAAAATCATCAATGATGGTGAAAAAGTATCTATTCCCTCCATGTGATGCTACAGGTAAAGGGCCGCACAAATCCATGTGTAAAAGTTCTAGAGCAGTTTTTGATCTAACATTCCCTATTGATTTAAATGACACTCTCTTCGATTTTGCAAGTTTACAGGAGATGCAATCCTCGGTTAACTTTGACAGCTCTGGCAAACCTCTAACACTTTCATTTTTACTAGTATTAACCAAATATTCACTATTTACGTGACAAAATCTCTCATGCCACAAGTTACTCAAATTTAAATTTTCAATTTGGTTAGCTGAAATGTCAACCGAGTTGCTTTCTCCTTTACAAGTTTTATAGCTGAAAGGTTTAACAAAATACAAATCATTTTTCCTTACTGCATAAAATAACCATTGCCAGTCCTTGTCATACACAATTAGTTTGCCTTTACTGCCAACAAAATTTATGCCTAGTTTTTCAAGTTTACTACCAGACAAGAGATTTCTACGTAAATGAGGATTATACAAAACATCTTTAAGAATTATTTGATTGAAACTTCCATCTTTACATTTAATAAAAAAATGTATTGTACCTTTTCCCTGAACAGGACTTTCTTTTTCTCCAACAGCAAGTGACATCTGCATATTTGAAACTGACTCATAATTCAAAAAAAGATTTTTGTTATTACAAAAATGAGCAGTAGCAGCTGTATCAAACACCCAGCTACTATTTTGGCCAAAATCAGATGAATTTGCCTCAAGAAAATTCCTTTTAAAATTACTTTGAGCTACTTCAATCAAACTAGTCTCATGTTCAGAGAAGGTACATTTTACATTACTATTACTTTTTTCATTACTACATTTAACATTACTATTGTTTTTTTCATTACTACATTTAACATTACTCTTTAACTCTGCGTTACTAGATTCTTTAAATTTACTATTTGACTGATATTTCTTAGTTTGAAAATTTTTAGACTGAAAATTTTTAGATTGATTTTTCAATTTACAGTTAGCAATTATATACAGTATAGCAACCATAAGATTTACAAAGAAAACAAGGACCTATTAATTTACTTTGATTAACATTATAATTCTTAAATTTACCTGTTTTACACTTTACCACTTCTCCAGAATAAGCAACACTAGAACTAGAAATGTCCTTTTTGGTCAGTTTCAATCTATTCTCCTCCAGTAGCAATTCAGCCTCAATCTTGTCCGGTACAAACTCTGCATCTGGCCACCTGTAAATCGCTTGGACTGTAGACTGGAACTCCTCGGGCAAACTTCTAATCATCTGGTAACCCATATACAAGGGCTGAAGGGTATGTCCTACATCACGCAGACGCTCTGCTGCTTGCTTGACACGACACAAAAAAAGTCCCAAATTTTCTCCAGGAAAATAACGGACACCAAAAAAATCATCTAGCAGTTGTATAACACGAGCTCTTGTGGTAGGTTCAAAATGCTCTTTAAGGATCTTCCAGGCTTCAGCTCCATTCGTTGTATGCGAAATTAATGGCTTAAACTCAGATGACAAGGTCTGGTAGATAATGGTATAGGACCGGGCTTTTCTTAAATTCACCTCACTCTGCTCTCTCCATGTCAGCTTGTCTGTCACAGGAACTGTTTTTTCCGATGTCTCACCGCTTCCACTCTTGACGTTCTCGATATATTCCCAAGCACCATAATGCATTAGCAGAACTTTTACTTCTATCTTCCACGTCTCCCAGTTTGACGAGGTCAAAAGAGCAACATTCTGAAACTCCATTTTCTATACGGCCTCCGTCAAATAAGTAGGAAAAACACTTTAATACACATGAAAAAAAGCAAAAGTCTCTTTAAAAGCGCACTCCAGGGAAAAAAACATCAGCTGTAAACATCGGCGACACTTAAGCAGAAAAACAACATCGCAGCGACTTCGAGAAACACATCGGCGACGACGTCTTCACTTCCACAAAACAAACTTTAAACTGCTTTAAAAAACACAACCGCGCAACTCTGCTACCACTTGTTGGCCGTACCAATAAAAAACTGTGTTTCATGTGACATGTGGAAGACTTAAAAGTAACAGCTCCTTTAAAATCATAGTAGTTTATTATGAACATGATGACATACAATAAGACAGCATAACTTCGCTGTTAAATAAACGAACTGAAGAAAAATAATATGCAGCTACATTTTATATTACAACCAGCATTACAAGCTGGAGGAAGGAAAAGTGAAGGCAAAACATCCTGGAAAGTCCAGCCTTTTAAACACACCATCGGCGAATGTTTTGCATAAACATGTTGCCATTTAGAGGTACACAAATTCGCATCTGAAACGCCATTGGCTACGAATACTCGCAAGTCGCGAATAGCAGACTACGGTGACTAGCGCGATCCTGACATCACCGGTTACTTACTGTTACTGAGTAACGTATTTTGAACTGGAAGATCGTGAATGAAAACATTAGCGCTGGCCGTTTCAGATACGCGAGTATGTTTATTCAAGAGATGTTGAAAAACAAAAATGCATCAATGTAAAACTAAATACCTTTACTTATAATTTAAAGAAAGCTTGAAATGAAAGATTTATTAAAGATGCATAACAGTTTTTCGGCCCATGTTTAAAAATCCGCATCGACTCAGAAAATGTGAATAGAGACAAATAAAATACACCAGATCATAGCCACGTTCTTATTCTTCGAAACATATATTTCAGTTTTAAAAAATATGTACATTAACCCTTTAGAAACCGGTTGTTCCCGTACCTCACTTTCATGATTTCCTCTAATTTGCCAATGTAACCCCCCCCCCCCGCCGCAGGACTTTTTTTTATCAAAGTACACAAATTCCGAGAGAAGAAGCTAAAAGTGCATACATTCATCTATAGAAAGATGCCTTCGACTTTAAAAAATTCGATTATTATCAATTTAAAAAAAACTCTTTTGTGAAACCTGTTTCTAGAAATGAGCGTTTTTCGGCGCAAGCACAGTTTAATCAAACTGTAATAAGTGACTTTGCTTTCGCCGTAATTATCTTATTTATTAACAATCGTAAATCAAAAATCGCTGTTCATTTTGCGTACAGAATTGAATGGGCTTTCCGAAAATATGATTTATTTTGAGAAATAATTATATTTTCATAGTTAAAATTCTATTCTACTAGGATATTTGTATTCTGAAGCAGCCAATTGCACTGCAAATACTTGCTATACAATACCTGACTAACTTACTATACAATATTTCTCTTCGATGGATCAGAGATTATACGATATGTAAAGAGTCAACTTCATGTTCGATCGCAGTAAAATAAACTAGAGAGTCAACACAGGAACATTTATTTTTTAAAGTTTTAATACTTTTTAAATAATTGTCATTTTTGCATAGGGGGAAAAAAAAGCTAAGGAATTTGCTATTTCTTTTGAAAATATCTCCCTTCGTATCTGTCCCATCACGACGGGGTATAGCTCATTCGACTCGACACCGATAGAGCTTAGTAGAGATTATCGACTTTAGTTCCGCATTTCACCACTAGGGACGCTTTCCGAACTCTGTTTCTATGTGCCGGATCACGACGGGGTATGGCTTATTCGACTCGACATCGATAGCTTTAACGGTTTCTTATCTATGTTTCTATGGCCCGGATCACAACGGGGTATGGCTCACCGATGTAAATTAGGGGCCCGCTGGCGGGCGAAGCCAGCTAGTACAAAATTATTAAAGCCATTAAATGATTATAAAATCATTTCATTTCAAAATATTGAATAACCCTAATGTTTGGCATACCTGTTCTTCTGCCATATGTGCATATAATTCGCTGTTGGAGAAACCAGGTGTGAAATATGTTTGAAATGATACTTGTGATTACAAGTAAAGAAAAGAGAAAGATTGTTGTTCACCTGTTTTGTTGATAAGAAGTTCTGCTTTCACCCTCCCCATGCAGGGGAAAACAGTGCAAAAAGATAATATTACTGTTGAATGCATTATGTAACAATAAGCTATTATTAAATAATTTTAAACAGTAACTATCTCTTTTAGATGTTATTTGATATGAAGTTATTTCATGTATAATAGTGATATTTTATTGACAACTTCTCTTCATATGAATCCGTAAAGTGTGTGATGTGAATAATAAATGTATAACCATATCTGTATATGACTGCAAACGCAAAAAATAAAATAAAATAAATAAATAAATAAATAATAATAACTATTAAACATTGATAACAATATCATTATGAGAGGGGGGGTAAGGTTCAAAGAATGATAAACGTATGATATCGTAAGAGGGGGAGGGTGTCCAAAATTACCAAAATGTTGATAACTTTACATATGTACAACCCCTAATCTACTTACTTAACATCCTCACATTTTATTGTGATACAAATAATTTTATCAAATGCAGAATGACTTTTTATATGCTAATTTACTTGAAACAATTAGTATTGTATTCATTTAAGCTTTATTTAAGAAAATGGGAGTTGAACGTAGTGGGATACCTTAAAACATAGAATATTACTTGGCCAGCTTATAAGGCAAAAATAAAAAATAGATAAAAAAGAATAAATACCTTGTACTATCTCTGGACCATCTTTTAAGTTGTGAAAGCTTATTTATAAGGAAAATACCAACACCCTGAGCTACAAAAAGAAAATAAACATTTCTTTAAAACAGGATTAATCTACTTTTTAAGGGTGAAAAGCATTTTATATTAACTATAAGAAAATGCAGCTTACAAGAAAATAAACTTTGCAGAATGCAATCGAAAAGTAATACTAAGGCTAAACTTACATTTGCCACATGGTTTCATGATCCATGTACTGGATGAATTCTTTCTAAATTCTTCGACAAACATATTATAATCTGCAGGCAAAATAAATGTGACAGGTATGAAATCTATAAAAGAGGAAAGAAGAAATTAGTAGTGAAAACTGAAAGTATCACTATAATTTTGATATTCATTAGCCAGACTTTCACAATATACCTTAAAAACAAAAACAAAAAAAATTATAAGACATTTTAAAATTAGCCAAACAGATTTCATAGTTAGTAATATGAAAAAAAATATATTTATTTTTATACGTTTTACTGAATCTTTTTAAGTTTTATGACTCTTGCTTTTTTTCAATATTGTTATTTATTTGTTCTAAACCAGATATTATTGATGGTTAGAAACAATATATTTCTGAACATTAATCAGCTAGAAGAAGATAATGTTACTAAAAAGTTTGATTTTCATTAAAATACTTGTCATCAATAAATACAAAGTGCTATCGGGAAGTTCCTGGACTGTTATTACTGAGACTGATGCGGTGAAAGCGGAGGAGAGAGTAGGGTCAAGGTCATATTCCCCAAACCCTCCTCTACTTATTTCACTGCTTGACTTCAATATGTGAGGATGCAATTTGTTTCTACGAATTTCGACTTTGTGTTGTGGACTGTTTGTGATTTAGCAATGGACATGTGCATCAAATTTTGTGTGAAGCTTAGTAAATCTGCAACCAAAACTGTTGAAATGCTTCATGCGGCTTTTGGTAATGAAGTTTTAAATCAGACAATGGTTTTTGAATGGAACTCGCGTTTCAAGACGAATCGTTATTCATTTGAAGGTGACAAGCATTTAGGGAGATCAAACACCAGCAAAACAGATGAAAATGTGAAACAAATTAGAAAACTCATATGAGAAGATCGTCACCTAACTATCCAGGAACTTGCAAACCTGAACTTTGGCATGATGGGGACTGGCTTTTTCATCATGACAATGCACAAGTCCACATCTCCCTAAAGACAACACAGTTTTTAGCTCATAACAACATGGTTGTTTTTCCCCACCCACCCTATTCACCAGATCTAGCTCCCTGTGATTTTGCATTGTTCCAAAAATAAAATTCAAAATTAAACTGAAAAGAAGATGTTTTGCAACCATGTTTGACATTCAATGAGAATCGTAGGCGGTCCTTGACAGCTTTTGAGAAAGTGACTCCTTGAGTGATTTTGATAAGTGGAAAATGCGATGGGATTGAAATATACATTTACAAGGTGACTATTTTGAAGGAGATGGAAGTCAAAATTAGGTAATTCAAACAAAATTTGTTCTTCCATCAAGTCCGGAAACTCTCCAATAGCACCTCATGTAATAAATAGTAATTTTTTACAAATCTATATTTAGTGTTTCGAGTGACTTTATGTTGATATTGTGTTATGGTTCAAAATGGATAAGTAGTTGAAAATTAAAATTCTGAAGAGAACTGCATCTCACATTGGTAACTAGCATAAGAACATTGCTAATGAACGAAAATAAAAATATTTGGGACATGGACTTGCATGAGAAGGGGTAAACATAAATGAAAAGTCTAAGCAAGGGGTACATGAGAGATAAAAGGTTGTGAACTGCTGTTCTAAATGGATGTTGCGTGATTGTCTCGTTTTGCCATATATAAAAAGTCACAGTCTTTACAAGGAATACTTTAAACTACACGCCAATATTTTGTAAGGAGTAAGAGATTTTTACATTGGATTTATATAACATAATCTTTACAGCATTTTGAAGTTTAAAGGCTGAAATTCATTATTAATTAATTTGAATAAATTAAGATTTTTTTCTGACAGATTTTAAGAGCAAGAAAATATTGTAGCAATGACAAAATCCTCTAATTAGAAACAGAAAAAAATATCTATGATTTGAAATATAATAGTTATCCTACACGATGGCTAATTTTTTTTTTTTTTCCCCCGGAACAATTGGCATCTTTTATAAACCACAGACATCTTACAAGTTATACTCCTTAGTCCTTATTATAAAAATATATCAGGAAAAATATCTAATTTTTTCAAATCAATTAATATTGGTACAGCCTTCTTTAAACCTCAGAATGCTATAAAAAACATGCATGTAAATTCAAGCAAAAAATATAATATATATATTAAAATATAATATTAAAAATAACCAAAACTTACCAAGATAAACATACTTTCCATTTTCGTCTTTTTCAGAGAGTGGACTGTTTTCTCTTTCCATTTCTCGACGATAGCGTTTAATATTTCTGACCATCAAATCTTTTCTGGTCAACTCATAATGGTTTGGATAGTGATTTATAATTCTAAAAAATATTTTAAGATAAATATAACAACTTTCAAATTATTTTAATTATCAAAAGAATATAAAATACAATACAAATATTTACTTCATAAATTTTCATGAAAAACTCAGAAGAAAAGAGAAGTTTTGCTGCAAGACAAAACATAACTATTATTTAACACTGAAATACTATGTGTTCCTCTGTTAGGTGATAATTTTTAACAAAATCCACGAATACCTTAAAAAAATTTTGATTTTTTTCTTTAGCATCTTGATATATAACACTGTACTACAAAGCTGTGAAAATCTGTTAAATATGATTTTTATTTTATTTGAAGATCAAGAAGTGTGAAATCATTAACATATGGCAGAGTTTCCCCTAGCTTTAAAAAAGGGCAGGGTTCTGCTGGTGAGAAAAGGAAACTTTTTTTATTCTTAACGGCACTGTTCGGATTCTTAAGGGCTTTTTTTATTCTTAAGGGCACTTTTTTTAACTGTTAAAGGTATTCTTTTGGTTTTTAAAGTCACTTCTAATATTTAAAAGTCAGGGCACTGTTTTAAAAATAACATTGTGTCAATTTTTACTATGAAAGCAAATTTTTTAATGCAAAAACAAGAAAGGACATTTTTTCTTTACTGAAAGGCAAGAAGGGTGCTAATTTTTTTTTACTGGGCGGAAAGAAGGTTGCTAATTTTTTTATGAGGGGCAAGAAGGGTGCTATTTTGTAAACCAAAGGGCAAGCAGGATGCCGCACCCTTTTGAAACTGTCTGGGGGGAACCCTGATATAGTAAAGTTTTTACCTCATTAACCTTTTATGCACTGACTATACATTGCAAAAAATTTAATATAAAATTCATTTAATCACACAGGTGTAGCTTTTCTCTCACTTAAAAATGTTATATGAAACATTTGCAATTTCAAAAACCTTTTCATTTATGGAGGGGATCACAATAAATTTATTTACATTGTTTTTTATAAGAATTGTGAGATTTTCAGAACAGTATTTCTTGTTAATTAACCTAATTATTCTTTTAAATACTTCACAAAAACAGCTATAAATACCAGTTTATTTCACCAGTTTTAATGAAAAAACTAAATTTCATATTACTATATTATATAATTTTTCTAATATATCTTTAAACATTAAGGAAAATAATTATTGAGCGGGAGCAATTTCTTGATTCATAATTTGGTACATAAAGGGTTAATGTTGCATTGTCTGAGAGATGAAGGGTTAACATTCTGATATTTCAAAGGGTCACATTCCAGGATTAACATGTATTCAGTTTATTTTAAATTCTAAATTCGTAGTCTATAACAGAAAAATTTAATGTATAAATGAAAAATCTGAATAATTTCAGTCATAATCTTTCTTTAGGAAGTATAGGTGCCAAGTATTATGGGTTTTGAATACCAGTATTTTTAATAGTAATATTTTCTCATTTAATCACAAAATTCTGCAATTAAATAAGATGAAGATTATTATTCTGAAATAGTGGTAGACAATATCTGTAATACTTGGGATCTATGCCTTTAGCTATCTCAAAATGTCATCATTGCATATATAGTGACTATTTGAGATGAACTGGTTATCGACTCACATAAATGAGTTTGTTTTGTTGGCAGTGCTCGCATTTATAAGATTAATAAAATCCCGAGTAGAGTAAAACTGGAAATAGTCTATTTAGTTTGCTTGAAATTTTTCTGCAAAAACTGAAGAATCATTTGCTTTCCACACACACATCAAAATATGAATAAATTATTGATGGGTCATTTATAATGAATTAAAGAATAACTTATTAAAAAAAATGTCTACACAAGGCTTCACAGAAGCATTTGTGCACATTAGCAGATAAGAACAAAAATTGCTGAAAATGGATTTTTAATACATATGTGTTTTTAAACCATTTATTTAGATATTTCATTTTATTGTATGAAAAATTAAATGTCGGAACACTATTCTGCTAATGTTGGAAAGTATTTCATAATCTAATCTTCATATAAATACACATAGATATTTATATACAGTAAAACCCCAGTTATCCGAAAAGCATGGAACCAAAGGATTGTCGGTTAACCGTGGTTCCATAGGAATTTTCGGATAACCAGGAGGCTTCCTAATTTTATTCTATCAGATGACACTACCCACCCTTCTCACTTCCCTACACTCAGGTAAAGTGTTAGTGCTTGCAGGTGCTGCAAGAGTCCATATTCTGTTCGATTTCCCGTTCCTGTTTACACATGTTTTAATTTCCTCCAAACTTTCTTTACAATGAGTAATATTTTAAAATACAAACGGGTTTTATAAGCATGAAGGGCTCAACGAGTTGGCACCTCAATATATTGAAGTGCAGGAAAATGCAACAGCGTCAGATATGCTGTTCTTTAAAAGATGGCATGATAAGGCAGCATTAAAGCAATGCGAAGTTGAAAAAAAAAAAAAAAAAAACATATTTTGTAAAGAAAAGAAGTGTTGTATGTGTCTATGCAATAAAATGCCTGCATTTACGAAATAGTCCAAATAAATAAGTTGACGCTGTTTATTTATTTTATAAACAGCAAGCTTGTTTAACAATAAAATTTTCCACATTTAAAAAAAAAAAAAAAAAGAGTTTTAAGGTTTTTTGGTTAAGTTGATTTTTGGATAACCGGAATTCGGATAATCGGGGTTCTACTGTATTTTGCAAATGTATTTTTTTAAATCCTCATGGTTGTTAAATAATGATAAAAAAAAATATTTAAATATTTTTGGGTATGTAAATATATTTTTGGGTATAAAGTAATATTAATTTTGAATGATTTCACGAGTATTTAAAAAATACTGATTTAATAATCCCCTGTATTTTTTATAAAGAAATAAGGAAGGTCTAGGATTTTTGCAAGCTTTTGAGTGCATTGCTTTAGAAATACTGTGATATGAGTAAGATGTTTACAAGAGATCTCTGGGTACAACTAAGGGTGCATTTTAGCATATTTTTATAAAGGGCAGGGTGCATTTTACTAATATTAGAAAAGGCAGAGTGCTGTACTCTTAAATAATAGCCTAGAGGGAGCACTAAAGTAATTCATAACAGGGTGAAAAGAAAACTTTCTTTTAATTACTAAATTTTTTGAAAATAAAGTTTAATTTAATTTTAAAACTAAAGTTAATATCAGCTTATCAAAGAACAAAAGAAAACCTTACTGGTTGTCATTAAGTCTGTAGCCGGTTTCTACACTGAATATATTACGAACAGTCAAAACAGACGACCTGTATGGTAAAAAAATACAAAATCAATAATGAATGCAACTATACAATGGTCAATTAAGTAACAAAATAACAATATACATGTACATATATAAAGGTATTATATACACAGAAGTGGGGAATTACATCGATCTATTTGTCACTGGTGAGTGAATTTTCTGATAGATAATATAGAACTAGTGAATCTTCTTAAGGCTGTTCTTAAATCCAAACCGCCTACTTTTTGACATACCCCTAAATTCATTTTTATTTGTAAACACATGAGAATGGATCAGATCAGAAACTGTGAAATCGGTTTTTCCATTTTTCAATAAAAGCAGAGAAATTTTCATAAAATGCTGTCAAATTTGACATTTTGAACCAAATTTCCAGATTCGACAATTTGATTATGGTCGTCAGGGGAGAAAAATTGCTAATAACTCAAAATATAATCCATTTAACAAAAAATGAAAAAAAAAATAGATTTCATATCATTTCAACAGTCATGCCTGCAAGTGTCATACTTTTACATTTTAAAAAAGTCCATAAATGTGTCAGAATACAGCCATGGAAAAAACTATAAGGACACGTTGAAAAATGAGTATTATGTACTAAAGTAATCATCAACTGAAAACAAAAACAAACATAATTTACTAGTCGTTATTAAGAAACATTAGGAACCTATTAATATGAAATTAAATTACAATAAAATTTATAATTCACATATTAGTAGAAATACATTACGCATAACATGGAAAAAGTTATAAGGACATAATGAAATATGTCTAAACATTACATTAATATTCTACAAAATCACCTTTTTTCTCAATGACGCTTATTAATCGTTCAGTCATTGACTCAGAAAGTCCAGTTAAAGTTTGTTTAGAAATGTTTTTCCATATTGTGTGCCATGCTTATATACTAGCTAAAATGCCCCACAGATTCTCTGTTGGGTTTAAATCTGGGATTCTTGGCTACCACTCCAAAAGTTGGACAGAATTGGCCTCGAGCCATGAACGTGATGCACGAGACACATGGCAACTTGCATTATCTTGTTGAAACAAATAATCACCACCTGTGATAAAGGGTGCTTCAGGCAATATTTTTTCAGCTAGCATATATCCACATATAATTCTGAATTCATGCGTCCTCGAATGGACATGATTGGTGTTGTTCCATTTGCTGCAAAACCTTCCCACACCATCACAAAACCTCCTCCGAATTGGCTTTTGGAAAAAACAGGTTCATCTTTTCGCAAGTCATACCAATAATGGCGAAAACTAGGGGTGCACAACCTTTTTAAGCGAAGGGCCACTTACCAAAATAACTGGGTTGTTGACGGCCACCATCAGTAGAATTTTGTTTACAGGAGGTGTGACGGGGGCGAAATTTACGTACCCGAACGGCAAAATTCATGATTTTAACACGCCCCGATCGGCGAAATTCATGGTTTTTATGAGCCTAATCGCCGAAATTTGCAATTCTTATGCACCCGATCGGCAAAATTCGCGATTTTTACGCAGACGATAGGCGAAATTTGCAATTTACACGCACCCGATCGGCAAAAGTAACGATTTATTCGCACAGGATCAGCAAAATTCGCGATTTTTATGCAGACGATAGGCGAAATTTGCAATTTACACGCACCCGATCGGGAAAAGTAACGATTTATTCGCACACAATCAGCAAAATTCGCGATTTTTACGATGCCAATCGGTGAAATTTACAATTTACATGCACCCGATCGGCAAAATTCACGATTTGTACGCATACGATCGGCGAAATGTATGTTTTATACGCACCTGATCGGCAAAATTTGCGATTTTTACGGGCCCAATTGGCAAAATTCACGATTTTTACACAGGTTTCGGCAAAATTTACGATTTATACGCATCCGATTGGATTTTTACGCAGACGATCGGCGAAATTTACAATTTACATGCACTTGATCGGCAAAAGTAACGATTTATACGCACCTGATCGGCAAAATTCGTGATTTTAACACGCCCCGATCGGCGAAATTCATGGTTTTTATGAGCCTAATCGCCGAAATTTGCAATTCTTATGCACCCGATCGGCAAAATTCGCGATTTTTACGCAGACGATAGGCGAAATTTGCAATTTACACGCACCCGATCGGCAAAAGTAACGATTTATTCGCACACGATCAGCAAAATTCGTGATTTTTACGATGCCAATCGGTGAAATTTACAATTTACATGCACCCGATCGGCAAAATTCACGATTTGTACGCATACGATCGGCGAAATGTATGTTTTATACGCACCTGATCGGCAAAATTTGTGATTTTTACGGGCCCAATTGGCAAAATTCACGATTTTTACACAGGTTTCGGCAAAATTTACGATTTATACGCATCCGATTGGCAAAATTTGCGATTTTTACGCAGACGATCGGCGAAATTTATAATTTACATGCACTTGATCGGCAAAAGTAACGATTTATACGCACCTGATCGGCAAAATTCGTGATTTTTACGGGCCCGATCGACAAAATTTGCGATTTTTACGCATACAATCGGCAAAATTTACGATGTATACGCACCTGAATGGCAAAATTCGTGATTTATATGCACCCTATCGGCAAAATTCACGATTTTTACGCATGTATTCGGCAAAATTTACAATTTATAAGCACCCGATCGACAAAATTTGCGATTTTTACGGACCTGATTGAGAAAATTCGAGATTTTTACGCATACGATCAGTGAAATTTACGATTTATACGTGCCTGATCGGCAAAATTCGCAATTTATACGCACCCTATCGGCAAAATTCGCAATTTTTAAGGGCCCGATCGGCAAAATTCACGATTTTTACACAGGCAATCGGCAAAATTTACGATTTATACGCACCCGATTGGTAAAATTTGCTATTTTTACACACCCAATTTTCGAAATTCGCGATTATTACGCGTTCGATCGACGAAATTGATCCGCGGGCCACCAGTAATCCGATCGCGGGCCATAGGTTGTGCACCCCTAGCGAAAACCATCCGGTTCGTCCAAATTAATTTTTTTTCGTCCGAAAATGCCACATCTTTCCAACGAGATCCAAAAGAAATGTGTTTCTTAGCAAATTCCAATTCTTATGTAGTTTTGTAAGTGGTGGACGTGACCGTAGTTTAGCATATCTAACATTGGGATTCTTTTCCAGAACATTACGCACTGTTCGGCTAGTGCATGGTAGATTCATTTCTGTTTTAATTTGAATAGAACTCTGATTTTTTAAGCAAGCTCGACGCGCAATTTCATGTTTCTGGCGCATAGTCAGAGAAACAGGTCTATCTATATGCTTCTTCTTGCCATAATCTTTTGGATTCTTCAAGAAATTATAAATTACTGTTTTAGATATGTTTATATTCCTTGCAATATCACATCCACTCATTCCACATTTTCTGTAAGCAATGATTTTTACCTTTTCAAATTCAGATAGTTGTGTGCTCTTTGGCATACTGAAGAATGAAAGAAACTGAATAGTCTTACTGCGGGAAGGTTTTAGGTTACTGTAAACAATCCTATGATACTACCAAATACACAAAATTTTGTTTGTGAATTCAAAAGAAATGCGTGTCCTTATAATTTGTTCCGAGCAGCAAGCTATTAAAACCTTTTAAATTCATGCCTTTTAATGATTTTCCAAATTTTCAACTTAAAATTTGTTTTGAAATGTTCCGTTTCAAGACTTTTTATCATACAAATATTTGCATAATTTTCTAGCCAGGCGGCTCCTACATTTAGCGACTTTTCGTTTGTCCTTATAAATTTTTTCATGGCTGTATTTATCAGGGAAAAATATTTTTTTAATATAAACATCAATAGAGAAGCATTAGTAGATTTCAATCCCACAGATGCTATTAATAAGTGATATTTTGGAAGATGAAATGAGCCTTTTTGTGGCTACAAATGAAAGTACTGCAGAGAGAGAGAGAGAGTTAAATGCTTATAATTTTACTCTTAAAGTGTAAAATAAAGTGCCATTTTCAACTTTTTAGGATTTATCAGTTGCACAAGCTATATCTAATGTATTTAAAGAATAAAATCATTTTCAATAAAACTACAAACAGAATGTGTTGACAAAGAATATAATCTTGAGTTTTGACTACTTTATATTTGACGAAAGTAAAATTTGAATTTTTTTATTAATGTCAAATATATTTCCTTTAATAAGATTATAATGGGAAGTTTTCATTTTAGTCGTCATGGCGACTTGGCACAGATATCGCATTTACTCATGTATATCGATCCCTCATGTAACACATGTACCCCAAGATTTATTATTTTATGTGAAAAAAAAAATATTTATTTAATAAAAACATATTAGAAAAAGATTTCAAACAGATTTTATTCTAAAGATGTAATTAATGCTTAAAGTGACTAAAACATTACACAAAAGGCTTAAAATACCTTATAATATAAAGATGACATGTTTCGTACACTTAAACGGTGGCTTCTTCAAGATCGAAAATGATAAATAAACTATTTCCGCAAAGTTTTAATAGACATGTAACAATAATAAACTTTGCGAAAATAGTTTATTTATGATTTTTTATCTTGAAGAAGTTGTCGTTGTGTACGAAAAATGTCATCTTTATAATAAAAGGTATTTTAAGCCTTTTTGTGTAATGTTTTTATCACTTTAAGCAATAATTATATCTTTAGTTTAATGTTAGCAAGTGATTTTATAACATTATTTGTAGATTTTATTCTATTAAAATTTAATAATCATAATTAATACTGCGCAATATGTACAAAATATTATTTTCATGATTTTGTATACTGAAATAAAAAAGTCGTCCAATAATCATACTATATACATTGAAGCCAATGATTATGTAAAAAGATTAACTCCACAGATAAACTTGAAGTTCAATATTACCAACTGTTAAAAAATACGAAAAAAAAAACCATAAAAAATATTTCTAATATTTACGTGTTCATTTTGTGCTTACATTAATTTTCAACATCGCTGTCGCTCCTTCCTGCAGCAAGCAGTCTTCAAATATCAAATCTTCATGTATCACATGCACCCGTGATTTTTAAATAAATTTTTGGTGTAAAAACCACATGGCATAATACCCCATTCAGATCAAATACTTAAGATAGCTCAGACCTCCGAACTCACTGAGGGAGTTCCACAAACTCCCTCAGTGAGTTCGAACTTTCTATGGCTAGATACAGCCATTACCACTCACTCTGATTGGCTGAGGAGGCTTGCTTTAACTGACTGGCTGGATTTAACTAATGCGCATATGCACACTTTAGATTTGTACAACTCTTAGACACAGGGACATTCAACGAGTTATCTTAGATGAATTTTGTGGTGTGAACAGATTCTATAACTCTGGGGTGTACCACCTCTAAAATGGCAGCCTAAGATATCTCAAATATCCAATCTGAATGGGGTATTAAGTGAATAAATTCCTTTTTTCCTTTTCAGCAACATTTTTGTGAATGCTTAAAAATTATGTTTGACGCATACATCATATGTTATGTAATGAATAGAAAAAAAAAAAAAAAAAAGAACAAATATACAGTGTACTCTCGATTATCCGTGTGTGGATTATCCGGTTTGCGGATTATCCGTGCTCATTCCGGACTCACGAAATAAAATTAAAGACAAACATTTTCATGCTTAACATGCACGTAAAATCGAAGTTGATGTGGATTAGAATCTTTTCCGGTTTAGCTGACAGTATTGTGAAGTGCGTAGAGGTAAAATCGGACGCTCTGGAACCTGTTTGACAGGTAGGATTAAAGGAGTTGGGGAGGGGTGTTATGAAGATAATCGATTTAATCTTTAATATCGATTTCTTCACACCATTGTTATTCCATCTCTAGTCTTATTGAACATTTAACTCCATGTTTCATTTTATTTATATTCAGTTTCCAGCTGTTATTTATTTTCCTTTCACCATGGTTCTAAAATCATACCTTTTCAGTATCGATAATTGTACATATTGGTTTCATCGATATTCTTGTTTGCATCTAACTCACTGTATTTTTGAATCTCCAGTATTCATTCTTTTTTATTTCCAGCAGTGCTTTCAAAAACCATGCACTTCTACTTCAAGCGTGGAATAAATTTATTCCTTCTTTCCCATTGGTCAATTAGACTGTATTCTCGAATGTTCCTTCCAATTGCATTTTTTTGATAGGTTGTCCAGATTCGCCAATGCAGCTTTTCGCTTTTCGGTTTTTCTTCATTGCTCTCCCACTTTAGTTTTTCATCTTGGCGATCTCGCCCACTCTGGCTTGGTGCGTTTTGTTTTATGGCAACCTATATCTCGCTGCTTCCCGCGCTCGTTTCTTCAATCAGTTCGACTGAGTTTCTAGTGGAGTGTAGACGTAGATAGTTGAGATGTGATTTGTATTCTTGTGCCATTTCGCCTCGTGGCGATTCAAGACATGTGCATCATGAATTTCTTCTCAAGATTCTGTCCTATGCTTAGCTTCGACGACGAAAATGCTATCTCTTCTGCTTACTTAGATAAGTATCGAAGTATTTATATTCTTGAAATTGTTATTATGCTTAATAAATCACTATTTTTTTAAAGGCTAAGATAGAACGTAAAATCTCATGCATCTGGAAATAATAAGTTGCTCTGTGAGTGGTCAAAGTCAAAATATTTAAAAGCTGAATACATGTTATTCATAATATGACAATAAAATAATGATTAAATGAAATTATCTTTCTTCTTCTTTTTGGTATTTCCAGTGGAAGTAAAACCTAATCATCTACCTATTTTCAAAATGAACTAGTGCCTTTTCTCATGTTCATTGCTTACTAAAAGCATTAACGAAAATAACATTTGTAATATTATTCAGTCTAATGTATTCCCACCTTGCTCCATAATTAAGTAAGATTATATTTAACCACATCATTTATTATCGTAACATTCAACAATTTTATCGTAACATTTGAAACCTCAACAATTGTAAACTGCAACTCTAATAATTCAAGTTAACTTTGTTAAATTAAAATTTCGTAACAAGGGGGGGGGGTAAATTTTTGGAAGTAATATTCGTTATTGGAGGCAGTATATGGAATACCAGCACCATGGTCAAAGGTAAAATCGTCTACGTTATCACAATCGTGGAGAAAGATCATTCTGCTTGATGAACAATCTTCTTCAGATATTCAAGAATATGAAAACAGTAGTACTATTCTTGAACAAGCAAATAAGTTAGACGGTTTCGAAAATCTTGATGACGAAAATTTAGAAGATTGGTTTCAAAAGGATGCATGTGAGCCTGGCTTCCAGTATTTGACAGATGAAGACATCGTTTGTAACTGTGTTGTTAAATCTAATAGTGATGATAGTACTGATGCAGAAGATGTACTAAATGAGGGAAATACAATTTCTCATTCCACTGCTCTGCAATCAGTAGAAACTTTGTTAGACTATATGGGACAAAGAGGATTTGATTACAGTGACATTACTGCGGTTCCTACACTATGTGTCGATATAAGACAAGAGATGAACAAACAGCAGAAGCAAAGATGCATTACAGATTTTTTAAGCAGCAAATATTAAAAGGAAAATTCCCAGTTTGATGTTATACAGCTTGCAAATGTAAGTAATTTTTCGATATTTGTACTGATGTTGATTTTTTTCTTTAATAAAAAGGAGTTTTCACATTATCCGTGTTTTTCGATTGTCCGTGCGACCTCTCCCGGTGATTAACCCGGATAATCGGGAGTGCACTGTATTTCAAAATTAACATGATCTATATGAACTGTCTAATTTTATTACTTAAGATTCCTAAATAATTTTTATTTGTTTGTGTTTTCAGATACAATAACTGCTTTATACATTTTCACAATAAAAGATTATAAACTAAAACATGTAGCACCCTTTTAAACTTTTTGCAGTGCTTTAAATGATGCTTTCAAGAAAATGGACAATGATGAAATTTAGAGCTATGGTTATGGTCACCTAAAGGACATGCTGAAGATAAAGTGTAATACATCATTTATAACTTCATTACAGGGTTGCACAAGATAATTTAGACATATTACTGTTTGTTTGAACAGTTTCAAATGCATTTTAATGACATTATGCAACTTTAAATTAATTAAATACTACAGTACATTCTGAAAGAAAAATATTGTGTGTAGCATTTACAATATTTCCATAGAATCACACGAAGAATTCAAATAAATTACCAACAATGGCATATTAATGTTGGAAGTGTGTCTTATTAGTATCATACAGTTTTGAAGACATAATATATTATTTGAAAAAATATATATATAGCTTCAATATTCCAGTCTACCTGACTGTTATTTATCTATATTCCAGAAAGATCTCAGGTAACTTCTGGCCAGACTTTTCTCACACGTTCCTATTTTTATATATTAAATTAAGGCAAATAAATTTACATAAATTTAAATAAATGCATTATAATGAATCCATTACGTTATAATTTAAAAAGGGGTAGCGTGTAGCCTTTTCACATGGATCAATTTCAATATGTTACTTCGAAACGAATTTTATTTAATATCGTTCTCGAATTTCTTAATATTTACAACTCAGTACAACAATTTTTTTCAGTTGCTTCATTTCAACTTACAATCAATTTATAAATCAATACAAAGTCCAGTCTTGTGCAGTAATTTGAAATCTTAACGTCTAACCGGAGTATCTTTTTCACTCTTCACAAAAAGCTCAAACGACGGCCTTGCCGTTGCCTTCAGAGAAATCCTCCCTCTTTTAAAAATGTGTCAGCAACACCTTTTCTTCCCCACTAAGATGGGAATCCGTCCTGAGATGAGTGTTTTTCCACCAACACTCGTCTCCCGCCAAACTCTAACTAACTTCCCCTCGATTCTCTTTCTAGTCTGTTAGCTCCAACAAAAGTCTCTCCGTTCACCAATCAAAGAAGTTTCCGTTCACGTCATAGCATTCAGTTTTCCTGTGATTCGATCGGGATTCCTTTTTGGGAGGTCTTACTGAAATACTAAATGTTCAAACGGGTAAAGTTCTCACGCTAAAACGACCAAACATGAAGCCGGCGAGATCAGAGAAATATTTTGCTGTCGAAACAGTTTCCGTTCACAAGATTGATCAAAGCTATTCTATGCCTTTGCAGGTCGGCGACATTCTTATAAGTTAGCAGAAAAATATAACAGAAGTTTTCCAACACCTGGGAACTTCTATCCTTGAGTATTTTGCATAATTAGCAGACTGTGGGAGATTTAATGAAATCGTTACAACACCCCCACCTTTAAAACATTTTCCGGATGAAACACGGAAAATCTGCAAAAAAAAAAAGGGTTAGCTCAACATATTTGAGTGGCTAAAATAACATTTCAATTTAACCTCACTATATACATCAGTGACCTAATTTCTTATATACTGTTTACCATTGCTTGAACATCTAGCTTTAGAGAATTTTTTTTTTTTTTTTTGAAAGATACTTTTTTTTTTTTTTTTTTTTTTTACTACACATGCCAAAATAACAATAAAACTAAAAATAATCAGATATGTACAAAAGATTGAATTTTACTCAAAAACTTACTGCTGAATTTCTTTACTAGCGTTTGTCGAACAATACTTTTTTGACAAATGTTCCACTTCTTTAAAAAGAGTGTCACAAAGGCGTGAATCTCCCATACTGTCATTACTCTGTTTCAACAGGTCTTCAAAGGACTTTAGAAAAATCTTTGTGGATTCGTTTTCTCCCTCCAGATTAACTTTCGAATGAGGAACCTCCCTGTCAACACTCACTTCCCAATTTTCGCATCTATTTTTCGAATTTCCCTGCCGGTCGAAAACCAACTCATCAACTTTCCTTGACCTATTCAAAAGGGTTTCTTTTTCCCCAATACACTGAGAACGGTGGTTCTTCATTTCGAGGGGAAATGACAAATGAATTTCTTCCTGCCCTTGGGGATCTGTTAAAGGATTTATCTCGTTGCCCGGGTTCTCAAAACTGGAATTAGTTTGTGATTTTTGCTTTCGCTTTATCCTTTCATTTATTAAAGCCTGCGTCTTATTACCTAAGATATAGTGTTTAATTTTAGAGTGTCTAGGCAGGATTGCCGCTTTCGTATTTACATATCCGAGACCTTTTATTTCTATCTTTATACGTACCACTCTAAATCGTTTTGGATATTTATCAAAAGTCTGTTTGAGTCAAACATATTCGTTACCTAATTTGCTTTTATTTACCAAATTCCACAGGCACACATCATACGAGCTACCTGAGTCTCTAAGTACACACGCCCTCTTCCCATTTATTTTGTTTTCACTCAAAAAAGGTCGGAACAAACTTTTGTCTTAGCTTATATCGCCTAAGTGATTTATGCTCTCGAAAGATTTTACTTCCGTACTATCCCTTTGTCTTTTCGGACAACGGGCCATTAGGTGAAATTCGCTTCCACACGTATGGCAACGCCTCTTTCGTTCAAAGATACGTTCCCTGTCTTTAATTTCTTTGTCTTGCAAATTTCTTTTTTTGTTGGAATTTTTTTCTTCTCCAGAATTTGCCTCTAGTTTCGTTTCTTCAGATTTCCTATCATAAAAAGATCTCGCATTCTCTTTTTTTATCTGAAATTCCTTTTACTGCTTCATATTCGTCGAGACATTTAGCTAAAATTACAGGTTCTTTGTAATTTGCCCACGAATCAATGAAATGCTCTTTCATTTCACTAGAAGCACGGAGCTTGATCTGGTCTGTTATCAATAAATTTTTCAGACTACTGAAATCCGTAACACCTAAACCATTTAACCAACCCTCTAAATAACTGTTGATCTCAAAGATAATGTCCTTCCAAGAAGCATCTGGATTGTGTGGATGTTTCATTAATTTTTGACGATACGCTTCGGGACTCATGCGGAAGCGCTCTAGCAAAAATTTCTTGACGTATTCAAAGTCATCAGTCCGATCTTGCGGTTCCCTTAAAATCAATTCTGCAATTTCGACTGGCACTAAAGCTAACAAATGCGTCACTAAGTCACCTGTCTCTATTTCCGCTTTGGTCGCCTGTCGTTCGAACAAATTTAAAAACAAAGTTATGTCAGAGCGTTCCGGATCAAATCGATGCATTATTGTTTGGAGCGGCAATTTAGGTGGGCGTTCCAACCCGCCACTTGAAATTGAACTACGTCTGTTTACATCTTGCGCCAATCTAAGTTGTTCTAACGTAAATTCGCACTCTTTTTGTTTTTCCTCTCTTTCTCCCTCACATATTCCCTTTGTTTTTCCTCTTTATCTTCTTTTTCCCTTTCTTTATCCGCAGCTAACTTATCTTCTCGATCTTTTATGATATACGCAGCTTGCGTAAGGGCAAAATCTCAATCGTAATCATTAGCAGCTTCGATTTTTTGGATAATTACCGGGATCCTGTCATTTTTCCCTATCTCCACTCCCAATTCTTCTGCTAAATTCTGCAAATCAATTTTCCTGCACTGTTTCAGATCAGTTACTTTTTGCATTTTAAAATTTTATGCACATACAATATACAGGTGAAAATAATAGTTTCGCTCGCGAACTTATGCAATAGGGATTCTAACACTTTATGGAAAATTTTCTGCTACTACCCACATAATACTAACAATTTTAAATACAATTCAATTTGAGGAATAATAAAAATAGTACACATATAAAAATAAATTTTCAATATTGTAAAATTTTCAATACACTGACCCGTTTTGGTGTTGATCATACAAATTTAAAACAAATTTAGAAATTTGAAATTCTGTGCTCATAATTCAACCAATACTTGATATTTCTGACACCGCAGGTAACAATTGTCCCAGTTATAACAAAATTACCACTTTTTGCAACTGCTAAAAAATTTTCTTAACATAACATATGCAAAATATTTAATTATCAACAACATCTATTTTTTCACTAATAATATAAAAAGGTACAACCTTTGAAATCTTTCAATCAGGAATAACTAGACAATCGACTTATTTGAAAAATCTGAATTTTTACCTCTTTTTTTTTTGAGAAAAAAAAAATTATATATATCTATACACATTTAGCCTGACAGTACCTCCTTATATTATTTTACTGCCAAAAGAAAATTCACACTATCAAATTTTATGCTGATAACAAATATACATATATTTTTCCAAATATGTTAAAAGTTATTAGATTTAAAAATTTATCATAATCTATCATAAATCAATATTCAAAAATAAAAAATTTCTCAGAAATGAATTTTTCTCACTAAAGAATATAAAACAAACTGAGAGCCACTCAAAAATGAATTGAGACTACCTTTTCTACAGTCTTTGTCTGCATCATCAGTCGCCGGTTTCGGGTCTGGCCTAGACGTTGTCGATTGCACAGGTCATCTCCATTTGTCGGCTCCTGATGTTTCCATTTCAAGGGCTTGCTTCGGGCTTGTTATTTGTACACAAGGGCTTGCTTCGGGCTTGTTATCTGTACACACGGGCTTGCTTCCAGGACGGAGCTGCTGTCTGTCGTGCCACTGCCAGGGCTCGCTTCGGGCTCTGCTTTCCTCTCCTGACCTGGCGTCAGATCTTGCGCGCTTAGATGCAGGCGGGCATCACTGCTACTGTCTGGGCTCTCTTCACTGATGCTAATCAATTTTTGTTGAAATATCTGACCCGCTTGCCACCAGCTATAATGAATCCATTACGTTATAATTTAAAAAGGGATAGCGTGTAGCTTTTTCACATGGATCAATTTCAATATGTTACTTCGAAACGAATTTTATTTAATATCGTTCTCGAATTTCTTAATATTTACAACTCATTACAACAATTTTTTTCAGCGTGCTTCGTTTCAACATACAATCAATTTATAAATCAATACAAAGTCCAGTCTTGTGCAGTAATTTGAAATCTTAACGTCTAACCGGAGTATCTTTTTCACTCTTCACAAAAAGTTCAAACGACGGCCTTGCCGTTGCCTTCAGAGAAATCCTCTCTCTTTTAAAAATGTGTCAGCAACACCTTTTCTTCCCCACTAAGATGGGAATCCGTCCTGAGATGAGTGTTTTTCCACCAACACTCATCTCCCGCCAAACTCTAACTAACTTCCCCTCGATTCTCTTTCTAGTCCGTTGGCTCCAACAAAAGTCTCTCCGTTCACCAATCAAAGAAGTTTCCGTTCACGTCATAGCATTCAGTTTTCCTGTGATTTGATCGGGATTCCTTTTTGGGAGGTCTTACTGAAATACTAAATGTTCACACGGGTAAAGTTCTCACGCTAAAACGACTCCACATGAAGTCGGCAAGATCAGAGAAATATTTTGCTGTCGAAACAGTTTCCGTTCACAAGATTGATCAAAGCTATTCTGTGCCTTTGCAGGTCGGCGACATTCTTGTAAGTTAGCAGAAAAACATGACAGAAGTTTCCCAACACCTGGGAACTTCTATCCTTGATTATTTTGCATAATTAGCAGACTGTGGGAGATTTAATGAAATCGTTACAACATGAGTAAAAAAAAAAAAAAAAAAAAATTGAAATTATTTTTCTAACAAAGAATTTTATGAAAGGATCTGTTTTAAAATGAACTATTTTGTGAAAGATCTTTTGCAAAGAAAAGCAGTACAACTTTTGCATCCTTTTGAACTAGATTGTTTGAATGATAATTTATTTCAGTATTTGAATTTGAAATCTCTTTATTTTTCTTTTCTATTAATGTTTGAATATCTAAATAGGATCCCATTATAAATTTAATAGCTGAAATATTTTTCAAGTCTTGCAATTTCTCTGTTTACCCATTTAGTAAAAATATTTATTTTATACATAATTTACTTTATTTTAATTTAAAAGGGCAATTGAATAATAATGGTTATTTGTATTATTGATTAATTATTGAAATGTTAATAATGGTATTTAATTTGTTTATATTATACATGTGTCGTCCAGTTGCAAAACTGGCCAACTCCTCAAAATTAAATGTGTTTTTTCAGCTTTTTAAGTTCTAAGTAAATGTTTCTATCATCTGGAAACAATAAACAAGCCTAAGCTGGTCAAATTCCAGTGTTATTTATATGCATTTGAAAATCACGATGTGCTGCAAAACCGGGCAAATCCATCAACCGGTGAGGTTCCATCTCCGCTAGATGGCGCTTCTGCTTCTCCCCACAATAACCTCTCACTTGTTGACTAGATTAACGTTGTAGTGTTTTCTCTCGCCTGTGACTGCTCCTCCTTGGTGCATACACATTTTCTAATAATTTAGTTTTGTGTTTTCTCTGACTATGGAAAGAAGTTTGTGGAAGAATCAAGGTGGCTCCTAATCAACCAAGGAAGAGAAAAAGTGACCCTATGACGTGGTAAAGGAACAAAGCCAAAGTTCAAAGATAATGTACACCTTGTGATAACCAGGGGCGGATTAACATGTTTTTATGCTCTAGGCCAAAATACTTTTCTGCCTCCCCCCCTTCGCTTTTATAAAACTATAAGTGAATATAAGTGAATTTCCTCTGATAAATTTAAGAATTTTTTAATCTATTTAACTTTTTAATAAAATATTCTTCCATTTAAATTTTTTAATAAATGTTAGTATTTTGATGATTCTAGATGGGGAATGAACAGGCTTTTGTTACAGTTAAAATCTGAGAGAATACATTTTCATAATGTCTGGCTTTTTTTATCAGGTATTACCCTACTGGTAATCCAAGAAATCCAAGCTGTGGGCGCTCTTCAAAAGCTACCAATGCTCCCCAATACCACCTCAAACATTTTTGTGCATTTACTACCCCTAAAAACCCAATGTCACATTAAATTTAGCAAAAATTAATTTCTGGTTTGTTGCAAAACTGGCTAACTCCAAAGTAAGTTGCAAAGGTGGCCAAATCCAAAACAAAGACTTAAATAAACCCCTCATTTCATGTGCCCCTGCCACCTTATTTCGTGTTTTCAAATATACTGTCCTAATGACTATAAAACTAAAAAGTTTTGGTTCCAATCTTATTTTGGCTAAGTGTGTCAAAAAATCAGCTTTTCCCAAAAATTTTATGGTTTGGAGATGGCTGGTTTTGCAACTAGACGACACCTTATTCATGTAATAAATCTGGCCAGATATGTTCATGTAGCTACATGTTATAAGAGTGTCATTTTTTTATTTATATTGATAATAATCTCGTTATTTTATGTTTAATCTTTTATACTATTGAAAATGTAATAATTAATTTTCATGGTATTTATTGTTCAATAAGTGTAGATTGAAAATTTTCTATTTTTATCAGATTTGAGTTTTGATGTAAAGTCACGTTTATTACGAAAATGTTTATGCTGATTTATTATTATGATGAGGTCTCTCTCATGAGTCCAGGTGGGGAGTGTGTGGAGAATTATAATGTTTTAATGCCAAAAGAGCAATAACTGGATGGCTATGACTCTGTTGTTTATGAGAGGTTCTCTCCTCCTGGTCTATTTTTATTGTGTGTAGGATGTGTTGATAAAAATGGCAGTAAGAATAATGTTTCATATTTATCTGTAAATAATGTGAATATCTTGTTTATATATTTTCCAATTAAATTAAGAGAAAATGATACCCACTTTATTTTGGAGTAAGTGGCAATTAATTATGCTAAGATAGCGTTGTCAAATGAAGAATAATTAAAAAACACTGAACCACGAGAAACGGCATAACAATGACACTTCTTCTATACTAATATTATAAAGGAGTAAAGATTGTTTGTTTGTTTGTTTGTACGGGATAATCTCTGGAACTACAGAACCAATTTCAAAAGTGATGGTGGCAAATTGATGGTGACAACCCCTGCTCCAACATAGGCTATATTTTATGTCGGTGCCACTAACCCCAGGGGGGTACAAGAGCGAAAAACGTTCTAAAATTGCAATTTTTTGTATACTGAAGGAGCTAGAAATTTGAAATTTGGCATTGTAGCTATTTATAAGATGTAAATGCTCTTTCAGAACAAATAAAAAAAAAAATGAAATTTAAAAGGGTGAAATGACCGAAAAGTGTTCTAAAAACATTCTAAATTACAATTTCTGTGGAATCTTTGGAACTATGGAAACTATTTCAAAAACGATGGTGTCAAATGGATGGTGACAACCCCTGCACCAACATAGGATATATTTTATGTCAGTGCCACTAACCCCAGGGGGGGGCAGGAGCGAAAAATGTTCTAAAATTGTGATTTTTTTTATACTGAAGGAGCTAGAAATTTGAAATTTGGCATTGTAGTTACGAATAAGATGTAAATGCTCTATAAGAACAAAATTTTAAAAAATCGAAATTTAAAAGGTTGAAATGAGAGAAAAGCGTTCTAAAAACATTCTAAATTACAATTTATATGGAATCTCTGGAACTACAGAACTGATTTCAAAAGTGATGGAGGCAAATTGATGGTGACAATCCCTGCTCCAACATAGACTATATTTTTATGTCAGTGCCACTAATCCCAGGGGGGTGCAGGAACGGAAAACGTTCTAAAATTGCAGATTTTTTTATACCGAAGGAGCTAGAAATTTGAAATTTGGCATTGTACTTACTTATAAGATGTAAATGCTCTCTAAGAACAATTTTTTTTTTTTTAAATCGAAATTTAAAAAGGTGAAATAAGCGAAAAGCGTTCTAAAAACATTCTAAATTACAATTTCTATGGAATCTCTGGAACTACTGAACCGATTTCAAAAGTGATGGTGGCAAATTGATGGTGACAATCCCTGCTCCAACATAGGCTATATTTTATGTCGGTGCCACTAATCACAGGGTGGTGCAGGAGCGAAAAACGTTCTAAACTTGCATTTTTTTTTATACTGAAAGAGCTAGAAATTTGAAATTTGGCATTGTAGTTACTTATAAGATGTAAATGCTCTCTAAGAACAAATAAAAAAAAATTTGAAATTTAAAAGGGTGAAATCAGCGAAAAGCGTTCTAAAGACATTCTAAATTACAATTTCTATGGAATCTCTGGAACTACAGAACCGATTTCAAAAGTAATGTTGGCAAATTGATGGTGACAATCCCTACTCCAACATAGGCTATATTTTATGTCGGTGCTACTAATCCCAATGGGGTGCAGGAGTGAAAAATGTTTGAAAATTGCGACTTTTTTATACTTTAGGAGCTAGAAATTTGAAATTTGGCATTGTAGTTATTTATAAGATGTAAATGCTCTCTAAGAATAATAATTTTTCAAAGAAATCGAAATTTAAAAGGGTGAAATGAGCAAAAAGCGTTCTAAAATCATTCTAAATTACAATTTCTATGGAATTTCAGGAACTACAGAACCGATTTCAAAAGTGATGGTGGCAAATTGATAGTGACAATCCCTGCTCCAACAGCCTATTTAATAAAAATCTATGCGTTGCTGACGACTGGGATTTTCGCTAATTGTTGCCACAGATCAATCTCGGAAAATGAAACATTTGAAGTTACTGCAAAAAATAATAGCTCGAAAAGTATTTGTCAGAAAATTGTTTGATAAACTGTGTTTGAAAGGTAAAAAATTGTATTTTTCTTGATATAAATTTCAAATCTAATGATTATGCCGTTTTTCAAATATTGAATTTTAAAAATTACCAAATTTCACAATGGAGCACCATAGTGAAACATTCATGCATAAATAGATAATGATAAGGGGGACATGTCCTGACGTGTATATTGGCACGACTCACAAATTATAGTAGTCTTATTATTCTGTTAAAATATAAGAGTGAATTACGAAATGTCAATATTTTGTTTGATTAAAAGTTCGTTAAGAGAAATTGACCAGCGTAGCGGGCGTAGCTTGCTAGTGTTCTTATACAGAGCTGCC
The DNA here is from genome assembly GCA_963931845.1 of Maratus michaelseni. Taxonomy (NCBI): domain Eukaryota; kingdom Metazoa; phylum Arthropoda; class Arachnida; order Araneae; family Salticidae; genus Maratus; species Maratus michaelseni. The sequence goes on along the minus strand of OZ007598.1, from coordinate 26,083,482 downwards.
AACCTTGGCAAAAGAAAAAAACAGGAGAATCTTCATAGTTTTAAGGGAGAAAAAAGAAGATTTTAAATGAGCTTACTTAAAAATAAAAAGTTGTTTTATCTATTATTTAGAAATCAAAAATATATTATAATTCATTCAACTTAAATATTAGTCATTAAAAAATATATATTGACTGATTGATGAAATTAGTGGTTTTTTTTACCATGACTGATTAATGAAATTTGCGATTTTTATCAACGATCGATTGATGAATTTTGCAATATTTTTCAAGGACAGATTGACAAAATTTGTGACTTTTTACCGTGACTGATGGATGAAATTCACGAATTTTATCAACGATAGATTGATGAATTTCGCAATATTTTTCAAGGATCGTTGGCAAAATTCGCGAGTTTTTTTCCTGAGATAATTTGATGAAAGGCAAAATTTTTCCCCATTAGCAATTGAGGGAATTTGCGATATTTTTTCCGTGAGCAGTTGATGAAATAAGTGATTATTTTAAGCATTCGATTGACGAAATCTGCAGTTTTTTTCTTGCGACCATTTTTTTTTTTTTTTTTTTTTTTTTTAAATGGCCAATAGATAAAATTTGCATTTTTTCCTGAGAGGTATACAAGAAATTTGAGTCTTTTGCTGAAATACATAAACGAAATTCGTGACTCTTTATCAAAGATTGATTGACGAATTTTTCAAGGATCGATTGATAAAATTCATAACTTTTTCACCCATAGATATATTGAAAAAATTTGCAATTTCTTTCCATTATCAATTGCTGAAATTCAAAATATTTTTTCCCTGAGAAGTTGACGAAATATGAGATTATTTTCCACAACTGATTGACGAAATCTGCAGGTTTTTCCCATAACTGATTGACGAAATTCTCATTTTTTTTCCCCCATTAGCGATTGACGAAATTTGCAATTTTTTTTCATCAGCAATTGACAAAATTGCACGATTTTTTTATGATCAGTAAATATCATGTTTTGAGAAATATGATCCAAGCAATGATGTGGCACCATTTATTGAAATTGAGAACAATTTTCTTATTTTCAGAAGTACATTTTAAAAATCCAAGTGAAAAACAGGAGAAATTCATACTTAAACGTAAAAACGGGAGATCATGCTAAAAAACGATAGTCTTCTGCAAAAAATGGGAGAGTTGGTAGCTCTGTCTTATAATAGTTATTACTGGTAGTGCCAGTTATATTCACTGCTTAATACTGATCACAGTGCCACATTTACTCCTATTGATCATTTTTGTAACTTATTTTTTTTTTATATATATTGCATCAATAATTTGCCCATGGTCTGAAATGTATATCCTCCAAATACGGAGTTGTTATGTGCAAAGGTTGTCTCTCTAGGATTTTTCAAACACGGGTACTTTAATTATGGTCATCTTGTAAAAGCATAATTCACAACAGAAGTTAGAACAAAAGTTTGAACCCAGAGAGGAAGCGATTAAATTGAACTTTAATTCATTTCTGACAAAAGTAAATTACACTAAAAACATGAAACTAATTACAAATTAGCAATTCATTGTGAATTACAGCACTACTTAATTTTATATACACATGGTAATCATGAAAATTAATGGCAATATTTATAGTAACAATAAAGAAAGGAGGTGGGCAGTTATCTGATAATGGAATTACGGTTCAGAGCAAATTTGTAAAATATTATTGGAATTACATAGTTAATTATTTTTTACAAGTTTTGTTTTCTGCAAGCACAATTAGCGCACACTAAAAAATCTAAATAAATACAGTAATCCCTTAACATTCTCGAGAATCTGACTTGATTATTCATGATTTTTTTTAAATTATATCTTTGCTTTTCAGCATTTACAGTCATTAAAGATTGTTTCCCCTGTGTTTTCTTAGTATGTATTTACAAATCAATTTTCAGTTGTCTACTGAAAAAGGAGCGAGTGTTGTAGGAAAACAAAATAATAGCAGCAGAAGAATACTCATTGCAATGGGAATATTAGAAGTGGTAAAGTAACGCCATCTTTAATCTATTAATTTAAAATGTGCTTGTGCAGGCTCTCGTAGAGATTGAGCTGAAGCTGCATACATTATCCTCTCTTTGAGAGAGAGAGTCAAAATTACTTTATTAAAAAAATACCTAAGCATTTTAGCTATAATTATTTCTCCAGTCAGTTAATTTGAATAATCTTCATTAAATAAATTTCATAAATATGAATATGTGTGTACATTCATACATGTATGTTATGCATAACATACTGTTAATACATATATCCTTTTGTTTTCTTGAAATACTGTACCACTCAAATTAAAATTTTATAGAACGTAACTCCTTTTTTAAAGCAGAGAGATAGACTCAACATTCGCGAGGTTTTCTTGGAACGTAACCCTCGTGAATGTTAAGGGATTACTGTACTCACAACAGTTAAGAAGATAAATAAAAATATTATTTAGACATTTTTCAATGCTTGGTAACAGAATTATAAGAAATGGATTTCATGTAATTCTGTTAGCTAACATTTAAAAATTTCCAAATAATATCCTTATATATTTTTTAATTGTTGTAAGTGTTTATTTTGATTTCTTTGTGTGTACTAATTGTGCTTGCAGTAAACAAAACTTGAAAGAAATAATTAAATTTATGTAATTCCAATCAAATTTTCTCTGAACCGTAATTCCATTACCAAATAATTGCCCAGGTAAAGAAAAGGTATCATACCAATAAACATTCCAATCATCTTCTGGACCCACAGGAACCCAACCTCGCTTTTCAAAATTCGATATCAATACAGACTTGTCCATGTCGCAGCAGTAAGTAACTTGTAGCCCGGTCATTTTCTTAAATAGCTGAAGGGAAAAATAAATAAATAAATAGTGGGGAGAAACAGCCATATAACTCAAAACAAAACATAAATATCTCTAAATAGAGCTTCTTCAGAGCTGCCAACCCTCTGGATTTTTTAATATCACTTTCTCTGAATAGAAACCTTTAATTCATTTAATCATGGAACCAGTGTTGAATTCAGACACTTTTCTCCAGGAGGGATTTCTGTGGCTCCGGGACATTGTAGAGTTCCGGGATGGGGGGGGGGACATTTCAATGCTCTGGAAGAGAATGTCTCCCCCCCCCATGCCACCCCCTGAATTCAACACTGCATAGAACGTCTGTATTAAATACATGAAAATAGAATAGAAAAGGAGTTCTAACAAATTAGGTTTTGGAAGAAGAAAATTGTTTCACAAAAAATGAGTTAAATAGGCAGGGTTCCGGCTTTTAGCCAGGCCAAAAAAAGCCGGCCGGCTTTTTTTGGTTTTAACCACTTAAAAAAAGCCGGCTTTAATTGAAAAAGGCCAGCTTTTATTAAAAAAAGTGGTTTACAGCTAATTCACATTAAATTTGCATTAATTTATTTTTAATGCAATAAAAAATATTTCCTTCTAAAAAATTTATATACTCGTTGAAAAGAATATATTCAATTAGACTGCAAGGTGGTGTTTTGAAATTCTGTATTACATAGCTCGACATATACTATCCATCTATTTAAAGCAGTTTGGTAATTTTGTCAAATTTCCATCGAATTTCGACCGAGTACGCATGCGTCAAAAAAGGACCGGCCAATGAGGCGAAGGTCTATTTCTGTCTCCAAACGTATTTGGGATCAAGATGAAATCAACTCCTGTTGTTTTATGGCTTCTTCCACGTTGCGTTAAACCTAGGAAGATATTTATATAAAAATCTGTGGAGTGTTTAGAAGGTATTTATTTTATTTATTGTTGTATTTATTGTAATTTATATGAATACTTAGGTATCCATTTCGGATTTACTGTGTAACATGAATTTAGGTTCATTTAACGTTCGCGAAATCAAATCATTTTGTTTATATAGTACAGAAAATAATTATTCAATCGTAAATAAAAATATAGTAGAACATGTAATACAAAATTGGACCACTTATATTCCGTTTATGATCGGGTATGAATCTTATGGTGTTCCGATTGCTAATGAAAACTATTATGTAAATATAATGTCAAAAGACAGTACGCACGGTAGTAATATTTTTATTATTATGTGTTCGAAAAAAGCGAATCTGAGCGTCTGAATATAAATTATAAAATATTATTTCTGTATTTAGCAACTAAATATTTAATAAATATGCAGGAATGTGACTAGCTTTATGTGAATGTATAATATATATAAGTCTGAACTTTAGCATTATTTTTTAACAGAAATATATTATCTCTATTCGATTTAAAAGTTTTGTTATTACATAAGTGTGCTATTTTATTTGTAAAGAGTAGGTATGCATTATATTGGTTGTATGTATACAAATCTTTAGAATGTTTTGATTTGCAAACTCCTAATATTTGAATAATGTTTACATTATATTTGTATGTATACAAACAATATATGTATACAAAGATGTATATATACAAACAATGTATCATGTAACAATATTAATATTTACATTGTATTGTTTGTATGTATACAAATCTTGAATGTTTTAATTTATTACATTCATTTTTTACCAGTTTGCATGTTCGTTCATGGGCGATTCATATGAAACTCATAATTTGTCACAAATTGGTGATTTTATTGATTTAGTGCTTTGCCCAGGAATGTGGAAAAAAAACTATTTTTGACATCGGGTGAAATGAATGAGGTTATTTCGGTTTTTATTTTGTATATAAAAAATGTTATATGTAAAAAAATCCTGGTCATTAATCACATTGTTTTTTGTATATTTAAAGACGATTACTTATTCTTTGTAATTCTTTTTTTGTTGGGGGTTTTTGAGCAAAATAATATTACTTCATAGCTAGAACCAGTTCCGCTTAATCATTAATATTTACTTAATCCTTTGACCGCTGAGCAAATGGGCAAATTTGTAATGTTTTTTCTGTTATTTTTTTTAAATGTCAAAAAAAGATAAATTTTCAAACTTGGTATAAAAAACTTAGGTACTTCTCTATTATCCCATCGTCCACTTTTCATAACAAAATACTATCGCCAAACTGTATGATTAAATGCCAAAAATGCAGTCCCATTTACTTGATGTCGGAAGCATTATACGTGTTTGTTATGTCGTCAAGTGGTTTTTAATTCAACATTTGCGCATATTAATGACAACGTTCTCCCGTTTATTTGGCGTTACAGTTTGGCGATAGTTTTTTGTTATGAAAAGTGGTCGATGAGATAATAGAGAAGTACCAAAACGTAATTACGTATATGAGTAGATTCCTTGACAGTATTAATCATTACTCAATATTTTAAAACTGCATCATATTTGTAGAATTATATTAATTTAAACAATGCTTCTATTGAAGTGTGAAGAAGCACATACTTCTATGAAGAACCATATATTTACATAATCGTTTTCATTAGCAATCGGAACACCATAAGATTCATACCTGATAATAAACGGACTATAAGTGGTTCAATTTTGTATTACGTGTTCTACGATATTTTTACGTACGTTTGAATAATTATTTTCTGTACTATATATACAAAATGATAGAGATCTAAAAACACAATTTCCATCGGATTGATTTCGCGAATGTTAAATGAGCCTAAATTCATTTTTAAACAGTAAATCCGAAATGGACACCTAAGTATACATACAAATTATAATAAATAAAATAAATACCTTCTAAACACTCCACAGTGAGTTCTATATAAATACCTTCCTAGGTTTAATGCAATGTGCAAGAAAAAAAAAAAAAAACAGGAGATGATCCCAAACACGTTTCTAGAGACAGTAATAGACCCTCACCTCATTGGCTGGTGATTTTTTTGATGCATGCGTATTGGGTCGAATATTGTTGAAAAATGATTTTGAAGAAAAAATCGGGAAATTCACAAAATGGTTTCGGGAAAAACTTCACCAAATGGTTTCAAAATTCTTTGAGTGACAGCGGGAAAAAAATTTCATTTTACATTCAATCATCGCAATTGGCGAGTGTGACTATTAAGTTTAGCCAGTACTGGCAATAACATCAATTACCAATTTTCAGTATTACTCGCCGATTGGTGAGTGTTAATTTTGTCTTATATCACAAACTGTATTTACATATACTACTAGATATAATGATTATGAACCATGATTTTTCTATTATTGGGCGAGATTCATGTTTTTTCAGCAATTCTTTGACGAAATTCGTGTTTTTTTCAGCGATCCTTTGAAGAATTTCGCATTTTTCTTGTGATCCTTAACGAAATTCGCATTTTCCAGCGATTCTTTGATAAAATACATTTTATTCCGCATTTTTTAGACGAAATTTAGTAAAAAAGCGTGATCTTTTGGTGAACTTTCCTTTTTTGCGATTCTTTGACAAAATTTGCTTATCTTTCACGATCCTTTTGCATAATTAATGTTTTTTCTGTTTGACAAAATTCGTGTTTTTTCAGCGATCCTTTGAAGAAATTCGCATTTTTCTCGTGATCCTTAACGAAATTCGCATTTTCCAGCGATTGTTTGATAAAATACATTTTATTTCGCAATTTTTAGACGAAATTTAGTAAAAAAGCGTGATCTTTTGGTGAACTTTCCTTTTTTGCGATTCTTTGACAAAATTTGCTTATCTTTCACGATCCTTTTGCATAATTAATGTTTTTTCTGTTGTCTTTTAACGAAAGTCATGTTTCCCCATGATCCTTTGATGAATTTAGTGTTTTTTCCTCAATCATTTGACGAAATCTGTGATTTCCCCCCCCCCCCCCCGCGAAAATTGGTTAGATGTTTTTAGTCTGCAGGTGCCCTAAAAAGTCTGTGACGCCCGTTGCTGCATTGCACACGTTCTTCCATGTGGCATCGAACGAAGGAAATTCATCCTAAAGAATCATTGTTTCATTCTTGACATTTCTGGAAAGAAACAACGTTCAACTCATTGGCTGAATTGTAAAGGGCGAAATGTGTCAAACATTAGCGGAAAGAAAGTGCGCAATTTGTTCGTTCATGGATAAAATCATGAAATTCATTAATCGATAGTTGATAAATTGCGAAATTCGTCAATCGATAGCGGAAAAATCGCAAAATTCATTAATCGACAGTGGAAAAATCGCAAAATTCATCAACTGGTTTCGGGGGGAAAAGTTCTCGAATATCGTCGAATGGCTTCGAAAAAAAAAATCACAATCCGTCAATTTCGGGGAAAAAATCGTGAAATTCGCCAAATGGTTTCGAAATTTGTCGAGCGACAGCAGAGAAAAAAATCTTTTTCCATTCAATCATCGCAATTGGTGAGTGTGACTATTATGTTTGACCAGTGGTGGCAATAAAGTCCATTGCCAAATTTTCAGCATTACTCGCTGTTTGGCAAGTGTTAATTTTGTCCTATACTTCAAAATCCTTTTGATCATATCATCAGTGTGCAGGACAATTTTTTTACGGGAGACCATTTGATGAATTTTGTGATTTTTCCATTATCGATTGACTAATTTTACTGCTATCGATTGTTGAATTTTATAATTTATCAACTATTGATTAGCGAATTTCATGATTTTTTCCATGAACATTTGACGAATTACGCAAAAAAATTAAGAAAATCGTTAAATTGTCTTGAGTAAAATAAATTTAATATTGTCAAATGCCTTCGAGAAAAAAGTTGCAAGTTGAAACGCCTGTGACCTCTTTTTCATGATATGCATCTCGGGTCTATCCCCCCACTCCCCCCCCCCCAAGTGGGACACTTTTCTAAATTTTGCAGACACCTCTCATGTGATATATCGCTGGAAAAGTCTTTGACCGCTTATTCATGTTACGCATCTCCGGGGTCCATCCCGCCACCCCCCTCCCCCCCCCCTAAGGGAGGCACTTTTATAAATTTTGTTGACACCCCTCATGTCATATATTGCTGGAAAGGTCTGTGACTGCTTAATCATATTATGCATCTCCGATGTCCATCTCCCCGCTTTGCCCCCCCCCCCCCCCCCAAAGGGTACTTTATAAATTTTGCACTTTTATAAATTTTGTTGACACCCCTCATGTCATATATTGTTGGAAAGGTCTGTGACCACTTAATCATATTATGCATCTCCAATGTCCATCTCCCCACTTTGCCCCTCCCCCCCCCCCAAGGGATACTTTTCTAAATTTTGTTGACACCCCTCATGTCATATATTGTTTGAAAGGTCTGTGACTGCTTAATCATATTATGCATCTCCGATGCCCATCTCCCCACTTTGCCCCCCCCCAAAGGGTACTTTATAAATTTTGCACACAACCCTCATGTTATATATCATTGGAAAGGTCTGTGACTGCATCATCATATTATGCATCTCTGATGTCCATCTCCCCACTTTGTCCCCCCCCCCAAAGGGTACTTTATAAATTTTGCACACAACCCTCATGTTATATATCATTGGAAAGGTCTGTGACCACTTAATCATATTATGCATCTCCAATGTCCATCTCCCCACTTTGCCCCCCCACCCCCCCAAAGGATACTTTTCTAAATTTTGTTCACACCCCTCATGTTATATATTGTTGGAAAGGTCTGTGACTGCATAATCATATTATGCATCTCTGATGTCCATCTCCCCACTTTGTCCCCCCCCCAAAGGGTACTTTATAAATTTTGCACACAACCCTCATGTTATATATCATTGGAAAGGTCTGTGACCACTTAATCATATTATGCATCTCCAATGTCCATCTCCCCACTTTGCCCCCCCCCCCCCAAAGGATACTTTTCTAAATTTTGTTCACACCCCTCATGTTATATATTGTTGGAAAGGTCTGTAACTGCTTAATCATATTATGCATCTCCGATGTCCATCTCCCCACTTTGCCCCCCCCCCAAGGGGTACTTTCTAAATTTTGCACACAACCCTTATGTTATATATCATTGGAAAGGTCTGTGACCACTTAATCATATTATGCATCTCCCATGTCCATCCCCCATTTTGACCCCCCCAAGGGGGTACTTTTCTAAACTTTGCACACACCCCTCATGTGATATATCAATGGAAAGGTCAGTGACCGCTTAATCATATTATGCTCCCCACTATGAAATTTGTCAAGTTAAAGCAACTATAAATTTTATTTTTATGGTACTATCAAGTTGTTTGCCGTCAAATTTTGACGGGTTCCATCTAGTACATTTTAAAGATAATTAAACAATAACAAAGCATCACCATCAAAAATGAAAAATTCGTACATATACTGCTTTTTACTTTTAAAATTGTTGTGGATTAAAACTTAATAATTTATATATTTAATAAATGAAATTAGCATATATAATACTTGAGAGCATCCATATTTAGTTAGTAATCAGTATTCTAATGTCTTATAAAAATATATTTTAATAAGTTTAATGTCTACTAAGCAATTGTAAAACTCATGCCAGATAAGTCCATATGATGAGATTAAATTATGGAATGATCAATGTTGAAAGAGGAATTAGGAAGAATATATAATATTTGAGGAGATTTTAGTAGATGTAAGTGTATAAAAAAAGAGAGAACAGTTAAAAATTAAATTAATAAAACTTGTTGAAATGAAACACAAATGTTATTAATATTACTGTTTTTAACAGTGGAAAAAGGTGTTTTTATTAAATTTGCTGTATGTATGATTTTAAAGATATGAGAAATATTAAAACTTGCATATCAATAGCCCCAGTAACTTATTTGTGTGTGTGTGTGTGTATCAATCTGCAGCAAAACAAAATTTATCTATGACACGACAATGTCTACTACCACAAGAAATAATAGTAACCCATTAAATAAGCAAAATTTTCAATTACAAAGAAAATACAGTAAGAAGATTACAGCAATCCAGAGACAAAGTAAAATTTAGCTTTTTTTTTTTTTTTTTTTTTTTAAGTACAGTATTTTTTAAGCTATTAGATTAATCTTCAGAAATCTTCTAAAATCTGCAGTGCCCACTGTCATGTTGCATTATTTCTACTAGTGGGTTAATAGCCTTTAAAATTAGTTGATTAATAAAATATGTAATTAAACATCTGTTGTCCTATTTAATTATTTAAAGAAGTAAAACTGAAAAAAAGTGTAAATTAAATTAATAAAAAATAGCTTTTATTTAAAAAATATAACAATAGTTATGCACTGAGTACGCCTTGTTAAAATTTAGGTAACATATTTACAATTCTGACTCAAATTACCAGTCTGCTATGTGTTATTTCAATATTAATGTCTTCATTACTGAGAAATTAAGTTATTTATTAAATTCTAACTCAATAAAATGTCTTTTAAATTAGTTAAAAAATACTTAAAAATCTACAGTTTATAAATAAATTGCTTCAACGTATAAAAGCCTTTGACCAAAAAAGGCCAATTTCGGCCAAAAAAAGCCGGTTAAAACCAACAAGTTGGAAATTGTACATCAAACGTTACAAACGAGGTGCGTTCGTACGCATGTTTTAGAATTAAATTCATGATATCCCGTGCGTAGAACGGGTTAAACAGCTAGTTAAGTATATATTTTATGACACTGTTCATACAAATATCTTAACTAGTTATATAAATATTCAGATATATATGTATCAGCTAGTTATATAAATATTCAGATCTTGATGATTTTTAATTCTGTGAAATGAATTATATCGTCTGCAGATTAATTTCTGTCATAAAATAAGTATCTCGGTCGCTTGACGATTAAACTTCGGAAGCTCCTATAACAAAAAAGCACCGATTTTAAAAAAAAAATTCAAATTTCTTAATAAATATTTTTATTAATATCTCCTAAAGTTTTGATTCGATTTTAATAAAATTTGAAATGTCTCGACAAAATTCTGCAAAGATAATATATTTTAAATTGCAAATCATTTGGTTGGGTAGTTTTTACGTTGTTATATGCGGACAGACAGACAGACAGACAGACGGACGGACCAAACGACGACTATAGTTGCTACGTATTTATATAATTACGAACGCACCTAATAAAAGCCACTGGCCTGGCTTTTATTAATTTTAGCCGGCTTTTTTGCAACCCTGTAAATAGGTGACACTATGTAGCACAATTCTACTCGGTTTGTCTGCTCCTACTAATATCTGCTAGATGCTTGATCATTGAGAGCCAGCCAATAAACATTGTCTACTAGAGGCTCTGGTATGTACACAGTTCTGGCTGCCAAAAATTTTTTTGTACACGACTCAATATTAACACTATTTCATTAGAAGTCCTTCTCTATTCTAAGTTCATAATTAAATAATAATGAAAATTTCTATTCAAAAATAGTGTCCCAAAACCTGAAAAGTTGGCAGCTCTGCTTCTATCATCAAATAAATAAACAGAAGTCCTCTTAAATGTTTGTTTATTTATATTATAATAAAAAAAAAAAAAAAAAAAAAAAAAAAAAGAAAGAAAGAAAGAAAGGAAAAGAATGAATTTATCAAAACAAATATAGCTCAGGAGTTTCAATCGTAATGACTGTCATAATGTTTACTAATGACAAAGTTGTTTCATAAAAATCAGCTTTTGTAGTTATTTTGCAAATGTTTCAATAAATTTCCTTTACCATTTGATTTAAATAAAAAAGAAAATTAATATTATAGACACAGGGTGCCTAGATATAAAAGCCTGACAGCTTTTTTTGATTTTAACTACATAAAAAAGCCGGCTTTTTTTCCCAAAAAAGGGTGGTTTACAGCTAATTCATATTAAATTTGTTTTAATTTATTTTTAATGCACTCATAAATATTCGCAACTAAAAAAAGTCTTAATTTCTAATAAATTTTATCAAATAAATAAGTTTTAATAGCCGCTAGAAGCAACTATGAAGGCATTAGGTCTGAAAGAAAAAATTAAGATATATTGAAAAGAATACATTAAATTAGACCCCAAAATGGTCTTTTGAAATTCTATTTTACATAGATCCACATATACTACTCATTTTAAAGATTATATTTAATTAAACAATGGATAAAACCACACATTAAAAAGGAAATTTGATTAAAACTAAATGACATATCATCGCTACTATGTCAAACTATCGAATTTGAAAATAGCTACTTTTCAGGAAGGCAAAAAAACTGTTTTAATTATGGATTTAAAATCAGCGCTTGGCGGAATTAACTAATTGTTATATATTTCTTGTGCTGTTTAATATCCTATTTAAGCTTGCTATCGAGATAAATCATTTGGCTAATTTTATTCGCCAAAAAATCACATTCGATACTTTGAAATGCTATGATTATTTGTACCGTAATTTCCGGCGTATAATCCGCAGCTCAAAGAGTCATTTTTCGACCCAGAAATATTATTTTATAAAATGTAACTTAAAAGATCACTGTAAATATTTAACTACAATCATTGAATAAAATTTCTGGGTTGAAAAACGACTCTCTGAGCTGCGGATTATACGCCGGAAATTACGGTACTTTTCTCAGTTTTTGAAAAATGTTACAAGTCAAAGTAGCGAATAAGCCGTATTCGATAGTTTGACTTGTAAAATTTTGTACTTTTCTCAGTTTTTGCAAAATGTTACAAGTCAAAATAGCGAATATGCTAAATTTGATAGTTTGACTTGTAAAATTTTCATATTTACATATTCAATATAAAATAATTAAGAATTTTCTTTAAAAATTTACAAAATGAGCTTACTGTAAATTGGTAAATGAAAAAACTTATTTCAAGCGTTATGTAAATTTTATAAAATATAAGAAAACAAATAAATAACACACAAATAGAGGGGTGGGGAACCATGGAATGTTTTCAACAATTATCATTCATTTACAGGGGCACTCAAAACGTTTCGGTTAGAGTGCAGTCTATTAGCGCGATAATAGCAGGAAGTGCGTTTTCAATTGCGGTATGCATTTTTGAGTATAACTATTTGCACACTACATGTGTATAAATTATACAGATTATATACAGGACTATGCAAAATAATTTGTACGCATTAGAAAGTATGATTCTGAATTTTTTAAAGGTGTTTTTAGCTCACAGGCTATCAAAGCCTGAGAGCTAATGTGCCCGCCCGTTCTGTATGTATGTACGTAACGCGATAACTCTTGACAGTAATAACCGTTTTGTTTAAAATTTTATTTATAGTTTCCTTGTGATAAGGCGCTTCCATGATTAGTTTTGGGGGTTGATTGGTTAACTATAAAGGGGGGGAACAGGGGCTAACCCCCCTTAATTTAGATAAATGGTTTTTTCATGCAGAATTATCCCATTTTCTTCAAATTTTGTATATAGGTTCATTGTGATAAGGGTCTTTCCTGATTAGTTTTGGGGGTTCATAGGTTAAGTATGAAGGGGCTAACGGGGAGGGGGGGAGTAATACTCCCTCCTTAATTTAGATAAATGAATTTTTCATGAAGAGTTATCCAATTTTCTTCAAATTTTGTATATGGGCTCATTGTGGTAAGGGGCTTCCCTGATTAGTTTTGGGGGTTCATTGGTGAAGTATAAAGAAGGGTAACGGGGTCTAACCCCCCCCCCCCCTTAATTTAGATAAATGGGTTTTTCATGCAGAATTATCCAATTTACTTCAAATTTTGTATATAATCTCATTGTGGTAAGGCACTTCCCTGATTTGTTTTGGGGGTTCATTGGTTAAGTATAAAGGGGGGGAACGGGGTAACTAGCCCCTCTTAATATAGATAAATGGGTTTTTCATGCAGAATTATCCGATTTACTTCAAATTTTGTATATAGGCTCATTGTGGTAAAGCACTTCCCTGATTAGTTTTGAATGTTCATTGGTTAAGTATAAAGGGGGGACGGGGGGCTAACCCCCCTTAATTTAGATAAATGGATTCTTCATGCAGAATTATCCAATTTTCTTCAAATTTTGTATATAGGTTCATTGTGGTAAGGCGCTTCTCTGATTAGTTTTAGTGGTTCATTGGTTAATTATAAGGGGGAGAAACGGGGGATGGTTCCCCCCTTAATATATTGTCGATTTCTTCATTTTTTGAGGGCTTATTTCAAATTCTTTGAAATAAGAATATAATTTACAGTTAGTGTGAATAACCTGTGAGCTCAATGCCGTCAGTTTAACTGGGCAGTTTTCTTTTATTTAATTGTGTTATGTATTTCCAAATTATTATTATATGTTTGTAGAATACAATTAAAATCATATACAGGGCCACGCAAAGAACTGGATTCAGGAACGCCTATAGAGGATAATTTCTGGAAATGTTATTTCAGTAGTTTTAAGCGTCTTTTAGCCAGAATTAAACTTTAGCTTATTATGTGGTTTGTATAGAAATTTGTAGGTAATATACAGGGCTGTACACAATATTCAGGTATGTGTTCAACTATTGGTAGAAATTTCTGAATGTGAATTTTCAACCTATTATACGTTTTCTTACTAAACTAAAGTTTAGCATACAATGTAGGATACATACAAACCTATAGATCAAACACAGGGCTACACAACAGAATTGGAGTATTTTTAAGGATTATGGTTAGATAATTCCTGAAATCTGGTTTTTCACGTGTTATGTGTTTTCTAAAATGTTTACTTAGGTATCTTATGTACCTTAATAAACTGCGACGTTTTGTTAAAATATTCTAGTGCTGGAAAGTGTTTCGTAGCATGATTCGCGCATGCTTTTTAACACTTTCCGACATAGTTGAAAAGTGTTTATGAATTCGATTTGTCTGTCTGCCGACTGTCCTGAAATGTACTCGGATTGCCATAGAATTGATATATGTTATTGATGTTTATTAGGGCTTGTTCGATATTCACAATGAAGTGTATAGCGCTTATACTTCATGTCAGTGGCATTCAAAAGAATGCCGTTACATTATTGTCTATAGGGAAAATTCTTTGCGGTGTATTTTACAGATGTTCCGTTATTTCAACTATATTGAAATTGATATACATCGCTGTAGTGCACTACAAGATGCTTACTTTCGAATATGGCACGTGTAGCACTTATAATTAATTAGTTTACAGGGAAACTAAAAGGTATTCCATTTTATTATGGTCTATGGGGAAAAATTGTTTGCGGTGCATTTTAATCATGTTACACTATTATAAACATATTAAAATTGTTAAGAATTTCTAAGGTTCTAGTAAGGTTCTAAGGTATGCTTTCTTAGAATATGGAGTGTAAAGCATTTATCATTTATTTACAGGGCCACATAAAAGTATTCGGTTACATAATTTTTTACGGGGGAAAAACTGTTTGCAGTGCATTTTAATTATGTTACACTATTTGTAATATAATGAAATTGATATACATTTACTACAAGTTACTTGTTGTATAATATGATGTGCATAGTATTTATCGTTCTTTTACAGGGACACACCAAATATTTCGGATACAGTACTGTATACGATGTATTATCTCTATAATTTCTGGAAATGCGCTTTCTGTTAGGTAATGTGTTTAACTAAATTTTTGCATACTATGTGATATGTATAAATGCTATAGATTATATACAGGACTACACAAAAGAATTCGTAAGCATTACTGTGTATCAGGGTTGGGTTTTTGACGTCAAAAACTGGTTTTTGACATGACAGTGGTAAAAACCGTGTTTTTACCGGTTTATACCGTCAAAAACCTATCATTTTCGATTATCCTCCAATTTACGGTGTAAGTGTAGCATACAATACATTTCTAGATTGATTTTACCTTGTTGTTCTTGTTATTATTATTATTTACAATTACATTTGTTAAATTTATTTAAAAGAAGATCATTTCCTAATATGGGAAAGATTTAAAAATACAAGAGTAAAAGAAAAGAACAATATTTGTCATAATCTTCACTAATATAGATTCTACTAACTGCAATTAACATTAAATGATAATAAAAGGTTATAATTATTAAACAAGAATCAATATACGTTTTTAATAAAGTACATTAAAATTATTTTAGAGATGTAAAAATGCTGTTACATTGTATGACAATAAATGTTAAGCATAGACTGGCAGTGAATAAATTTGAATATTCTTCGATATAATACTTTAAAATACATATTTTATGTATTTCATAAATGCAATTAAGGGGATTTTCATTTGCACTTCAATAAGTAGAATCTTAAAGTTTTGTTTTCAACAATGTAATAAATTGTACTGAAATTATACACATTGTTTAATCTAATACTTATAGGTTACAGGATTTCTTCAAAAAATCTAATTTGCCAAATAGCTTAAGATTATTGTAGAGATCTTCTAACAAAGATGTACATGTATTATTCTAATGCAATTCTTTTTTGTTTTTCTTGAATGGATAAATATACTTTAGAGTCTTTTTGATTCTGAATATTTTATGTAAAACAATTTAATATTAAAGATAGAACGAAAAAAAAAATGTAAAAACAAACTACTAAAAAATGGGTTTTTGACAGTTTTCGACATTTTTGACAAGGAGGTTTTTGACAGGACGGTAAAAACCATGGTTAAAACCGGTAAAAACCGTCATGCGTCAAAAACTTGCCAACCCTGCCAGGGTTGGGTTTTTGACGTCAAAAACTGGTTTTTGACATGACAATGGTAAAAACCGTGTTTTTACCGGTTTATTCCGTCAAAAACCTATCATTTTCGATTGTCCTCCAATTTATGGTGTAAGTGTAGCATACAATACATTTCTAGATTGATTTTACCTTGTTGATCTTGTTGTTATTATTTACAATTACATTTGTTAAATTTATTTAAAAAAAGATCATTTCCTAATATAGGAAAGATTTGAAAACACAAGAGTAAAAGAAAAGAACAATATTTGTCATAATCTTAACTAATATAGATTCTACTAACTGCAATTAACATTATTAAATGATAATAAAAGGTTATTATAATTATTAAACAACATTCAATATGAATTTTTAATAAAGTACATTAAAATTATTTTAGAGATGCAAAAATGCTGTTACATTGTATGACAATAGATGTTAAGCATAGACTGGCAGTGGATAAATTTGAATATTCTTAGATATAATATTTTAAAATGCATATGTTATGCATTTCATAAATGCAATTATGGTGATTTTCATTTGCACTTCAATAAGTAGAATCTTAAAGTTTTGTTTTCAACAATGTAATTGTACCGAAATTATACACATTGTTTAATCTAATACTTATATAGATTACAGGATTTCTTCAAAAAATCTAATTTTTTTAGACTATGCCAAATAGCTTAAGATTATTGTAGAGATCTTCTAACAGAGATGTACACGTATTATTCTAATGCAATTCTTTTTTGTTTTTCTTGGATGGATAAATATACTTTAGAGACTTTTTGATACTGAATATTTCATGTAAAACAACTTAATATTAAAGGTAGAATAAAAAAAAAAAAATGTAAAAACAAACTACTAAAAATGGGTTTTTGACAGTTTTCGACATTTTTGACAAAAAGGTTTTTGACATGACGGTAAAAACCATGGTTAAAACCGGTAAAAACCGTCATGCGTCAAAAACTTGCCAACCCTGTGTGTATCATCGTAAATTTCTTAAAGGTTTTTTCTAATCGAGTTAGGCATTTTGAACGTGGAATATATTTTGTCTACTAAGAGATGTTTGCAGAATATAAATAAAATTATATATAGGGCCACGTAAAGAACTGGATACATGGCCGCCTATGTATGATAATTTCTGAGAAGTGTGATTTCAGTAGTTTTCAGCGAATTTTTGCCGGAATTTAACTTTAGCTTAATATGTGTCGTGTACAAAAATCTTAAGATAGTATACAGGGATATACAAAAGAATCCAAATATGTTTTCGTCTACTGGTTGAAACTTCTGAGGGTGAATTTTCAACTACGTTATGTGTTTTCTTAGTAAACTAAACTGTAGCATACTATATTATACAAATCTATAGGTTATATACAGGGCTGCACAAAATAATTGTAGTACTTTTTTGGTTATGGCCTGTAATTTCTGAAAACTGGTTTTTAAATGTGTTTTTGCGTTTTCTAAAATGTTTACTTGGATATCTTATTTACCTTATTGCACAGAGAAGGCTTATTAAAGTTAGTGTTGGAAAGTGTTTCATATTCTATGCTTGATGCATGATTTTTCTTTCTTTTACTTTATTCTGTCTTTACAAGAAGAAAGTATTGGATTCGTGAAAAAACTTGAATTCCGTTTTCGACAGATTTATACGTTTTAGAAGGTCCAGAACACGATTTTATTGTTTTTTAAAAATGTCTGTCTGTGTGTCTGTATTTGACGAAAATTTTCTGGGCGTTTTATATCAGGAAGTAAAGGACGGAACTTACAAAAACTTGAGATTCTGTTAGACCTTGATATAAATTAGCGCTGATTAGTTTTTGGTGTAAATCGTCTCTGCTGTGCTGTATTTTTCACGATTTCCGAAATAGACTCTCTATCTCAAGAACTAATACACGTATTTTCCTCAAACTTTAGATTCAGTTAGGTGTTGACATAAGTTGTTGCTTATTATATTTTGGTATAAATCGCCCGAAAGGTGACGTTGCTATACTGTCTTTTTAACGATTCCCGTGATAGCTAATATCTCAAGAACTAAAGCACGGATTCTCATCAAACTTCAGATTCAGTTAGACCTTGATATAAATTGGTGCTGATTAGTTTTTGGTGTAAATTGCTCACCAGGTGGTGCTGTTATGTTGCATTTTTCACGATTACCATTATAGATATATCTCAAGAACTAATGCACGGATTTTCATAAAACTGTAGATTCAATTTGACCTCTATATAAATTGGTGCTGATTAATTTTTGTCTAAATCGCCCAACAAGTGGTGCTTGCTATGCTGCATTTTTCATGATTTTCGCAATAGCTCTCTCTCAAGAAGTAATACACGGATTTTCATTAAACTTCCGATTCAGTTAGACGTAGACGTTCACATAAGTTTCTACTGATTAAGGTGTAGTGTAAGTCGCCCGACAGGTGGCGCTTGTATACTGCACTCTCACGACTTCCGCCATAGATATATTTTAAAAACTAATTAACTTTCACCAAATTTCGTATTTTGTTATACCTTGACATAAATAGATCATTATTGGTTTTGGGTGTATACCTGCTAACAGGTGTCGCTGCTATGTTCTGTTTTTCACGATATCCGTGATAAATATATCTCAAGAACGAACAATTTGTCATTTAATTTTGTTTTCAGACGATTTCATTTATGTAGAGGAAATTTTAGGCTTAGTTCTTTCTTGTTAAGTTAGAGTTGTCAGTGTGTTAGAGAAGTTGTGAAAAATTAACTTTACAGAACAAAAAAGGAAAAAAGAATCTGATTTTAGAGTTCCAAAACAGTATCTATCGCAGACGACTTTTAATTTGATGGAATATAAGTATGTTCCACTATTAAATTTTATTAAATAAAAAACAACTGCGACATGAAAAACAGTAGAAAATAATATACATAAATTTCATTAAAATTGTTACAATGTATGAGAAATTATTTTTACACTATAGATTAAATGAAAATAACAAAATTTACATTCAAAAAGTAAGTGTTGTTTCATTCAATTATAGAAAAATGCTGAAGATTTTGTCATTAAAAATGCTTCATTTTAACAACGATATATTTCAAAAGTCACGCTATTTGTCAATTGCACTTTCCCGTTAGATGATTTCTATCTTTTTTTGCAACATCAGAATAACCGTGTTTCCACCGTTATAGAAGATAAATTCAAAATTTTAAAAAAAATCCCTGACGGCTCGGCTTACAGGCACAGGTAGATTTCGAAAACACAGACCGTGGGGCACCTTTTTGTTGGGAATTGCTGAAGAAATGACCTTTTTGCCATGATGCGTCATTTGGGAACGTCCATTTCGAAACCTAACTTGTTTGCAAGCGGAGCCGGCAGGATTTTTTTTTTTTTTTTTTTTTTTAAGTGAAACTTCTTTAGGCGCGTTGGGCATTTTTGAGATGGGAAAAAAACATTGAATTCGCGACCCGTCACCGTTACTGTTACCGACACCAAATTAAATTATGTTGCCAATTCATACAATGAAGCGAAAGTATCAAAAGGAAATAGTTCACGTGCAGAAAACGAAATGATTGGTATTATGAATAAAAATAATTCAGAAAATAATTTCAAGATAAATTTAGCCCGCGCGGTGAAAACAGATAAAAGTGACTCAACTCGCGAGACCAAATCAAAAGATGGAAATGAAATAACAAAATACGGAAAATATTATAATTTAACTAGCACGAGAAAAGAAATAGACGGAAGTAATATAAAAAGTAAAAATTAAAATAAGGAAATATTTCACGAAAGTTTTAAGAAATGTAGTTACTGATACGGAAATGAAGTGAAATCATTTTATAGAAAAGAAAAGTTTGTTGATAGAAATTATAGATACCGCAAACAATACGCGCAGTATGAAGATAGAAAAAAAGCATAATGTTCACGAATACCGTAAACAAGACAGGCAGCAAAGAAGTCATAATTTTTGGAGTGATAGGAAGCGGGAACCCTATTTTGCAGATAAATGTTATTACGAAAGATATGAAACTACATCTCATGGAAGAAATGATGAATGTATTGAGAGTTGTTAAAATTATGGATGAAAATTCCTAAGTTTCATTGGTATTCATTTCAAAGAATACCAATTAATTAAATTTCATATTTTATGTATTTGTAAATTTACGTTTTAAGCAATAGATTGCAATTTTTGTATGTAAAATAATATGCATTATTTTTCATGTACAATAGTGCATTAAATGAAAATTGTAATATAATTTTGTAGTAGTAGTTTATAATAATGAATACAAAAAAACACTTCATTTAAAAGTATTTCCTGCACAATAAAACATTTACTGACGATTAAAAAAATACACACGTAATTGTTCAAGTTTTCACTTCTGTCGGCACTCCCGGAGTGCCATTGTTTTTTTTTTTTTTTTTTTTTTTTTTTTTTCTATAAGTATTGGTCTTTTAAAAAACTTGCAAGTATAAAAGTTTTAGATAATATTAAGAGGATTTATAATAAATTCAAGCGGATTTGATTTCTTGTGAATTGACAAAGTTATGAATTTTTTTTCTTCTAAAACCCCCTTTTTCACCCCTTGGGGCCATTTTTAATGATATCAAAAATCTGTCATGCATAAATTTTCGGCCCTTTACCTAGAAGTAATAATAACTTTAAACGGATTCGATACGTATCATAATTAAGAAATTATGGCATTTTTTCTGTTTTCACAAAAAGCCCCCCCCCCCCCCTCCCCCCCTTGGTTCGATTTTGCCCATTAACGAATTTGGCCAAGATTTTATGCCCCTTGATTTTATGTATCAGTTTGGAAGAGATTTGTGCAGAATTATTGCAGTTATCGTGTCCATAAAAAAGTGACATAGATAGATAGATAGATAGATATAAAAAGTTTTGAACTCTAGATGGTTTTGGATTCTGGGAGTCATGATCGGCGTAGATCTACAAAAATTTTTCAAAAATTCCAACTTAAGAGAGAATGTAATAGGTAGTATTTCTTACGAAATCTACCTAAAAGGAAGAAAAATCTTGCGTCAAGCATAGATTACCCAATAATTACCAACACTTCCAGAATACTATAACGAAACTTTATCATTTAATAAGGTAAGAGAAGATATTTAAGTAAATAATTTCGTAAAAAGCATTACATAAAAACAATTACTATCTAGCAATTACCGTCCGTAGCCGAAAAAGTAGTTGAATGGATCTGTGAAGTTCTGTAAATGAGCTACAGATTGGTATGTAACCTGTAATCTATAATCTATAATATAAGTATGCGAAAATTTAGTTTAGTTACAAAACACATAACGCAGTTGACACTTTCTACCTTTAGCAATTTTCGACAATAAACAGAAGCATACTCGAATTCTTTTGTACAGCCCTGTATATTACCTACAGATTTTAATACATGTTGCATAATATGGTAAAATTTAATTCAAACAAAAAAAACTCATTACATAATTAAAATACACTTCTAGAAATTACCATTCATAGCCGGTAATGTATCCAGTTCTTTGTGTAGCCCTGTATATTATGAATTTATTTATATTCTACAAACATATCTTAGTACTAAATATAATTCAACTCGAAATTACATAACTGAATTAAAAACCACCTTTAAGCAATTCATGCCCGTACAGTGTAATGCTTACAAATTATTTTGTGTTGCTCTGTATATGATCTATAAAATGTATACATACCACGTAGTATGCAAATAGTTAAACTTAAAAACTCATACAATAATTGAAAACCCACTTCCAGCAATTATTACTAATATAATAAGCACTGTAACTGAATTCCTCTGTGTGTCTCTGTAAATTAACGGTAACTGTCACGCATGTCATACTGTACAGTAAGCATCTTGTAGTACACCTCAATTACGTATATGAATTTCATTATGTTTGAAATAGTGTAACATTATTTTAAAATGCGGTTCAAACATTTTTTTTACCATAGATTATTTTAAAACCAAATTATTTTGAGTGATCCTGTAAATAAATGAAAAATGACTTGCACACCATATTCTGCGTAAAACATGTTTTAGTGCACTTGATAAATCCATATCAATATCATTATGTTTTAAATAGTGTAACACCATTAATGTACACCACAAACGCTTTTTCCCCATTCATCGTAGTGTAGCAAAATTCTTTTGAGTGTCCCTGTAATGCGTTATAAATGCTGTATATTATCTACAGATTTTTTTACACTTCACATAATATGGTAAAATTTAATTCAAGCAAAAAACTCATTACACTATTAAAAACGCACTTCTAGAAATTACCATTCCTAGCCCGCAATGCACCCAGTTCCTTGTGTAGCCCTGTATATTATTAATTTACTTGTATTCTACAAACATATCTTAGTACTAAATATAATTCAACTCGAAATTACATAACTGAATTAAAAACCTCGTTTATGTAATTTACGACGCATACGAATTAATGCTTACAAATTCTTTTGAGTAGCCCTGTATAGTACGATCTGTGGAATTTTTACACACTACGTAGTATGCTTAAGAGTTAAACTTAATAAAGCATGCCATAATTAAAAACGGTTTCCAGCAATTATCGCTAATACAAAACATTGTAACCGAGTTCCTTTGTGTGCCCCTGTAAATTAACGATGGCAAGCATGCACGTCATATTCTACAGTAATCATCTTGTAGTGCACCTTAATTACGTATATCAATTTCATTTTGTTTGAAATAGTGTTGTAACATTATTAAATTACGCTTCAAACATTTTCCCGTATGCCATTATGTAACCGAATTCTTCTGAGTGGCCCTGTAAATAAATGATAAGTGATTTGCGCACTATATTCTAAATGAAAAATGTTTTAATGTACTTTAGATATGCATGTCAATTCCATTATTGTTGAAATAGAGTAACATCATTAAAATACACCGCGAACGTTTTTCCCCCAATTGAGGGTAATGTAAAAGGATTCTTTTGAGTGCCCCTGTAGATGAACTATTAATGCTACACATTCCATTTTCAGTAGAAAACATGCTATAGTAAACGCCAAAAATATGCGTCAATTGTGCTAATTTTGAATCCATAATTAAAAGTTTTAGTTCTTTGCCTTCCTGAAAAAGTGACTATTTTCATATTCGATAGTTTGACATGGTACAAATGATTCAAAAAGTAAAAAAAATACAAAAATTTACGGCGAAGTATCGAATTTGCCGTATTCGACACTTTGACATGGTAATTTTTGAAAAAAATATGCATATTCGATAGTTTGAAATTTGCATTTTCTAAATTTCAACTAAGTTCTAAGTAAGCTAGAAACATGGCGATTTTGCAACGTACGTGTCATGCATAGTATAAGAGAATAGAATGGCACAGAATATGAAAAATGCATTTTTTCACATTCGATAGTTCGACATGGTACCGACGATATGTATTATTTAATAAATGAAATTATCGGATATAATACTTGAGAACATCCATATTTAGTTAATAATCAGTATTCTGATGACTTATAAAAATAATTTTTATCTAAAACGTTTTTTTGTCTTTTCTACTACTAACAAGGAAATGTTCCTTAAAATGAATACTCAGAATATTTCGGAAAAAACTGCTAATGGAACTACTCATGTACTCAATAAAGGATCAGTCAAATTTAACTGTGGAATCCCAGAAGAAAATCTGTAAAAAAAAAAAAAAAAATTTGAGTATTTGGCACAAAAAGACACGATTTGGTGAGCAACACTTTTTCTTTTCCAAATGCAAGCAAATTTAGTGCATTTTAAAATTTCTGGTTAAATGAATGTTTAAATGTGCAGTACTTTATAAATTTAAACTTAAACAATTAAATGGTTTATTATTTTTTTCTAGAAATTTATATGCTGAAGTTATTTAATTTTACACAATTTCACCAGCTGGATAAGTTTCAAGTTTATTTTAACAGTAACTGCCCGATTAAGAACGCTTTCATTATACATGTTGATAGTGAAAAAGTCGCTGTTTCCATGGCAAGAATACTTTTTGTTTGTTGCCTCTGACACTAAAAATATCAAAGTCAAACTGACTGTGCTCAGTATCTGACCTTAATTTTTAGTTTGAAGCATGTTCATTCAATTTCAATTTTGTTCTACACCATAGAATATGTAAAATCGTTAATTTTCTTTATTACATATAAATGTATATGGCAAAACCATAGTTATAAAAGTGTATTTATTAAAGTTAAACTTACTTAAACTAATCCATTTTAAAGAGTTAAAAAAGTTTTCCTAGAATAACATTTATCTTAAAAGCGTATTTTTTTTATGGACATGATAATGAGGATCTGCAGCAATTTTTTTATAAACATATACAGGGTGTTTCACTAACAGACCGACAAACCTACAGGAGGTATACAGGGCGCAGAGACGACTCGGAATCACATAGGAATGCAGGGTCAAAAAAGCTGTAGTTGCGAGCAATGGTTCAAAGATGCAGAGAAAAAGAACAGAAAAAGCAACACATTAATGGGACAGAAAACATTTTACTGTAAGGTTGTACTACAAAAGGTGTTCGAAATTACTACCAGAAGTCGTCGGGCAGACTTGACAACCGTGTCGCATAGATTCACTTATGTTCTGGAAGATTCCTGGTGTGTTGCGTATCCTGCCTCGCCGTTTGAATGTCTGTAGCTGCTGGCAGGATACACAACACACCAGGAATCTTAGTGTCTCTTTTGCCCCTCAGCCCCTCATTCAAAAAATAATGTACTTCTTGTCTCTCATTCAAAAATGGCATCATTTTCTGTCTTTTGTAATGGGACAAATACAGAGGCCTCGCTAAGGGGGGGGACGGGGGGGGAGCCTCCCCCCCCAAACGTTTGTGAATGCTATTACACTTGGCAAATTTACAAACTCTTATTTGGCAAATTTGCATAAAACTTTAATAAAAACTATAATCTACTCTCTATTTTTAATGGACTTGTCAAAAGTTACAAATCTAATTGGGAATATTATTAAACTTGTTGAATTGGCGAGAACTATTTATTTTTCCTTTTCAATGAGTTGGCAAATACTGAAATTTGACTTGGCAATTTAAGGTCCTCTCCCCCCCCCAATAAAAAGTCTTAGCGATGACACTGGACAAATATAGTACTTTTAAAAAATCAAAATTAATACAGTATATAACATAGCAGTATACAAGAAAAAACGAGACTATTTATCATTTTTAGAGAAGAAACAAAAGGTAAAAATCATTAATTTCATATCTTAAAAGTACAACAGACTATTTTCCGGGCCTGGTTACCAACGGGGCAAACTATAGAAACTAATTGCCTTATTCATGACAGTAATTTTGTATGAGTAGGGCATTTAATATAACGAAAATTTCTATTAAAATTTACTGATGGAAGTTTTCCCCATTAGTAATCAGGCCCTGACTATTTTTGTTCTTTTACTTTTAAGTATGGTTAGATTTTTCCAGCAATTTAAAAAAACAAGTTGCAATGGATTCCATAAAAAAAGATACTTTTGTTTTCTTTTCTTTTTACGAGAGCTGTCAAGCACAGTACAATACAGAAGCTGTGACCTGGTTTTCAATCTGCAGAGTATCCAAGCCCGAGTATTTTAAATAATTGTTAAAAATAATTTGTCTTTCATGTTAGCAGCCCATTAATCGACAGTGTAAAAAATATTTTTCTGGTGAAATTATATGCGAATGAAGTAATTAGTAATAATTTTCATGGTAGTCACAGAAAGAAGTTTACTTTCCTATATTCAAATTTTACATTGTTTACTTTCAGAAGTGCATATATTCCTTGAACAGCACTTCATGCTTTTGGCCAATCCGCAAGCAGCATAAGCCGCGAAGAGTTTAGATGTTTCGAGTAAGAAAAGGGAATGATTTCTGGGCAGCAGGGCAAGCTTCAGCTCTCCGCTCATTTAGGATCTTAAAGTAGACATCCTGACCGAAACTTAGGGATCGCTACTGTAAGATCTCAGCTTTCCTTATTTCCGACTCTGGCTTTGGCAAACTTCGGAACATGATAGCGATTACACAAACAATAAACCAATTAGCATCCAGAATCGTTTCGCTGCAGATCCCGTTCTGGGCTCTTTTCTGCCCATCCCCATCACCATCATTGAAAAACAAGTGGGTAAGTGTGATCGAAGATCGCTCAAAGGGTTTCGTTTAATATTTTCCTTTCAAAACACTTTATCCTTTCTTTAATAAATTCAAACAAATTTCATTTAGCAACAACAACATAAAAAAAAAGTCATGTTTTTTATAAAGTTAAAATTTACCGGTCTATTTTTTTCCTTTTTACGAATATCTAAACATGCCGGATAGCGGTCCAAGAACGCTATTATATTCTGTCATAATAATATCCATCATACGGACTAAATGCAATATTTAAAAAAATAATTTCAAAATTAAACAATTTGTACACCTTCAAAATGTTAAAATATGCGAATATTTCCATAATCGGATTTTTATCACGATTCAATATGTTTTTCAAACTCATATATTTACTATTCTCTATTATTTATATTGATACTCACTTTGTATTATTCTCAAACATTTAAAAAAATAGTTAAACTTCCTATATGACGTCAGATTTTCTTTTTAATTCTCTAATGACGTGATATTCATCTGCTTTGTCCACTTACACATACTCATACTCCTTGTATTATTGAGAAATCTTAGACATTTTCCGTTTTATTACGACTATGACGTCAATCAATTTTATTTCATACTTATCTTTTTTTCAATTGGTGAAACTTTTTATTTCATTTTCATTTTTCACGTGAAAATCGTCTGATAGAAAATTAATTATTTTAGAAAGAATTTTATTGTGGATTTTAAATCTTTGGCATCTGCTATAATGAAAAAAGTTTCAATTTAATAGGAAAAGGCTGTTAGAATTTTGGTTTTTTATCTCTATTTATTAAAATAATACGAATTTTTCAAATTTTAATATTTTGAGCTCTTCACAGCTGCTATTCAGATTTATACACTAACAGTTTCAACTCTGTAAGTTACATACTTTTTGAGAATGGCTCTGTGACGGACAGACAACGGAGCGGGGGTAATAGGGTTTCGTGAGATGAACGAAACCCTAAAAATATAAAAAAACAAGATAGCATGTAAAAAAAGAAAAAGAAAGACAGACCGATATAGCGATGAAGAATTAAATGCTCCGTTTGTTTTTTTACATATTATTAAACAATGCAAATAATAGCTGCACTGTTTTCGTTTTTTATCCTGAAATAATTATTTTTTTAAATATTCATTTTTATGTATTAGAGTGCATGTTTAAAATTTCATACCAAAAGGTTTTGATTCTTATAAGCCACGGCTAAAAAATATTTAACAATCAAATTTATATACACACATAATCAGGACTTTCATTAGCACGCGGGAGGGGAAGAGGGTACAGAACAGAGCCAGTACACTCACTAGATTTGGAAGTTAAAATAACTATTTTTTTATCTCAGGTTATTTAAAAATGATAAGAAAAAAGAAAATTCCCCCAGCAGTTCGAGTTGAGACTTTTTTTTTTTCGGTTGTGTTCGGGTGATTGATTTCGGGTTGAGTTTTAATAATTAAGGACGGGTTCAGGTTAACCGCGACCTACGTTATACATGGCCGGTGCATGACGTTTAAAACGTCACATGGAGTGGATCCGAGGCTAACGAAAAAGAAAGGCTACCGCGGCGCTTTACGCGTATCTTTTTTTACAGACCGCAGGAGTCACGTGGTGTTCGAATCCACCAATGCAATTGTACGAAAAGAGCATCACGTCACTCTAGCGGTCTGTAAAAAAAGATAAGTGGAATGCACCGCGGTAGCCTGTCTTTTTCGTTAGCCTCGGAGTGGATCATTTTTACACAGTGATTGGTGCAAAACAGTAAGCGCGTCGCTTTGCACCAATCACCGTGTAAAAATGATCCACTCAATGTGACGTTTTAAACGTCATGCCCCGGCCGTGTATAACATAGATCGCGGGT
The DNA here is from genome assembly GCA_963931845.1 of Maratus michaelseni. Lineage (NCBI taxonomy): Eukaryota > Metazoa > Arthropoda > Arachnida > Araneae > Salticidae > Maratus > Maratus michaelseni. The sequence continues at coordinate 26,055,197 of OZ007598.1, read as the reverse complement.
TAACCCAGTTTTACAAAACAAAGTCTAGACCAGCGGTTCTTAAACTGTGGTCGGCAGACCCCCAGGGGTCCGTGAACTTACAGTCGGGGTCCTCAAGCCCAATGTTAAATTCAGACAATGTTGCTCCAGGAGGAATTTCTGTGGATCAGGAGGAGGGGGGGGGGATTTGTAGGACTAGAACTTCTAGTTTCGATCATTAATCTCCAAATATTTCAGTGGAGACATTTTAAGGCTACGGATGTAGAATATGTGCAAAAATATTGCGAACCAATGGATTAAACATGTAAAAAATATTCCTTTTTTCACATTGCGACTAGATAAGCGTTTAGACATTTCTAATAACGTAAATTTGGTAGATTTCATTCATTACAAATTTGCTGGAAAAATATGTAACGATTTTTAGCTTTGCAAATCCCTTCCTACACACACAACAAGTGCAGCACTATTCACATGTGTAAACAGTTTGATGCAAGAAAAAGAAATAAATTTCTCAAGATGTGTCGGTAAGTTCAGATGTGGCTCGAGCTATGAGTGAAACTGTTAATGGTTTGATCAGCTTGGTTAAAACTAAAGCACTACATGTAGATTGGACACGTTGTATTCACAGTGAGTCGCTGCTTTCCAAAAGAAAAATATGTCTGGATATTTGAAGACTACATTCAACGAAATCGTTTCAGTAGTAAATTATATCAAGTCTTTTAAAAATTTTATGCGAAGAAATTGGAATCAGCACAAACAGATACTTCTGCATACAGAACTTAAGTGGTTGCCACCAGAAAAAAGAGTTTTTTGCACTGCGTGATAAGTAAGACAACTTTTCATGGACTCCACACTACATTTGAAAAATCGTTTCAATTATTTCACCTGGCTTGTCAAGGTGGCGTATTTGGCAGTTATGTTTAATATTTTGAATGAAATATATTTAAGCGTAAAAGGAACAATGGCACACGTGTTGGAAGTCCAGAACAAAGTAGAATCAACAATGATAATAATAAAATGATTTGTGGGCAATTTGACCCAAAACTAATATTTGAATCATTCTAATATTATTCGATTTCTTACAAACGGCGGGCAATACAATTTTCCGTGATATTATTGAAATTTTATTTATACATCTGAAGCACATGAAAAAACTTTTAAACTATTTTTATGCCTTGAAGTCAGAAAATGAATTGATGCGGGATTCATTTCATGTTCAAGAAATTCATGAAATAAAAGCCTTGACATAGAGCAGGAGCAATTTGCAGAATTATCAAGGCATGGTTCCATGAAAATTGCTTTCCAATAGACTAGCTTTCCTAATTGTTGTATGTGTGTGAGAAATTCGTATGCACAGAACTAGGAAAAAGCTATTAAAATATTACTTCTCTTCTGCCCCACATATTTGTGTGCAAAGACTTTCTCCAGCCTTGTGTGTATAAAAAATAAATGTAGACATCGAATGAATGTCGAACCAGACTTAAGGATGCATTTTTCAAACATTGAACCCGATTTTGCGCATGTAATAGCAAAAGATAAGAAGCATACTTCTGATAGCAAATAGTATTATGCATATTTTAACTGTCTTAAAATGTATGTTATACTTATACGGAGCCGTTGTTCACTTCCACGTTCCGCCCAAGTGTGTTGTGGTGGAGTCCTCTGAGTTTGGGCTCCACCGTATCATCGCAGCGACCTCTGTCGTCATTCATTTGGGAAAAGGTGACGAAGCGCAGGAGGCTTAGGCCCGTTTCTCCCCTCGGCCGAAGAGCACCACCTTGGAGGTGCCCGGGTAAACAGGCCCTTTTTGGTATTGACCTTGTATAGGCTCACGAGAGCCTAGAAACGGCAATGAAGTACGACTGCCTTCGGCAGCCGTAGCTTATCATACTTATTTTTCTTATTAATACAGCTGATTTTTCTAACACCTTTAAATAAATATAGAACATGTGTCATGAAAAATAAATAAAGTGTATACATTAAAATAATTTCTTATCTTATATTAAGAATAAATTTGTTGGGGGGTCCCCGAAATGCATATTACATTAAAGGGGGTTCGTGAGATCGCAAAATTTAAGAAACGCTGGTCTAGACTACTGTTTCAGATTTAAAAAAAAGAAAACAAAAAAACCCTATATATATATTTAAATATGATTGAGTGTGTTTAAATGTATATTTTCCTACATAAAAGATAAGATTGAAGACTATTTTTCATAATTGTATTCAATTATAGACTTTTTTTTTTCGAACCTATAAAAGTTACGTGATCAGGTGAGGTGTTTCAAAAATAATCTTTATTAAGAGCTATCTATATATTTAAAACGCTAAGCGTTTTCTTTCGACAGTCCGGGAGAATAAACTACTGCATCAAATTACATAATTCAAGTCGATGAAAAATGCTTTGTAAGGGAACGGGTCGGGGTTTGAGTAAGAGGAAAATTTTTCGTCGTGTTAGAGTTGGATTTCAAAATGACTTTAAGTGGAATTTTCGGATTCGGATTGGGTACAACCCAACCCGTGCTGGACTCTATTTCAGATAGAAAACTATATATATGAATACTCCTTGTGTGTTTATTTTTCAACATAAAATATAAAATTTATATTGGAGATATGATTACAGACGATTTTTCATAATTAAATTAAATTTTGATAATTTTTCTCTGATTGCGAGATTTGGGTCAGGTTCAGATAGAAGTATTTCGGATTTCGGTAGGATTGTGGGTCGATGAAATATTTTTGTTATACTCGATTCGGGTTGCTGGTTAGATTTAAATAAGGTGTGCAGGGCCTCAAATTTTATTACTACCCGCGTAGGACTCGGGTCAGATGTAACATTTAACTGCTAAATTTCAGAATGATACTTTCTCTAAAAAATAAGTTATTTTATGGTTACTTATGCGTTTTCGGTACCCATTTATCAACTGATTATTTTCAGTTATCCCCGAGTTCAAAATGAAAAAACTATCCTGCGCCGTCAGGAGCCCACGGGGGCGCAGACGACCATCGCGCCCAAGCCTCTAAAGGGCTTATTACGCACCAGGAGCTTTGTCCCGCTCCGGCACTGCGATCGGCCTGAGGCTGCTCCCCACTGCGGACCCCCAGGTCATTCTACCAGGTGTCGACCTCTAGGTCGCTGCGCTAGTAATCCCGCTCATGGGAAACTTCCGCGTGGAACACACACCTGACGAACCGCCGAAGAACCCCCGACGACTTCGTTCGCGAAACCCCATAAGGGAAAACGGTCACTAGGTCATATGTCGAGTTACCTCGACGGCTCTTGCTTTCTCACGGCTTCCGATCGTAGACGTGCATAGAAGGGCAAGCTACTGGTTTCATCGGCCGTGAGGTTCACATGTTATGCACTAAAAAGAGCAGAAGGCGCCTCTCTCCGGCCCAGAACCACGAGGAAATTTGGTTCTTTCCCATAGGAGGGATTCGGATGGGCTGTCCCTAGGCGGAACTAGACGGTAATCCAGCGACAATTCCAGAACTACGAGATCATCCACATGGCATATCACTCAAAAAAAACGGAAGAATCCTAAAGACACCACTATCGGATCTCTAGGGGACGTGGAAACTCCCCCTAAACGCGCCAAAGAGACGGGCCCGATCGAGATTTAGTAGAAAGAAAATTAGGAGACTTGCCACTCATCGGCCCGCCAGACGTGGAAAGTACTGGCTGCACAAGAGACGTGCCGGACTAGGTTTCGGCCCATGATTTGATTTCGAGCTCTGACACCGTCGTTTCACCGACGAGCCACCGGTCCGTACTCCGTGGCAAAGACAACTCAGCCGGAACACGAATCACATTTTAGAAAAATTATGGTTACATAATGCAGGACTCTAGTTTCTATGCGTTAGAATTTTTTAAGAGGACACGGTCCGCAGTGTTTGAATCCATAACTGCTGAGGGCTGTTCTATATTTAGTAGTTGACATACTGCTGTGTATATACCATATATGTGCATGTAAAATCTGTAATATTATTGGGAGGTTTCTGGGTGTAAGAAGAGTACAAAGTGGTAATTTTTCTTTCAGATAATGCTCAAAATTGTGTGGAAACTTTTTCTTCGTGGATTTGATTGCCTATAACAGTTACGTGATCGGTGATGTGTTTCAAAAATAATCTTTATTAAGAGCTATCTCTGTATATTTAAAACGCTAAGCGTTTTCTTTCGACAGTCTGTGAGAACAAACTACTGCATCAAATTACATAATTCTTTTTTTAAATGAAAGATATTTGGACACAGATTTGTTATCGTACATTCGTTTGTTCGAAAATTTAATTAATTTAATTAATTTTAAATTAAACTTTACTTCTGCGTATGACGTCATAAAGTCGGCAATCGAATAACGCCCACAGTTGCGAGGCACAGAGTAAAGAGAAACTCTGTGGTTGCACAGATAAAAGAGGAATAATAAAGATTAAAAGCATTGGCTTTTAGGCCGAATTTTTTAATTTGCCAGTTAAATTTCGGTAAAAATATTTCTCCGCATGTTTTATGGACATTTTAAAACTTTTAATTTAAACATTTTAAAACTTTTTTTAACGTTGAATTTCGACGGTGACTTTGGGGCAGATGTAATGCACATGCGCATAGGAACTCATTCGGTTGCATTATCACATGGGGGGGGTTGCTTTATTTACTTTGTTCTTTTATTTACAGAATATGAGATGAAAGTAGGGATACACTATTTGTATGATACTTCATAAATCCATGAAATTTTCTTTCTTGCCGTGGAGAATATGGCGGTAATGTCAAACTGATTTGCATTACACAGTTGTTTATGGATTGTTTGTTTGGGGTTTGCATCGGAAATAGTACTGTATTTCACTGGGGGGAAAAAACTTTTTAAAATAAAATACCGGGTGATTATAATTAAAGTTACGATTTCAAAAATCGATAATTTTAAAACTACTGGTCAGGATGACTTTATATTTTAGCAGAACAATCGTGAGGCAATGGAATTTTGTTTGGCGAAGGAAAAAAAATAGTTCCAAATTGTGCCGATAGATGGCGTTGTCAGAGTAATGTCAGGGGAAAGACCAAAAATGCATTCTTGAACCCTTTCCGGCGCGGTGTAAATTTGTTTGCAAAATGATGAAATAATAGACTGACACCGGAATTTACAAACGAATCCATTAGTAAAAAGAAACTTGCTTATTTTCTGGATCTTAATGAAAGAAAATTTTAATTAAATATTCTTGGTGCCGTTTGTCAGTTTTAGAATTAAAATTGGGTGTCCTTTTTTGTGACCACCGCCCGTTAAAGGGTTAAACATAGGAATGATGTTGCCAAAAGGAAAAAAATAGAGTTCAGAGATTTACTAAAAATTTATTAGCGAAAAGACAAGACTACGTGTTTACAGCGACGACAGCGATAATGACAAAAAATGAAAAAAAAAAAGAGCTTCATGGAACAAACACCTTACTGATTATTAAGGCATAAGTTGCTCAATATGCCCTCCGCCTTGTTCCGCTACTAATTGGAAGCGCAAAACGGCATGCTCCACAACAGATCGGAGGGTATCTGTACTAATGCAATGGGTGTGTTGTGTGATGCTTGCCTTCAAGTCGGCTAGATTCTGAATCCGCCCGCTATAAACAACATTCTTCAGGTACCCCCAAAGCCAGAAATCACACGGGTTTAAGTCGGGGGAACGTGGCGGCCACGTTGTTGGAAAATGGCGGCTTATGATCCTATCATCTCCGAAATTATCACTCAGTAGCTGCTTCACAGTAGTAGCAATGTGCGGAGGAGCGCCATCTTGCATGAATATTATGCGATCCACACACTGACGCTGTTGAAGTGCCGGAAGAACATGGTTACGCAAAAGTGCTTCATACCGCTTGCCAGTAACTGTGCAGGTAACGGGACCCGCAGGTGTGATCTCCTCGAAGAAAAATGGACCGACGATAAACGCTGCCGTTATTCCGCACCACACAGTGACCTTTTCAGACTGAAGAGGTAATGGCTGTAGCTGGGACGGATTCTCGGTCGCCCATATCCTGCAATTTTGCATATTTACAGAACCTTGCAAATGAAAGTGGGCTTCGTCAGACCACAGAATGTTCCATGGCCATCCGTTGTCCACTTGCATCCGGGCAAGAAATTGTCGTGCAAAAGATTGACGTGCTTCCAGGTCAGCAGGTAGCAACTCCTGCACATGAGTTATCTTGTACGGATAACAGCGTAAGACGTTCCGTAGGACTTTACGCACCGTGCTGTTCGGCATATCCAGCATTCGGCCAATCCCCCTTGCACTGCTGATTCCAGCATCACTGTCAGTATGTTCCTGTAATGCTGTAGCCACATCTTCCACTGCCGCAGCTGAAACTGGTTTCCTTCCTCTACCCCGTTTAACGTCAGATGAACCGGTCTCTTCGAATTTAGCAATCATTTTTTGCAGACCATTTGTTGTTATTGGACCTTTTTTTATGGATTTTAATGTCCGAAACTTCCTAATAGCTGTAAGTGCACAGTCATCGTTCTTATAAAAAAGCTTCAAGAGCAGAGCGCGATCCTTCATAGTCAGAGTCATGATGAAGCATTCAGGCAAAGAGCTGCTGCTCTGCATTTTTATGGTTGCTATGTCTGCGGTGCGCATGTCACGTATTAGTAATTTGCATATCTTCAGACAATGTGAACTCAGACAGCGCCATCTATGGGCACATTTTGAAACTTTTTTTTTTCCTTCGCCAAACAAAATTCCATTGCCTCACGATTGTTCTGCTAAAATATCAAGTCATTCTGACCAGTAGTTTTAAAATTATCGATTTTTGAAATCGTAACTTTAATTATAATCACCCGGTATTTGAAAGACTGTTTCATACGCATCCCTGTAATAAAGAAGCTTATTTTACTGATATTGTTATAATAATTTTTTTCTGTCAAGTTTGACGGGTTCCATCTAGTTGCATGTGATTTCTCAACAATATTCTTTTGACAAACTGAGAAATTTATACTTCAAATAAAAATCGTTTGATCCCATACAATTCGTCTCTAATTTAAATAACAAAGTGAGTGTTAGCGATCTGCGCAGTTCATTTTATGCCAAATCGAACTGAAACCTCCTATCTCAAGTCAGCTCGAAAACCATTCTGAACCATACAACAAAGAGTAGTCAGCCCACAACCTGTCTCGAATCCGTCCAAATAATTTTCGTCGGCCTCAATCCTAGCCAAACCAGAAATGAAAGAAAATTAACCTATATTGCAATGCAATGATGGAAAAATAGTTTGCGATTATGTCATTGGTGAGGTGTTTCAAAAATAATCTTTATTAAGGACTATTTTTACTTTCTTCTATCTATAACACCGAGGAACAGTTATTGTATGGCACGGGATTGAACAAAGAATTTCGAGTAATTTTGGTCTGCTGAATACGAAAATAATAGCAAATGTTCTGGATTGGCTCTCGTTTTTGAAATAAAGCCAACAGTCCGTTAATGGCATAAGTACAAAAAAGTAACATTATTTATGTAGAGACTTATTTATTTTATTTTGCATATTTTGTAACATTGTATTTTGAGTGAGACCGGTATTCCAAAACAGAAATATAGATTTAAAATTACTGTTAGAACCGTTTCCTGTGTGATTTTCTAGAATGTTTCTATTCAGGACAATCTCTTTGTAAGGTCTAAAAGTAGACAGCCAAGTTGTGGCGATCCCAACATTCTTTATACCTTTTCGCCATTATCCTGATATTTTGGTGGAACCTTTCACCCTGCTCTTCACTATAATCACTAAATATCTTCACTATAATCATCCAAGTTTTCAGGAAATTTGTCTGAATGACTGTGTAACGCAACTTAATGCTCCCAATCTTTCAAAATTTTGCAAGAACCAGTGTCATTCCAACTACTTTATATACAGTATGTCCACTAAAGTCCCTTGCCACCCTCTTAACTTCGGAACGACTGCTGCTATATTCATAAAAGTGGTGTCTAGGTACAGTAAAGTAGCCATGCGCTACTGAATGAAACCGCCTACGGCGCCATCGGGTGGAAAACTGCGGAGTTAGCATTCCTATCTCGAAAACGGAAAGAGATAGGGAAAACAAGTGATGTACAAAGTTGTAGAGCATCATCGATTTAGTATAAAAAATACCTTGTGGACATTAATGCGAATAGTAGAACGGTTAAAACGCGCATTTGTTTTTTCGTGATTTCCTATACTGTGACTTGACAAAACGATTTTAGAAAGAAAGAAACAATCCGTTATGAAACAGAAGGTGTATGCGACCCCTCCACAAACATTGTAGGACCTTAAACGACGCATTACGGACGCTTGTGTCAACGTGTCACCATCTATGCTCCAACGTGTGCAACGTAAAATTCAAACAAGGATCCAAATATGCATTGCAGCTGACGGTCAGAAGTTTGAACATCTAAAATAAAGGTATATTATTATAACTAGTTGTTTTTTCTTTCTAAAGTGTAGGAAATCACGAAAAAACAAATGCGCGTTTTAACCGTTCTCTTCTTCGCATTAATGTCCACAAGATGTCTTTTCGTACTAAATCCATGATGCTCTACAACTTTGTACATCACTTTTTTTATCTATCTCTTTCCGTTTTCGTGATAGGAATGCTAACTGCGCAGCATTGCACTAGGTGGCACCGTAGACGGTTTCATTGAATAGCGCATGGCTACTTTACTATACCTAGACACTACTTTTATGAATATAGCAGCAGCCGTTCCGAAGTTAAGAGAATGGCAGGGGACTTTAGTGGGTATAATTATAAACTTTTGTATGTATCAAAATCACCAAAAAGAGGTAATGCCGCAGATTCCCCCCCACCCTCTATGTGTAATAGAAGAACGTATTGTAATCGAAAAAATTTTCGACGGATTTACACGTTTGTAGGAGTTAGAGATCCTGGAAAACATATTTTTACAAAATGTCTGTTTTCATTGTATCATCGAAAAGTGTATAAAGATAACACGGACTTTTAACAAATTCAAACTCTTGAGGACAAATAACCCCAAACATTTCAGACAACAATAACAATAAGTTTTAAAATAACAAAAGCTTTATTACATTCATTTTACAAAGAGTAACTTTCTTGTTCGCCTCTAAAATTAATTATTTCTTTTTATAATCATTAGTGCTGAAAGACTTCCTTGACGTCTCTTCTGTAATCAGTTGTTTGACGTTTACCAACAACCAGTGGAGTGTTGAATTCAGTATAAAATCACTGCAAAAGTATCAGCGAAAAAATGATTAGTCATTATAGCAGGGGTGATTGTGTTCCGGTATTTTGTACACCACTAAATTTATATAGCAATATTTTTCTTTTTTAATCGATAAATTCTGCGATGACTAACTAAGAATATTGCTATATAAATTTAGTGGTGTACAAAATACCGGAGCGCAATCACCCCTGTTATAGTATGAAGTTAAATTAGTGTGAAAAAAAAGTAACAGTAAAAATACCGGTGAAAACGAAAATTTTTATAAAAAACATAAATAAAGTAAAAATCACTCACCTAATAGCCATTTTCCCAATCGACAACATTCATTAATGTCTCACCATTGATGTATTTGAAATAATTATCAGCTATGAACTTTGCCAACTTTTAAAAAAGAAAGAAACCAGGTTAGATGGATGTTTTCTTATTTGTTTTTGCGTTTAAAATGATTAAAACGTAACATAGAGAGTACAGATATGACTAAATTGTTTTGAATTATCATACAGAATATAGATGAACGAAATGAATATAAAAAACAAATGGATATAAAATAAACGAATCTGTCCATAAATATATTTAGATATACAATTTACTGCTTGCAGTTCACAAGTTCATTTTCTAAAAAATAAAAAATAAATAAACGACTGTTCTTTATGTGAATTTATGCATTGTTGCAGAAGTGTTTTGAAGTGTTTGATCTATAAGGAAAGGGCATGTTTACAAACAAACAGTTCCATCAACCAATCTACCACTACATTTTTGTCGTGGCTATCATTGCAGGAATCGTCATGGCGACGTAGACCAATCATATTATAGACCAGTTTCACGTAGACCAATCAAATGTTCCCATTTCATGTGTACAGTAGGAGTCATAAAGAACAAACAGGTTTTTCTTGCTAACCAACCGTAATTGAACCGACAGTGTCGTCAGGTGCCATTTCCCTATATTCAATTAATACCCGCGATTTCATCAAATTGGAATTATCGAATAATAAAAAAATTATGAAAAACTTAAAATCTTTCTAACAGTACTTAAAATTTAGGAAATGTTTTTGAAATCTTTCTGAAATACATTTACAACGTTTGCGCGTAAAGCGTTACATTACAGCGTAGGTTCCCATTTCATGTGTACAGTAGGAGTCATAAAGAACAAACAAGTTTTTCTTGCTAACCAACCGTAATTGAACCGACAGTGTCGTCAGGTGCCATTTCCTTATCTTCAATTAATACCCGCGATTTCATCAAATTGGAATTATCGAATAATAAAAAAATTATGAAAAACTTAAAATCTTTCTAACAGTACTTAAAATTTAGGAAATGTTTTTGAAATCTTTCTGAAATACATTTACAACGTTTGCGCGTAAAGCGTTACATTACAGCGTAGGTTACCTGCTCAGATAATGAAGCTATAAATAAACAGGAAGAGACACATAATGTAAGTGTCCACCAGTTGCGAGTGAAATAATGGACTTTACACACGAATGACAACAGCCATGCCTCTGCGGGGGTCTACTCTCCAAAAAAGACTGTTTATTGAACGACGGGGAAGCAGTATTAAAATTTTCTTCACGCCTATTTGTGTTTACTTCTATCTATCCGAAGCTGGCGTGACATGGGTAAAGTCCACTGAGAATGTAGTCATTAGATGTCGGCCATTATTTGTTTACATCAGATCAACAGGACTTGATTTCCACCAGGGCAGACATCTACCAGTAAATTTGAATAGAAATGGTCGCCTTATTTAAACGTCTTTTGCATGCAAAATTTCTGTCATAGATAAGGCAAACGCTTTTATTAATTTTTAATGTAGGAAGTTTGTACCGGCAGTATTATAATCTCTTTCGCTGATATAAGGAAAGGGCAGTTGACGTCACTGTGGTATAAATTACTGTGAGGAAGCAAGAAATACCTTAAGATAATTAGCACACTGGTGCGATATAATAAAACAAACAAACTTCTTTATAACACCATAAAAATAAGACGTATTACCACTTGGAAGGCGGGAGCAAGACCTGTACAAATACCTGTCCATCTTTATGACACGTAATGTACACAAGAGTTCGGGCGATCTGATTGGACTACGTTGCCATGACGATTCTTGCAATGATCGCTAAGGAAAAATGTAGTAGTAGATTGGTTGACGGAAGTGGTTGTTTGTAAACAAACCCTTTCCTTATAGACAGATGATGTAGTCACAATATGGTATTTATGTAGTCACAATATGGCGGGACCGCAGGACCTGACTACCGCCGGAAAAAAACTGTACCAGTAAAAACGAATAGGTATTTTTGCCTTGATCATGGCAAATTCTGCGTCAATGATGCGTTTAAATAAGGAGAAAATTTCTATTCAAATTTACTGGTGAAACTTTATTCCGGTGGTAATCAGGCCCTGCGGAATCAGTTACAGTTGAAGCTTTACGATTTTGAAGATATGTCAATTCCTCTTTCTTCATAGTTCTATCATTTAGATGTGTATATATATTTTTAAAATAAATTAAAAGTATTTATTTTTATTGTTTTTAGGTGCGTTCGTAATTATATAAATACGTAGCACCTATAGTCGTCGTCTGATCCGTCCGTCCGTCTGTCCGCATATAACAGCGCAAAAACTACTCAACCGAATGGTTGGAAATTTAATATATATGATCGTTGCAGAATTTTTCGAGTCATTTCAAATTTTATGAAAATCGAATCAAAACTTAAAAAGATATTTATAAAAGATTTCTTCATTCGATTAAATCCTATCATACGTAATTAATTCAATGGTATCCCATGAAGTTAATGATTCTCGGTTGTCATGGTGATTGACTTCAAATTTATGATGGAGTCATATTATTTTCGTATTACTGAATTTAATAACCGACTTTGATATATATATTTGATCATATACAGACAGTTTATTGGTTGGAAAACACAGATAAAAATGATATTACAACCGTAAGAAGCCTAAATATTAATTTCCTTTACTGAAAAGGCTTAGATTATTTGATATAACATTCAAATTGTTTCGTTCAAAATGTAAACACGCATCGTCGTTGCCATCGTGAAATGTTTTATTTTACATTTCCTAAATAAATTAAAATATTTGCCTCAGACAATAAATAGCTAATGTGTGAAAAAAAAAATTAAGATCATTTACTGATCTATACTAATATTATAAAGCAGTAAAGATTGTTTTTTTGTTTGTTTGTAGGGGGTAATCTCTGGAACTACTGAAGCGATTTCAAAAGCAATGGGGGCAAATTGATGGTGGCAATCCCTACTACAACATAGGCTATATTTTATGTCGGTGCCACTACCCCCAGGGGGGTGCAGAAGCGGAAAACGTTCTAAAATTTCGATTTTTTTTATACTGAAGGAGCTAGAAACATGAAATTTGGCATGGTAGTTACTTATAAGACGTAAATGCTCTCTAAGAACAAATTCTAATAAAATTCGAAATTTAAAAGGTTTGAGATGAGCGAAAAGCGTTCTAAAAACATTCTAAATTCCAATTTCAATGGAATCTCTGGAACTACAGAACCATTTTCAAAAGTGGTGGTGGCAAATTGATGGTGACAGTCTCTGCTCCAACATAGGCTATATTTTATGTCGGCGCCACTAGACCCAGGGGGGTGCAGGAGCGAAAAACGTTCTAAAATTTCGATTTTTTTTTTTACACTGAAGGTGTTAAAAACATGAAATTTAGCATATTAGATACTTATAAGATGTAAATGCTCTCTAAGAACAAATTTTCAAAAAATTCGAAATTTAAAAGGTGTGAGATGAGCGAAAAGAGTTCTAAAAACATTCTAAATTACAATTTCTATGGAATCTGTGGAACTACAGAACCGATTTCAAAAGTGATACTGGCAAATTGATGGTGACACTCCCTGCTCCAACATAGGCTATATTTTATGTCGGTGCCACTAATACCAGTGGGTGCAGGATCGAAAAACGTTTTAAAATTGCAATTTTTTTTATACTGAAGGAGCTAGAAATTTGAAATTTGGCATTGTAGTTACTTATAAGATGTAATGCTCTCTAAGAACAAATAAAAAACAAGAACGAAAAATCATGCGTCAAGCATAGATTATGTAACACTTTCCAACGCTTCCAAAATAATTTTACAAATCATACCGTTTAATAAGCTAAAAGATAACATCTAAGTAATCCGAATACTTTTATTCAGCCCTGTATAGGATCTATAGATTTGTATATATACTACATAGGATGTTAAATTTTAGTTCAGTTAGGAAAAGCGTAGCACAGTTTAAAATTCTCCGTCTGCAGTTAAATAATACGGAAATGTGTTCGCGAACTTTTGTGCTTCCCTGTATAGGATATACAGAATTTATACACACCACATAATAGACAAAAAGCGAGTTAAAATTAAAATCGCGATCAGTAACTTAAAACGCACTTCCAGGAATTATTGTTAACTTACAGTAGAGAATTCTTTTGTGTGTCCCTGTCAATGAACGATGACTGCTGTACACACACTATTCTGTAGTAAGCCTCTTGAAATACACCTTAGTGATATATATAAATTTCAATGTGTTTAAAATAGGGAAACATTATTTAAATAAACCGCAGACGATTTTTCTCCATAGACGTAATGTAACAGAATTCTTTTGACTGTCCCTGTAAAGTAACTATAAGTGCTATGCACACTCTATTCCATATTAAGCTTCTTCTAATGCACCTTAGTGATATATATAAATTTCAATACGTTTAAAATAGTGAAACATTATTTAAATAAACCGTCAATGATTTTTCCCCATAGACCGCAATGTAACGGAATTCTTTTGAGTGTCCCTGTAAAATGACTATAAGTGCTACACACTTCCGTTGAAATAGGGAACATGCTATACATAACGACTATAACATATAAAAATTGCAGAGCAATCCGAGCATATTTACGGGAGTTAGAGCACGGACAGACGGCCAGACGGCAGACGGCAGACGGCCAGACGGCAGACGGCCATACGGCAGACGGCCATACGGCCAGACAAACCGAAGTCATAAACACTTTTCAACTAGGTTGGAAAGTGTTAAAAAATGAAATTTAAAAGGGTGAAATGAGAGAAAAGCTTTTCTAAAAAATTCTAAATTACAATTTCTATGGAATCTCTGTAACCACAGAACCGATTTCAAGAGTAATGGTGGCAAATTGATGGGGGCAATCCCTACTCCAACATAGGCTATATTTTATGTCGGTGCCACTAACCTCAATGAGGTGCAGGAGTGAAAAATGTTCGAAAATTGCGACTTTTTTTATACTGAAGGAGCTAGAAATTTGAAATTTGGCATTGTAGTTACTTATAAGATGTAAATGCTCTCTAAGAATAAATTTAAATAAAATTCGAAATTTAAAAGGGTGAAATGAACGAAAAGCTTTCTAAAATCATTCTAAATTACAATTTCGATGGAATCTCTGGAACTACAGAACCGATTTTTAAAATGATGGTGAGAATCCCTGCTCCAACATCCTCTTTAATATAAAGCTATGCGTTGCTGACGACTGGGTTTTTCGCTAATCTTTGCCACAGATTAACCTCGGAAAATGAAACATTTGAAGTTACTGAAAAAATAATAGCTCGAAAAGTATTTGTCAGAAAATTGTTAGACAAACTACGTTTGAAAGGTAAAAAATTGTATATTTCCTGATATAAATTTCAAATCTAATGATTATGCCATTTTTCAAATATTGAATTCCAAAAATTACCAAATTTCACAATGGAGTACCATAGCGAAATCTTCACGCGTAAAAAGATAATGATAAGGGCGACGTGTCCTGACGTGTATATTGGCTATAGCACGAGTCACAAATTATAGTAGCCTTATTATTCTGTTAAAATATAAAAGTGAATTATGAAATGTCAATATTTTGTTTGATTAAAGGTTCGTTAAGAGAAATTGACCAGCGTAGCGGGCGTAGCTTGCTAGTATTTTTATAAATCCTTTTAAAATTGCAATTAAAGGTAAAACGTCACTTGCCGAATTACATATACAGTAAACTCTGTCTAAGGCGGAATCAATCGGGACCGAGAAAATTTTCCGCCGTAGACAATATTCCGCCTTATGGAAAACAGCCAAAATAAATAAATAAAATACATATGCGCAAGTCATATTTTTACGTTCGTAATTTTTAGTACAGTTTTTTAAAATGAAATTATACGTCTTATTAAATTTATTATTAATCTCAAAAACATTATATGAGTAATAAAATAAATAGTAGTACCAATGATAAATTTATTCCATTTTAAAAGTTAATGAAAATCATTTACCTTAACAACTACTTCATATTTAACATAGTGGCATAGTAGTTTTTAAACAGTCGAAAAATAATCTTTTATCGATTCTTGTTTTTTCTTTCTTTTTACCAAGCATTCTTCAGTAGCACATTGCAAGTCCGTTATTATGGGTACCAATTCTTCATTTTTTTTGAGCAAGAAATTTTTTTTCGAGATACCTAATGCTTCTCAAGACGTCTTGATACGTTTGAATTCCTCCATTGTCTTTATGGTTTTCATAATCGTGCTCATCTTCATTTTCACTAGCACTTTCCAAATCTTGATATCGCTGAATCGAAATGTCCACAGAAGTGTTAGCTTCAGTAGTACACACTATATTATCAGCTAATACATATTCTTCTTCATTAATTTTTTCATTGCTGTGAACACATTTTAAGTCATCGATTACATTTTGTAACTCATTTTCTTCCAACTGGTCAACTGATTCATGGCCATTTTCTGAAACAAGACCAGCTTTTCTAAAACAATGAACAATTTTTTCAGGCGACATTTCTGAGCAGGATTTGGCAATCCATGACAGCATCTAAAACATTTATATTTTTTGCCATTTAGGTTGCAGAAGAGCAATTATCTAAGGACGCAATAATGGACCGCTATAGATATTTTTTGTAATGGGTTTTCATAATTTTTATAACTCCTTGATCCATAGGTTGTGTTACTGCAAGTAGTATTTGCGGGAAGAAATTGTAATTTTATATTCGATAGTTCGAAATTGGCATGACAAGGTGCATTGTCGAGAAATAATAACATTTTTCGATTTTCTTTGATCATACGGTTATTGAATTCAGTCAGCCATCCCTCCATTATGGCAGTCGACATCCACAATTTTTTGAGATCTCCAAATCACAGGAGTTTATCAATGTTCACATTCTTAAAACATCGCGGCTTTTGCGATTTTTCTATCACTAAGGGCTTTTCTAAACTGCCCTCCATATTCGCGCAAAGCAAAACAGTGACACGCTCTTTGGAGTTTTTACAACCGTGGCATTAACTTCCTCTTTTTGCAAGGGACTTAAGTCCCTTGCAAGTTTAGAATTATTAGTTACACATTAGAATAATACATAATTCAGAAATATAATATAAACTATTAGTGGGCAACGCACGATTAAATGTCCCGTTTCGTCGCAATGGTATATGTCCTTAGCTTGATATTCTTCAATCAGTAGAGGGAAATTTATTTTCCATTCCTGAATTTTTTTGTCTGGGACGTCTTTCGACTCTCCGCAAACTTGCTTCATGGCAATATTGTGTCGATTAAGGAAACTCATTAACCATCCAGTAGAAGCCTTGAAAACGGTTTTACCTAATTTTTCGGCTATCTCTTTCGCCTTTTCACGCAACAGTGTTCCTGTTATGGACAAATTTTTAGCTCTAACCCTTCAAGTGTTAATGCATCAATGTCTTCATTTTTTCACAGCACCTTTCCGCTTTCTGTTGGATGATTTGCTTTCCAATTCCTTTTCCAACTCTGTTCTTCTTTTTATAGCATCATAAATTTGTGTTTTACCGCATTTAAATTTAATACAAAGATCTTTTACAGAATAATTTTTTTCTTTTAATTTAATAACTTCTATTTTATCCCGCAGAGATAGCGTATTGAGTTTAGATTTTGAAGCCATTTTTTACTATCACTTAGTAATATCAGTAGACAATATGAAATGAAGAAGAACAAATAACATGTGCAACGACCTCGTTTTCTGACCATGTGATTTATTGAAATAAAACATCCGTCAATTCGAATTCATCTTCCATCCCCTTCCCCCTCTGAAACCACAACCAGCGCCTCATACAGAATGTAAATGATTGTAGCTCCCCCTCCCACTCCCTCTAACATTAGACAAAGAGTTATGGCGACAAAATGACTGATTGCCATAAACAATGATCAGAACTCAAAATCCGAAGTAAGCAAAAAAAGTGATATTCTTTCGCTAATACAATGAAAAAGAGAGAAATGTTAATGTATTGGGATTCTTTTTGATCAATTTCTTTTTTGAATAATTAATTGAGATAAATGTAAAAAATGTACTTGGTATGAAGTTTTTTCTTTCTTTTTTTTAAGAGGAAAAAATTTTTGCTTGTATATGAGAAATAATGGAATAAAAAATTATTCCTTAAATATTTAAACATTTTCCGTTCTGATGAATCAATACGAAATTTAATTAAAATGTTGAGCATTTGATGTATGTATATCAGTTTTGAAGTTTCATAAACCAAATGCATTTCATTTTTTATTTATTTTTCCGTCTTATGCAAAATTTTGATTTCGGCGGGACTTTAAAAACCTTTCCGCTTCCGCGTTAGACAAATTCCGGCTTATGGAGCATGAATTAATGTTATTTCCTATGTGTTTGCCGGGACTTGAAAATTTTTCCGCATTAGACAAAATTCCGGCTTACACAGAGTCCGCCTTAGACAGAATTTACTGTACTTTCATTTACATGGAAGTAAATATGCAAAATGTCAAATATTTATATCAAAGAAGTTAAGGTTATTTTTTATCGTATGAATGTTTTTTCTTTACTTTAAATATATTTTGAATTTGTTGAATGATTTATATATTTATACATGTTATATCAAATATTTTATAACAAATAATCTTAAATCGTCTAAAATTAGAAATTAAATACATTTTGTAAAAATTGTTTCCAAAATTACCTTCTTCAGTGTTCGAGATATTTGCAGACGATTTTTTTTTGTCTACAATTAAAATGTTTTTCTTCCCTTCACGTAGCTTAAAAAAAATAATATTTTGCATAAGAATGCAACAGCTATCGCACTAAGATCTTATTATTTATAAAACTAGTTATAGTACGAACGCATCTCATTTGTCACGTTTGACGTACAATTTCCAACTTGTTTAATCTTAGCCTCTCTGGTGTGTAAATAAAATTCATCAATAAGACAGATTTGATCAATTTTTGTTTAATCTAGGCCGCGAAATTTCAAATCTAAAGGAAATCGCCAGACTAAAAGTTCTGCTCACCACGATTTTGTACTAGTTGAAAATCTTTTATTGATCGTTCAAAGATGTGATTCGAACTCTTGTTTTTTCAATTTTTTTTAATTTATTGCATTTTACTTAACAGAAATTCTTTTTGAATTCTCATTAAAAACAAAACAAAACATTATTTTTTTAATAAAAACTATTCAAGGTGTATCAATGATTTGATTTAAGGGTGTATTCAAATCCAAACTGCTTATTTTGAGACACATTTGTAAATTCATTTTTGCTCTAAAATGCATCCAATTGGCAGGTTCTCTTATTCAGAAACTTTATAATGTCCGTATTGTCTCGATTTTTTTTATAAAGGCAGAATATATTTTTTAAAAGGCTGTCAAAGTGGACATTTTGAACTGAATTTCCCGAAGTGATAGCGCTGGAAACAAAAAAAAATATATCGTACTGTGTAAATAATTGTCTGTAAATCAATTTCTAATTAATTGAACGAAAAATAAAAAACACGGGGCCCTTATAAATGTCTTCATAAATCACGCCGCCAAGTTTCATGTTTTTATTTTAAAAATTGAGTTTGAAAATGTGCCTCAAAATTTTGAGTTGTTGAGCGTGGAAAAATATTTCTTCTGAATACCGCCTTAAGAAAAATAATAAAATAAAACCTTTATTTGAATTATGGGCACAATCAAAACCAATATGATGACATATGATAGATGACACATAGGTATTAAAAATAAGATAAGACAAGGTTCCTACAGATTTAGATTTTCTTATAGAAAAACTAGACTTATGTAATCACACGGTTGCATAAGGCGAGTTTTTCTCTAAGTAAATACTGGTTATTTTTCTGACTTAAACTCAAGAAAATTCCCTAACCTGTAGGAACTCAGTAATAGTAATAATAATAAATACATATTCTATTATGGAAAAGGAAAGGAATAAAACATTAAATTTGAACTAGCACTTTATTTTAAAACTAGTAATATAAAAACTTTTTTTTAAGTCAATTTCTACTTAGGTCAAATAGAAATCTTTTTCCAGCGATCTACACGCTTCGCCACTGACGGTATTTTTTCCTAAATTTATATCCTGCTAAATATCTTATATAAGAGAAATTTTTGAAATGTATTAAAAATTAAATAAAAAATAAATAGCTAAAATACCAAAAATTAATAGCTCGAAAAGTATTTCTCACAAAATTGTTAGACAAACTGCGTTAGAAAGGTAAAAAAATTGTATTTTTCTTGATATAAATTTAAAATATAATGATTATGCCGTTTTTCAAATATTGAATTTCAAAAATTACCAAACTTCACAATAAAGTGCCATAGCGATGTTACAGTTAGCGATAATACAGTTTTTTTCAAATATTAATTAATTAATTAAATTTTATTATTTAATTTTAGTTTTATACTTCATTTCTGTTCAAAAGTATAGACTCACTTCACATTTATAGTCTCCTTCGCCCGCGAGCCGCCTGATCTTTGTCCGTGAACAGCCCCATTATCTTTTTACGTGTGAAGGTGAGACTATAAATATGGAGTGAGTCTATACTTTTGAACAGAAATGAAATATAAAATTAAAATTAATTAATTAAATTTAATTAATGAATTAATATTTGAAAAAAACTGTATTAACATCAATTGTCATCTAGTACAAGTTTAAAAAAATTTATTTGAACTTGAATGGATGAATAGAAAACATTTTATTAACAATTGAAAATTTCAACAAGATATATATAGAGAGAGTGTGAGCTAATAGTAGGAATTTAAAAAAAAAATATTTGAACTTGAATGGATGAATAGAAAACATTTTATTAACAATTGAAAATTCCAACAAGATATATATAGAGAGAGTGTGAGCTAATAGTAGGAATTTAATAAGAAACATTTTTCTTCTAATATATTTAGCGATAGAATCTCTTAAGTTAAGATAATTTTATGGTAAATTATGGAGTTAAGAGGATTGCTAAGTAATCTATATAATGTCCAAGTACAAGAAGTTTTAATGAATGTGATATCCTTGTTGTTTCTTAAACAATTAAACAGCAATTAGTAGAGCATATCCTATTGGGAATTAGAGCGTTCGAATACGCCATCTGGTGGAGAAAAGATATAACTTCTCGCTTCAGGAAAATCCCTTGAAAGCCCATTGCATTGCATGTATTTTTAATTTGTTCATAATGATTATTTTTTTTGCACAATTTCAGATTTCATGTTATATTTGTGTTCTGTGTTTATATGACAAGGTAAAAATTATCCATATTTCAACATCTCACACTTTCAAACGCGTTTACAATAAATAATGTTTTCAATGGCGGTTAATATTTTACCAGCAGCTGCGATCAGCGCCTCTATAGGCCGTTTTAAGACCCAATTATTCATTCAAGTATTTGTAAATTGTTTTCTCAACGTATAATCATAATTTAATTAAAATTAAACTGTTAATTGATAAAAATGTGTTTTCTTAATTATTACACTATTTTTTTTAAAATTCAATTTTCTACCTATTAGTGTTTAAAAACGTGCATTGTTGCAGTTTCACAGCTAGTTGGTATTTTTTGACGATCGTGGTTTGACGCATAATTAAATCCATTAATGTTGTAACTCGTACACAATTGTAACCGTAAAGAAAATTTGGCCAATTATTACCCCTTTGGTGGACTAACGGAAAAATGTTTTAAAATTACTAGCCGATCCCACGCAGAGTATCTGCACTCTAGTGTCTACTCTTTTAAATACTATATGCATATTAGAATACACGAATTTCAGCATTATATGTATAAATATCATCCATAAAAACTTCTCCACTTAGGACTGGGTACTTTGAAATAAAAAATATATACACATCATAATGAAAACAGAGGTATTTTTTCAGCATCGTTCATATAAAAATCTTTGCATGCACACAATAGTTGCTGGATACTATTTAAAATTAAAAAAGTGTATACATATTATATTGAAAATACCTACACCATTCACAATTGGGAAAATATTTTTATCTTTTTTTTTTTTTTTTTTTTTTTTTTTTTAATTTGTGCATCGCATCGAAAACGTTTTTGTTGATCGTACAGAGCTCGGAGATATTATTATTAATTTCAATTGACAAATTGTTTGTCACTGTTAATATGGCTCGTCCTTTAAGGTTTTGAGGTGTCACCGTTAAAAAATCAATGTTACTGAAAAGTTGCTGCACTGGATCTTGTATATCTAAGTAGCAAATTGGGGAAAACTTAAAAGTTTCCCCCCTTTGACATTCGCCAACAGCCAACTTGCTAACTCTCTCTCTGTTTGAAGGGCACGCATATTTTCTGTAAGTTGCATATTGTAAAATCTTCTCTTCTTTATACAACTTGAAACTGTTAGTGATCTTGAACCTCTAAAAATGACAGGTAGGACTGACTTGACAAAAATTTCCACGCAGTAAGATTATTTTATTCATTTATTATTATTTATTTGTTATTACTCAATCCATATTATAAATAACAAATATGTGCATACGTAACATAACGATGCGGACAACAATAAGGTTAAACTCCGTAAAGTACAACAATGGAGTTAATGTTTTAATTAATAACAAAATGGCTCGTTTCTTGGTTTGATTTCTCACTTTATTTTCTTTCCTTTTTAGAAAGTAGCTAGTTTTTAAAAATAAATAAGGAAAATTGCCAGCCAATTTTTTACAAAAATTGTATTTTCGGATGCAAAAAAAATTTCTACATATGTGTGGTGACTTTTAAATCGATACCTCAAATACTTTTCTTAATATTCGCAAATTAGTGCAAACAAACCTCTCGTTGCCATCGGCAAATGAGAAATAATCGCGATTTCTGTGCCACATACGATAGCATAATATACATATATATATATAGAGGTTATTAATTTATAATTAATCTCTAAAAATATTAAAATGCTGTACTATACATCGGAATTACACCTTTGAATATAATTTTTATAGTTATAGCCTATCTGGAAGTGAGTTAAAAATCCATTACAAAATTCCATTCTTACATACGAAACCAGTTTGAGTTAAATAAAACAGTGTAAAAATGGATTGACAGATAAAATACTTACGTGTTCGCATTGTGGAAAAGCTCCAATATGAGGTGTGATATGAACCTAAATTGTTAGGAAAAAAAACTGATTTTGAAAAACAACCTAAAAGAGATAAATTGAAAAGGGAACTGAGAAAAAGAAATATTATTTTACTTCAGGTATATCCCAAAGAGGATCATCAGCCAGCAATGGCTCTTGTTCAAATACATCCAGTATTGCATGAGATATCCAACCATTTCTGTAAATACATGTAAGACAACAAGGTACGAGATATTCAAAATACACACATGAATTTCAAAATTGAATAACTGAAAAATGATTTGTGAGAAAACGTTAATTGGAATTCAGGGCCGGTCATACGGAGATTACGTTGAGTGTTACGCACCTTAGTCCAGCGCATAAACAAGTCAAAGAAAAAAAAAAACAATTTGGTAATGATATAGTGTGCTATCTACCGCTTTTTAGTTAGTTAGTTGTTTGTTAGATGGCGCCACTGAAATTGGTTATTGTTTACACTGCATCATTACCAAAAAATACAATTCATTGTGTGATAATGTTTCTTAACATTTTGTTTTGTTTTGTCAGTATACAGTCCCTGGCCAAATTATTAGACGCAGTTGTTTTTATTATAATTTATTAAATATCTGGAAAGATACATGAGGAATTATCCTGAAACTTCATGAGTGTAAACAACATGATAAACGTCATATATTTCAGCGAAGATTTTTTCCCGAAACCCCATAAGGGGCCGTCAACAAATTTTAGAAAAACGAATATCTTTTGGATAACCCTGTAAAAACTAATAATGCAAAAAGCATTCAAACTGTAGATTATGATTAAGTGGCTTATTGTAATAATTTGGGTTCATTTTTATGAAGATAGCATGTATACTCGAAGAGAAATTCACGTTTTTATAAAAACAGTCCCAAATTTTACCAAGTTTTTTGCTTATAATTTGCAGAGTTTTTAATATAAAAACAAGTTATTTTCAGAAAATATGACAAACAAAGTTATATACAATACCCTGCAATCAGAATTAAAAATTATAAACATTGTATGAAAAATGAGCAGGTTTACTAAATATTGTTTCACTGCGCTTGCGCGAATTCAATCAAAATATACTGTGCATAATATATTAGCTAAATGTATAGACCAACTTTTATGAAAGTCTCAAAAACACAGCTTGAAAATTCTGATAGTAATCGTCGATAGAATAAGCTCGAATTTCGCTGTTCCCAAAAGGAAGCAAAAAGATGAGGGGTTGTATCCAAATATACTCGCTTATGAAAGTTGACATAATAAGAATGAAGTGTCTCTCATTCTATATTTGATACAACCCCTCATCTTTTTGCTTCCTTTTGGGAACAACGAAATTCGAGCTTATTCTATCGACGATTATTATCAGAATTTTCAAGCTATGTTTTTGAGACTTTCATAAAAGTTGGTCTATACATTTAGCTAATGTATTATGCACGGTATATTTTGATTGAATTCTCGCATGCGCAATGAAACAATATTTAGTAAACCTGCTCATTTTTCATACAATTTGTATTATTTTTTAATTCTGATTGCAGGGTATTGTGTATAATTTTGTTTGTCATATTTTCTGAAAATAACTTGTTTTTATGTTAAAAACTCTGCAAATTATAAGCAAAAAACTTGGTAAAATTTGAGACTGTTTTTATAAAAACGTGAATTTCTCTTCGAGTATACATGCTATCTCCATAAAAATGAACCCAAATTATTACAATAAGCCACTTAATCGGAATCTACAGTTTGAATGCTTTTTGCAATATTAGTTTTTACAGGGTTATCCAAAAGATATTAGTTTTTCTTCAATTTGTTGACGGCCCCTTATGGGGTTTCAGGAAAAAAAATCTTCGCTGAAATATATGACGTTTATCATATTGTTTACACTTCTGAAGTTTCGAGATAATTCCTCATGTATCTTTCCAGATATTTAATAAATTATAATAAAAACAACTGCGTCTAATAATTTGGCCAGGGACTGTACATATGTATGTAAATTTAACTTTATATGATTAAAGAAATTTTACAAGTTACAGGTGATTATTAACAGGTAGTTATTAAGATGAACCCGATATTTAATAAAAAAAATCGTTTACCACCCCATCCCCTGTAAAATATAACAAATAATCTGTAAAATTAAGTTTCCTTTATTAATTACTATACATTGTCAATCTTATATCGTATAATTTCCGACCTTTCGTTTAGGAAATTAAATTCAGAAGCGGGCCCCGAAGAGCCCGAAGCAGTAGTAAATTTCATTACGATCCCCTGTTCTGTCTGGTGATTTTCATCTTTTTATTTGCCGTTGGGTCAGTTTTTTGTAAAAATTAAGAAATGTTACGGTCCGATTTTCACAAAATTTGCATTTTTGGAATCAGAAAAATAAAATATGTGTATGCTGTGAGTTTCGAATCTATAACCTCGAATAGTTTTTCCTTTCCAAGATAATTATTCCCCTAACTTTCCACAACGTAATCACCTTTTGAAAATAACCGCATGCGTGTGGATAGGAATAGTGATGTTCGTATAATTAAAAGGGAAACTTGACTAATACATAAAAAATGTAACTTAATGGTAAAATATGTTTTGACGAATTGTAATTTTCCAAATGAGTGGAAAAGTGTCCAAGCCTGGATTCGAACCAGGGACTTTTTGCCAATGCTCTGCAAACTGAGCTATGCTGGACAAATCTGTAGGACACAATTCACCCTACACTATAGTATTTGCAATGCGATGCAGAAAAACAAAACAAAAATAATTCGCAAAATGTGTTTCATACAAATATTTACCTTAAAGCTTCCACGATGCTTGTGTTTTTGATGACGTCTCCCCTACCGACATTCATAAATACCGGTTTCTATAATGAGAGTATATATCGTTAATATATTGAAAACAAAAAATTCGAATAAGTAAAAATAACATGTAAAATTAACATTATATAAAAAGCATATAGCAGTGTTTTATAAAAATAAATGATTCTAAATAACACAGAGTGTCCCATACGTCCGTTTAAATGTCAAATTTATCAAATTGTCATATCGGAGTTAGATTCTTCTTAAACCCGAAAAATTCTGCTTAAAATCAATCGGAAACCCGTCACTGTTTTAGGTATCTTTCATTACAAAAACCTACCTATTGCAGCCGTTCGGAGGAAAGCAGTTCCAAAAAATTTTGGTATATTTTCACCGATCATGACCCCCAGACCCCAAAAACACCCTCCGTTCAAATGTTGATATATATATATATATATATCCATATATATATATATATATATATATATATATATATATATATATATATATATATATATATATCTGACGTATGTCATGCTGTAACTCTCTTATTTATGAACCGATTCGGATGTGACTGAGTATGTGTATAGAACATACCAAGGTCTCGACCGAGTTCGTTGGCCAGCTTCGTCCGCCATCTTGCTTTAAAATGGCGGCCAGTTAAAAAATTTAAAAATTTAAAAAATTCAAAATGATGTACAAAAAAAAATTATAAATTGAAAAATTTGTTTCTTTTAAGTGTTAGAACGTGTTACAAGGATTCTGGAACATTTTTTGTTTTGGCTGTATCCTAAAAAATGGCTGAGACAATCTGATATTTGTTATTCTGTAACTCTCCTATTTATAAAACGATATGAATTTGACTGATCATGTGTACAGAACATACCAAAGTCTCGACCGAGTTCGTTGGACAGCTTCATGCGCCATCTTGTTTCAAAATGGCGAAAAGTTAAATTAATTTTTTTTTTTAAATTAAAAAATATGTATAAAAAATTATAAATTGAAAAAGTTGTTTCCGTTAAATGTTAGATCGTGATACAAGGATTACAGAACATTTTTGTTTTGTTTTTATCTTAAAAAATGGCTGAGATATGGCAGTTTGAAATTCTAGGATGGGTGACATTTTGAAACAATATGATTTTTGTAATGCTGTAACTCTCAAGCTGAAATTTGCATTCAAATTCAGTTTTAACGAAAACCGGGACTGAATCTTCTATAATCGGTTCCAAGCATTTTAGCTTCGGATGTTTGAGTAAAATGAGTTGAATTTTTAAAAACATGAACTATGAAAGCTACCTTTTCCTCCCGAAACAGGCCGGAAGGACTTTTTTTCATTAAACTGAAAGAGGATATGAACCCGATATATCTCAACCTGAGACCGACACGAAACTAGAAATCAAACAAATTTAATCTATAATTTAATACAATTGTGAAAAAATAGTCTACAATCATATTTTTAATGTCAATTTTATCTTTGACTAGCAGGATTCGCCCACTACGCAGGCCTGTTCCTCCAAACGAACCTGGAATCAAACTAAATATAACAGTGAATTTGACTTTGTGCTTTAAAGCAATGTGGATCTTCATCTGAATTGTCCTTTTGCATTGCTAGAAACGATACGAACGTCATTGCACTATTATATTTTCTAATGTGTAGACAAAATTTGAGCTGTTAAGAACCCCCTCTTTTAGTTGATCATTTATAGCTGGACGATAAAACGATATGCAATATACTAAAAACATCCCTGAAAAATTATCTAACTAACAATGCAAAGAAACAAACTAACAAACCCATCCAGTAGAACTTTTTAAAAGGCTAATCTTTCATAATCGGGTTCACTTGATTATAGAACTTTCCCCCATAACTCTATAACTAAGAAATGTAGAACGATACGTTATATACTAAAGCTTTCCCTGAAACATTATCTGACTAATAGTGAAAGTTCCCTCAAAATCCATTCAGAAGAGCTCAAGTTATAAGAAGCCGGAAATGAAATTCACATTTGCATTTTATATATAGTAGACTAGGCACTAGGGGCTTTGCATCCTGCGCCGTTAGTACACAAACCCCCTCATTTTCAGTAGATTCGCGCGTTGCAAAGTTACTC
The DNA here is from genome assembly GCA_963931845.1 of Maratus michaelseni. NCBI lineage: Eukaryota > Metazoa > Arthropoda > Arachnida > Araneae > Salticidae > Maratus > Maratus michaelseni. The sequence goes on along the minus strand of OZ007598.1, from coordinate 26,027,785 downwards.
ATAATTTATCCATTGGTAGAAACATACTGTAATTTACTCCAATAACAAATTAAAATTCTTGAATTTAAGAAATTTAAACTGTGTATGGATGGACAGGCCATCAGACAGATTAATTGTATTTACCTTACGTTTGACTGTTTTATGTAACAATTTTAGTTGATAATTTAGTATAATTAACTAGTAAAACCCGCGGCTTTGCTCGCGTAATTCTTGAAAAATGGCAAGTGGTATTCGTTGGTCTATTTTCATTAGAGGAAATTTTACTGCCCCCCCCCCCTCACTGTGGTAGTGTCACCGATATAAAATATAGCCTATGTTACAGCAGGGACTGTTACCATCACTTTTGAAAATGGTTCTATAGTTCCGGAGATCCATAGAAATTGTAATTTAGAATGTTTTTAGACCGCTTTTCGCTCATCTCACCCTTTTAAATTTCGAATTTTTTTAAAATTTGTTCTTAGAGAGCATTTACATTTTATAAATAACTACCTTGCCAAATTTCAAGTTTCTAGTTCCTTCAGTATAAAAAAAAATCGAAATTTTAGAACGTTTTTCGCTCCTGCAACCCTCTGGCGGTAGTGGCACCGACATAAAATATAGCCTATGTTGCAGCAGGGATTGTCACCATCAATTTACTACCATAACTTTTGAAAAGGGTTCGGTAGTTCCAGGGATTCCATAGAAATTGTAATTTAGAATGTTTATAGAACGCTTTTCGCTCATCTCACAGTTTTAAATTTCGAACTTTTTAGACTTTGTTCTTAGAGAGCATTTACATCTTATAAGTAACTACCATGCCAAATTTCATGTTTCTAGCTCCTTCGGTATAAAAAAAAATCGAAATTTTAGAACGTTTTTCATTCCTGCACTCTCCTGGGAGTAGTGGCACCGATACAAAATATAGCCTATGTTGGAGCAGGGACTGCAACCATCAATTTGCCACCATCACTTTTGAAAACGTTTCTGTAGTTTCAGAGATTCCATAGAAATTGTAATTTAGAATGTTTTTAGAAAGCTTTTCGCTCATCTCACCCATTTAAATTTCGAATTTTTTTAGAATTTGTTCTTAGAGAGCATTTACATCTTATAAGTAACTACCATGCCAAATTTCATGTTTCCAGCTCCTTCAGTATAAAATTTTTTTTTCGAAATTTTAGAACGTTTTTCGTTCTTGCACCCCCCTGGGAGTAGTAGCACCGACATAAAATATAGCCTATGTTGCAGCAGGGATTGTCACTATCAATTTACCACCATCACTTTTGAAATCCCTTCAATATAGCTGTCATAACAGTCAAGCATTAAAAAAAAAATCAATTTTACTTGAATTTGGCTACCCCATTTCCTCCGCTATTAATACAAAAGAAATTTTTAAATTCATAATTCCCTCCGGGGTTTCGAAGCGATGTAGTAAAAAAACTAAGACGAATACAGCAAAAAAGAACTTTTGAAAGAATACAGAAAAAAAATCAAGTTTTATTGTCAACAGTTGCCGGTAGATGGCAGTACACGAACCACTGGTAGTAGGATCTCTACACTGAAGGCAGTAAATAAAAATGTCGTTTGCATGCGAACAGAAAGCGTTTTGTGTCTTAGAAGTTGCAAAATCTGAATCAGTGGTGTCCACAAAAGTTAACGTGTTCTAAGCTATATCCTCCTCACATGTTTACGGCCATTTTTTTTTTTTTTTTTACAGAGACGCCTATTACCGGTGTGGTGTACTTGGATATGATGCTACAATCGTGGTTAATGCCGCAATTAGAGGAACATGAGGATGATATCTTCGTATTTGAACAAGATGGTGCTCCTCTCCATATTCTGCGTGATGTTCGTGAGTACCTAAACATACACTTACCTCATAGTTGAATTGGACAAGATTCCGAAGATGACGTACCTCTTTTGCGATGGCTCCCACGCTCACCGGATTTAACACCGTCTGACTTTTTCTTGTGTGTGTGTGTGTGGGGGGGGGGGGTACGTAAGAGACCACGTTTTCGTACCCCCTTTGCCACGTGATGTAGCTGAACTGCGTGAAAGGATAACACGTGCTGTTAACGTTGATAAAACCATGTTGAGTAGAGTGTGGCACGTGGCAGGAACTGGACTATCGTATCGATGTATGCCCTGCGACCAAGGATTCACACATAGAACACCTAACATAAACGGTTGTCAGTAAAACTTGATTTGTTTCTGTATTCTTTCAAATGTTCTTTTTTGCTGTATTCGTCATAGTTTTTTTACTACAGCGCTTCGAAACCCCGGAGGGAATTATGAATAACCCTGTATTACCTTATTTGAACTTTGAGTACACACTATATTGCCAAAGGTGACCGGTCACTTGCGATTTTAGACGTTTTGTTAACTATCTAGAAAAATACATGAGGAATTACCTGAAACTGAGGTGTGTAAACAGTATAGTATGGGTTATATATTTCCGCGAAGATTTTTCCCGAAACCCCATAGGGGATTGTCAACAAATTGAAAACGAACGAATATCTTTTGGATTACCCTGTAAAAAAATGTAGCAAAAGCGTTCAAACTCATCGCAATTTCTTTAATTTTCTTTTCTTTTTTTCCTTTTTTGTTAATGGGGAATTGTTTAAAAAGAAGTGGGTAAGTGTGATCGAAGATCGCACAAAGGGTTTCGTTTAATATTCCTTTTAAAACACTTTATCCTTTCTATAATAAATCCAAATAAATTTCATTTTCCAGAAAAAAAAAAAAAAATCATGTTTTTTATAAAGTAAAAATTTACCGGTCTATTTTTCTCGTCTTTTCGAATATCTGAAATGGCGCGATAGCAAACAAAGTCCGCTATTATACTCTGTCATAATAATATCTGTCATGTCTCATGTGGACTAAATGCGATATTAAAAAAACTATTTCAAAATTAAACATGTTGTATAGAGAGAGACCTTCAAAATGTTAAAATATGCCAATATTTCCATAATCGGGTTTTTATTATGATTCAATATGTTCCTCAAAATCATATATTTACTATTCTCTATTAATGATATTGATACTCTCTTTGTATTATTCTCAAAATTTGAAAAATCTGTTAAACTTCCAATATGACGTTAGATTAATTTTCTTTTTAATTCTCTAATGACATCCTATTAACCTGCTTTCTATACTTACTCATACTACTTGTATTATTGAGAAATGTTTGAAAATTACGTTATATTACCAATATGTTTTCATATTAATCTTTTTAGCTCACAGGCTATCAAAGTCTGAGAGCTTATGTGCCCGCCGGTTCTGTATGTACGTACGTACGTACGTACGTATGTATGTATGTATGTATGTATGTATGTATGTATGTACGTAACGCGATAACTCTTGATAGAACTAACCGTTTTACTTTAAATTTTGTTTATAGGTTCCTTGTGATGAGGCGCTTCCCTGATTAGTTTTGGGGGTTCATTGGTTAAGTATAACGGGGGAAAGGGGGTGCTAATCCCCTCTTAATTTAGATAAATGGGTTTTTCATGCAGAATTATCCGATTTTCTTCAAATTTTGTATATAGGTTCATTGTGATGATACGCTTCTCTGAATAGTTTTGGGGGTTCATTGGTTAAGTATAAAGGGGGAAAGGGGGGGGCTAATCCCCCCTTAATTTAGATAAATGGGTTTTTCATGCAGAATTATCCCATTTTCTTCAAATTTTGTATATAGGCTCATTGTGATAATGCGCTTCTGTCAATAGTTTTGGGGGTTCATTGGTTAAGTATACAGGGGAAAGGGGGGGGAAACCCTCCCCCTAATTTAGATAAATGAGTTTTTCATGCAGAATTATCCGATTTTCTTCAAATTTTGTATATAGGTTCATTGTGATGATGTGCTTCTCTGAATAGTTTTGGGGATTCATTGGTTAAGTATAAAGGGGGAAAGGGGGGGGCTAATCCCCCCTTAATTTAGATAAATGGGTTTTTCATGCAGAATTATCCCATTTTCTTCAAATTTTGTATATAGGTTCATTTTGATAATGCGCTTCTGTCAATAGTTTTGGGTGCTCATTGGTTAAGTATAAAGGGGGAAAGGGGGGGTTAACCCCCCTAATTTTGATAAATGAGTCTTTCATGCAGAATTATCCGACTTTCTTCAAATTTTGTATATAGGTTCATTGTGATAATGCGCTTCTCTGAATAGTTTTGGGGGTTCATTGGTTAAGTATAAAGGGGGGAAAGGAGGGGCTAATCCCCCCCTTAATTTATATAAATGGGTTTTTCATGCAGAATTATCCGATTTTCTTCAAATTTTGTATATATATTGATTGTAATTAGAGACTTCCGTGATTAGTTTAAGGGGTTCCCCTCAATTAGTTAACTATGAGGGGGGTAACGGTGGGATGACCCCCACCCCCCCTTAATATACTGTTGATTTCTTTATTTTTCGAGAGGCATATTTGAAATTCTTTGAAATAAGAGTATAATATACAATTAGTGTGAATAGCCTGTGAGCTCAATGCCCTCAGTTTAACTGGGCAAGTTTCCTTTTTATTTTCAATTTTTGAAACGGTTTATTTCATTTTCATTTTTCACGTGGAAATCTTTCAATAGAAAATTACTTATTGTAGAAAGAATTTTATTGGGGATTTTTAATTGTTGGCAACTACTATAACGAAAAAATTTTCAATTTAATAGGAAAAGGCTGTTAGATTTTTGGTTTTTTATCTGTTTATATTAAAGTTATACGATTTTTTCAAACTTTATGATTTTGAGCTTTATAGTACGTATTCAGCTATAAGTACATAAAATTTCATGCTCTGTGACAGACAGACAACGAAGAGGGACTTATAGGGTTTCGTGAGATGAACGAAACCCTAAAAAGGGCTTGATTTGGGGAAGATTTTGAGCTTAAATTAGTTAAGTATCTTTTATAGTGTTAAATTTAAAATTAATTTTTATTTAAAATTACTTTTTAGCTCACAGGCTATCAAAGCCTGAGAGCTTATGTGCCCGCCCGTTCTGTATGTATGTATGTACATATGTATGTACGTAACGCGATAACTCTTGACAGAAATAACCGTTTTGCTTCCAATTTTGTTTATAGGTTCCTTGTGATAAGGCGCTTCCCTGATTAGTTTTGGGGATTGATTGTTTAACTATAAAGGGGGGAACGGGGGGGCTAACCCCCCTTAATTAAGATAAATGGTTTTTTCATGCTGAATTGTCCAATTTTCTTCAAATTTTGTATATAGGTTCATTGTGATAAGGTTCTTTCCTGATTAGTTTTGGGGGTTCATAGGTTAAGTATAAAGGGGCTAACTGGGGGGGGGGGAGTCCTCCCCCTTAATTTAGATAAATAAAATTTTTCATGCAGAGTTATCCGATTTTCTTCCAATTTTGTTTATAGGTTCCTTGTGATAAGGCGCTTCCCTGATTAGTTTTGGGGATTGATTGGTTGACTATAAAGGGGGGGGGAACGGAGGGCTAAACCCCCTTAATTAGGATAAATGGTTTTTTCATGCAGAATTATCCAATTTTCTTCAAATTTTGTATATAGGTTCATTGTGATGATGCGCTTCTCTGAATAGTTTTGGGGGTTCATTGGTTAAGTATAAAGGGGGAAAGGGGGGGCTAATACCCCTTTTAATTTAGATAAATGGGTTTTTCATGCAGAATTATCCCATTTTCTTCAAATTTTGTATATAGGCTCATTGTGATAATGCGCTTCTGTCAATAGTATTGGGGGTTCATTGGTTAAGTATA